>JAWZYU010000020.1:20066155-21266155 GCA_038380435.1 Ryuthela nishihirai
CTACCTTCACTACTTTTGTGGTTGACTTGAAAGACATAATTTTTTTTATCTAATAGAATACAAAATTTTTCGTTGAAAAAAAATATGAAATACAGTAGCTTATTAGAATATGATAAAAAACAGTATTATCTATTACTAGAAATCATTCGGTGACTTAGGCACCGATTGATTTCTAGCAGGTTACTCCAACCCCTATTTCCCCTCGAATGTGACACCGGATCTGAAAATTCTTCTTATTTCTGAGTTGTACTTCCCGAAATAACTCTCTTCATCAATTTTTAGCTCTCCAATACCGGTATATGGAATTTGACCTTTGACCTAGAAGGATACATTGTATCTAAAATTTGTCATACTTTCTGAGATCGAGAACTTAAAATACCCAAACACATAAATTTTCAGCCCTATAGTACCAATAGATCTAAATTTGGCCTTTGACCTCGTAAAACTCATCGCATCAAAAAGTTCGAAACATTTCCGAGATCTATAACCCAAATTACTCTCAACAATCAATTTTTTAGCTCTTTAGCACAGATAGATCTAAATTTGACCTTTGATGTTACGAAATTTTGCGACCTTTCGGATCCGAAATTTCGTAACATTTTCGAGATCTACAACCCGAAACACCCCCAGAAAACAATTTTCACGTTTTTGCACTTGTAAATCATGGTTTGACCTCTACGTAACTTCCATTTGATCTTAAAGGATACGTCAAACGTCAAATTTCGGATTTGTTCCGAGATCTATGACCCGTATTACCCCTAGTTACAAATTTTCATAACTCTACCTTTTCTGCATCATAGTTAGAATTTAGCGTGATTCCCTGTCATTCAGTCACCCATCAATCAATCACAATCGTTTATATGTAATATATTTTAGGACGTTTGTCTCTCTGTCCATCAGTGTGTTCAAGAACTCCTCTTAAATGGTCACATCTAGAATAATCAAATTTAATCTACAATTTCATTTCATCGTAACTTTTGCACTGTAAAGGTTTCAATCCCATATTTTTTTTTCCTTCCCGAAAAGTTCATCGCGAAATGTTTGTCCATTGAAAACTTCCCCCCCCCCATCATTAACGTACTACTCCATTCTTAACTTTTAACTTTCCATTCACAAGGTAGGAGATGGTAGTGACCTCAGCGATTTCGCACAGTCGAGAAGTGTTCAATACCAACCCACTGCAGCTAGGAACCAAAACACAAGTAGGACCACCAAGCCGAATCTGGGTCCTATCGATAAAGTACCTATGGAATTAAAGGAAGTCGAAAACCCATCTGTAGTGACGTCACCCCCGATGTACAAGTGAGTGTAGGGCATCCCTTGTCAATACTCTACGAAGCTTGCTACTCTGAGTCATTTAAGTCGTTAAAGCCAGAGCAACGCTGGGCTGTTAGTTAAACATAAAGTAAAATTTATTGATGTACATAACATGAAAAAAATTACTTCCATGCTTTCACTTTCGTAATTTGAACAATGATTTCATTCGAGTTCGCCGTAAATCTATAGGATCAAAAAGATGGATATTTTTTTGATTGTGGTAATTTTTATCTCTTTGATATTAATGTTGCGAGTTGGATTTTGAGTGGGGTCCCAAAATTCTTAAACCTATGACATTTTGCCATTCATGCCATTGGTTATCCGTTCTCAAGCCCTTCATCAAAGATTGAGACGGAGAGCATTTGCAGACTAAAGAACATGGTCGTAGCAAAGCAAAAAATATTTAAAAATCTTTCTTCCGTGCTTTCACTTTTGCTAAATAATCAGTTATTTCATTCGAGGAGAGCCATACCCTATGCCTCCAAATGGCTGCCGTCCGACGGATGGACGTTAAGCCGTGGGGCTCTGGTGCAGGAGAGCCAAACTCTCTGCACATTAGATAGTCTTTACCAACACACTAGATGGTCTTAACCAGAAGCTTGTATTTGTCTTCTAAGACTGTTACTCTTCCTCCAAACTATCTAACCACGTGTTGTTCGTGCTCATGCGAGCCTAGAACCAAAAACTAGACTTATGCATTATCTTATTGAATAATTTACTCACTGCATATTTCTCTCTCTTCAGAAATATTTACTTCTCATTTCAAAAATTTCAGACTGCATCCAGTTTCTAAAGTTATACTTAATCTATTCTTTAGTAATATTCCTTTCAGAAAAAAAATACGTAGTATTCAAAGGATAAACAATCAAATATATTTTTGAAGCGGCAGCAATTCGTATTAGAAAATGACTCGACACAGCAAACTTCGTGTTTGAGAGTAACGAAAGGCAGGACAGAACATGCGAATGCTTCGTTGTTTTGGATTGCTATGAGCGGAATTGCTTAGTAGGTAGAGCTCCAAGCTCGTAATCTGCATTTCCGAGGTTCGAGTCAGAATTTTGTCAGCGCCGAGATTTATCTCCGCTAAGCTAAGTGGTTACCAGATGCCATTGTCCTAAAAAGAGGTTAAAAAAGCTAGAAATTGAGGACAAAGGAGGAGAATAAAGCAAAAAATGGGGGACAAAGGAGGAGAATAAAGCAAAAAAAAAGGAGGACAAAGGAGGACATGCTTTCAATTTGCGAAATAAGTTTTTTTTCTACAAAGTTTTATGTCAAGTACTGACTAATAGCTGACTCAGAGAACTGCATATTAAAACTGCATTATTAAATATACACTAGCGGAAATTGAAAAAAGAACACCATTAACACGAGTTAAACGAGTGTGCAAATGTTCTTCTGACCATCGACGTCTACATCTGACCTTCTACAATTTGACGGAAAGACCAAACTGTCACTATAGGACCTCGCTCAAACTCCGCTAACTGAACAAATGTTGCGTGTCTGCGTCACCCAGGTATGGTAGCTTCTTCAAAGAGCACTGAACAACACGAGACAAGACGAATAACTTCTTCCTTCACGCCTAGTCCTTAAATACGCGCTGCGTACATTTCCATGTTGTCGTCCTCAGGGACGTCATTATTTTACCCAATGCCTTTCAATCTTGGATCACGGTTTCTGCTGCCCTTAACTATTAACATATTGCAATATGACGTTCCTAAGGGAATTTCTTCTGGGTGTTCTTTTTCAATTTCCGCCAGTGTACTTCAAAATAGATGGTGCTAGAGAAGGTTCACCTTTCCTTTGGTGAATTTTAATTATATTATATAACAAAAATCTGTTTTCCTAATTTTTTTTCTTATTTTTGGCACTTACATCTTTATTTATGTCAAGTCTTCAATGTAGCTCATGCAGTAAAAAAAGGAACTATTCCTTAAAGGTCCCAGCTGGGTAGAATTGAGATTTATCTCTGCAAAACTTTCCTCCTTGCCCACGGTCAGTAGGGGACACCGGTGGGCTTGGAAAGGCAGCCATCTGTCGGATAAGACGTTAAGCCGTGTTATTCTGTGCTAGAGAGCCATACTCTGTGCACGTTAAAGAACACGCTGGATGGCCTTGAAGTTAGGTTACCATGTGTCCCCTAAAAGCTGGTCAGTGGGTCTTCTCCCCCAACCTTCTCTGAGCCCTCTGGGTTCTTGTGACCTGGCCATCTAGCCAATTGTGTGCAAAAAGTGCTGTTCAGAGGTAAAACAATCCCAACCTTTAAAGGTTAAACAACTAAAGTCAATAATTCAATCATTAGATTATCAACAATTCTCGTCTTTGAATCCATTCTTCTGCAAAAAGTAGGATGAATTTTTTAGGTGTAAAACGACTAGGTCATCATAGCTCTATCAAAACTTGAGATAATTTAACCCCTTTAAATAAAAAAAAATGGAACAGACGTTTAGGGTATAGCGAACCATTCCTACGGTCAGAATTCTCCAGCATTTTGCCAATTGCACAAAAAAACGAATTTGGTTGTTTTACATCCGAGCAGCACTTTTCTGTTCACAGTGAGCTAAAGAGCCAAGTCACAAGGCCCCCAAACTCTCAGAGATGGTTCAAGAAGTGAATCCATAAGACAGTTGTTACGACACAGGCGAAAACATCCAATTAAAGTTATCCAGAGTGTTTTAACATGCACAGAATATGACTCTCCTATACAATAGGCACGGTTTAACATTCTCTCCTACGGACGGGCCTTTACAAGACCATTAGTACCATTAGTAGGGTGGTCGTTATCGGAAATGAATCTGAACGCTAGCACAATTTTGGTTCGAATATGGGAACTGCAGTCTCTGGGCCAGTCGAACTATCTACTGAGCAAACCCCTGCCCCCATAAAAAGCGAAAAAACAATTTAGGGATAAGACGACTAGCGCATTATTGAACTGTCAGCAATCCTAACTAAGTAACTGCCAGCATTTCACCCATTTCAAGAAAACATTGTATCTCCCGGAAGGAAAACTCTCCAATCTAAAGCATTTAATAAATGGACATCACTATATGGAGAAGTTGAAAAGGCTTAAGACATTCCAAAAAAAAGGCTTTGAAAAGTAGGAAACAATTATATTTCACTGAATGGTATACCTATGATGCACTGAGGTATGGGTGAAGTCTAGATTTGGACATGAGCTTTCTTTCTGAAGTAAACAGAGAACTTTTCTAAAGACAAAGAAGTATGCCCCGTAACCTGCTGAGAAACCATTATGTCGGCAAAGTTTACGACAAGAACAACACGAGAGCTCTTCCCCGTACTTACGTGGCCATTCCGCTGACACATGACCCTTCGATCCGAACAGCTCTGGTGGCATCGTGACTGCCAACTGACTTACGGGATCTCTAACTCCATGTCATCGATGCTTCGAGATGAGGGGCCTTCAATAAATAACGAGGTCTCTGTCGATATTCCCGCTGACAACCGTTGTATCAATTCATCTAATTCTCTTTCAGAAATCAATTTCTGTTTGTTTTTTTAACGTGACATCTGATAATACTGATTTTATTTCTGGAGAACTAACTCGAATTTTGCCAATTAAAAAAGATTTTTTTTTTCTTTTACGGGACAAAGGAGGAGAATAAAGCAAAAAATGGAGGACAAAGGAGGACATGCTTTCAATTTGCGAAATAAATTTTTGAGATAAGTTGTGAATTAAAGAAGATATAATCAATATACTGAAACAAATAGAACTGTAGCGTGAGATAAGTTGTGATTTATAAATTTGGAGTGAATAAAAAATTAATGAGAACGAGATTCAGAGTTTGTTATTTAGTACTTGCATTATCCAAGAGAGACATATATACAAATACCAAGTTTCGTAGGTATGAGCGACTGTTTTTGCACACAATAGGCAAATGGCCATCCAGGTCACAAAGATCCAAAGACCTCAGAGATGGTTCAGCAACTCTCTATCGTTTCTCTCTGACTTTTTTTTAAATAAAGAAATTAATAAAAGTATAAATTGAATACTACATATTAACACTTACCTTATGTGATGAAGGTAGATCTATAAATATAGACCATGTTTGGTATTCCCTCTGCTCTATGCATCGCTACAGATATCTGTTTATTGACAGCATAATAATGACAATAGGAAGTTTGATTCGAATTTTTTAAGTTCGCGATAGATGGCAGCATATAACCGCGAAGTTTGAAAGCTTGCAGAATATATGTATTTTTAAAATCCCGTAACGATACGAGCTCAGCAAGGACATCCTATTATTTGGCCTCTTAATATTACGGGTCCAGCAGTGTTCAGACGTATACACCAATTCTGGAATGATTGGTGGTATTCCTGTTAGGGAATATTGTGAAATTCTGTAAAAGCATTTTGCAAGGTCTTGCTCCCTTAAAAAGGATTTCCTAGGAAGTTCCGTTCGATTTTTTGGAAAAAGCCAAATATCGCATGTTGCAATATCGGTTAATTTTCAGGATGGTTTATCTGTTTGATTTCTTCCTGCTCCAGATAGGCTGTAATTTGATGGGTTTTGTGAGCACTGGCATTTTCATGAAGAAGGAGAACCCTTGACACGCGTGTTGTTGGACGTTGCTTCTTCAATTCCTTAACCATTTTGGGCAAACCAATGTTGGTGTAGTATTGCCATTTATAGTCATATTTTCAGATAAGGTGTCCACGGTTATCGCTCCTTGGGAATTGAAAAAAAATGTGAATATCCTCTTCATTGTGCAAAAATCTTGTCGGAGGATTTGGGAACGCGTTTCTCTTCTGCAACCCGAACATAGTTTCGATTTTCTGGGAGTTGTATAGTAATAAAACCACGTCTAATCGCGTGTGTCAATGTCTGTTAACTATTTGGGGCCACTAGGCTCAAACATTGCCAGCATCTCCTTGAACGATTCGGCTCTAGTCTTTTGTGCTCTTCTGTCAGTTTCTGCGGTATCCATTGGCTACAGATCTTCCGTAACTTTAAAATGTTGATGAATAATTGTTTCTACACTGACAATCGATACACTGACATCTATACTTATACCTGAACGGTCAGGTGTGGGTTTTACTTAAAGAATTCACGAACAGCGGCAATGGTTCTCTCGTTCATGGCCTTCTTCAGTCTTCTTGCACGAGGGAGGTTTTCAAAACTCTGCCGTCCTCTGAATTTGCGCATCTAGCCCGTAACAGTGCCATAAGAACAGGCATGATCCCCATGTACTTGTGATAAATCGGCATGAATATTTTGGGCGTCATCCCCAATCTGCATCCTTGTGAAAATGTAAAATCTTTCCCCTCTTTACTAGGCTCCATAGCAACAACGCGCAGATACTGCAGACCGAGCTTTACTCTCTGAGCAAAGAGAGAAATGATGACACAGCCTTTGTTTTTTAACACGTAAATTCAAGTTTAGACAAGCTTTCAAACAAGTCGTATCTCGTTAACTTAGGAGGAACTGGTGCAAATCTACAGGCTTGAATTGTCCAGATCTTTTTGATCTCCCTCCGCAAAATAAATTTGCGTTTTCCCACCACCTCCAGGGATAAGAGAAAAAATACTTGTTATCAACCCAAACGTAATGATATTAACATTTCACCACCAATATTTCAAATTTAAAACACAATTACGTCGCTTGAAATATTGGTTTAAAATTCTCACATTTTGAATTTTTTTCTACCGGACTTTAGAGGATGTATTTATAGCTGTTGGGAGATTCTGAAAGTGCGAATCGTAATATTTCATCAATACCTATCCAATCCAAAAATAATTTTAAATTTAATCTTTAAAACCAGCGACATTTAATGTTTACAGAAGGACAGAAAAACGAAGTGAAACATTTATGTTATTATTTTTCATTCTCTTATCATCAATTTGCTTTTGACTAGTGTTGTGAGTAACACAAATGGATTACAACTCCGATAATTGCGTTTAGTGAAGTATAAGATACTGCTGCTGATTCTGAAATCGTCTTCGTAAAAACTACGTGCATTAATTTGGAAACTCGAAAGATTTCTGCAATTTCCGTTACAAACACTCAGTAATGGAAATGAATCGTACTAAACAACAGTAAGAGCAATAAAAAAGCTCTAGCTGACGAAGGAATTCCCATGATGTTCGAAATCACACAGAGAAGTTCCTCCATCCACAAGTAATGAAGTCACTTCGCCTTAAATGCAAAACAACCTAACACCCACATTTCAATTCGAAATAAACATCGGAAAATAATAAATAATTCGGAAGGAAGATGTTCTTATCTGGTAAATACAAAGCGCCCATTAAGAATTTTTGTTTTGTCTCATTTTCCTATTCAAAGAGGAATGCAAAGCTGATTTTCAAAGACAAAATACAAAGAAACTGCCGAAGCATTTAAAAAAAAGATGTTAATTATTGCTTTTCTCGCATGAGATTCGTAAGACAACGTGCAGCACGAAACGAGTTTTAAAGCGAACTGAATATCGAATCTCGGATGCGATAAATTAAATGGTTGAGCGCAAAAGGAACCATACTTAATCGGAAACAAAGGATGTTGTAAATCTTTAAGGCAAAAATACAAACATCGAATGTTTGTTGTCTCTTACTGGAAATATATTAGCTGGGTTCTTCGTTTGACGAGTAACGTTTTTTAACGACTGCCTTGAGATGCAGAGCGGGTGGTAAGCGAGGTAAACAAAACATCAGAGCACCAGCCAAAAATTTAAAGCCTTTATCCTAGTCAGTTTGCGTGAATTAAATTAAGACTCGTTAATTATCAAAAATTAGCACTTGCTAAATTATTATTAAGACTCGTTGCACTTGCTTATCATTGCATATTAATTTAATTTTTTTATTTCGGAGGGAGGAAGCTTAGTTTTATGGCCTCCAAATCCTTATGGTGCAATTAGTTATGATGAGATAAAGATGTGCATCAGATTTGTGGTTCTGGTTTTTAACGTTTAGGAAGAGTTAGTATAAACAGACAAACTCTATAATACGTAATACCGAGTAAAATGTGCACGTACAACAATGAATTTTATATCTCAAATAATACGTTTTTAATATCAGAACCATAAACAGAATTTAATTTTGTAGAAACTAGTAATGACATTTGGCACTTTGCGACACATTGGGTACGTATTTTTAGCTCGTTTTCAAAAAAATACTAGAAGAATTCATATCGTATCTGGCGCACATGAGAATCTCGTTTTCAAAGACAACGAGGTTATTCGCTTACCTTCTTTTTCATTCCTTAGATGTCAGTAGGAAGAACTAGTACAAACAGACAGAATGTAAAATATAGAATACCGAACCAAAATGTGCGCGTACAATGAAAGTGTGACTGTTTTACTACATGGTATGTGAGATACATCACGAAGTGTAAATCACGTCATGTAGAGAATGGAATGCACTTAATGAAAAATAGAGGACTGCAGTAAAAAGGGTTGGAGTAGTAGTAGGGAGGATTTTGCTTTGTATAGTGAGAAGTTACATCTTAGACTGCCGATGTTTGTTTAATAGAAGTTTCTATGAACAAGAGAACATCTTTAGTTAATATATGGAGTGTCATTTCCAACTACTTTTGTGTAGACAGTAGAAAAAGATTATTCATAATAGTAATACCTATGATTTGTGTTATGATTCGGTTTTTTCGAATGTTGTATTCACTTATCATTTGGTATTTGATGGATGTCAAAAGCAATTAGTCATTAGTTAGCCTATTGGTAGTTCAAATAATTTGTCCTTAAATTTTCTCATTATTGATGTAAATTATTTGTGTCAGTTATTAAATCAGTGCTTTTTTACTGTCTATTTGCTTATTACGAAATCACGCAAGGTTGTGGTCAAATAAGAATATTGCTAAAAAACTGTAACAGTACATTGGTTTACAAAAATTAAGGAACAACCCTAGGTTATGCAAATGGGAACCTAAAGTCAAAACTCTATAACTTCTAAAGTAAGGTTTTTTTTTGTTTTAAAAATTTGGTAAAAGATAAAGATTTTAATCAGATATATCAATATCTGATTTTCAACACTATTCGATCAATATTTAATGAGTTATGAAAGTTTGAAAATTTTAAAATAATAATGCCAGTCATAAAATTTTGACTTCAGAAAATGAAAAGTTAGTAATAAGTATTGTATCAAAGTGGTTACTGAAATAAGCGTGTATTTTAGAAGATTGAGCAAAAAATATTCTTTATAATCCTTCAGTTTTGTATAAGTTTCGTAAGATTGGCATTGCTTTTATTAAATATTCAAACGTCCATAACTCACTAAATATTAAATAAATATTTTTGAAAATCGAAGTATTTGATTGAGACCTTTATCTGTTATCACATATTTGAAAACAAAAAAAAAAATATTTTAGAAGTTACAGTGCTTCGACTTTAGATTCCCATTGATGTATCATAGGATTGTTTATTATTTTATGGAAACCAGCATAGATAAACATAAAATATGTGGTTGAATTTGAATTTATTATTTTGTTCCATATGATTAGGTTGGAAGGGTTATTCCTTTGAAGGAAAGAATATAAATAACGTTTTTGGGAATAAAATCATTGTAATCAATTAGTAATAGGGCTACCGTGAAATGTATTACGTTTTGATAAATATGAACATGATAAAATTAGTTCAACACTAGTATTTTGTGTACTATACTTAAAAACAACAGTTACACTACGAAAATGTTTTTATTTTTGCGTTCCCATTTTTGTTAATATTTACACTGTGCGTTGTATTATTGTATTTATTTACATTGCCGAATATCCCAACTACCATAACTGCGCCCTCTAACATTGGAAAAAAAATCGAGAATTCTAAACATTTTAATGTATATTGGAAATGACGTATTTACGCTAGAGATCTGAAGTTTTGGTGGTGGAATGTGAAACTTATGAAGTTTCCACTGGCAACATTGAGTTGACCTCTTACACTCAGAATGGGTGGGAAATGCAATTGTTTTATTTTTTCAAGATATCATTGGGACTCTATTTAGTAGTTGGATTGGCACTAATGAAACGAAAATTCGCATTTCATAAATAATTAGATAGTTTTAATTTATATCGTTAGATATAATAAATATGGAAACGGCGAAACTTTTAACCAATGTTGCAAATGATCTATTTATTGCAAAAATTTGAAATTTTTGTGATAGAGTGTCAAGAGATATTTCAAAGAGAGCAATAATCTACTCACTTTTGTCACAGGGGCATGACAAAAGCGTTTTAGATTTAAGAAATAAAAAACAAATACTTTTTATAATGTTTGATCACTAATAAAATAATACTGTATTAATTATTCTTACCATCCAATAGCTCAAATAAAAATTCTTAAGGAGTGAAAAAGAACGCAAACAAAAAAATCTCCTAGCTTTGAAAACGAGATTTCCAGATGCGATATGAGTTTCATAGTGTATTTTAATACTAAAATCACTTTTGAAAAACCGGCAGTTCCGAGTGTGACCATATCATTCCTCTCCAATAGCTTAGTCAGAATTCTTTTAATGGGATTTGAAAGCTATTTGATGTTTTGTTTCTGTTTTCCAGAAACAAAAAAAAAACAAAAAAAAATTCGCTTTGTCGTCTGTCCGTATGTAGGCATTCATTGTTTGCCTTAAAAGGAAAATAAATTCGAAATTTCGGTTCTGCTGGTAATTTTAATACCCACCGTTTTAAGTCGTAAAAATTGTAATGTTTCAAAATTTTAATTTAATTTAAAATATATATATTATAGTAGAAATTTGAGACATAGGCTGCAGTATGTGGTCAAAGATCTTTCACAGCAGCAACTTTCTCACTTATCCTGGTGATATATGTGGGGGGAGGTCAGTCGGTAGGGCGCCAGGCTCGTAATCTGCAGTTCCCAGGTTCGAATTCCAGCTGGGCTAGCCTTGAGATTTATATCCGCACAACTCCCCACTCTACCCGCGTTCAGTAGGGGACACCGATGGACTTGGAAATACCGCCGTCTATCAGATGGGACGTTGAACCGTGTGCAGAACCATACTGTGCATGTTAAAGAACATGCTGGATGGCCTTGACGGGAGGCTACCATCTATCTTCTAATAGTAATTCGAGCTTGTGAATCATAAGCATAAGCATAAGAATCAATTCCAGTGAATCCCTTCATGAATTCCAAAAATCCAGTGAATCCCCTTCCCTCAACCTTCTCTGAGCCCTTGGAGTCCTTGTGACCTGGCCGTTTAGTCCATTGTGTGCAAAAAGTGCCGCTTAGAGGTAAAACAACCCAACCCTAAATACCTGGGCTAAAAATTTTTTAAAGAGATAAATGGAGAATATTTCCTAATCGGAGAAGTAGCGACAAAACATTACTTACTATAAGCGTTTTCGGAATCTCTTATTAGTTTGAATTTTCACGGTTACAGGGCGCGAAAGTACAAAAGCAACAAAACATATTTTTAAAACCCAGCTGCTGAGAAATAATTCATTAAATTCTTGAAGTAATAAGTTCTTAAAAATAAAGTTTCACGAGTGAGTGTTTAAACACTCTTAACTTTTAATAATATTAATTTATTCTTTTGTTCTAACTTTCAAGTAAATAAAATATTGAAAAATATTTTTTTTCACGCTCTTGGACCATTTTTAACCCCCTAAGGTACCTCGAACATTTTCCCTTCAAGCATTCAACCCTTTTTTCCTTCAAGCCTTAAAGCTTTTCCCTTCAAGCCTTCAACCCTTTTTTCCTTCAAGCCTTAAAGCTTTTCCCTTCAAGCCTTCAACCCTTTTTCCCTTCAAGCCTTAAAGCTTTTTCCTTTCAAGCACAGGGGTAAAAAAGTGATAAAAACACTTTTTTTAAATAAATATTTTCAATCAAGCTGAATTCTTGTGACATTCCTCAGATTGAACAAAAAATGGAATAGAGAGCAAATTGACAAAACACGATTTTCAAACAGGTTAAAATTCAGTATTCCTACCAAGTTCGTTTCTGAATAATGGGTTCCCTGTCAATATTAATGTTTATCCCCCGTAAGACCAAATATTATGCGTTTTTTTGCTTTCCGCGGGTAGTCATTTCAGTAGACTGGTACCGATATTGTGTATTAGCAAATATATAAAATTTTAAAGCACCATTGAAAATGACGTAAATTAAATCTATATTTATTGCAAATAAATTCTTAAATTATTAAACCAGTTATTCATTTTTAGTTCTCAGAACATTGAAGAAAATCTTACCTAAGTTAGCCATTCACTTTTATCCAATTGACTACGAATAGAAGCCTTAAAACGGTTAAAACGTATCTTAAGTTTTTTTGTTAGATTACACTGCTCTCAGAAGCAAATCAAACAAAATATTTCAGAATAATATTTCGATGTGACCAAAAGAAAAAAACAAACATACACCATTTAGTCATTGGTTGATGATAATAATTCGACGTTGCGAAAAAACTAACAGTCTTCTGTCACTATTTGAGGATAACATTTCGACGTGATGATAAAGGCTTAATATCTCACTGGTTGATGATATGTCGACCTAATGCAAAAAACAACATTCTTCTGTCATTAGTTAATGATGATATTTCGATATGATGAAAAAAGAAACATACATTATTCTGCCATTAGTTGAATGATAATATTTCGATCTGAAGCATACAACCACATTCTTCTGCTATTGGCTGAGGATATTATTTTGACTTGACGGATAAACATTGAATTATTCTGTCATTAGTTGACGATAATATTTCGGTACGATGGGAAAAAAAGCACATTATTATTCTCTTTAGCCGATGATAATATTTCGACGTGACACGCACACACAAAATTATTTTATAGTTATTTGATGATAATATTTCTAAGTGACACATAAAAAAACCAATGTTATATAATTAGTTCATGATACTACTTCGATGTGACACACATAAAAAAATGTTTATTGATGAAATTTCTACCTGATACAAAAAAGCATTGTTTTATCATTAGTTGATAATATTTCGACGCGACCGAAAAAACGTATTGGTGGATGATAATATTTCCATGTTCGACGTAATGAAAATGCATCCTTTTGCCATTAGTCGATGGAGATCGAGTAGGTGTTAGTTCTTCCTGATTTTAAGTACCACCTTTCGTACTGGAACTCATCTGAAGGCAAATAATAACGTAGGTGGTCATGATTTGAACGCAACTCATCAGAAACGATCTGTCTATCACTGAGAACTTCCATATCGTGACCTGTACGGGTTTAGTTTCGAGCTTGTGAAGCATAAGAATCAATTCCTGATATACGACGCAATCCACAAGCTTCGAGCTGCTTCCGTGCAATACACGTTCCGTGTATATAATACAATCTCTGGCTTCTTGACTTAGTGCGTGAGCTGTAAACGAAATTCCCGTGAGTATGGCGAACACTCCCCGAGACAAGCCGAAACCGATGTTGAGAAGGCCTTGGATGTTTGCATAAGCCGCAGTATTTACATCCAGTATAGCTATGACTCGAACACAGAGAACGACAGTTACCATTAAGTACCAGAAGAGCACAGATAATCCGAATGATTTGTCTATGATTTCAACTCTTTCTGCTAAAATGCTAAACAACTCACGAAAAGTTTTTATGTGCTTAATTTCTACTTGCTCTGCAGATTGAGCGATGATATCAACATTCATCTTAAATTTCTGGAACCACATAATAGCACCTCTGAGAATCAATATGTAGAATATAATTTGAAAGGTGAAAGATCCTTCAACTATGTAACATCTATAAGCATCATGCAGTTGAAGCAACACTTTTAGAGAATAGAGAGTCGTATGGTTGGCAAGGATTCGGAAAACTATTTTGCTGAACTCTTTCTTCGGATCTTTTTCAGTTGGTATCCCTAAAAATGTTGCGCTCCAAGTAAGTACGTAAATCCAAATGCATATATTAGAGACAAATATCATTTTTCCAAGGCTTCTTTTCCGTTTTCGGTTCAGATGGATTTCTTTGTCTATCCCAAAAAGTAAAAGTGTGCTTTTTATGGACTTACGGTGATATAAAAACAAATCGAAAGATATGGTTGCTGTCCATATAATGAGAGCTTGATTGAAATCCATCCAACTTCCAATGTTTCTGACGAATAGAGACAGATAGAAAACAGCCCAATAGTGAAGTGAAAGGAATACAATTGTTGATATCATCCATTCCCTTAGTTTACGAAACAGTGTATTTTGTTCAGCAAACGAAATACTTAAACCGAAGAACGCCAGAGAGTTCACATAAGGTTGAAATGGGTTATCCTCAAGTTTCTTCTGCTTTCTTGGAAAAGGATTCGAAACATCAGAGATATTTTCTCTCGAAATTTTGTGATTCACTTGGGGAAAATTTCGACCATGCGTTTCACGTGGCGCACACCATTTCTGATTACCGTTTGATCTAACAACACTGGCAGCCATGACAAATGGGAGGAAAGAATTGCCGTCCTTGTTTCTGACTTATATTCGTTAACTCGTAAACACAGGGGAGTCGTGGCTGAAGCGTTCACATGCAGCAGTTGCAATCAAGAATTATGGAGCTTGAAGAAGGCACACGTCTGAAAAAGTGGCACAAAACAAATCTTCAATAAACACAGCTGTGCTTTCGCTGCGACTAAGTCGTTGCCATGGCATTGGTTCATCCTACTTTTCTCAAAGGTCTATAATCGTAAAAGAAAAGAATTATATTCAGTTTTCTGGCTGATGCAATGTGACATGTTTTTTGTCATCATGATAAAATGGTTCGAACAACGATAAAGAAAGGAAAAAATTTAATATTTATTCAAATATTATAAAAGAAGAGAAACTTAGAAAATAAAAGTCAATCCAAAAATCATCATTGTGCATAAACGACGATTTTTAACTTTCACTAACACTGAAAAGGCGGTCCGCTTTCGGAATAAATAGTAAATATTTATAAAGGCTTTTGTAGAATTTTTCATTTATTGACGTTTCTTGCTTAATAACTGCTAAAAAGAAAAAATATTTGGCGATTATCGTCCTTCTGCACGTAATTATTCTCCTTCAGATTGAATATTAATGAGTCGTGTCTATCATCGCATTCTAATGCCGATAAACGTGCATAAAGAATGAAGAAACTTTAAATATTCCTAATTTCCAATGACTCAAACTAATGCAGTTGACGGTTTACATATTTTAGATTTAATTATTGTTTATCGCACCTTTTAAAGCGTGTTCAAAATGTAATATTATTCAAAAGCGTGGACCTGAAAAATAAATCAATCTTCTTTCCAATTAAATATATTCAGTTTTAATTTCACAGCGCTTAGCTACTCATCATAGGGACCTAGTTTCGAGCCCGGGTTAAGGCATGGATGTTTGTGTCTTTCTGCTGAGATCTCGCCTTCCTCACATATCTTCTCTATGGTGTATTAAACTAACAGATTCCTGTTAGACCTCTGTGACAAGTAGTTGCTTCAAGTTTTTTTTTTATTTTTTAAAAATATTTCAGCTCCTAAACACAATTAATCAACTTTTATTTTACATATGACACTCATTCAGCAGCCACTTTATTAGGTACAGTTCCCTGTTATATAAAAAATAACTCAGATACAGACCTCAGTAACTGCTTAAATAAACTTTTTTTTATGAAAAAAGGTGACTGAAGATATTTTAAAGATCTGAATCAAATCTATTTCAATCTCGATTTACAACATATTCGTTCAATATTTATAGAACTGAAATTGAATTAAGCTCAAATGTTTAGTAAATTAGCTCGTTCTGCAAAAAAAAAACATCGGCGAAAATTAACATAATTATTACGCGAACAGCTAAAATACTCTTTCACGCGTTAGTAAAGTTTTGTTTACTGCTATTTCTTTCGTTTTAACTTGTTTTTAATTTTAGAGCAATTATTTAAACTGCTCTTGTTGCTTTAAATATTCCAATTTTCTTAGCTCACTAAATATTGGACGAATATTATTGAAATTCGAGTGTAAATAGATTTGACTAAGGTCTTAAAAATTATCTTCAGTTATAACGTTTCATAAAAAGCTTACTTATGAAGTTATTGAATTCTATATGTAAGTCACTGTTGACATAACCTGGAACTGCATCTAATAAAGTGGTCTCAGTGTAGGTCACATTCCAATTTTTCACTCATTTTTGGATCTTGATCAAAACTTTTGAATCATACTATACATTACGTTTGTCATTTATTATTCAGATGTTCAGATTCATTACTCGGATGTGCAATTGATTATCTAGTAGAATTCAACATATGGCTAACTGATTATATTGCTATTGCTCACTGAGAATAATTGGGCTCGAATTTAATTGTTCTGCCCTTGAACAGTATGTCTTGTGATACATACAATGTGCTATGTCTTAACAGGACTGAATATACCATACGCTCTCCTAGGCACTCCAAGCATTTTAGTTCGCCATTATGTACATCGCCTATTTTCATTTACTTTTTACCTTCACAACCATGAAGGCATAAATGTAACCGAAAAGGAAAATATAATACAGTTTCGTTACCAAATACTGTGAAATTAAAGAAACAAATTAATATTACATTGTTATATAATTTAGACATTCAATATATCATAACATTTAAAAATCAAATTATATATTTTAAAATTTTTATAATATTTTGCCTTTTTTTTGCTCTGGAAAGAATAAGTTACTCTAAATTATCAAAGTATTGGTACACTTCAATGTTTTACAGGGTTGGATTGTTTTACCTCTGAGCGGCACTTCTTTGCACACAATGGGCTAAATGGCCAGGTCAATAGGAGACCAAAGGCTCAGCGAAGGTTGGGGAGAGAGAGACACACTAGACTGCTGTTAGGAGACAGATGATATCCTCCCGTCAAAGCCATCCAATGGGTTCTTTAACGTTTCTTTTCCACACACGGGCCCACTGCTTAACGTTCCCTCCGATGGACGGTGGGCTTTTCCAAGCCCATAGATATCCCTTACTGATCGAAGGCGGGGAGTTTTGAGCAGATAAATCTCAATACTGGCCCAGATGGGACTCGAACCGATGAATTGCACATTACGAGCCTGGCACGCTACCGACTGAACTCCCCTCCCCCAACCAACCAATGCGTTACAAATATAAATTTTATTCAAAATATATATTCTTTCCAACTATGAAACAATCTTATTGTAGCAAAATTTTACAGAAAATATACTGTAAAATCTTGCAATTTTTCCAATCCTCATTTTCGTACAATATTTGTTTACTGCTTAAAGAGTTCTCGAAACTAAAACATTTAACATCAGCTTTGCTAACCATAAGAATTTAAATCAAAAGCTACCAAAAAATCGTTTACTGAAATAAATCATCTATTTTAAGAAGATTGTGTAAAGGTGTTTTCGGTTCCATCACTTATAAACAGTGTTTAGGATGAGTTTTTAAACAACAGCTGCTTACGTCAAATGAAACTTACACTTTAATGGTGCTTACGTCGCTTTCAATAACTCTTTAAGTATTAAACGAATATTGCTTAAAAATGAGATCTATAATTTATCATCTGTGATATTTTTCAATAAAAAAAACTTATTTTTAAATTTATGGCGCTTTAAATGTTGTTTTCCATTCACATAACATGGAAGTGTCGCAATACGTTGGATAATCTGCTGTGTATCTTCACAATTCATAAATTCTAAAAGTTCACTTTCGATTGGGACGAGAGAAAATTATTTGAACAGCTTTTGAACCATGGATATTTGTTACTTTTTTTATTAATTCTCTCTTTCGAATTATTCTTTCTCCCTTAGATTCTTTCTAAGAACTGAAGATGACATTTTTTTGCTGTTTAAGAAAACAAAATATAACTCTTCAGTGGTATAACTTCTCTGGTGTCTTCATCATCATGGTTCCAAACAAGTCTGGTTCTAGGAAAAAAGAGAAACAAGATGGGAATTTATAGTCTTTAATTTAAGGGAAAGACCGAGAATTTGAAAACAGTAACAGAGCAGATAATCTTCCTATTGATCAGTCATTCCTCAGACCAATTTTATTGATCCCTACTCATAACTCATTTTCAGAAAATAGATTGTTCATACTATGATCTAAATATAGGATGTAATTAATTACGTATCAGAGGAGCGACGAATTGAAACGTATTTAAGTCCCGAGTCTTACAATGATTTTTTGGTAATATGACAGACATTTCTTGAGCAGGTAAGGAGGATAGAATCCTAACTGCGTCAACTATGATTTTTATCAACTTATCCACGTCATTCCCTCTGTCACAAAATGAACATAGAGGGATATGAAATTCTTTTTATCGTCTGATTTGACCTCTTAACAGATGAACTAAGAGACTGGATGATCGTTATAGTATAACTTTTCCCCCTCCGTTTTATTCTTACCAACATTCTCAAAGGGGAATGGTAGTGGAGTATAGTCCTCTTCTCCCTCCTTATATCTGGCCTCGGTTCCAAATGAGAAGACGGTGTTAAGAAAAGAATCCCATTTAAGACATCTGTTAAGACGGAGATGGAACTTCCCTTCAATGCTATCCAGTGGTTTTTAAATTTGTGCATGATACGGCTTAACGTCAAATCAGACGAATAAAAAAATTTCATATCCCTCTGTGTTCATTTTGTGACAGAGGGAATGACGTGGATAAGTTGATAAAAATCATAGTTGACAAAGTTAAGATTCTATCCTCCTAACCTACTCAAGAAATGTCTGTCGTTTTACCAAATATCATTGTAAGACTCGGGATTTAAATGCGTTTCAATTCGTCGCTCCTCTGATACGTAATTAATTACATCTTATATTTTGATCATAGTATGAACAATCTTTCTGAAAATGAGTTATGAGTAGGGATCAGTAAGATTGTTCTGAGGAATGACTGATCAATAGGAAGATTATCTGCTATGTTACTGTTTTCAATTTCTCGGTCTTTCCCTTAAATTAAAGACTATAAATTTCCATCATTTCTTCCGTTATGTATATCCACTGATCATTATAAGCAGCAGTATGGATTAAACTAATTTCAGCCTGTCTTTAAAATATGCATATATATTTGAATGGTAGAAATTAACCAGTTATTTCGATTGACAAAATTAGCAAAAATTATTTTTTGTGTGATTCTCTGACCCCAAACGCCCAGAGAAAGTTGAGGGAGGGTTCCCACTGGACAGCTGTTGGGAGACAGATAGTGGCCTCCCGTTAAGGTTCATTCAGCGTGTTCCTCAATGTGTACAAGGTATGTGTCTCCTGCACACGGCGCAACAATTTAACATCCCATCTGACAGTTGGTTGCTTTTCCAGCCCATCGGTGTCCTCTATGACCTTAGACAGGGCGGTGAGTTTTGTGGAGATAAAACTTAACGTTAGCCCAGCTGGAACTCGAAGATTACGAGCTGGCGCGCACCGACTGAGCCACCCTCGCCCCAAGATCTGTGATCACACAACGAAAAATATTGATCTTGATGTTATTTTCCTATTTAGATTAGGGTTCCTCTTCTGCTCTTCTCAATGGCGATACCTAAGGCTTGAAAAGTCCGCTATCCGTAGGATGTGATGTAAATCCATGACACCATGAACATGAGAGAACCATACCTTGGCGCACATTAAAAACGCTTAGTATTACGTAAATTAGTTACCTTAAATTACATTAATATACTTTAACTTCATTCATACGTAATATGCTTTAATTAATCTCATTACTTAATTAATCATCATTAATAAATCTCATCATTTAATTAATCTCATTATTCTTTCTTTGCCATCAAATAACGTGTCATTTTTTTCTTTAATCCTCCTGGTGTTACACATTTAACCTTCTCTCTGGTTTGTAAGCGGAGCAGTAAGGCTTAAGCAATGGTTGTGTGGTGGTGCGGCCTCGTCAGTATCACTAGAAGATCACTTGGCTGTGGCGAGGAGAATACGTTCAAGCTACCTGAAGGGTTAAACAGTTGTTCCAAGCGTGGCCGCTACCACGTAGTTTTACTCCATCCCAGGGGGAGGGAGCAAGTGCCTCTTTTGTCCCCCTCTGCGGACGCCCATGGAACAGGACTAATCAATCAATAAATTTTTATTCTTATTTCTTCTCTTAATATCATGGTACTTTAATAGTTACACAAGGTATTTTAAGACACAAATTTAGTTTTGCAAAATATATGGATAAAATAACAATTTTGATGAGACGTGGTTTTATTATTATACAATTCCCAGAAAGATCGGAAACTATGTATGTTTGGGTTGCGGAAGACGAACGACAGGTAAGAAACATGGCATTTTAGAAATTTGTGCGAGAATTTTCTTCAGTTTTTTCTAAGGAAATAGATTAAATAGAATATCGAACATTTAGGGTAACATAGTTGTGCATGTTTTATTTCGACAGGAAAGCCTTGTAATTTCTGTATCAGGATACTTGGAAATTTCTGTATAGGGTAAATATGTTTCGACTAGTTTTATAAATAATAATAAATACCCCCTCAAGCAGCTGCTTGCCACAGAGGTCTGACAGGAGCCTGTCAGTTTATATGCCATAGTAGAAGGTCTGAGATGATGGCAGGACCTCAGCAGAAAAACGACACAAACAGCCATGCCTTACCCGGGGCTCGAACCCAGGTCCCGTAGATCAGGAACACTTATTTGGTTTCCGTGAAACGGAAGTGAAGGTTGGGGGATGTTAGAAAAAAGCAGTTGATAAAAGGTGGCGTCCATACAAAAATTTTCGGAATCTAATGGAAGCATTTGAAATCTTAGTTCATCCAAACGTGCATAGTTTGGGAACAAAGAGTTTTTTTTTTGCATTGATAAACAAATATCAATATCAAGTTGAAGAAGTAATACTGTTCTCTTAATATCATGTACATTAATAGTAACACAAGGTATTTTAAGAAACAAATTTAGTTTGGTAAAATATATGTTTAAAATAACAATGAAAAAGAAATTACTAATGAAAAATATACCAAAAAAGGTAAAAAAAATAAATTTGGTGGGGTGTTGAGTTTCAGAATATTAACTTGAATGATATATTTTTAATTTTATTACTTTATCATGTAAATGTCAAAAACCAAGGGATATCTTGTTGCCCATCCATATTTTGAGAACAAATTATGAATATGTGGCAACACATACGTTGAGTTTTATTTCTTAGTACGAGAGGAGTTCAAAACGTTTTTGTCATGCATCTGCAGAACAAAAATCATTGCACTTACCTCAACAAGGCTTATACTGTCCTTTAAAGTACGCACCTCCAGCACCTATGCAAAGTTGCAGACGTCTACGCTAATTCTGGAACGCTTAGTGTTACTGTTTGTGGGGAATACGACGCAACTCCGAATAAACGCATTTTGCAAGGTCTTGAACCCTTGAAAAAGTATCGTCAGCAAATTCCTTTTTATTATTTGGAAACAATCAAAATTCCCATGGTGCATGATTAGGTAAATATGCAGGATGGGGTGCTGTTTGATTTCTTCCTGCTCCAGATAGTCCGCAACCAATCGTGTTTTGTGAGCACTAGTATTGTCATGAAGGAGATATTGACACGCCTGTTGTTGGAAACTGCTCCTTCATCTCCTTAACCATTTTGTGCAAAACAATATTGGTGTGGTATTGGCCATTTATATTCATATTTTAGGTAAGCCGTCCACGTCTACCACTCCTTGGGAACTGAAAAGAAAAATGCGTACGTCCTTTTCTTTGAGAGAAAATCTTGTAGGTGGATTTGGGAATGTAGTTCGTCTTCCGCAACCCAAACATACATAGTTTCCGATCTTTCTGGGAATTGTATAATAATAAAACCATGTCTCATCAAAATTGTTATTTTACACATATATTTTGCAAAACTAAATTTGTTTCTTAAAATATCTTGTGTAACTATTAAAGTACCATGATATTAAGAGAAGAAATAAGAATAAAAATTTATTGATTGATTAGTCCTGCTCCATGGGACCGCAGAGGGGGACAAAAGAGGCACTTGCTCCCTCCCCCTAGGATCGAGTAAAACTTTTTGTTTAAATTAATTCTTGCTTCCTTTAATTGTAAATTTATATATATTATGCATGTATTTTTGCGTTGATACAATATTGTATTCTATAATCTACTTGTGAAAAAAAAAACAAAATAATTAAATTATTAAATAAAAATTTAGTGATGCAATTATTTGTCTCCAAGTTTTGCCCCTCCCCCCTGGAATATTTTCTGCGGACGCCCATGTCCTATTCTATATACATATGAAATATGTGGCAATGTCTGTTAA
The DNA here is from genome assembly GCA_038380435.1 of Ryuthela nishihirai. Lineage (NCBI taxonomy): Eukaryota > Metazoa > Arthropoda > Arachnida > Araneae > Heptathelidae > Ryuthela > Ryuthela nishihirai. Next base: position 20,088,594 of record JAWZYU010000020.1, read on the forward strand.
CAGTTTGGGGCCACTAAGATCAAAATTGCCAGCATCTATAGCACGAGTCCACTATAGCCCATTTTGCTGTTCTGTCAGTTAAATGTTGATGAATAAATGTTTCGACAATGTCAATCCATACACTGGCATTTATATTTCTTACGTGAACGATGATATATCGGTTTTCCTTAATCCATTCACGAACAGCAGCAATGGTTCTCTCAAATGCCCTCCTTCGGTCTTTCTGCACAATAGTGGTATTCAAAGCTCTGCTATCCTTATCTAAATTTGCACATCAATCCGGTAACAGTGTCATATAAACAAGTATAAAACCCATATACTTTCGAAAATCGGCATGGAATTTTTTTCGCGTCGTCCCTAAACTGCATCCTTATGAAAATGTAAAATCTTAACCTGTCTTTAATAGGCTCCGGAGCAACAACGCACAGATTTCGCAGATCAAACTTTACGCATCTGAAACAAAGGGAGAAATGATGATACAACCTTTGTTTTTAACACGTAATGACACGTTTGGATATGCTTTCAAACAAGTAGTAGTTCGTTAATTTCGTAGGAACGAGTGCAAATCTGTAGACACGTGTCAAAATCTTTTTGAACGCCCTCCATAATAATATATAATGCTTCGTTTTTTTTTGCCAATCGGTGCCTACATAATGGCAATGCCTGCCGATTTCCGCGATTCTCCGTATTAGCAAGCGCGCATAGGAATCTTCAGAACTTGCCACATGAGAGCAGCACCGTTCCGCAATCAGCTAACCTACGCTAACAATAAGTATATAAGCGATCTGGTCGAAGTCAGATGGTTAATCAAATACAATAAATTAGAATCTTTCTCATAGATACAACGAGAATAATGATTTAAACTCTTCATAACGAAAAATATGTTTAAAAATAATCGTGTTACAAGTAAAAATTATTATTCATTAAAATCCGAAATTTTCAAGTATTTACCCAATAATAATATTTAACAGTAATTCTTTAAAGAATAAAATTTAAATTTTTTTCCAAAGCAATTATTTATCTAATTTAATAATTTTAATTACTATTGCAATAGAGCTTATTTATTGTTAAGGGAAATTCAAAAGCAATAGATTTAAGCAAGATTATTTTGATATTAATACTCGATATTTTTAATTAAGCATAAAATAGAAAATTTGCTAAAAAATTAAAGATTAAAAATTTTTTAAATTCAATAGGCGCAAAGTTTATGTTGCAGTACAGAATTGACTCTTTATATATTAGTCTTTTTATTTCAATTATTTCAACCGATCTATAGGGCCCTTCCTGTTTATTTGCTTGTTTTAAAATAATGTTATTTTTTATCAGGTCAATTAACGATTTTATGTAGAGTAGTCAATTTTCGTTATTATTCAGTTTAAGAGGATAAAGGGGATCCATTTAAAATATAGCTTTATGGCTCCCTATTAGAACTTTGATCCATGGCACCCATTTGGAACTTGGCTCCAGGTCTCCCAATTATTTAATGCACCCTGGTTCATACACATATTTCTGTAGTTCAGAAAGCTCACAAAGTATTATAAACTTCAACATCCCATTAGTTATATATGTACAAGACTGGTTTCAGAAGAGATAGGGGGGGGGGGGGGGCAACAGTGTCCGGGTGGAAGAAAGTAAGCGACATTTTTACTACTATACGTAGCACAATTTTTTTAAAGTAATACAATATTTGAATTAGCAAAAAGCATGCAAAGAAAAAATTCCAAGAAAATTTTGAAACATCTCTAAAACCGAGGGAAAAAGGTTACACTAGATTGTACAATTTTACTATATTGTACAATTTTACATTGGAATCCCAGGCTCGTGCTCCCCCTCTTCCCTTTACTTTTTCTGACTCAGTTCCGTCACTTCCCTCCCATACCCCCTTAATTTCTTTCTTGACCCGTGACTGGCTATGCATGCTTTGTTTCGACTGAAAAACTTTTAAATTTCGACTCAGGTTTCGAAAATTTGTTCTAAATAGAAACTTGGAGTTTTAACACAACAAACTGCGTATTGGAATTCAATTCTCTCCCCCCTCCCCCACCACCATCGCTCTAATAAAGTGAGAAAACAAAAGTGGATTCATATTCGAGCTCGGGTTCTATCAGAGTTAGAGACTTGAATTTGTAACGCAACACGGTGACATGGTGGAAACCCGTAAGAGAAATACGGTATCAACAAGTCGACTATTTGTAAAGTTGTAGAAAGTGTGTATGGGCTATTACATTTCTAAGCAGGAACTACAATTAGGGGGGGGGGGATTTTTTAAGATGTAAATCGGATTCTGTTATAGGTAGAGATCTTAATTTTTAACGCCATACGAGGTGACACAGGACAATATAAGAAGTTTGAAACCGGGCTGTCAAGTATTTTGAAAATTACTTAAGATCGAAAATGTGTTTCAAAAGACAGCAATTCCCATAGTGAACGAGGCGGCGATAATTTCGTTTGATGTGATTTGTTTATGGAAGAAATTTCAAATTTCGTTGCTAGAGTTCTCAAGTGATATTCCACTAACAGCAACAATCTGACCCCTTTTCTTAGATGGAAGTGAGAAAAGCAACTTTTTAAACTGAAGAAAAATAAAATTATTTTTCTGTTATATAAGTACCAATAAAATACTATGATTTGCATGTTCTATAATAATAATAATCTTTATTTTATTCCGCCTGTCAGTACAACATGCCTTTAAATAGCATAATTATCTAATAACAATTAATACATACATGAGAAAAATCGAGGTCAAATAGCTAAGAAATATAAATTGCATCAGAAAAGGGAAATAACAATCATATTAAATATTAGTGATTAATAGGAAAGGCGAAATAAAAAAGGAGAGCATAATAATCTTACGCTTATTTTATGCTCCTATATCAATATATACATAACAAATATCGAACAGCATCATTACAATGAATGGATATTTTCTTAATATAAACATCAACGTTTTATATTTTTTGAAATTCAATTTTACCAGATCTAAAATTCTTGTTATTTTTGGAAAGGAAATTCTATGTGCGAATATTACAAGTAAAAACTTTTCAAAAAATAAACGAAACATTAATAAATTAAAAAAAAATCTGATTCTGAAGAAAACAACGCTATGCTTTCATAAATTTTATCGATATTTCCACCAAGCTGGAACATACACAGAGAAAAAAAGTCAATTTTCCGGAGAGGTATAAAAATGACTAAGGAAGGCAAGATATCTAATTGTCTTCACTGGACAGCAACAATTCCGAAATGCGCAACTGATTCCTTCCTACTTTCAGTAGCCCGATAAGAGGGCAAAAATAAAATGTTCCATGGGTCAATGTCTGTTAGTAGGGGATAGTTACAAACACCGGAAACAAAGCTCTCTCGGCGGTGTAGGGAGTATTTCTCGATAGTGATACCATTCTGCAGGCTGAGGTCAGCGTTAAAATACCGAACAGAAGCATGTGTGTTTGTTCGAACTCTGGCACTTCAATTGTAACAATTCTTCCATTGCAATTTGTCTCCTTTGTAATATAAATCATATAGGCTCTAGGTGTCATTAGTAAAGAAGAAAAAAACATGTTTTGGAAAAGCGAATGCAGTGACTTCTTTTTATTTTGCTGTTACTTTCACTGAAGCCTTTAACGTGATTTTAAGTCAAGGACGCTGATGTAAGTAACTATTGAAACAAATTCCTATTTTTATATCAGTTACATTTTTGTTATTTTTATTATTGCGTAAATATTTATAAATCTTAAGGGTTCAAATTGATCTCTGTTTAGGTTTTGCTGTTTCGTGCGGGCGGGGGTGGCTCAGTCGGTAGCGCGCCAGGCTCGTAATCTGTAGTTCCCAGGTTCGAGTCCCAGCTGGGTCAGCGTTGAGATTTATCTCCGCAAAAATTTCCCGCCCTGCCCACGGTCAGTAGGGGACACCGATGGGCTTGGAAAGGCCGCCGTCCGTCGGATGGGACGTTAAGCCGTGGCCCTGTGTGCGGGAGAGCCATACCCTGTGCACGTTAAAGAACACACTGGATGGCCTTGACGGGAGGCTACCATCTGTCTCCCAACAGCTGTTCCAATGGGTCCCCTCCCCCAACCTTCTCTGAGCCTTCGGGGTCCATGTGACCTGGCCATTTAGTCCATGGTGTGCAAAAAAGTGCCGCTCAGAAGTAAAACAACCCAACCCAAACGCTGTTTCGTGCGGCAAAGCAGGCACGGTGCGTATTTTTGCTAGATCGAGCGAATTTTGCCCGTTGCCAGACTTTCTTGTAAACTAATAAAGTATAGAATGTCAGAAATAAAATCCGTTGCAAAACTTGAGATAGCATGAAGCCCAGAGTTGGGGGGCTTTTGACCTTCCCACAACATTTTAATCTATCTATCGGTCGTAAACGTAATAAAAATGTCTTTATTTGGGAAAAAAATCAGTTTTCTGAACTGTCGAAAGATAATAACAGTAACGTTATACTGTCTATCTCATGTAAAGCTTTCGTCTCGAATACCTCCTTAAAATCTTCGAATAAAAGTTTCTGTTTTCAATGTTGAAGCTAAGGAAAAACGCTCACTGGAATGGTAGTGTTCCCGCTGAAAACACTTCAGCATTTCGTGGTCTGTGATGTAACACAGTTCGAAATCAGTTTACCTTCAATCACTGAAGGTCTCTGGCCGATGTTGTTGCACCACTTGAAACGAAAAGTCTGTTTTGAAAACTGAGATCGATGTCACGAGCTCTTCATCTCATGGAGCTGAAAAAATATATGAAGAAGAAAAATCGTGAGTTTCATTCAAATAAATAAATAATAAACAAATACCCCCTAAAGCAGCTACTTGCCACAGAGGTCTGACAAGAGCCTTTCAGTTTATATGCCACAGTAGGTCTGAGAAGATGGCAGGACCTCAGCAGAAAAACGACACACACATCCATGCCTAATCCGGGGCTCGAACCCATGTCCCTTAGATCAGTAGCCAAGCGCTACCTGCTTTTGCAGGACACGGTTTTTAGCTCGTTTTCAAAAACGAAATCAAAAACGAATTATTTTTTTTTCCCACTTTGTCGTCTGTTTTACTGTAGACATTAATTTTTCTAAAAAAATAAATGAGAAAATTGTTTTGTATTAGATAAATACTTGTAAATTATCAGGGTTTAAATTTGCGTAATCTCAAAAGCTATATTAGTATCCTCCAGCAGTTAGTTGGTTGTTTTCGCACTCTGAATGGAACTTTTTTGCACACAATGGGCTAAATAACCAGGTCACAAGAACCCCGAAGGCTCAGAGAAGGTTGGGGGAGGGAACCCACTAGAACAGCTGTTGACAGACAGATGGTAACCTCCCGTCAAGGCCATACAGCGTGTTCTTTAGCGTGCACAGAGTATGGCTCTCCCATACACGGGGCCGCGTCTTAACGCCCCATCCTACGCACGGCCGCCTTTACAAGCCCATCGGTGTACCCTACTGACCGTAGGTAGTGAGAGGATTTTGCGGAGATAAATCTCAATGCTGAACCAGCTGCGACTCGTACCTGAGAACTATAGATTACGAGTCTGGTGCGCTACCAACTGAGCCCTCCCCCACTCTAGCAGTGAAAAAAATCAAAGTATGACCAAATTTGAAACGGATATTAAAAACGCCTAATTTATACTAGAAACCTGAAGGTTTAGTGGTGTAATGTGAGCAAGCCCGGATGTAGAAAAAAAGACCTTGGTGAGAAAGGCAAGAGACTATATTTCCGTTGCAGTTTTATCCTTCGTTTTAGAGATTTTTACAAAAATTTCTTGAAAATTACGTGAAATATGCACAGTGTAATCATTTTTGGCCTCCATTACCCTTATTGTAATTCTCAATGGGTGACATGTATTTCTGTCTGCGTGAGATGGAAAAATTCACATTAAATCATTTTTCAGGTTCTTTAAACATTGCAGTAGGTAAAATTAATTTTCGTAAAAATCACTTACCAGTTCTCTAACTGGATGCCTAAGGGAATTAATGATAATTAAAGATAATTAAAGTTCTCCGACCACTGAATAAAATAAAAGAGAAACACACTGAAATATTTGTCAGGTTCTCTGGATACTATATTAGATGGAGCAAATTTGTATTCACATGCAGGATATCCGAAAAATAATGCTGGGGTTTCGAGAACCAATATGTAGGAAAATAATGTACAAATTCAAAATATTAATATTTTAGTGGAAGGAGTACCTTAATTAGTTTTGAACATAATTAGTGAATTTCCATATGTTCGTGACCCTGCATGTCCAATCGATATTCCATTTCTTTCCATGCATATTTCCTAACAGATGGATTGGCAGGGGGGGGGGGGGGGTCTAATTCTATGTCCACCAAGGAGCCCTGACTTGAAACATCTTGATTTTTTTTACATGTGCGACTTTGTAAAGAATTATGTTTATATAGACAAATTTCAGATCTGAATCATTTGAAAGCCAGCATAAGAGCTTTGGTAATTAAAATGGAATCTGGACGGGCAGTTTAGCCCCTTGGTCCCGGACATGTAATATTTAAAATTATGTGTGTGGTTTTTATTTTTCTTGCTTATTTGTGTTTCTACCATTTGTCATTTTACATGCATTACTTTTTCTGAGATATATGAATTGATTATGAGTTGCAATAAATGATGCTAATACTACTACATACTCAGAATCACAAACGGTGCACCTGCTGAAATTCACTTATTACGTTCAAACCTATTTGAGGTATATACTTTCAATTAAAATTTTACTTTCTTAAATTACATATTATTCACATACGTTTTGTTTCTCAAAACTCCATCATTATTTTTCGGACACCTTGTACTTATGAGGTTTCTTGGAAAATGCATTAGATAGAACTAACGTCCACCAAAACATTTGTTAGGTTGTGTGACCACTTCAACAGGTGGGGAAAATTCTGTTTGAAATGCTTGCTAGGTTTTCTTATCACTGAATCAAACAGAGTTAAAGCTCATTAAAAATAATTAGAGTAAACTCCCTGTTATCCTGTACTCAAGCATCCGGAATTCTCATGCAACCGGTATAAATTTCAAATTGAAAATTTGAACTTGGTATCGAAAATTTCACGCACGTGGAAGTTTTCCCCGATGTCACTGGCACTGGCGTCGTCTTTCATTCCTTCATCTTGCTACAATGCTAAAAAAATTATATTTTAGATATTTACATTTATATTAAGAGCATTATACTTATTTTTATTATCATTGTTTTAAACTGCTTCTCATTTCAACTAAGATTTGAATTCAAGATTCAACCTACTGTATTTGGTTTCTATAGCAACATTTCTCAGGTAACCAGCAGAGTCATCTAACCGCCAACTCCCTTCCCGATAAATGGCGAATAAACGGGGGTTTACTGTACAAGGTTCTCTAAGTACATCAGATAGAACTAAAATTCATTGAAAAACTGATCTAATTCGCATTTCTTTATTAACTGTGGATAGTACTGCATTAACAACAGTATAGTTAATTACAAGTGTGCTAGCTAGAACAATAGTTTGACTTTAATACAATACATAAATTGCATAGAATATTGTCTAATTATTAAATATTTTTCAATGACCTTTAAGCACCTTCAATTCTCAGTTTGTTGATTATATCTCCTACACCTTACTAATAACGCTATTATCGAAATCGCTTGACCATAAATTATGGTCATTGCGTTATTACACTAGTTTTCATAAATTAAGGAAAACTCAGAAAAATTATGATAAACAAAAACAATACGAATGATTTTAGTGAAATTTGATGAACACATTAATTACAATGCTAGTTTCATAATGGCATAAAATATTTTACACTAGAAACATTTTTCGTCAAAATAACACAGGAACTTGTCCAAAAATGAGGTGTCAGAATGCAATGGGCAAAATACACAAATGGCAACACAAATGTCAGATTGCAATGGGGAAAAAAAAATACACTTGACATATGGCATTTCATACCATATGTCAAGACTGTGGTCACCCTTACAGCAATACAGGAACGACAGGAATATCCCATGCTGTTTATGACGTTGTGAATCAGCTCAGTAGGGAGTAACCACCATTGTTCCTTTAAAGTAGTAAAAGCTCCCCCTTTGTTTCAAGTGGCAGGCTAAGGGGAGCAACACGTCTCCCTAGAGCAGACTAAGGGCAGCAACACGTCTCACCAGATATGCTCAATCGAATTTAGGTCGGGAGATCGAGTTTACCACTCCATGTGCATAATAGTTTCCTAAGACAGATAGATAATTTTATTTCAGATAATGTTTAACAGTATATATAAAAGTTTTGAGGTCTCACAAGAGTGTGCTCGTTCGTGAGATCTCCATACAAAAACAATTTAAATTGAAAACATCAGTCGTCACATTGAATATAATACACACAAAACGAATACAAAAAATTTCTAGTAATCCAGAAAGTGTGAAAGTCAGAAAGGAAGAAACATTCGATATCTATCTTACATATAAAGAGTTCTAGTAGTTTAATGCAAAAAAGTTTCCACATTGTCCAGTTTCAAAATGTAGTTCTTGAGGACTTTAGAAAACAAATGATAATTCTTTATATTTTTCGTGCTGACCGGGAGAAAGGAAAAGAATTTCGGTGCTAAGCACAAATAATAGTGCCTAAAAATTTCCTTATGTAATATAGGAATTTCATAATTTATGTTTTTATCTCGTCGTAATTCGTATCAGTTTCAATGCTATCATTTCTAAAGTAAATAATTTTAGAAATGAATGAATTATTTAATAATTTCGAAAAAGAATCATAAGGAAAAGGCAAAATTCCTGCTTCTCGAAACAAAGGTAATAAAGTTTTCGGATTTTAGTTAATAAGCGAATAAATCGTTATATCGTTAATAAGCGAATAAACGTGTTTGGAATTTTAGTTAATAAGCGAATAAATCTCTTTTGCAGCACTAAAAGATGTTTAAAATTATTGAAATACATGCCTCCCAAAGATTTTATTACATATGTCAATTTAGAATGGATTAATGCATAATATAGTATACACGTAAATTTAAATGAAACTAAGTGTCTTACGAGATATAAGCGGGCCAGGTTACGGATGAAATTCCTTTCAACCCATGTTACATGCACTTTCCAAGTTTGATATGCATCAGTCTTAATACCTAAATATGTCACTGACGGCACAAAGGAAATTTGAGGACAATAACAGTGACATTTCGATGAACAATTTGTATCATGATATTCCAATTCATTGCGGTGCGAAATATCCGTAACAGATCAATTTTTCTTTAAGTAGAAATAAACTGCATTTGTCTTTTTCAGATTTATTGTTAAAAAATTACTTGTGGTCCAGTTTCCAATTAATTCTAGATCACTATTTACTTGCTTAAAAATAATCGAAGAAACCGAACCGGTATATGTCAGGCAAGTGTCATCAGCAAAAATAGTTAATTTACCTGTTAGGTTAGTGAAATCTGAATCATTAATGTAAACAATAAATAATAAGGGACCCATAATAGAATCTTGGGGCACTCCGTATTCCACTTTAGTCCAAGCACTGTATGCATCTTTTATTTTTACTTTTTACATTCTGTTAGCTACATAACTGCGAAACCAATTTAATGCGTCTCCTCTAATTTAATGCCACTCCTCTAACAACTCCTTGTAATTTTGTATCAATTTTTGATAATTTATCGCATCGAATACTTTTTTAATGTCCCGAAAGATTGTTAATGCGTGATCACTGTTATTCATCGCTGCGTAAATCGTATTTGTTACCTGTAATATTATTACAGGTCAAATTGGTCCCTTATTTGCCCAGGATAGCCTCTTTTGCTTCATATTGGGTGTCAAAAGCTGATTTTTGGAGGGGCGTCGAGTCCGTCGGCCACACTCCAGAAGTCGACGACGTACGGTGGAAGCATCTATATTAACCCCATGAGACGCAATCTCCCTATCGATGTCTCCACTGGTCTTCTTAGGGTCTAAGATACTAATTCTTCGAATTAGACTATCCATCTCTAGGGGTGGTTTTTCTTTTTCTTCCACAATGTCCTTTACGGGACGTGTCCATGGACCCTGTCTCCTTATGCAGCTTCATGATCCGTGAAACGCTGGATTTCCCGACGCCAACTGCTTTTGCTATCTGCCTAGCAGTAAGTGAAGTGATTTTGCCCTAAAGCAATTATTTTAGCTCATTTACGAGGTGTGATGTCCATGATGTATTTAATAAAAAAAGTTTCGAATGAAAATTTGTGAACTACTTAATACTAACTACATAGTCACGTCCTCAGCCTATGAAATATCAATTCCGACTAAAGTGGAAGTGTAAATAATAGCAGAGTAACACAACAGACAATTGTAGACTTGCAGCAGAAGGTTACGAACAAGTTTAGACTTGCAGCAGTTTAGACTCTGCAGTGGAAGGGACTTAGCTTTCCTTCGCTTGTCCCAACTAATTCGCACGGTACTGTATATTCCACTTCTTTTTCCTGCTTTGGAAAATTTATTTGTAAAATTTTGTGTTTTTGTTTCCTTTATAGAACTAGTGACAAAATTTCGGTAACGGGAAAATGATTGTTTAAGTGATATATCTTAAGGAATTTTTTTTTTTCATTTCTTTATACAGAGTGTTACAATAATTTATTAAAATTATTAATTCATTTGTCATCCACAGTTTAATTTTCCTAAAAAGTTTTTTTTTCTTTATTTTCGTAGAATCGTTAATTAAATACCTTAGCGTATCAATTAAATTTTTAAATGAAGCATTAACACAGCCGTCAATATATATATAATCCCATTTTATGTTTGCACTTAAGTTCGTTAATCTTTTAAAATCCACCATTTTTATTTCATCAATATTTAATTTTTGTTCAATTTTAATATCTAAATTAACCTTAACTAAGCAGTGGTCTGTAATTTCAATATCATCCAGAAATATATTACAATTATATAAATCTTTGGTTCTAAGAAATACATGATCAATACATGTAGACGAGTTCTCCGTAATTCTGGTTGACTGTTCTATCATGTTAAGTAAACCATTTTCTGCCAATAGTCTTAGATATTCTTCTGTGTTTATGTTGTCATTAAATAAATTAATATTAATATCTCCAAGATAGAGTATATTAATATTATCAAGTAATTCTAAGACTCCGTTTAACTCGGAAATAAAGTTAAGTACATTGTCAGAAGGAGATTTGTATACAACCATTAATGTCCACTCTTTGTTATCAATTTCAAGTTTTAAAACTCAGTGTCTGCATAATTCATTGTGATTGGTTGCTGTGTAGCATCGATGTCACAGCTAACATAAATTAATACTCCACCTGATCTGTAATCATCCCTACAAAATGAGAAGCACTTGTAACCGTCTACTTTGTACAGTGAGACTTTCCAGGAGCAGATCGAAATTTATGTCAATATAATTAATATGGGTCTTTCCTGAAAAGTTCCCAAGTACGTCAAAAATTCATCCAAATGTGCTCTAGCACTGTATATATTTAACTGAATCAGAGAAAAATTACCAACAAACATCACAGAACAAAAAAAAAACTAAAACACAAAAATTCAGATCAGTAACTATTAAACCTTAATAGCATTTAGGTCTAAGAATCTAACACATATGACAGGGTTAATATCACTACGTCGCAAAAATATTTTGCAATCCCTAGTCCACACGTATTTGAATCCATTAGCAGGTTGAAACTTTTTATGCTTTAGTTCAGGGATTAAATGCTCATTGATGAAAACAATCCCTTCACCATCGCCTTCAATCAACTCTTTTTCGTTTAAATTTTTGTTTCGCTTGAATGCTTCAACCCATTTATTTCTATTTCGCAGCGAATCCAATTGTGTGATGATCGGTCTCGATTTTCTTTTATTTGTAGATGGTAGTCTGTGGGCGACTTGAATTTCGTTGTCACCAACAGTTATCTTTAACTTATCACAATTATTTTAATTATTTAATCAGTCTAGCTACATTTGTTTCCAATAAATTAACTTTTTGCGTTAAGATCGCATTTTCTTTTTTAATGTCAGAAACATTCTTCGAAACTGATTCTATGGTTCTATGATTCGAAATTGATTCTATGGAAAAATCATCGATTTTTACAAGAGCAGAAGTCAGCTGATTTCTTAACTTCAAGTAACTCTTTCATAACATCTACTATTTTCTGCTATAATTAGTGCCAATTCACTCTTAACTGCAAGACTGTCAGTCCTTAGAATGGCAACAATATCTTCTTTCAATTGACAAAAATCACTGTAACTGATCTTTTCACCTACGAAATCTCTCTATTCTTGTTCTGCCTGCTTTCCCGTCATCAGTTCCCTCGCTCTGTGTTGCCCGCTTGTTTGCTGCATTTTCTACATGGAGCACTGTCGCAGGATTTTCTTCCTCTTCTAGGCTTATCATAGTTGTAGACCTTTGGCTCCGGCATTTGCAGCATTTCCATCTACCTTTGACTTCAAATGAATCATATTATTTTTTTTTCAGTCATTCCGATACAAGAGAAGTGAAATAGCCTTTTACAAAGACCTTGCATATTATGATATCATTATCGTTTACAGCTGGTGAGGAGCATACGACACACACATCTCCGTTCGTCTGAGAATAATTAGATGGCTTGACTGGTCATCTCCTCTTGAAGGTATTGTTCCACTAGTCGAGCTCTGTGTGGACGAGTGTTATCATCTTGTAAGATGAATGTTTCATCTATTGCACCAACGTAATGGCGTACATAAGGGTCCAGCATGTCATATCTATACCTTTGAGCATTGAGGTTCCCACTCGTCAACACATAGAGGTCTGTGAGTCCACCTAAGGAAATGCCACCCCAAACACACACGCTACCTCCGAGGTAACTGTCTCTTTGACTGATGTTACTGAGATGATAGCAGGTACCTCGTTCTCTCCATTACAAACAATATCCGGAATCACTCTGCAAGCAATATCTGGACTCATCTGTGAAGAGTACGGACCTCCATTGCTCTTCTGTCTAGTTAACATGTGAGCATGCCCAATTCAACCGCTCTCTCCTGTGACGTGAGTGGGTATACAAATTACTTTCTAGCATACAGACCTCCCTCATGAAGCTTTCTACGCACAGTAGAAGCTGATACAACCCTCCCAGTAGTTGTTTCAAAAGAGGATCATAGCTTAGAGGGAGTAGACGTCCTGCTCCTTCGTGCTATTAATCGTAGATATCGGTCTTGTACAGCGGTTGTAACTCTAGCCCTTTCTCGGCTAAACCTCCGAGATATGGAATCCATGCTAAGAAACTGATTACACAGTCTATGGACCACACAAGGACTCACATTCAGCCATCGTGCCACACCTGACTGACTTTGGCCTGCTTCGAGCCAGCCAACAACTCTCCACCGCAGTTCATTTGGCAAATGATATCTCGAGGTCATTCCTACAAAATGGCTATTTCGAATTTCTTTACTCACATTTACAACACAAAATAACGATCCACTCCAAAAAACCCGTTTTTATGCCACAATCGGATTACGCAAATTGACGCAACCTAGACTAATTTGAATACAATATGCTCACTCGGCATTACTTTACTGGTTACGTGAACAAGTTTGGTGAGGACCGCACAATTCTTTTGGCGAATTATCGCGATTTTTCTCATTTTTCCTTAACCAGTGTAATTAACACGTATATTTATGGAAATATTGCGCTCGCATAGCGCTGATTTACAATGCTCTCTTATGATGGAACCAATCTACAGCGTTAACCCATTTCTTCGCAGTGTTGCGTACACGCAACACTTGGGAAGAAATGGGTTAAGCGAGGGATTCCTGTACAGTAGGCCCAGATTTTGAAAAAAACTTGGGAAGTGGGGGAGGGGACAAACGACGCTATAGAGCCGGAATATGGTAAAATATGAGGGGAGGGCAAGAGACTGACTCTCCTTGCAGTGTAACATTTACCTCTTAATTTAAGAGGTTTCTAATAAATTTCTTGAAAAATATGTGAAAAATGCAAAAGTTTAATAATTTAGGCCTCCATTACCCTTACTAGCATTTTGAAGGAGGGTTTATCTTAAGCTCCTTTTGCCTTCCTAAGTACAGGTAACTCTAGTTGCCCCCAAGGTGTTTTAAATACTGTATAATTTAAATTAATTAAACAGGGTTACTGCCAGTGTTCTCAATATAATGTAAAGATCTTCAGATGCTTCATTTGGTGAGCACTTGATGATACATAGCTACATGAATGACCTGTATTATTACTGTTAGTTTTATTGTTTCCATGATGTTGTATATCAGAATTGTTTGCTGCCGGTATATCTCTATCTAGCCTCAATCCCAATCACTGCAAGGGTTAAAATAATCAAGAGTGTACTGTAAATGGGCCGAAGTTCATATCAAGAGAACTGAATAATCCTACCTCTTGATTCAAGTACAAAAAGATGAGGACTAAAACAACTTAGTGAATGAAAAACAGTTTTTGAAAAACAGCTCTAGGAATTCATCAGAGTTAAAACGTATACAAACAAGTAAAAAGAAAGGCACGCACACAAATAAAACTAGTACTTATACCGTTAGTTTCATTTTATGCTTCGTCTTACATAAAAACTTGTAAATTTGTTTCCGTAATTTCTCTTTCTGTTTCTCCTCCTGCGCTCGACATATAAAACGAAGTTATGCGATTATTCTGAAGTTTTCTGTTTGGCTGCTTTTTTTTATCTTTGCTTTCCCTTCGAAGCTTTTGTGAAGAACAATCCATTAAAGATAAGTTCCAACTCTTACACTAGTTTACGTTCCTCGTCAATCTCTGAATTTGCTGCACCAGCTGTATCTATTTTTTAAGGGTAGCACCCACTTCTCTTTTATCATTTCTTTCTTCCTGATTTTTTCTATGTTTGTTCAAACTACCGAGGCTGGTAATCACAAGATTCGGGAAATAAATTTCCCCTTGTATTGTTTGTGGCAACAGCTGGCAAAGAAAACAGATTTTTTTTCCTTCTAGGGACAGCTTTTATGTGTTGACTTATAATGAAGTTTTGGGTGCGGCACTAAAGTACCTTCAGCAAAAAACTTCAGTCTCTTGATTAACACAAGTTCTTCGGTATACTTTAGCAAACCTTATAAATGTATTTCATTTCCGAATGTTTTTATTCATTTGACTGCAGCAAGAAATGCATTTTAGCAGATAAATGAACTGAATTACTGTCACATTCAAGTCTTTTACAATTCCACTTGAGCGACCTTTGTCTCTAAGGTCTCTTCTGGATTTCTGTTCCATCTTCTAGATCAAAGGAGCAAAAAAAAATATTAAATAAGTTATTTATCGTGGGTGTGTTACTTCTGAGGGACTAAGATAAAGGCAATTTTTTACGGGTTGTAACAAGTGAAGACCGCCCTGCAAACTTAAAAGCGAATGTGATAAATTTCGATGGGAACTGAAATGTGAATTATACTGAAATGCAAGCACATTCATAAACACTTAATACTAATCTGAAAAAAAAAATCCACATAGTAACATATTATATTAACCATTTTGCATTAACTGACATCCAGAAAAATTGCAGTTAAAAAAGTTCAGTTATCTAAGCTTATTTACTTTAGACAATTGATTTTCTCTGATATCAGAAACAGTCAACGTCTCCAGTATTCCTTACCTAAATATTTTAGATACATTAAACAAATTTATCAAATGTTTAACAATAATAAAAAAATGTTTAAAAAAATAATAATTTACCATGTTGCTAAATCTTTGCTTATATGACTAATATATACACTTTAAGTTAAGTTCCATGATTTTCCAAATAAATGTCCACCCTGGATGGCTCTTTGGGTCATAATCACCAGTTCCCAAGGTCTAGTTCCACCTGTGCTAGATTGAGAATTTTCTCCACTATCCCCCTGCAGTCGATTCTTCACATGATAGTGGAGTCCCGAGCTACTTTTAACTTTTCTTCAATTGATTATTTATTTTAATTACTCTTCACTCGTGATTCTATATGAATCAGCAGATTCGAGGATTGCTACACCTGTGATTCGATGTGCGTCAAACGGGATGTGTCTTCGACGTACGAAGTAAATCCCCACAGTTCTATGTAGAAGAGGACACACCTTTTATTTACATAGGTTACATTCACACACACACACACACACATATACACTATGGGCATGCGCTTGATTATATAGCCCAGGTTCGAGTCCCAGCTGGGTCAGCGTTGAGATTTATCTCCGCAAACTCCCCGCCCTGCCCACGGTCAGTAGGGGACACCGATGGGCTTGGAAAGGCCGCCGACCGTCGGATGGGACGTTAAGCCGTGGCCCCGTGTGCGGGAGAGCCATACCTTGTGCACGTTAAAGAACACGCTGGATGGCCTTGACGGGAAGCTACCATCTGTCTCCCAACAGCTGTTCCAGTGGGTCCCCTCCCCCCAACCTTCTCTGAGCCTCCGGGGTCCATGTGACCTGGCCATTTAGCCCATGGTGTGCAAAAAAGTGCCGCTCAGAGGTAAAACAACCCAATCCAACTTGATTATATAGTCTTAACTGCGCTTAATACTTGATCAATGAACTGATTTAATTGATGTGCTTGACGATTTTTTCCAATTGGCTTGAATGCTGCATTGCTTTTAGAAGCATTCACTTAATGAAGTGAATATCTGAACTCGACGAGAGGATATCCTAAACCCTGCATGCATACTTTGGTTCTCCACAGGACCAAATACTGCTTCTTTAGAGCTTGCGAGAAAGAGGTTAAAGCATTTAGACCAGCAAAATGAATACGAACTCCTTAGTTCCACAGCTGCTTTCTCTCTGCCTATGCTATTTCTGCATCTTCCCCTCCTTTCTCCCAATGATTCACACCCTACGGCTACAAATAAGGGTCGAATGACAGAGCCATAAAACAATTTAGTGCACTCATTCCTGCAAGCATCTGGAGAAGTACACATCTAGCACATGAATGATATTAACAACGTTCCCATATAGAACATTATACTATTGAAAATACATACACTGAAAGGACAATATATTATACACACCCACCTAATAGCGTGTAAGTTTTCACTCTCACAGCAGCAGCGATACATTGTGGCATGGACTCTACCAAACACGTTGAAAGCGTTAACATTTTCCAGGAGAGCCCTCCGTGAAGCACCAAGAGTTGCCAGTGCTCGGTTTCACGATCGAATGCATCGATCCACTTCATCCCACAGATGCTCAATAGGGTTTCAATTAGGAGAGTGAGACGGCCATTCGAGGTTGTCAACTGACTGGAATTCTCGTCCAATCACTTCTTCCCTAAACTGGAGTGATGAGATGCGGCATTGTCTTGTTGAGAGATGGCATCCTGGTGTAGGAAATGGATAGCCAGGACCAGGTGCAGGTGGTTGGCAAGTACATCAGCATAGCCTTCTGTGGTGATGATGGTCTCAATAACTACAGGAGACACCAAGATGGCCCAAGTAAACATGCCCCAGAACATTACACCTCCTCCACTAGCCTGTCATATTCTGACTTAACAGTTGTGGTCCATGGACTCATGTGGTGTATGCCACACACTCACCCTCCCAATCGTCGTGTTGTAGTTGGAACTTCAGTTCGTCAAAGATACCCATTTCAGTCTTCCACAGTCCAATGGCGATGTCATTTCACTCACTGAAGCCCCATAACCCAGTGATGTGCTATGAAAAAGAGTACTCGACGTTGGCGTCGGTTGCCATAGCCCAGTCATGTCAACTGGTATAGGATATGGCTCTCCCGCATACGGTATCCATCGGTGTCCCTTACTGACTGAGGGCAGGGTGGAGAAGTTTTGCAGAGATAAATCTCAACGCTGACCCAGATGGAACTCGAACCTGGTAACTAGAGATTATGAGCCCTGCGCGCTACCGACTGAGCCATCCTAAAATTATCACTAATATTTGCACCCAGGGGGTATCCAATTTTAGGTCCCAAGTTTCGTTCCACGTGTATTATGTGAAAATGACCCAACATGCAAAATTCAAGATTGTTATTGATATAATAATGAAGAGCAGAATCTAGGGGTGGAGGAGACATGCTCCTAGATAACGCTAGCAACAACAATGAATGGAGACGGAAAAAATTATTAAACGTACACAGTTGACGGCTAATTCATTAGGTCAGTTCCATGTTATGTTGTTAAGAATAACTTGAAAATTCTCATAATGCTTTCTACGAAAAAATTATGAAGAGTAATTTAAAGATCTCAATCCAAACGATTTAAATCTGCATTTAAAGATTTATGGAAGGTGAATCATTTAGCCCCTTCCACAAAATCCATTCAAAATTGGCGAAAAATAACATAATTGTTGCACGAACTGCTAAACATACTCTTGCATCTGTTAATGACTTGTTAGCATTACTGTAATTTCTTTCATTTTAACTTGTTTTTATTAACTTTCCAGAGCAATTACATCAACTGGCATTTTTGTTGTTAAATATTCAGTTTTCCATAACACTCTACATACCGAACAAATACTATTGAAACTCGAGAATTAAACAGACTTCGTTGAGGATTTTAAATTATTTTAAGAAAGTTCTCTACATCTGAGTTATACTCAGATATCATGGAATTGTACGTAATAAAACGGACGCTGAACGTATGTTTAAATATTTTTGTACTGAAAAACATTTAGTGTTGTATTTTACTGAATTCAAAGTCAAAAGGAACCGTTTTCTATAAATTTAGGAACCTGGAAACTCTTGTTTTTCATCTTAACCGTTGGATTTGTTGCATGTGAATAAGAAGATAGGTGTATGTAAACACTGTGGGTAAGAATAATATTTGAAAAATGTTGGTTGGTTGATTGTTTACCTCTGAGTGACACTTTTTTGCACACAATGGGTTAAATGGCCAGGTCACAAGGACCCTGAAGGCTCAGAAATGGTTGGGGAGGGGACGCACTGGAACGGCTGTTGGGAGACAGATGGTAGCCTCCCGTCAAAGCCATCCACGTGTTCTTTAATGTGCACTGGGTATGGCTCTTCCACACACGGGGTAACGGCTTAATGTCCCATCCGACGGACGGAGACCTTTCCAAGCCCATCGGTGTTTCCTACTGACCGTGGGCAGGGCGGGGAATTTTGCGGAGATAAACCACAACGCTGACCCAGCTGGGACTCGAACCTAGGTATTGCAGATTACGAGCCTGCCGCGCTACCAAGTGAGCTACCCCGGCCTCTTTAAAATATATAATAACACTTTTAACTCCTAAAATTATCATATATGTATAGAGACGATTGTGAGTGACTGACGACAGCTGACTGACAGCGAATCGCACTAATTCTGATTATGATGCAGAAATAGTAGAGCTCTGAAAATTTGCACCCAGGGGTAATCCAGGTCGTAGATCTCGGGAAAAATCCGAAATTTGCCTTCCGATGTCTGTTCTTCAGGGTCAAATGGAGGTCACGTAGAGATTGTGATCTACGAGTGCTAGAAACGTTGAAAATGATGTCTGGGGTGTTTCGGGTTGTAGATCTCGAAAACATTTTGAAATTTCGGTTCCGAAAGGTCCATTGAGGCCAAATGTCAAATTTAGATCTATCGGTGCTAGATAGCTAAATATTGGTTCCTGGCGGTATTTTGAGTCGAACCCCAATTGAGCAGAAAAAAATGAAAAAAGTCAGTTTTACTAGTATAAATTTTTTGAAACTTGCAGAAGTCGAGATTAGCAGCTGTGTTGATTTGACATAAATCACCTTTTTCCTTGAAATGATTTGCATTAAAATTCTCATACCTTTCCGAATACATATGAAATTATCTTCCTGAAAGATCAAGATTTAGAAATACGACTTTGTCTTATTAGATGAACTTTTAATTTAATTTCCAGGTACATAAAGTGACATCATCATTTATGGTGTTGCTGTTGTTGCAGTTGTTGAAAGAATACTTGAAACTCTAAACGGAAATTCCGCATATGGAAAAGTTACATGAGAAGGACAAAACTTTAAAAATTGAGATTTTAACAATATCCACCTTCATAATAAAAATGATATATAAAAGAAGAATTTTTTATATTCAAAAGCCGTGATCTAAGCTGATAATTTTTTGATACTCTCCACCGCATTGAATGCAAGCCTGTAAAGCCTTATTAAGATGCCTTATTAAGATTAAGCCTTATTAAGATGAATATAAGATTATTGATTAAGAAGCAATTTTATAGTTAAGTGCAGTTTGATAGTATAATTTTCGTTTTCTTTAGAAATCATTTATTAGTTGCTTACAGTTTTTTTTTTTCATTTTTAAAGTTGTGAAGTTATTTTTGTTTCAATTTTTCAATATATCTTAAAAGAAAAATGATTTTTCTGTTAAATACCAATGTATAGTTTATTTTGTTTTCTAGTATAATCATAAAGTCTAATTATCACCAGCAGTTGCTACAACTGATTAAATTTTAGAAAAAAAATGTGCTGAATATTTTTATTTGGTTTAAAAAAAAACGAATAACGTTTTCACTTTGTCGTCTTATCTGTCTGTAGACATCGAATATTTTTTAAGAGATAAATTAAAAATTATTTTCAGGTAGGAAAGCTATTTATTAATCCGTGTTCTCGTGTGTTGCATAAGTACTAATCAAATATTATTATTTTGATTTTCTTAATCATCCATTATATTTCGAATTAAAGCATATAAAGTGTGCAAAAATAAGTAAATGAAAAAACTTAATCTCTTTGAAAACGTGATTTCCATATGAGCCAAAGGCGATATGAGTTCTTCTAGTTTATCCCTAAATAAGAGAGCAGTCTAGTTTTCGTAGTGCGCCTATTCTTTACTTTATTAGTCTTTCTTTGGGATAGTACAGACGAGGAATGTGTTCTCCCATGAAAGCAATGGAGATAATCTATTGAGTCATTTCCTGTTTGGGGTTACAGCTGTTACCTAATAAAGGAGTGGCTCAATCACATAATATTTAAGGTTGTTTCGCATTCGAAAACGAAATCAGTAGACAAATCTGATATGATAGCCTTTCTCTTCTGTTCCCCGTAAAACTCCCCGATCTACCCACGGTCATTAGGGGACACAGATGGAATTGAAAAGGCCACCGTCCGTCGAATGGAACAAAAAGCCATCCCTTGAACGGAAGAGCCATACCCTCTGCACTTTAAAGAACAATCTGGATGGCCTTGACGAGAGGCTACCATATGTCTCCTAAAAACTGTCCAATGAGTACCCGCCCACATCCTTCTCTGAGCCTTCGGGGTTCTTGTGACCTGGCTTAGTCCATTGTGTACAAAAAAGTGCAGCTCAGAGGCAAAACAACCCCACTCTTCTGTCCCACTTCAGGCGAAAAAGTACTTCACTGAAAAGGCACCAACAGATGGCGAAACCGAACTTGAAGCACTATATCTCACCTGTTTAATGCAGCTCTCCTTATAGTTATTCTTGCTTAAAACAGTGTACTTTGTAAAAATCCCCATCTCAGAATCTTTGCCAACGAATATAAGAAAACTACCAAACTAAAAAAATTAACTCCTCTTAAAGTAATCTCGATAAATTGAATCGTTCAACCGCTAGAGTATTGCGCACACCGAGAGAGAAACAGACGACATAGCAAAAATCACTTTTAGAATTCATCGACCCACAGACGTGCTTCTCATCGAAAAACTCGAGATCGATTTCTCTCCGCGATCACAATGCTCTTTAAGTACTGCTTCGTACGTGAAAGCAGATGCAGAATACAGCTTACTCGCTCTATGAGTAAAGTGAAACTGGTCAATGCTCTTTTACTCGATGTATCCCTGAAGAAAGGGAACGAAAATAGAATGCGCATTATCATTGGTAGCAGGACACGATGTAGAGAGAGATGGGGGGGGGGGAAGTTGACCATCCTCACCTTTTGAGAATGTTAATGACCGGAAAGGAGACAAAAGGCATTAGACTTATTATTACGCGAATATTAAAGGAAGTTTTAAACATCTCTAACACGGAGTAAAGAAATTCTACATAGGAAGAGCGTTCTCTCCCGTTCGAGTTCGATCCATTTATTTCTCCACCCCCTTAATTTTGTCAACGAAATTAAACTTTTTAACATTATTAATATCATTTTTTTCATAAAAAAGGGAACTTTTATCAGCTGAGATAGAACGAAATAATATTTTACGATGAAATATTTCAAAATTGATTATAGAAAACTCTACGCGAATGGTTTCGTTCAAACAAATGATCGAAGAAGTTCGTAACAGGTTCCCATTTATTTTCGAAAGAGATTTTTCGTGAGAACAACAAATGCTTTCATAACACCACCCTTAAGAAAATATAACACTGATTTTTTTTAACTCTTTCTTACCTGAATATCAATTATATATATATATATACAGAGCCAGATCTAGGGGGAAGGATCATGCCCGATCCTTCAGAATGCTAGTAAGAGTTATGGAGGCCAAAAATATTAAACTTGTGCATATTTGATTCATATTTCATGAAACGTTTTAAAAACCTCTAAAGCGAAGGAGAAAATATTACATTTCAACGGAAATCCAGTTTCTTGTCCCCCACATCCTTTACGTTTTAATGATTTTGCGTTTTAACGCCCCCTCCCTATTTCTTTTTCTAATTTCAGGCCTGCTTACATACATACATACATACATACATACAAAGAAACTCCTGAAACAGCCATTCGCGGGCTACGAAAGTCCAGTTAAACTGCTTAATTTATTCTCGAAACATATTTTTCCTGAGCTACAGCTCTTGTGTTTGACCAATTTTGGCAACTTCAACAATATCCCATCTGAAATAATCTGCCGACGCATCCTAAGTCTCCCCTGAAATATTTTGAGACTTTTAGGCACACTGTTCATACAATTATTTTCCAACCTGTAGCATCTGTATATATCTGTATATATCTATGCATTAGGGCAACTTCGCCAAACCAGCGCAGTCTCTCTCTCTGTACAATATGTTGGTGAAAGGGAGTTGCCTACTCTTTCGCCCAACTTCATAATTACGTATAAAGCCAACCTAATGACCAAGATACTGCGCATGCATCTAGGAATCAAGTTTTCCGTTATCTTACATACAATGCGCCAGTTTTGAATGGGGGAAAATGCAAAGAACTTTGAAAGAAAGAGTTTGAAAAGATTTAAAATTCTGAATTATATTATTCACTGAAATCACGTGAAAACATGCTACAGACTTTTTTAGGAACCAAGTTATTTAATTTTTTTTAACTGACAAAAAAGTGTTTTTCAGTCTGATGTATTTCACATCTAATCAACAAAGACAAAAAACACACCACAATAACACGTAAAACACAACTGTTTCCCTCCCCCATACATCATCACTATTTCCTGTTAATTTTCATACTTTCTCTTCTTTATATATCCTTTGTTGATATTAATGATTAATTATAAAGTAAAATCCATAATTTATATTTAATTAACACTTCATTTTTATCTGGTTTCAAAAGAAAGCGAGATAATAGTTTCGCTTTGTCGTCTGTCTGTCTATCCGTCTGTAGACATCGAATATTTTTGTTTACAGAGATAAATTAAAAATTCTTTTTGTGTTGGATAGGTATTGATGAAATATTACAATATTCATTTTCCGAATCTCTCTAAAGCTATAATTACGCCCTCTAGTTGGGGGGGGGAATGTTGGAAATTCCAAAATTTCAAACGAATATTGCTAACGATATATTTATGCTAGAAATTTGAAATTTTGGTGGTGGAATGTGAAGGTTACGAAGTTTCCACTGCCAACAGTGTATTGACCCGTTAGACCGAGAGGGGTGGGAAAATACTCCTTTTTTGTTTTAGCAGATAATTGTTTGTTTTTAGAGATAAATGAAAAATTCTTTTTGGGTTAGATAGGTATTGGTAAAATATTATGATTCACACTTTTTAAATCTTCCAAAAATTATAATTGTGCCATTGAACGAAGAAAAATATTAAAAATTCCAAAATTTCAAACAAATATTGCAACGACGTATCAATGATAGAAATATGAAATTTTGGTGGTGAAACGTGAACGTCATGAAATTTCCATATTGGAGACACT
The DNA here is from genome assembly GCA_038380435.1 of Ryuthela nishihirai. Lineage (NCBI taxonomy): Eukaryota > Metazoa > Arthropoda > Arachnida > Araneae > Heptathelidae > Ryuthela > Ryuthela nishihirai. Next base: position 20,112,517 of record JAWZYU010000020.1, read on the forward strand.
GAACATCATAATTAGAAAACACTTTCTTAATTCGTATTTTTCAAATACTTATTAGCTTTAATATATATATTTTTTACAGATTACTGAAATAATGAAACGACAGCTGTTAGCAAGTTTTTCAAGTAATATGTATATAATTCATGTTTGAAAAATTAATGGCAGTTTTTAAGAGATAATCCACTCACAATAATAATCTATCTACTTTTCTGAGATAGATGTGGTAAATGAAACTTTTTAGATTTAGAATTAAAAGACGAATACTTTTATGTTGTATAATTACTAATGAGATGCTATGTGAATTTTTCCCATCATCGTCTAGCTCAAATTAAAACTTTCAAGGAATGAAACAGTAAGTAAAACAAAAACTTCTTTCTATTTGAAAACGTGATTCTCTTTATTTTACATTAATTTATTAACTAGAAGGACGCATTCGCCAGAGGCGATATGCGTCCTTCTAGTTAATAAATAAAACTCCATAAGTCGTAATCCAAAATGAAATTTTGCAATCTTTCATGAACCATAGAAGATACGGAATTTTTTTCACTAATCAAATTTTTCTGAAGCTCATGACTCCATCGACAGTCACTGTAAAACTTCAAAAAATTCTCACAGTGAATTCCACAATAAAACAAGCAACTGTGAAATTCCTCCTGTGAAACATCTGCAGCAGTCTCAAATGTGTTGCTTTGCGAATGCTGTTACGATTAACGAGACTTCTTCGAATTCTATGACCTGTCGTCTCGGAAACGATTTCTGCAGGATTTAGATATTTACTATATTTCAGAAACAATTTCTACAAGAGCTAAGTGTTAACTGTATTTCAAAAACAATTTCTGAATGATATAGGTGTTTGCTCTATTTCAGGAACAATTTCTTCAGGCTCAATGTGTTTGCAACATTTAAGAGAGATTTGTATTCCACTTCTACACTTCTTGATCTAATCTATGCGTGTATCAGAGATCGACTCGTCAGCCGGTGAAAAATAGATTCGGCGATCAAAAGGAGCTTGTTACGCGTGCTTCATTTTCATGTTCCCATCACATCCCATTTCATGTACACATCATCATCATCATAAAGCAGCCATGGGCTACGGAGGTCCAATTAGACCATGCAATTTAGTTCTCCAAGCAAGTCTGTCCTGGGCCTACATCTCCTGCATCTGACCACTGCACACCAATTCGAACAAGGTCCTGTTTGACATTGTCTGCCCACCGTATCCTAGGTCTCCCCTCTTTCTGAGGCCTTTAGGCACACTGTTCATAACCTATTCACCAATCTATAATCATTCATACGGGTAACATGGCCAAACCAACGGAGTCTCTCTCTGCACAATATGCTGCTTAAAGGAGGTTGCAAACTCCTTTGCCTAACCTCATCATTAGTTACAAAGTTGAACCACCTAATGCCTAAGATACTGCGTAAGCATCTGGAATCAAAACCATCTAGTTTCCTGTTATCATGTTTAAAAAGTGTCCAAGTTTAACTACCATAACTAACCCTAGAAAGAACCAAACTATTATAGTGTCTAAATTTAGTCTTTATGTGTATACGCCTATTTCTCCACACTCTCCACAGATTCTTAAAAGTCCCGGCAGCAATCCCTATTCGTCTGTTAATCTCATGTCACACAACACCATTATCTGTTACATAGTTCCCAAGATAATTAAACTGTGACACCTGCTCAAGACGGCAACCATTCAGATTAACTGAATCACAGCCTGCCTCACCAATTTTCATCAGTTTAGTTTTCTTTCTGTTTATAACCAAACCTACTCTACTACCAGTCTCATCAATAGCTCGAATGAAAGAGTTCATCTCATCAACATCATTTGCCAAAAGGGCTAAATCATCAGCATAATCCAAATCAGAAATGTTCGTATATCCAGCCCATTTAAGGCCAAATAATAATCAATAACCAAGCTAAAGAGGAAAGGAGACAAAATGCACCCTTGTCGAACACCAGAAGTAATGCTAAACCAATTGCTACAAGCCTTGCCAACTCTCACACACGACTCAGTGTTATTATAGAGAGCTTTCATTATGTTAACTAACTTGTCTGGTATACCATATGATTTCATAATCAACCACAAATTATGACGATCAACAGAGTCGAAAGCCTTTTTGAAATCAACAAAGCTAGCAACCAAAGGTTTCTGAAACTCTAAACATTTCTCAAGAATCTGCCTAATTGAAAATATCTGATCTACACATCCCCTACCAATTCTGAATCCACATTGCTCATCACACAATTGACTATCAACCAGATTCTTAATTCTATTAAGCACAATCATGGAAAGAACTTTACTTGGAACAGAGATTAGGCTGATACCCCTATAGTTATCACAAGAACTGCGATCACCTTTTTTGAAAATAGGGATAATAATAGCTCTGGTAAAATTCTTAGGAACCATGCCTTTATCATAAAAGATATTCAAAATTTCAGTCATCCAAGTAGTAACTGAAACATTCCCAGCTCTAAGCATTTCCGTAGTAATTTCATCTACTCCTGGGGATTTATGAAGTTTAAGTTCAGAAATAGCCAAACTAACTTTAGACTGTGTTATAGGTCCAACATTAAAGCCACCAACGCATCTATCATCATTGCAAACAATGGGAGTAGAACTAACCACATTGTTTAGAATATCGCTGAAATGCTCAGCCCACCTAGCCATGACAGAATCTTCACCTTCTATAACATTACCTTGTTTATTCTTCAATCCTTGTATTCCTGTCCGTTTTCTACCACATAAAACATTAACGATCTGGTACAGTTCTCTGCTCTTGTGCTGTCTAACTGCTTCCTCGGCTTTGTCAGCCAAGTCATCGAGCCAAAGATTCTTATCAGCAGCTAACTGATCCTTTACACATTTATTACATTCTCTATAATGCTTTCTATTAGGACTACTAGGGTATTGATTAAGGACATTGTTGCAGTTCTTTCTTTCTCAAATAGGCTCCAGTGCCTTATCTCACAAATAATTCTGTCTCCTCTGCTCCTTTTTTCCTAAAAGAGTACTGTTAGTGTCCAAAAAAGCCTGTTTTAAATGATACCATTCTTGCTCAACTTCAGTAGTAAGCATACCATGACTGTCATAATGACTAAGTAACCTATCATGGTAAGCTTTGGCTATAACTGGGTCTTTCAGAGATTCAGTATTAAAAGTAATTTTTTACACCTAGCACAACACTTTTTAAGTTTAAGTTGCAAGACACTTTTAACAAGGTAATGATCAGATCCAATTTCAGCTCCCCTATTTGACCTGGTATTCCTAACAGAACTAGCCCATTTGCTGTTAATTAATATATAATCAATCATATTCTTACGAAGCCCATCGGGTGAAACCCATGTGTACTTATGTATGTTGCGGTGTTTGTAATAAGTGTTAGTTATTCTGAATCCATTGAGTTTACTTACCTATAGGAGACGTTGCCCATTGCCATTGCAGCTACCAATACCAAAAGGGCCTATTACTCCTCCCCAAAGGTCAGAGTCAATACCAAATTTGGCATGAAGTCACCTAGAACAAGGGTAATATCTCCTTTCTTGACAGAATTTAAAATATCCTGAAGTTGTCCGTAAAACTTATCCTTCTCCACCTCATCGGCATCCTCAGTGGGGGCATAACAGCAGATAACATTCAAGTCTTTAACGCTTGTCTGAAATTTTGCTGTAAGAAAACTTTTATTAATGCACTCATATCCTAGAAGAGCATCACTAGCGTGTCTGCTGAGAAGCAGACCCACTACCTAGTGATGCTTATAGTCGTCCCTCCCTGAAAAGATAAATTTAAGATTATTTTTAAGAATCTGACCTTTATCTGTCCATCTGGTCTCTTGCAAGCCGAGAATATCTAAATTATAATGGTGGAATTCTTGTGTGAGGACATCAAGAGAAAAAGCTCTGTGCAAAGTCCTCACATTCCAAACTACCTATGGAGAGAAAATGGTTAGTGGGATGTTTAAAGAAACTACGTTTCATTGAGAGAGGGAATGCCGACAATATCAAACAGCTCCCTAATCGCAGACATGGGGCAAAGTCCCGTTCCCCCACCACAAAATGCTGAAGCCAACTACACTGGAAGACTTCCTTCAATGTAGAATTTGACGATGCTAATACAAGCAAAGAGTTCAGGTGCTTGCGATGACCTCTGCTCAAGATTATCCACTAGCGATAAACATATCCTGTGAATCTATACACTTGGGGCTGTCAACCCAGAAACAAACAGAAAACACAGCGGAAGATTTTCCCTCCACAGAAGCCCACCAGTGCAGCAAAATCAGGATCCATAATCAAGCTCAGAGTCATAATTCCGTTCAGGTTGGTATATATGGTCAGCACCACTAGCCTGTGTGGTTGACCATTCCTCAGCAGGGTAGAAAAAAATGAAAAACAGCCAGAATTGTCCAGATCAGTAGGCCACACTAATCTGGCAGCCCTTCTATTCCGTTCACTTCCGCAATAGAGTATCTCTTTCGAAAAGTACTAACGGTCTGCACCACGAAAAGGCGGGGTCGGACATTAGGTTCTAGGCCTGGCCGGTTCTATGCATCATCACATGGGATTGGTGCATAGCTCTCCTTCCAGTGAGTACCTAGCTACCATTTGCAGACCTGTACTGATAACTATTGTACAGAGAGGTAGCTTTGGGAGAGGCTCCTCCCCAAAGTTAATCGGAGTTGGCAAAATTCGAAGCGACTTTGTAATATCCAGGTGAATTCTGAAAATTGATATTTTTTTCGTAAAATTAAGAGTAGTTAGCAAAATCTAGGGTAGTTATCAAAATCGGGGCAACTTAGCAAATTTCTACGGCAGTTGGAAAAATTCGGATGAGTTGTGGATGATTAGGATTGTTTTTGTCAAATTAAGGAAAGTTGGAAAAATCAAGACAATTTAGCAAAATCTTTGGGAGTTGGCAAAATTCGAAGTGACTTTACAAAATTCAGGTGAGATGTAAAAATTTGGATTTTTTTCTGTAAAATTATGGCGAGTTGTCAAAATCGATAAAACATGGCGGAATCTAGTGCAGTTGGTAAAATTCGAAGCAGCTTGGCAAAATACAGGCGAGTTGTTAAAATAGGGATTGGGTTTGTGAAATTAAGATAGTTGGTAAAATTCGAAGTGACTTGGTAAAATTCAGGTGAGATGCAAAAATTGGGATTCTTTCTATAAAATTATGGCAAGTTGGGAAAATCCGAAGCCATTTGGTAAAATACAGGCAAGTTGTGAAAATTGGAATTGTTTTAGGGCAATTAAGGAAAGTTGGCGTAATCAAGGAGAATTGGGAAAATTCGAAGTGACTTGGCAAATTTAGAGAAGATATATAAATTCCGAATTTTTCTGCAAAATTATGACGAGTTGGTAAAATCGAGACAAGTTGGGAAAATCTACGGTATTTGACAAAATCGAGGTAACTTGTCAAGATATAGGGCAGTTGGTAAAATTCGAAGCCACTTGTTTAAATACGGATGAGTTGTGAAAATTGGGATTAGTTTTGTGAAATTAAGGAAAGTTGGCAAAATCGGGACACCTTGGGGAGCTCTTAGGGAGTTCGCAAAATGGATCCAACTTGGCAAAATATAAGGTAGTTTGTCAAATCGAGGTAAGTTGGCAAAATCTGGGGCAATTGGCAAAATCCGAATCCATTTGATAAAATGCAGTTGAGTAGTTAAAATTGGGATTGGTGTTGTGCAAATAAGGACAGTTGGTGAAATCGAGAAAGCATGGCATAATGAAGGGAAGTTTTCAGAATTCGAAGGTACTTGGTAAAGATTCTGGTGAGATATTAGATTAGGGAGTTTGTTTGGGTAGTTGCTCTCCCCCACCCCCCACGGAGGGAAATTCTGGGTACGTCCAAGAATTTTCTTAAAAAATGATTTCCGAGTTGGAAAATTCCTCGGTCTCCCCCACCAACCATATTCCCTCGCTCCGCCTCTTCTAGTGCCAGCAATAATTGTTTTTTTTTTTGCAATGGATAAAGCTCAACAAAAAAAATTTATCTCCCTTGTAGAATGAGCATCGGCAGGGATAGAGAGAGGCAAGAGGGAAAGTTGCCTCCCTCTGCCGATGGCCATGCTTTATTTTTCCAGAGGGAGCAAAATGGTAAAAATAAATAAGGGGGAGGAGTCAAGAATATCAATCGTGCAGGAAAATGTAAATGGCGGGAGGCCAATAGACTGGATTACCAATGCAATGTCATATTTCCGTTTCTGTTTTAAAAATTGTAAAAACTTTTCATGATAAATGCATGAAATTTGCACAAGTTTAACATTTGTTCCTCTATTACCCTTACTAGCGTTCACAAAAGGACAAAAATGTCTTTGATAATTTTACCTAGATCCTGAGTAAATTTACCTAATCTTCAGTGACAAAGGAGCCTGATGGTCATCTCTCCCTCCCTAATTCCCGGATGCTTAGAACATAAGAATCTACAGTCGAATCTTGGTATAGCGGATTTAGTGGGACTGGTAACAATATATTCTTTATAGAGGAGTATCATAATATCACGATCAGACTTCGGAATTATTATTTCAATCGCTTATAAGAGCGATCACACAGATATTGGTTTTCTTCACAATCCGTAATGGAAAAGAAGAAACTCGTCGATATCTTCATCCTTATTTCCATAAAATTAATAAAATCATTGATTTCGGAAATACTCCCTGAAGCAGCTGCTTTCCACATAAGGTCTGACAAGAGCCTATTAGTTTATACGCCATAGTTGTAGGTCTGTGAGGAAGGAACTCATTAGGAACATAAACTTCCTTACACGGGGCTCGAACCAGGTCCCTTTGATCAGTAGCCAAGCACGCTAACCACTCGGATACGGGACGACTTGATTTCAAAGCGTGTTTATATTTATTTGCATTAATATTTAAAGAAAACATACCAATTACCAAGTCTTCTTGGTTCAAACCTATAAGTCAACTACTAGTTCTAATTAAATGAAAAAATATGGCGCTTGTTTTTGGCAATAACATTTTGCTAGTATAGAAATTTGTACGAAAGAGAATTTTAGACGAAATTTCGAAGATATTTGTTTGTTAGCCGAGATATAATCCTGTTCCTTTAAGAATTGGTATTCACTGATAGAGAGAAGTGCAGGTAATTTTCCTGTAAACACTGAATACATGAAACGTTAGTTGAAAGAAAGTTAGTTTCGCCTCGAGTGGGATACGAACTTTCCACTTCCTGATAATATTCCAGGTGCTCTGACCACTGAGCTTCTAAGAGTGTTTTCGGGAGGCCCTGATTTCCTATCCCACTCGGGGCAAAAACTCAATTTTTTTTCAATTAATTTCTTACGATATTTACCGATTGATTTACTTAAACACCATGATTAACTTTTTAAATATTATTAACTAAAATAAAAGAACTTTCACAATTGTGACAATAAGTAATGAAAAATAATAACTGATTGATCGATATGAAAATTTCAGCAAATCAATGCTGCAAAATTAGGGTATTTATTCAAATATGTCTTTTGGTCCACGAGTCATACGTTAGAATAATTTAGCAAGAATCGGTAGTGAAATTAATAAATGACTATGAAATATAAAAGCTCCCTCAAGCAGCTGCTTCCCACAAAGGTCTGACAAGAGACTGTCAGTTTGTACGCATTAGTAGGTCTGTAAGGATGGCGGGAACTCAGCAGAAAAACAACACAAACATCCATGCCTTACCCGGGGCTCGAACCCAGGTTACTTAGATTAGTAGCCAAGCGCGCTAATCACTCGGCCACGGGACAGCTATAAAACACACCGTAGACAATAATTTATTTTACGCATCAATTGCACTCTTATATACGACAGTAAGTCTTAAAGTCCCCTGTGAAAAGAACAAGTATCTGGGGCTATGTCCAGTATGTTATGTAATTAGTCCAATACCAATTAGTGTGACTGTTACACACCCATGTTTTAACGCGCAGAGTAAGAGCGAGTTGCACGTGTATACGAAGCTGCAGATCGAGCAGTAATGGGGTTTCAGTGGGTGCAGAACACCCAACCGGTGGAAATCCAATGATGACCTGTGACTGTGTTTGGCTAATATGTCATATCGATGCTATATGTGAGAAAATGGTGCCGTGAGTTGGAAAGCGATCGTAAGACTGTAGTGGTTGAGAATCTCAGCACCTATCGATGAACAACTGGTTCACCACCCACCAAACAATTCAGACCTGATGCCGCCAAATTTTCACTTGTTTAGGAAGCTGAATCAGCATCACTGCGGATGACGCTTTCCATATGATGACACTATCATAGATGAAGTAACAGAGTGGCTTCAAGAGCAGGAGGGTGTCTTTCTACAGGCAGGACTTCCATAAACTTATCGACCGTTTCACAAATGTCTCAACGAGTCTGGTGACAAAGTGAGAAAATAATACACGCATGTGGTGATATTTCATGTGTACTGTCTTCAGTGTAATTACTTGCTCTCTACCGAAATTAAACAGGGAACCTTACTTTCTTACTCAGCCTCGTAGCTTTAAATGTATGTTAGAGCTTTCATTGAATTTTTACTGGTTTTCCAAATATCTTCCTGATTGTCATTTACTTTCGATACATAAAACAACAACAAATACATAAAATGGCTTCAGAAGCAGGACGATATATAAAATAACTTCAAATACAAAAAAGTAAATCTAAGTAAATATCGTAGCCATTATTTTTCCCCAGGCAAGACCAAATTTTACTAAAAGAAAAAGAAAAAAATTGGTTTCATGCTAAAAGTTTGTCGGTAACTGCAACTGAAATTGTTTGCTCCAACTGCTGTGAAACCAGCAAAAATAATAATCAACGTAATGACATACAATCTCTGATATTGCGTTGGCTTAATAGCCAGATGAAAGTGCTTTGCTGTAAATCTAAGACACATGAAGAAGTGCCACTGATGCTTCTTGCGTCAAACCGAAGGGCATGAAGGATAGGTGCCAGCGCAGGAATGGCATTAACCCGGCTAAGGAACACCTGGGGCGGCGTCTGGCCGTTCTATGGGGCTTTTCTTTTACTACCGCAAACATTCCTGGGGAATGAGCGCATGGTAGTTGCTTTTGTTTGACTTGATTTATTGCCATTCTCTGCATTAAGAAGGCTAGCTGTGTTTGACCCCAGACAAGACATAAAAGAATTAAAGGTTAACGTTATTAGCAATGATTACTAAAGGAGACTAGTACTAGGTTCAGTATCAGTTGGATCTTTCAAAGTGTTGTTGAGGGCTTGATGATATGTACGTTGTAGCATCTATGTAGTTTTTAAACATAGAAGCTGATAAATCCTAGAGAAGAAAGAGATAGATTGTTTTGAATAGTATCGAAATCCTGGGAGCACGTTTTAGCTGCTCTGAATGCAATTATAATTAATTACACTGGGCAACACACAAAAAGGCTTTGAAGTGAAAATAGCCAATCTTTACTAATTTCGAGGTTCTGAACACGAAAATGACAATAAAAGTTTTCGATTGGCTTTTGTTTAGGAGAGACAGAGATGGTCATGCATAAACGACTCAGTCCGCATTGAGTACCTAGGTAACCATTTTGCAACGTTGTATTTTAAACTCCAGATTGCAACATATTGCGTTGTACTGCATCAGCATGTCATACACACAACCCCTGGAGGTATTGCATCATTGTCTGATGCAATGTAGTGAGTCATGACATGGTGGCTTTACGATCGCAGACACAAAATGATGTGTTGGGGTGTTTTACCTCTGACCAGCACTTTTTTGCACACCATGGGCTAAATGGCCAGGTCACATGGACCCCGAAGGCTCAGAGAAGGTTGGGGGAGGGGACCCACTGAAACAGCTGTTGGGAGACAGATGGAAGCCTCCCGTCAAGGCCATCCAGCGTGTTCTTTAACGTGCACAGGGTATGGCTCTCCCGCACAAGGGGCTATGGCTTAGCGTCCCATCCAATGGATGGCGGCCTTTCCAAGCCCACAAAAATGATGCAATCGTTAGTTGTAAGCGACGTCTTGTGGGGTGAGCAAGTCTTATGAGCGACCCCTAAATCATAAGTGCAACACAAATGATCCTTGCAGTTTTAATCCAGCAGTAGTGATGCCTCTTAACTGTGTTAATAGTGCAGATACATTTTGTTGCATTTGCGGTGGTGACGTTTGTAAGCCAGAAAAGGGCCATCACTCCAATTACAGTACATATCATCAAGCCCTCAACAAAAGTTTGATAGATCCAACTGATAACCAACCTAGTACTAATCTCCTTTAGTAATTGTTGCTAATAACGTTAACCTTTAATTATTTTATGCCTTGTCTGGAATCTAACACAGCTAGCCTGTGAAAATCCAATAATGAAAGTGGTGTAATAAATTTTATTTTGGATGCAAAACCGGGGACCAGGACAAGGCCTGGGCCTCACACATATGCTGCAGTACGTGTGCAAGAAATCTTCCGAAGTGGCTGAAAGGCAAAAAATGTGGCGATGCCGTTGGCTGTTCATATGGTTTGGAGATAGCCAAGCAATCAGACAAATGACTGATGCTTCTGCATGATTCCACCTGTTTCTGGAGGCATCACAAGGAAAAAGAAGTGGACAATAGCGTATCCGAATATACAATCTGCTCTATGACCAGTTCTGCACAGCGAATGCCTTACTATTCCGGAACCTCCAAAAGTATTATCCATCTATTCAGACGATGAGGAGGGAAGCGAACCGACGCTGGGCTCTCTGCAGCCTTCGGTGTCTAATGATGATCCATATGACTGCCATGGCACTTCATTTGCGCCACACATTCTCACTGAAGAAGAAATGAATGATCTTTTTCGCGATCTGGAGCTGTCCAAGGCCAAAGCAGAGTTACTTGGATCAAGACTTAAACAATGGAATCATCTCAAGGAAAATGTCCGAGTGACTTCGTTTCGAACTCGACATGAGCAGTTTGTGCCTTACTTCAGAAAGGAAGATGACCTTGTGTTCTTCTCCAATGTAGATGGCCTGATGAATGCCATCGGAATCAAATGTGACCCTCAAGAATGGCGACTAGACTCCTTGAAATTGAGTCTGAAAACCACCGTCTTGACTCAATTCAAGGAGTCTAGTCGCCATTCTTGGGGGTCGTTCTCCAAGGTGACGAGAACAAAGATTGGGACGCGTTTCGTCTGGTGTCAACTAAATTCCTCGAGAATGTCAGGGCAGACAACTACAAGAAACCAGTTAAGGACAAGTTGTATCTGTATCACAAACTTGGATGCAATATGTCCTTAAAGATCCACTTTCTCCATTCCCACTTAGAGTTCTTCCCCAACAACTGCGGAATTTTTAGTGATGAGCACGGTGAACGTTTTCACCAGGACATCATTACAAAGATGGAGAAACAATACCAGAGAAACTAGTCCACTTCAATGTTGGCTGACTACTGTTGGACGCTCGCCAGAGATGATCCTGACCAGCTACACAAGCGACGGGCAAAGCGACGTTGGAAGTAGAATCGGAGTTTTACCGATACATATCATATGTACGGTGTATTCTTATATAATAGAGTACTATTATGTAAGAAACGATTGCGGATTTCTCAGAAATCGTAGCCAATTTTGCAATTTCATTGCCATATTCGTGTTAAACACCTTGAAATCTTTATGAAATGGTACTTTTATCTCAGAGGCATGATTTTTATGAAAATGTGTTGCCCAGTGTTATTAGATTATTAGTCACTGTTGGCATTATGATACAGATGGGCTTGGAAAGGCCGCCGTTCGTCGGATCGGACGTTAAGCAATGGTCACTGTGCTGGTTGTCCTTGACGGGAGGCTATCATCTGCCTCTTAACAACTGTATAGTGGGACCCTTTCCCCAACTTCTCTGGGTTCTTGTGATCTGGCCATTTAGCCAACTGTGTTCAAAAAAAGTGCCGCTCAAACGTAAAACCCCACCCCACCTAATGTTGACATTAGTTTACATTTAAGCCAATGATACATTAGAAGCAATTTTATTTCTTTTAAATTGATTTTATAACCGATAATTTTACATATTAATATAAAAGATATTACAATTCCCACAACTTGAAGAAAAATCACTTAAGGCATACCAAGAAATTAAATTTAGCACATCATAAATTAATAAATGATAAGAACAACTAATGTGTGTTTTATTACAGAAAATAATTTTTTCGATTTTGAAATGAATTGGAAAAATGGAAGAAAGTAAACTGCCTTAATTCAAAGTATTATGCAAACATTTCTTTTAAATTGGACAACTAATATTTATGCTTATGTCATTTTAATTCAGACACCTTCACATTTTCCTCTGAAACATTATTATGCTCACTATTTGTTCAATAGTGTAGCAATGCTGTGCGAACGTATTAAACGTAATGTTAAACTGTAAACCAAAATAGTGAAATTTTAAACGACCATAATGCTGTGAAATGAAATAATAGTGAATATATTAATTTTCAAAAGTTACTGCATACTAATCTGTGATATACAATTTAATTTATTGCATTAATTTTTAGAGCATTTGGTAACAAACTGTATTTTTTATTAAAATTCCGAGGGCTACAAGTACTTTGATTACATTACTCTTTCTTTCGTGGTTGCAAAAGCAAAAAAAAATCGACATATTTTTAAATGAAAAATCCACAAGAAATGCAATAAGCGGACGCTACCACTTCTTGTGCCTAGGGGTGCATGTCACGTAAATCCAGCCTGTATCTATGTATGAAGGTGGGCACATGTGGTGACAAAGAAGACATTTTTTTTTGGATTGGTCTACAATGGCCATATGCAGCAGCTGCAGCTCAGGACCGATATGTTTGGAGATATGTTTGGAGTTTATACTGTCTGGTTGGACCTCTCTTACCGCCTGGCTGCTTGAAAATTTTCTATGTATATATAGGAAAGAAACCTGATGACTTCACTAAGTAGGATCATATTACCTAACTAGGACGCAACTAGAAAAAATAAAGGGGGGGGGGGACAGAGATTGGGTTTCCGTTGCAGAGTTTACCTGTACCTAACCAATCTATGAGCACTGTGGGTTGTTTTGCCTCTGAGTGGCACTTTTTTGCACACAGTGGGCTAAATACCTAGGTTACAATAACCCCGAAGACTCAGAGAAGGTTGGGGGAGGGACCCACTTGACAGTTGTTGGGAGACAGATGGTAGCCTCCCGTTGAGGCCATCCAGCGTGTTCTTTAACGTGCATACTGCATGGCTTTCCCGCATACGGGGCCACGGCTTAATGTCTCAGCCAATGGATGGCAGCCTTTCCAAGCTCATCGGTGTCCCCTATTGACCGTGGGCAGGGCGGAGAGTTTTGCGGAGATAAATCTCAACGCTGATTCAGCTGGTACTCGAACCTGGGAACTGCGGATTACGAGCTAAAGACTAAGCCTTACATTTTACAACAAAGTACTATTACTTCTTGTGCCTACGGGTGCATGTGACATAAATCCAGCCTGTATCTATGTATAGGGAAGCCATACCCTATGCACGTTAAAGAACACGCTGAATGTCCTCGACGGGAGGCTACCATCTGTCTCCCAACAGCTGTCCAGTGGGTCCCTCCCCCAACCTTCTCTGAACCTTCGGGGTTATTGTAACCTAATGAAGTCATCAGGTTTCTTTCTTATATATATATACATAAAAAAATTTCAAGCAGCCATGCGATAGAGAGGTCCAACCAGACAGTATAAACTCCAAATATATCTCCAAACATATCGAGTCCTGAGCTACAGCTGCTACATATGGCCATTGTATCCAACCAAAATTTATCGGAATTTCCATTTAAAAAAAAAATGTTTACAATAAAGATTTCGCGCTATAAAAATCATCCGTTTTTAATTTTGAAAGTCAATATATTAACCATATAAAGGTGCATTTCTGAATTTTTGCCATAGGCGCAGTGATCCCTGGATCTGACAGTTATTATATGAATAAATATCACCTCAGGAAATCTAATTACCTCTAAGAGAACTGTATAATGTAGAATGAATAGTGCTGTTTTTAAGATTGCTGCATTTAAGAAGTTCTCTGTTGATAAAACAACAGAAAAACAATATTCCTCTATTATCCAGGATCGAATCAGGTCCATTTGCTTCGGAGGCAAGTTCGCTAACCATTGTAAGCCAATGTAACACTTGCGGCATGTAACGCTGATAAATCTCATTATTCACGATTAATTACTGAAAACCCAGTCTCGTGAATGGTGGCGTCATCTAGTATTGGTTTCATGAACTAATCACTGAGATCTGTCAGATGAAGTTTAGCTATATCATGCTCAGCAGCAAAATAAATGCGTGTTTAATACAGTATTTGAAGTGGAAACTTCGACGAGGATTAGCGGACTGCCTCGAAATTTCCAATGGGGGTCTGATTTTCAGGATCATTCTTAATATTTTTCAGGATAATTACTCAATTGTTAAAGGTGCATACCATTACCTTCTCCTCCCCCTGGGTATGTCACTGGGAGAAGGAGTCAAGCCATTGCACGTTTTTCTGTTTATAGAAAAAAGTACTGGCAAAAATGATTTAAAAAATGTTGTATAATATCTGGCCAAATGGTAAACGTGCTTGGTTACTAATCAAAACGACTTAGGTTTGAACCCTGGGTAAGGCATAAACGTTTGATGTTTATTTGCTGAGGTCCCACCATCCGATAGGATGGTGGGACCTCAGCAAATTGGATTCTCAATATCCTTTTTTAAGGCGACCCTCGTAGATTACAGTTAGGTTTTGGCGAGTGCTGGACTGTACTTCTATAGTACTGTTCAGCCCCGACGGTGGATAGTGGTAAACATGGCATTCTTTCGATAGATGTAGTGCAGTCTCTGAATTACGGAACATCTGGGGTTTGTCATTCATTATATTACCATCCTCTCAGACCTTCTACTGTGGCGTATAAACTGACAGGCTCCTGTCAGACCTCTGTGAGAAGCAGCGGCTTGAGGGGTGTTTCATTTATAATATTTTAAGAAAAGCCCACAAGATAACAATTCGTGTGCAATTCGAGTAATCAGTTCTCTGAGGCCTTGGTCATGAGATTGATCATTGCCATTGATCTTCGCAGAAAATTCATAAGTTATTGAACTATGTGAGATGTAGAAACACTTACTGCGCAGTCTCGTAGTCTCTCCTTCTCTCTGTTCGATCAAGTTATGGCACTGGATTCTTCAAAGCCAAGTTTGTTTCCAAACATTTTATTAAACAATTAACTCAGTTCATAATATGCATTTATAAATAAGTACTCAATTCGGTTGCTTACTTCTGTGCTGCCCTCTTGTGTACACAATGAACAAAATGACTAGGCCATAAGAGCTGCAAAGATTCAAATAAGGTTGAGGAAAGGAATTCACTACGTAGCTGTCAGAAGATAGGTGGAAATCGTTCAGTCAAGCAAAATCGGTCATACAGTCAAGGCCTTCAAACCAAGCCAATCCGGTCATATAGTCAGTGACATCCAGTCAAGTAAACCCGGCCATTCAGTCAAGGCCATCCAATCTAGAGGCCCTATTTAGGTAGAGGTTGGCATCTCAAAATTCGACGACATGTTTTGTTGTCTCTCGGATTGTTTGGCGTGCAAAGCTGAATGGTATTGCACGAATACTTACGGATTCCGGAAAAGGGTAGGGTAATATTTGATACAGATTTCAGTGCTCACGATTGGACGCACTTTGAAAAATGGCTAAAAATAAATAGTGAATTTTAGGGCTTTTTTTTTTTCAAAAAGAGAGAGAGAAAATAATTCGCTTTGTTGTCTGTCCGTCTGTAGATTCAACTTTTTTATTTATACAGATAAATAAAAAAAATTGTGTTGGATAGATATTAATGAAATATTACGATTTGCATTTTTCGAATCTCCCAGAAGTTATAACTGTGCCCTCTAACGGTGAAAAAAGTTGAAAATTTCAAAATATCAAAGAAATATTCCAAACGATGAAGTTAGGTTAGAAACTTGAAATTTTGGTGTTGAAATGTTAAGGTTACGAAGTTACCATTGACAACAGTCAGGTCACCCTCTAGAACCAGGGAGATAAAAAAAAACTTTAATATTTTAACAGAAAATTATATGTTTTTAGAGGTAAATTAAAAAGTCTTTTTGGGCTGGACAGGTATTGACGAAATATTCAATTTCCATTTTCCAAATCTCCTAAAAGCTATAATTGCCCCTTTCAACGGTGGTAAAAAAATCGAAAAATTCCAAAATTTTAAACGAATATTGCAAACTATGTACTTATGCTAAAAATTTGAAATTTTGGTCGTGGAATGTGACAGTCTTGAAGATTCCATTGAGAGCAATGAGTTGACTCTTTCCCCAAAATAGGATGGAAACATAACGGTTTTGTTTTAATCTTTTTTCCAGTTGGTACTAATGAAATAAAATTCGCATTTTCAAGGGTATTTTTAATTTATAACATTAGAAATCATTAAACATCCAAACGGCAAAACTTTTAAAGAATATTTTAAGTGATATGTTTATGGTAGAAATTTCGGCGGTAACGTTCTAGCATGGTAGAAATTCCACTATCAATGATATGCCCACTATTTTCAGAGGAGCGAGAGAAAAGCAACATTTTAAATATGAGAACTAACGTACGTAATTTAAGAACTTTAAGAAGTGTGTATAATTACTAATAAAATACTACTATGTGTATTTTTCCCCGTTATATATTGAAAAAAAAAAAAACATTTCAAGCAGTTGCTTGCCACAGATGTCTGACAAGAGCCTGTCAATTTATACGCCATAGCAGAAGGTCCATGAGGATGGCGGGACCTCAGCAGTAAAAGAACACTAACATCCATAATTAAAACTTATAAGGAATGAAAATGTAGGTAAAAGAAGAACTTCATTCTCTCAGAAAATGAGATTCCCATATGCGCCAGAGGCGATATGCGTTCTTCTAGTTATTTTACGTTTACAGTACCTTCTGACAGTGGAAATTCGAACAACTGCGTAATTGGGAAAATAAACTATTAATATTTCATTAGTACCTGTGAAACACAAAATATGTGTTTCATTTATCTCTTAAAGTGGAAAAGTTGCATTTTACCAATACCCCTTTGCTCTAAAGGGACAGATCATTACTTGCAGTGCAAACCACTTGACCATTACACTCCATGATCAAACATTTAAGTTTCTAGCATAATTAGATCGTTTGCGATATTCGTTTAAAGATTTGGTATTTTCCAGCTTTTTTCGCCGCTAGAGACTGCCTTTCGAGGCTTTATTTACCGCCTTTAGCACTTATTAACAGTGGAAATTCCAACTGATGGGGATTCGACAAATGTAAATGTTTTATGGGGGAGGAAAAATATATATACACATTGCTATATATAATCCTCCCGCTCCGTATTTGTTTTAGCCGTAATCGTATCTTTATATCTTACGTTGTTCGTTCTTCAAATTAATAGTCCAGTATCCTACTGGGGAACAGAGGAATCCTCCCGCACCAAATGGAGTGATCAAAGGCAGGTAATGGTTTTTCTCTTAACATATACAAAAACTATTATTTTATTATTTATTTACAGTGCTATTATCATAGTTCATATTACATTCTTACAACAATTTACATAATGCTTGAAGAAGATGTTCAGTCGTTCTATGTGCATTACAACTAAGTCTCTGACCAGCTTACTAAAAAAGTGCTAACATCGCTGACTGAGAGATAGACTTCTCTCTCCGAAGTCTCAAGACTGATGACTCAAGTGTGTAGACTGAAGTGTGTCGAGCGAAAAGTCAAAGTAGAGTGAAGAGTAGAGTCCTTTGCTCTCTCGAATACACAAAACAGAAAGCATTCAAAGAGTCTGATTGATCCATGCAATTCTCTCGTTGGGGGGAAGAAATGGTAAGGGACGAAAATAGACAGTTCTCGAAGCTCTTGTCCCGAAACCACGTGGCTATCTGTTCATGAGAACTGTTGAGCAGTGGTTCAGGGGGATCCTCTTGAGAAAATGTCTCAGACGTGGCCAACACGCGCCACTCTGACAGAGGCTTTTCGCGGATGAGTGCATGCCTACATTTGTGCACGTTCCCTGGATTATAACAGGTAGGAAGGCAGGTACAGTACTGTGCAAATTAGTTGGGATAATAGGAAAATGCAGCATCAAAGACACAACTAAAATATTTATTTGTTTAATAGTGTAGTAAATAGTGAATGTGACCACCCTTAGCTTTAATTACTTCTTTCACCCTTTCAACCATTAATGCCACTAGCTTTCCACACATCTCCTTCACTTTAGGGTCGTGGTATCACATTTTCATGACACTTTCTATCATTTTGGTTTTCGTCGTGCAATCCATCTTAGATATTGCGCGCTTTAATAATGGCCCACAAAATTGCAATGGGGTTTAGATCGGGTGAATTTCCTGGCCACTCCAATACTGCAAATGTTGCTGGGTACAGAAGCTCTTAGCAAGCTTAGAATTATGGCATGGAGCCAGATCCTGTTGAAATACCCCATCGCCGTTAGGAAACAGCTTCTGCAGTGTTGGGACCATTTTCGCCTCCAAAACGCCTTTGCTGTCCATCATTCCTTCAATGGGGTGAAGCGTCTGCAGCCCGGAAGCTGTGAAACATTCCAAAACATGACCTCGGTTGGGTGTTTGGTGGATTGCTGGATGTGGCCGAGAGATGTGGCCCAAAACATCACCTTGGGTGGGTGTTTGGGGGATTGAAGAGGTTCTCCAGGCTTCACCTCTCCCAACTAATTCGCACAGTATTCTAAATGGCTTCTCCCTGCTATGTGGTGTATCAAACGGAATTGTCCGCTGAGATAATCCTTCTCATGACGCCAGAATGTCAGAAAGGAAGGTGAAGACAGGAACTCGAAACAGTTCTAAGTGAATATGAAAATTCATGTAGAACATAAATATTAATATTTTGTTAGTACCTGTAAAACCAAAAAATAAAACATTGCTTTGTTTAGTTTTTAAAATAAAAAAGTTTAATTTTCGCACCTCATTTTAGCTAACAGAGGACAGGCTTGTTGCCAATATAAACCTTCTCACCATAACATTCTACTACCAAAATTTCAGATTTCCAATGTGAGTAGTTTGTTTGTAATATTCGTTTGAAATTTTAGCATTTTCCGTATTTTCCACCGCTAGAGCGCGCTATTAAAGTTATTGGAAGATTTCAAAATTGCGAATAGCAATATTTCCTCGACAGCTATCCAACCCAAAAAGAATTTCTCATATACCTCTAAAAGTAAAAAAAAGAGTTTTCTATAGACGGACTGACAACAGTTAACCGAGAGACATATAGACAGACGAACAAATAGTGGGCAAACGACAAAGTGAAAACATTAGCTCGTTTTCAAAACGAACGGTAAATGAAATTATTTGTTGATTTTCATTTAGCTCGTTTCAGTTTTACAGCCCATTGCCGTCTTCTAAACGGAGTTTCTTCGAAAAAAAATACTCATTAATTTGTATCTATGAGTGAAATTTTTATACCCAAATGCAGCACAGTGAGACATTGATAAAATATGGAAGCTTTTACAGACAAAAAAGTGGTAGAAATGTAAGCTCACTGGACAAAAAATTAGTCACTCCTGGCTGAATGTCACCTAATAGCACGTAACCCCTCTGTGAAACCAAAGAACAGCCTAAATCCTGTCTGTCATGGATGCCACCAGTGTGCGGATGTAGTGCACATAAAAATTCTTCCACTCTTCCAGCAGCAAATGCCGCAGTTCGGCCAGATTGGCCGGATGGCTGGGACGGTGCTTCACTTGTTGTCCCAAATAGTCCCACAAGTTTTCTATGGGATTCAAATCCGGGGATTTGGCTGGCCAGTCGAGATGTTAGAAGGCTTTAGAATGCTCGTCATGCCAATCCGACCCACTTCGAGCCCTTTGTACGTGACAGTTATTGTCTTGGAAAACTGGGGTATCCTTCTGGTGTTCACTGTGGAGATGCTGCACAAAAGGCAACATGTGGTTGTCCAGTAGTTCCATATAGCCCTTCTGGTTCAAGTGTGACGTCACTGCAACCAAAGGACCCATTTCCGCGTACGTGAAATACCCCCAGAACTTCACAGAGCCTTCTCTAGCTTGAAGAGAACATTGCACATAGTCCACATGGAAGGCTTCAATGTGTCTTCCGATGTACCCAACGCCTTGCATCATTCGAGTATAAGCAAAAACGTGACTCATCCGACCAGATCTGATACTTCCAAGAGTCGACAGTCCAGTCTTTGTGGCACCGCACTCACTGTGGCCGTTCTGCCTTGTGCAGAGCTGTTAATATGAGTGTTTTCTGCGGTACTCTGTTCCATGTATCCATGGCATGCAGTTCCCTTCGGAGTGTTCATTCGGAAACAGCTTGTTGTAGGCCTGCATTGACTGACTGGAGCAATTCCTGCCTCGTTGCAAAGTGGTTTGCCCTAATAGTGCGTAAAACACTGTGGCCATCCCTATTCCTGAGCACAGTCTTTCTGCCGCAGTTCTGAAGACGATTATCGGTGGACTGCGATGTACGTCACTGCTGGAAGACCTTTTGGATAGTACGTTTCGACACAGCTGCAAAGGCAGGAACTTCTGTACACTATGCCCTTTGGCCCTGCTAAACGCAATAACACCTTTTTACCACTTATTCATATCTTTGGTGCAACCCATGTTTCACGGAGCGACTTACACATACGTGGCTCACAACCACTTCTTGTCACTGTATGAACTTGTAGCGCACGGCACAGCTGTTTGTAGGATGCGTTTATTACTGGTGCGCACTCTGTTGCTGTCGAACGGACGTAACCCTCTTACGGCGCGGGAGATGACTAATTTTTTGTCTGGTGAGATTATAAAACTATAACAACTGAGAAGTTTTAACTAGGTACACACACTAACTAATAAGCTTTTCGTCTCACGGTATGCCAAAACAATTGGCGCTCATAAACCACGTGACTCAATCAACCAATGGCAATCAATCACTGGATATGGATAATTGGATGGCTGATATACTGGATAGTAAAATATGGGAAAGGAATATGACTGAAAAAGGTAAAAATATTAATAACATTCACTTTGTAAAAATAAACAGTTTTAAATCTTAGGAAATACACTTGTTAATTTTGATGAGTAATTTTTCAAAGAAATAATCAAATAACTATCATTACGATAATCCACGATACGTTCTATTAATATAAAATATCTAGAAGCAGTCTCATTTTCACAAATCCTTTACTTGTTTTGCTCTCTCATTTCTGTGGCTGCTTCCAATGTTGACGTACACTAAACTATCGAGATTTTTATTTCCTTTAAGACAGATTTTGCTCCCCTCTGGCTCCCGTGATTCTTGATCTCATGATCCAAATTTCCTGCAACCCCTTGTGCCTCGTGGTTGGTTTAAAAATCAAGTTCCTACTTGACTCATGGCTTCGCTACACAAATTGTCACACCTCGGGTCTCACATTTAATTTGCATATTCTGATTTTTACTGCACTAAAGGTTATTTTGTCAGTTGCCACATTTTAGCACAGTTCCAACGCGTATAATTTCCTGGTGTTGGAAAGGTTATTGCCGACTCAGCGAGCTCTCTCATAGGCCAAGGCTTCATTGCAAACTATTGAGCTTTTTATTTCGACAGATTTGGTATTCTGCGACTCTCGACGTATTTAGCCAAAAGGTTCCAAATTTCGTAGGCGCATTCCCTCTGCCTGATCATATGTTGGGTTAAAAAAATCAGGTCCCTAGCTGTAATGGGACACCTTAAAATAATAATGTCTTTGGAAATGTGGGGAATTTGGAAACGGCAGCAGATTTAAATGTTATTATGACTTTTGTTCAGAGTTAAGGAGAAGTAAATGGTAAAAATAAATTTGAACACGATTATCGTTTCCCATAGGAATAGCAGGGTAAATATTTTTGCTTCTAGCAAGACCCCCTTTTGGACTCTCGACTCGATATTTGGCACCACAACCTGGAGCAGAACCTGAAAGATTCTCTGAAAATTTGAATCTTCTACTATGATTTCCCGATTAGTTATGGCTGCCAAAGGCACACACAGAACCTTCTTTATCAGTTCAGAAGTAATAACAAACACTAAAGTAGAACAATTTTACCCTTTATTTGTACTAATTCATATATGTTAAGATTTATTTCCCATGCATTTCCTTTTGGTCAAGGAAAATGGTCATCGTTAATGTAGACGTACACTATTGAATTAGAAGACGAAATTTGGAAGAAGGATATTTATGAACTGAATATAAATTAGAAACTTAATATTTGTACCAACACTTAGTGCTTTTTTTTTTCTTTATAAAATTAATATTTATACGATATTTCATGAAAGAGTATAGTTACAAATCAGCTGTATCTCGCTAGAGTCTTTGAAGTTAAATTTGTTGCTAAAAGTATGATTAAACATGGTTTTTACCAATCTTAAAAATTCGGTCTATAAGAGTGAGATCTCGCTGCCGATTCAAAACAGATTATTTCATTATGATGTCGCGAGACAGACTTCATTAGAATGGTAATATAATTTTAGCGAAAGAATATAACTATAACTTGTTACAGATGACGATTTGTTAAATGTAAGTATTTACACTTATCTACTTATTCTTGAAAATAAATGACATCAATTAAAACAATTTAATTGATGTTTTCTTTAGGATGACAGTCTAATAATACCCCTTGGCGCTATATCAATGCTACTTCATAATATTAATATAAATTTAACGGATGGAGATTGAGCTTGAGTTCAAAAGAATATTTAGCAACAATAATTCTAATGTAAGGTTAATATACTACAAAATTATGAATAAAAATATTTATATAAACTATATTCAACTAACACAAATCTTTATCTTCATCAGTATGAAAATAAACCATGAAAAGAATATATCATCTTATAACTATTCCTACAAATTAGTGGGGCGGGATGGCTCAGTCGGTAGCGCGCCAGGCTCGTAATCTCCAATTCCCAGGTTCCAGTCCCAGCTGGGTAATCGTCGAGATTTATCTCCGCAAAATTCTCCGCCCTGCCTACAATCAGTAGGGGACACCGATGGGCTTGGAAAGACCACCGTCCGCCAGATTGTACGTTAAATCGTGACCCCGAGTGCGGGAGAGACATACTCTGTGCACGTTAAAGAACACGCTGGATGGCCTTGACAGGAGGCTACCATCTGTCTCCCAACAGCTGTTCCAGTGGGTCCCCTCCCCCAACCTTCTCTGAGCCTTCGGGGTTCATGTGACCTGGCTATTTAGTCCACGGTGTGCAAAAAAGTGCCGCTCAGAGACAAAACAACCCAACCCTATAAATTAGTTGTTTCTTTATAATTCTTACAATCTCTACTCAAAGCATAAAATAAACCTTTTTGCAATACTCAATAAGTGGCATAATCATATTTGCGAATAAACCTGTAATCTACCAAGATTAACCTTACCAATTCCTTAAACAAACTAAATATAACTATAAACCAAATGACTTTCATCTAGGATTTTAGTCATCAAGTACTCTAAACCTGCAGCTAAGTATACTGGTCTCTTAGAACCAATTCTTTTCAGGCATTGATCACTACGCCTCAGACGATGAATTCTTCCTTTTTCTTACCAGTTTACTAACAAGATCCACATTAATAAACTCTTTTATTCTCCCGCGCACACACCAAATAAAATAATTCTTCATGAACTAGCGCGCATAAAGCCAAATACAATTAATTCTCCTTGACATTATTTCTTCCGATAATTTATCTCGTTCTATTAATACAAGCCAACTTTTCATTCCTCTCAGAACAACGTTAAATTTTGAGTTCGACTGTTCTAATTCATTCGTGACGTAATTCACACGCGAGCATCAAAATGATACAGGTAAGAATACTCATGATACAAAACCCACTAGTTCCGCCGGAGGAACTACCAGTATAGGGAATTGCCATGTTACCATTATCTACGGTCAGGGCTGTACCATATAGATACAGCTCATCCCCGACTATCCTACGGCGAACAGTCCTATAGAAGGAAAGCTCATCCATCGATCAAAACTTAAATTTAATTTATTCCACGGTTAGCCACAAACAAGGATATATAGATCTAAGTTGACTCGATTCCCGGGGTGGGAACTCTTAGTTGGACCCAGATTTCGATTTGGGGCCCTGGCCTACTAGACGGACCAAGTCGTTCAGCAGGGCCTCGAATTACTCCCCTGAGATGGAGGTCTTGGCAGCGTGTCCAACCGGGTCCCAAACCGGTTAGCAGTGCCTTCGACCGTACTGGGCCACAAGCACCACCACCACGTCAAGGTGGTTCCCTGCGGGGGGGAGGGATGAAAATGATACAGGCACATCACGCTTTCATTGTTGCTCGTTTATCTGTTGTAACAATATGTATCATAAAGAGTGCGTTCAAAAAGTTCTTGACAGTGGCTGTAGATTTGCACTCGTTCCTCAAAAGTTAACGAGCTACGACTTGTTTGAAAGCTTGTCTAAACATGTCGCTACGTGTTTAAGAACAAGGGCTCTATCATCAATTCTCTCTTCGCTGGCAGTGGTAAATTTCGGTCTGCGAAATCTGTACGTTGTTACTATGAAGTCTACTAAAGGCGGGGAAAGATTTTACGTTTTCACAAGGATGCAGCTTGGTGACGATGTGAAAAAAATTCTTGTCAATTTATCACAAGTGTACAGTCGCTCAAAAAAGTATCCGAACACTATGGTTGATTACAAAATTCAAAAAAAAATATCTGGCAACGATTTTTTCGAAATTAGTGATCTGGCAACCTTCTGGTGTCACGTGACACGAAGGTTGCCAGATCACTAATTTCGAAAAAATCGTTGCCAGATATTTTTTTTTGAATTTTGTAATCAACCATAGTGTTCGGATACTTTTTTGAGCGACTGTACGAGGATCATGCCTGTTCACATGACACGTTACGAGACGATGCGCAAATTCAGAGAAGAACGACAGAGCTTCGAAGACCTCCCTCGTGCAGGAAGACTGAAGGAGGCCGTGAACGAAAGGACTATCGCTGCTGTTCGAGAACTCATTAAAACAAATCCACATGTCACCGTTCAGGTAATACGTGATTATGTCAGTGAATCGATTGGCACTGTGAAAATAATTATTCATCAACATTTAAAGCCCCAAATGATCTGTGCCAAATAGTTACCCCACAAATTGACAGAACAGCAAAAAATATAAATT
This sequence comes from Ryuthela nishihirai, assembly GCA_038380435.1. Taxonomy (NCBI): domain Eukaryota; kingdom Metazoa; phylum Arthropoda; class Arachnida; order Araneae; family Heptathelidae; genus Ryuthela; species Ryuthela nishihirai. The sequence continues at coordinate 20,137,609 of JAWZYU010000020.1, forward strand.
AAAAAATTAAAAAATAGCTATTTTCCTATAGAGCCCTAAAAAGTAGGAAATAAACCTAAATCATATTTATAGCGCACTCAGTTACTGAGTCATTTCAAAGGAAGATAGGTCGCCTGCAGTCTTGTTGAGTAGGTAAATCGGTGCCTTATCTTCTTTCGAAGCGAATACGAACTGATTGCACCATCGACATGCTTTAGGTTTATTTTCTACTTTTTAGTGCCCATTTGGAAGGCAGGTATTTTTCAAATATTTTAATTTATATTTTTTTATTGTCACTAAAAATATCTACCTTCCAAAACTTTGATATGACTCATAAACATCGAGCACATTTACCCCTATTTCGGAGTCACGTTTGAGGAAGACCACGACAATAGAGACATGACAACCTTTAATTTGGAATACGACTCGTTAAAGTCGACCCCCGCGAAAATTCGCCCCCCCCCCACATTTTATTAGGGAGAAATAGTGGGGGCGAAATTCGAAATAGTTAACGGCAGTCATTATACGAGCTTTCATTTGACACCTAACTCATAATTGTAGGCCCTCGGATTCGGAAGATATAATAGAACGACCTTCACATACCCCGTTTTTAGGGAGGGAGGAAGCATAGGGGGGTCAATTTTTATAGCCTCACAAGCTTTCATTCGACACATAGCTCCTTACTTTCCGCATTCGCGTTCAGGAGATATAGAAGAAAAATCATCGTAATATTTTCCCTTTTTGAGGGAAAGAAAGCACGGGTGATCGTTTTTTCATAGCCTACGACATTCCCGGAGTCAGAAGCTTTCATTCGACGTATAGCTTGTTATTCTCGGCATTCGCGTTCTGGAGCTATAGCGGAACAAATGTTTCGTATTTCCTCTTTTTTAGGGGGGAAGAAAGCACGGGGGATCAATTTTTTTATAGCCCACGACACTCCCTGCGTCACAACTTTCATTGGACGCAAACATCGTTATTTTCCACACTCGCGTTCAGGAGATATAGTAGAACAATCATTTTCATATTTCCCTCTTTTTTAGGGGAAGAATGCATGGGGGGGGGGTCAATTTTTCGTAGCTAACGACATTCCCTGCGTCAGAAGCTTTCACGTTTTCACAAGGATGCAGCTTGGTGACGATGTGAAAAAAATTCTTGTCAATTTATCACAAGTGTATGAGGTAGATAGTAGGTAGCTTTCTACTTTCGGCCTTCGCGTTACGGGGATAAGCTTAAGAATAGTTTTCACATTTCTCCTTTTTTAGGAGGGAAGAAAACACGGGAGGTCATATGTTTATAGCCTATGACATTCCCAGCATCACATTCACAAGCTTTCATTTGGCACATAAATCATTAAATTTCTCCATCGCGTTCGAAAGATATGGTGGAACAACGTTTTGTCAAATCTTCAAACCGATCAACCGACAAACCGACAAATATCAAAGCAGGATTTCCACTAGTAATACGAAGATAGGTAATAAAAAGGGGTAGAGTCGACTCGTACAAGGAGATGTTGGCAATGTTTGAAGCTAGTGACCCCAAACGGTTAACAGACATTGACATACTATACAACTCACAGAAAGATCGACAATTATGTTTGAGTTACGGAAGATGAACCGCTTCCCCAAATCCTCTAACAAAACTTTCACTCTAGGAAGAGAACCTTCATAATTTTTTTCAGTTCCCAAGGAGTGATAGCCGTGGACACCTTTCCTGAAAAAAATGAATATAATGTCCAATACTACACCAACATTTTTCTGGCCAAAATGGTTAAGGAGATAAAAGAGCAGCTTCCAACAACAGGAGTGTCAATTATTCTCCTTCTTCATGACAGTGCCAGTGCTCACCAAACCTGATAAGTTAGGGCATATCTTGAGCAGGATAAAATCAAACATATAACTCACCCGATATTTCACCACACGATTTTTGGCTGTTTCGAAAATTGAAAAGGGAATTGCAGGTAATCCTTTTCCAAGGATGTAAGATCTTGAAAAATTCTTCCATTCAGATTTGCAGAGTACTCTCCAATAGGAGTACCACTAAGAGTTCCAGAATTGGCGTAGACGTCTGCAACTTTGCATAGATGCTGGAGAGGAGTACTTTGAAGAACAATAAAAGTTTTGTTAAGGCAAGTGCAATGGTTTTTATTCTGCAGATACATATGAAGAACTTTTTTAACGCTACACATATCTACACATATAAAGAAATATGCAATCCGTATCGTCTCTATAACCGTGTAAAATGAAATTGATTGCATTTTTGACCGTATAAAACCGAAACCGTGTAGATCAAGTACCGTGTAAAACTGAGAGACAGATACAGTTTTTTTTTTCTTTAATGGCCCTACACTAAATCTATTAGCAACATATGAACTATTTGGGAACATCAACTACTGGAAAGTCAAAATTATTTGTGTGGCACAGGTGTGTTCTTTAAACACCTGATATCTCTAAAGTTAAATGTGATGTGAAATGAAATCCAAAGTAAACAAACGCAATATATTTAAGTTACTAAGTTGTAGCCATCATGCACGCTTTCTTGCATGATGGCTACAACTTAGTAACTTAAACGAAATGCAACATGCGAGAAACGCATGTTGCATTTCTCGTGTTCACAATATAAACATTGCTGAAATCAATTTGATGGTACCGCCATCCAGTGGCGAAGAAAGGAAACATTTTTGTTTAAATCGAACCGAAATTATTCAGAGATATTTTCGATTCAAACTTAAATTCAAGTTTGAATCTAGTAATTACAAACCAAATTTTAAATTGTCACTTATACATCATCTGGAAATTAATTAACCGTTTAACAACAGATATTTAGTCTCATGGACAAGTCTAGAAATTTAATCTTGTATTTTCGTGAGCATTTATTCTGTTATCAGCGACGGCTGCTGGAAGCAATGTCCCCTGTTACTACCTCCACCATTCCACCCCTGCCTCTGAGGCTACCTTAAGAAACTCTAAGAGGCGTATAAATATCACATTGATTCTCAGTGACATTTCAATTGTTGGGATCCGGGTTCGAGTTCCGGGATAGCATGGCCTTTTGTTCTGTCATAACCAGCAGATAAACTAACAGCTATGCTGCTTTTGATCGTAAATTTAAAACAACGACGTTTGAGAGTCTTTTGTTTTCCTTTAAAACAAGCGAGTTAAAATTGTATTATTCCCCAAAAGATGTTCTCTTAATTTAAAGAATAAAAAGGTATAAATATATTGAGAACGTTGATATTTATTCCTCCTAAATCCTCATCATGCCCGCGATCAGAAATGAGACACTGATGGGTTTCAAAAAGCTACCGTCCGTCGGATGGAATATAAAGTTGTGATTCAGTGTGCAGGAGAGCCATATTCTGTGTACGTTGAAAAAGATGATGATTGACTTTGACGGAAGTTTTCTCTTTATCTTCTAACAGCTATGTAGGGGACCCCCTTCCTCTGCCTTTTCTGAGGGCCTTTCAAGTCCTTGTGACCTGTCCGTAATCAAAATGCCGCTCAGAGGTAAAAAAAAAACACTAGATATGAACACTGTAGCTTAGATTATTTCACTTTGCATCGTACCCACTGCAAAAATATCGCTGAGGAATGAAAGAAAACTTAAAAAGTTAAATACATAAATCAGTGATATATTTTATCATATGTATTTATTACATGTATTTAACTACAGGTTTATATTATATGCACAATAATTATGGATTACATGAAGGACGCAACTTTTTAAAATCAAATCAATATATCTTTTTTGACCTAAAGAGCTGTGTAATCCAAGAGAGAAAGCTGATTACAGAACTAGTTGGTCCACGTGGTCTAGTGGTTAATATACTTGACTACTAAATCACAAGGTATGTTACGTGAGAAACAGGACAAACCCAATAGAGCTCCTAAGTTTAAGTCACCCCTTTGCTTAGAGGAGCACTTTCATCCTTTTTAATTAAAAATGAATTAAAATAGGAGGAATTAAAAAGGAATTAAAATCTAAAAAAATCACACGGATCTAGAAAAATGCAAAACAAAAAGCAAATGTGGGTAAAGTGGTCTGAATGAAGTGGGGAGAGCAAGTGATCCGAGAGAAGGGGGCAGATAAAATTGAGTCGAAATGAACTGGAACGCCATGGCGGTATAAACGTTTTCTCTCTGCTTTAGAAATCTTTAAGAAATTTCGTGAAAAAATTTTTTAAAAAAATGTGTTTAATATTTTATTGTCTCCTTTCTATTTAGTAACATTCTCAAAGCAGGGAGGGACATTGGATCCCTTCTATCCTTCATCCGGCCCTGACAGAATTCGTGAAAACTCAAATGACAGTAAATCAAAATCTTTTTAATTTAGAGTAAATATTTTCTTTAACTTTATGAGATACGAACTCATCATCTCCTTATATTACGTCAAGTTCTGACTGCTACTCACACTTCTGAATACCATATCAGCGATATCTGACGAAGCCAATATCTTAAATTGATAGAAATAAACTTAACCTTTAAAAAACTTGATTTCTTCCCTGGCCCTATTAACTGAGATCCTTATTAGCAGCCAATAAGATCAGAGGTAGAGCAAGGGATAATTGTCGAAGGTGTCGTGTCCCACCTGAAAAAAGTCAATTTTTCCATTTCCTTAAAAGTGACTATCTCAACTTTGCCAATGTGTGTGGGGGAGTGGATGGTCGTGGTGGCAGTGGGGAGGGGGGGGGGGGGGGGGGCGGTCAGTCACTAGAGCGCCAGGCTCGTAATCTGCAATTCCCAGGTTCGAGTCCCGACTGAGCCAGTGTTGAGATTTATCTCCTCAAAATTCCCCTCCCTAGCCTCGTTCTGTAGGAAACAAGGATGGGCTTAAAAGCCCATCCTTGTTTCCTACAGAAGGGGATCCATCGGATGGGACTGGGGCCGTCCATCGGATGAGACTTTAGGCCGTGACCTGTGTGCGGGTGAGCCATGCCCTGTGAACTTTAAAGAACACGCTGGATGACCTATATTGGCGGCTACCATCTGTCCCCTAACAGCTGTTCAGTGGGTTACCTTCCCCCTGCTTCCTCTGAGCCCTCGGGGGTTCAGCCTTATGATTTAACCCATTGCGTGCAAAAAAGCCCCTCTCAGAGGTAAAACAATCTAACTCTTTGCCACTATCGTGACAGGAATCAGGAAAACTGTTTTTTATAAATCTTTCGTTTATATTGATCGTATGAATCTCAGAAAAGAGATATGTGGAACTGTAGACCTAGATGAATTAAGCATTATGATATGATTACACCCAAGTCATGAACAGTAAATAAAGTATCTGCGAAAGGTTTACAGAAAATAACCCTACAAACTCCATTGTGTACAAAAGCAAAGACAATTTCCTTAATGCTTCCATTTAATTTCGCATGCTGCTTGAATAAAAAATATTGATATTTTGGCCCCAGCTCACATGTCACGGTAAGCACACTCGCTATATTTTTCGACTTTCAGAATCTGCGTAGAATACAACATAGTGAGAAGAGTTAAGATCGGGCTCGTAACGTATTCTAATTGCTTCTAATCTGACACCTTTTAAAAAATATTTAAGAAATGATTATTGTTTAAAAGTTTGCAAGGTTTAAACCGTGTTGTGAAAATGCGTTTTCATTTCTGAAATAGAAGCACTAACAGCACAAGTTTTTATCTTCGGTGCCTAAAATTTGTGTGACTGATTTAGCAACACCACATGAAGAGTTTTACAATGTTTCTGCATTATAGAACACGAACTGGACTAGAAAACTACGGTAACATTTAAGTAATATTTGTTTAACTTTTTCAAGTGTACAAGGTAACAACGAGTAAAAAGTGCAAGATGTTTTAAGTGATGCAAGATTATCTGCCTCAGATGGATACGGGGGATAACTGGGCAATACCTATTAACTCTTTACCTCCGAAACGGAAAATAAATATATTGGCAAGACAACCCACTATTGCTGCTACGCCAGTTAGGAGGGTAAAATTATGGTTGGAAGACAATAATTGGCACCACCCTTTAAAACCGTTGCAAATATCTATGACGATATGCGGAATACGTTTTTGCAAATTTTCAGGCCGTCGCAGAAGACTGAAAAAGATCGTAATGATACTGTGGCAAGCATTGCTTACATTATTCATACATTTTTTCTGTTTCTCCAATTTGTGGGTGTTTGTGATTGGCGCCGGTGAATGGAGTAACGTGGGTGTTCTGCTCGTGTCGCTCACATCTGCAATAACCTTTGATATTCTGCTTTACAACCAGTTTCGTATATTGAAAATACCGATTTGGTTTGATAAACGCGTTATGTGCATGGATTCTGATCAGGAAAGACAGTACCGCAAGACAATATGGAAATGGGTTGTTGTTTCTTGGATATATGTCGCTTGTTTCGTTCTCAAGAACTTAATATTCTTCTCCCATAAAACTCCAAAAGAATATTTCGAACAATTTTACTTTAGCGTTGAAGTTTCGTCAACACAATCTGGAAAACTGCGGTGGTTCTTACCATTCGATGAATGTTTGAGAACATTTTTTCTGCAAGCTCCATTCACGTTTATCATTGTAACCAATATCTGTGTAAATAGAGCTATGGAAATATGGTTTTCTAATTACCGAAAGACTATGAAGTTAATTAGTTATCGTCAGAGAATTATTCACGTACAAGAAATACGTGACATGAAGTACTATTATTGTGCTCTAGCAGAACGCGTGAAATGTGTCGACGACATTTTTAACCAGGTAGTGTTAGTATGGTATGTAATGGTGGGATGTGCCTTATGTTCACGAGTAACTACAATGCTAGATTCTAAGTCTGAAGCAACCCACAATCCTTATATCTTGATGAACATAATTCTGGGTTTTCTCAGGTCTGCTGTGATTACTTTTAAAATTTCTCTCACAGCAAACAATATAAGCTTGGAAGCTAAGAAAGGAATTTACGAAGCAGAGAATTTCTTATCGCCACAACATTTTCTCAAACTAGATCATACAACATATTATGAAGTACAACTTCTGATACTGAAGCTGAAAACAACTCCCGTAAAACTCACAGCAGTTAAAGCTCTGCAGTTATCCAGAAAGTTTTTGTTGAACTTTTTTGGGATGGTAACGACCTATGTGGTCATTTGTCTGCAGATGAGTCCGTCTGTTCACGATATGATAGAAAATGGCACTTGATGCTTAAGACTTTATACTTAGGAGGGTGTAGATCACTTGGTCTCAATTGGTGTGCCGTGATCCTGTGCTAAGTGTTCCGTGTAATTCAAATGAAGAAGTCTAAAAATAAGCTCAAAAATATTCAAAAGCCTGAAGTATAAATTTGAAGGGCACGAATGATGTAAATGCATAAAGGAGGAATTAGTAGATTATGTATTTTTTTTTTATTATTGAACAATACTAATTTGATAAAACTGTTGAAGTTTAAAAACGTGAGTATAGAGGCTTTTAATTGATACTACGCGACGCTCTGCCATTCTGCGAATGAGGATGAATAACAAAATGAAGATGATTCGATCTATCATTAAAAGAGTTCTTTTTTTAATTATTAAAATATATTTACTTTGGTTTGCTACAACAAAGTGAACCAGTATTGGTGTGCCGTGACGAAGTGAACCAACACTAAGTGTACTGACACGAAGTGAACGGTGTAATAGGTGGGCAGTGATGACGTGAACCCAGTATTAGGTGTGCTGCAACGAGGTGCACCGAGTACTAAGTGTACAGTGATGAAGTGAACCAGGATTAGGTGCATTGCAACGAGGAAAACTCAAGTACTAAATGCGCAGCTACGTGAAAATCACTAGTGTAGATAATAGTGTTGTAATGGTTTGCACTGCATGAATATTCAATAGATTATTTATAGGAAAAAGTGATCGATTCGTTAACATTTTTAGTGAAATATCATATTTTCCATGGTATTTATTGTGTTTTAACTAATGCCAGTTGAAAATCGACAGATCCCTAGTTAACCACGAATCAAGATATAGCATAATCACTGTAACACTTTAGTAGCCTGCACATTTTTAACGTAATATTTCCAATTTAATCTCATTGTCTCTGAGGTAGAAAGCTTACCACAAAATAAAATCCATTAAAAATATAGAAGTAATTAATATTTGAAGTATTGGAATGTCAATTATCTGTTTGTTTTTAATTATTTTTATTGAGTGGATACAATTCATTTGGTATTTTATCTTTATTTTTTTGCAAAACCAAATCATACGCCTAAAAACTGATATTTATACACTTTATTCGATAAATATTAACAATTAAAATGCAGCTAAATCAGTTTTAATCAATACATTTATGCAAGAATTTAATAGAAGAAAATAAATATAATATCAATAAATAATTTCTAAGTTTTTTTAATTTTTAAGTAATAATATGTTTATAAAAAGATATAGTGGATTTAATTATTCCACATTTACTATATACTGCCTTGTATTGTGTCCTTTCATCCAATACTGCCTATTATTATACAATTTACTATATTAGAAAATGTTGCCGGACATTTCCATGATACAGGAACGGAGAGTAGTATTCAGAGATCCCTAACTTTGAAAAAAAGAAATTTACGAAAAAGGTTTACTGGAGATAAAAATGGAGATCTAACCCAAATCTTTATAATTCCCGATTTTCAACAATATTTGTGTGATATGGAAAGAGTAAGGAACCTAAAGCATTTAAAAATAGTGTCATTCATTATAATAATTTACAGGGGTTTATCAAAATAATGGAAACACGCACTGTTTTTGGAGAACGTTTTATTAATAAGCTGTAGGCCCACCTTGGGCATTGCGAACAGACGCAATTCGATGTGAATAGACTTATTGTACAAGCACATACGGTAATGTAATGTGGACCATTTTTCCTGTAAAATATGGCCCAACTGTGCCACTGAAATGTGTGATCTGACCTTGCTCTCCAGATAGTTTCACAAATGTTCAATAATATTGAGGTCTAAAGATTGAGGTGGCCAGGGTAGCTGCTGTACCTCATCCTCATGCTCTTCAAACCAGAACTTGACACGTTTCGCACAATGCACGGGTGCATTATCCGCTTGAAAACAGGGACAGTCATTAGGGAACAATGCCCGCAACGTTGGGTGCAGATGGTCCCCGAGAATGGATTCGTACGTTGCAGATGTGACACGACCCTGTAGAATAAGTAAAGTCCCTAAAGAATGCCATGATATGCACCCCACAGCAACAAGAGTCCACCTCCATGCTTCATAGTCGGAATCAAACTGGTAAGGGTGGTAGGCTTCTGTAGGTTTTCGCCAGACGTACACTCTACCAGTGGTGGGAAACAATGCATAGCACGATTCATCAGACCAGATGACACGTTTATGTGCTTTGCACCACCTTTCACGTTTTGTTGCATTGATGTTGGTAATCAGAGGTTTGTGGATTGCAACACGGGCATAAATACCGGCACGATGAAGTTCCCGACGAACTATTATGACGGAAACGGGATCATTCCGACTGGTATTTAACTCTGCTGTTATTTTCAGTGCCGTGGTCTTGTGCTTCCGTTGTACAATCAGTGCCAACGTTCGCCTATCCCTATCTGACAACTTCGTATGACCTCCACAATTTGCACGTTTGGAGGCAACGTCGTGTCCTTTTTGATAGATAGTCATAATCTTCGATACACTTCCTCGTGTTAAACTTACTAATTCCGCCGTTCTGGCTACTGAAGCTCCTGCAAGACACATACCAATGATCATGCCTTTTTGGAAGTCACTGAGATCTGACATTGTCGACAATTACACCACAACAGCTGTTTCACCTGCACCCAATGATGTACTTCATCACTGCTACATGATATGCATGTCACTGCTACATTATAGCGACATCATATTTCTTCCCTTTATATTCCTGACATCGCGGTGATGTCGTCCCAATGATATGCACACGGCGTATTGCGTGTACTCCAGTAGCCGTAGGTTTTTCTATTATTTTGATAAACAGAAATCACAAACGTTTCAACTTCTTATTAAAATCCAATTTTAGAAGTTGTTCAAATGATTCAACTGATTTTGAAAATGTTTAGAACGAGAATAACATCAGAGTTTGTTGTTAATTGCTCCCAACTTAATAACCCTGTAAATATTAAAAGAATATCGTTGAAAATCGAGAATTGAAAAATCTTAAGTTTGATCTTTAATTTATTACCAGTAACAATTTAAAGCAAAACGCTTTTTTCCAACGTTAGGGGAGCTCTGGATGTGATTGGGATAGCAGGAAGTCCAAAGTTGAAGGGTTTCTAACCATCCCATCACATTTTATCTATCTACCCATCTCTGAATGTGACTTTCCATTCACAAAACATGGAAGTGTAGGTAAATGTTTTGTAATATAGTTTATATACTGCGAATCCTTCACTTTAAAGGAAAATCTAAAAATTGTAAAAGAAAACAGATATTACCTTTCATTCCGTGCGTTGTGCCGCAAAGAGACATGTTACCTTTCCAATCAGTTCTCTCTATCCGTAGGTAACGTTGCAAACTCAATTCATGAAATATAACATATAATGAAGCGTAACCTTCATAAAGTATATATAAATGAAGCAACACAATATAAGACAGTAGAAACTGAGAATTAGCAACTATGCTGTCTGTAATATATATTGGATTTAACTACACTCAGTGCTGACTAAAAAATGACCACCTCCCTCCATGTTATATAAACGAAATCAGACGTCGAAGGTCTATAACTTCTAAACTGAGCGTTCTATGATAAAATGAAGCGGAATATAATTTAAAGATCTCAATCAAATATATCTAAATCTCGTTTTTCAATAATGTTCGCTTTTACTTAAAGAGTTATGACTTTGAATATTTAACAGCAACAATGCAAATATTAGGAAAATTGAAAAATATCGAAAAATTATTTACATTAACTTTTCAAATATACAGCTGCTGCATTAAATGGTGTAAAATAACTCTTCTTATTCAAATTATAATTTGAATAATATACTTCTGAGTTAAATTCTAACGTTTGGCATTGCTGTTGTTAAATTCAATTCAAATCAATTTTTATTCAACATAGATATGTATCAATACAAAATTTTCTATTAAATATACCCAGCTAAAGTAACTGAATACTTGAGCGCTGGTGTATAATTATCACAAATATATAAATGCAAAAAAAATTAACAAGGCAACAATTGATAATTGAACCAATCAATGATGTAGAAGCCAAAAAATTAGTTTTACATACAGTTATCATTCATTGTTTAGTATCCATTCAGAAAGAGATCTATTAAATAAATATTTAGAAGTAATTTTCTTCATTGTATCAGAAACACTGTTGTATAATTTAAGCCCAATATAGTTTATATTACGGGTAGTAGCTTGCTTTGATGTACGTGGTATTTGCAATTTAAATGATGAGTCTCTAAGTGGTATATATATGTCTGTCGAACCTGAAATAGATATAAATTGAAATGGACATATTCAATAACATTTAAAATGTAAATTTGAGAGAGAGTCAGTAACCCCAATTTCGTAAATATAGGACGAGATTCAGAGAAGCGACCATTATGGTCAATGATTCTAACTATATATTTTTGCAGAGTCAACAGCCTGTTTAAATTTGTTTTTGCAGCCCCTCCCCAGGCTTTTATTGCATTGTAGCTGACTATATACACAATCAGAATATAACATTTTTAAACTTGTTTTATCGAGTAAAAATTTTAGTGTATAAAATTTTGCCATGAATCGTTTTATCTTATACACAGTATAGTCAGTGTGAAACTTCCATGAAAGGCTTTTATCAATAATCACTCTTAGGTATTTAATTTGATCAACCTTCGTAAGACGTTCGCAACTGCAATTTAGGATGTTGTAACAGTCCTTGTGATGAGAAACCACTCCAGAGTCACTGCTACCATCAGTTGATGCCTTCCACTGGAACTTTATATAACATGTTTTTGCCTTATTTAAACTTAATTTATTCAACATTAGCCATTGATAGAGACGATGAACATCTCTGTTTGCCATTTGGTATAACTGCTCATAGGTGTTACTTTTGTATAACAAAACAATATCATCAGCATAAGAAATAATTTCTGCCTCAAAATTTTTGTCAAATATATCGTTTACATATAATATAAATAGCAGAGGTCCCAGTACAAAACCTTGTGGTACACCAGTATTAATATTTTTCATAGAACTATATATATCATTTATCCTAACGATTTGTGAACAATTTTCCAAGTAGAATTTTAGCCATGTAAAACTGGTACCTCTGATTACATATTTATAAAGCTCAGCCAGCAATATTTCATGATTTACCAAATCAAAAGCCTTTGCTAAGTCAAAAAAAATTGCGAGTATTTTAAAATCTTTTCCAGAGATCTTTTCCAGAAATTTTTATCCAGAGACCACGTTAATGAATTTATTAAATGTAAAATAGCATCTTCTGTGCTTTTTTCTGCTGAAATCCATATTGGTTCTTTGCTATTATGTTAAACTTTAATAAAAAAATTGTTCAACCTGACAAAAAATAACTTTTCCAGTATTTTTGATATTATCCGAAGTAAAGCAATAGGTCGATAATTCCCTATAAGTGTTATGTTTTTTTTTTGTAAATAGGCAATATTATTGAACATTTTATTTAAGGCATTTGGGAAAATACCAGAAGATAAAGACGTATTAAACAAGTAGCACAATGTTGTTCGTATCGATGGATATACTACTTTAAAATTCTCCACGTTCAATGTCATCCCAACCAACCGAATAAGTCCTTTTCAAATTTTTTACTATGCTGTCCAATTCTTCCAGCGAAACTGCTGTCAGACCAATGGAATTGCCCTGAGAAATGAATATTCTGTCTTTTAGCTTAAGATCTGCAGGCACTACCAAATCTGATTCCGAACTACCAGTTTCATATTCAGTACCTATATTTATAAAATAATCATTGAATGCATTAACTATTTCACTGGAACTATCTGTAAAATATACCATTTTATTATTTAAGCTGATTTCAAACCGATGATTTTTGAATTTTTTTCCTACTATTTGTATCAATTACTTCATTTATAATATCCCATTTCTTCTTTGTGCTATTTCCAGCATATGACAGTTTTCCTTGAAAATATGAATTTTTAGCTTTTGATATTATGCTATTTAAGGAGTTTCTGTAATTTTTGTAGAAGTTAGCATCAATTCTGTTTTTTTTCCATAATCTAGGTAAATGATTTCGGTACAGTATTGACTTAATATCGTGGTTATCCACGGTTTTAAATTTTCCACAATTTAAAACCAATAATCCACAATTTAAAACAATAATTTCCACAATTAAAAAATTAATCCACAATTTAAAACCGTGGTTATCCACGGTTTTAAATTTTTTAATTTTTTATTCACATTTCTCTTTACTGTAGCTTTTTTAACTAATTTTTTAAAGTCCTCAAAGAAATGGTCAAAAGCTTCATTTACGTCATAATAATTTTGTATATGATTCCAACTATAGTCCTTGAAGCCTTGTTGTAATTTCACTTTCTCTGTGTAAATAATTGACTGTATTGACTCCTTAGCTTTGACTGAGACATTTGTTGTTGAAGAAAAGGTGAAATAAATCATATAATGATCTGTGATATCCGAAGTTAAAATATAGGGGCAACAAGAAAATGAACTTATTTTCGTTATGAATAAATGATCTATACAAGTTTGTGATTGCGATCTCGTAATCCCCGTAATATAATTTGACAAGTTGTATAGAGTCATAAGATCTAAATAACTATTTATATGTTCTGTAGATTTTGAAATGTCCAAGTTTATATCTCCGGTAAGAATAATATTACTATCTCGAAGTTTATCGACATGTTGAAACAATTCTTCAATGAAATTCATTTCTCCACCTCCAAAATAACGATAAATCGACAATAAGACTACCGACATTGTCGAATTCAATCGAATTTTTAATGCAATAACTTCGGCTGAGTTCATTTCGAAATCTAACTGGGAAGCATACCAATGCTGCTTGATGTAAACCACAATTCCACCAGATCTGTTAAAATGTCTACAGTTAAAAAGTCCTTTGTATCCCTCAATATGATTGAAAGGTGTTTCATTGTCATGTATCCAAATCTCAGAAAGGATTATTACATCTGGTTTACAATTACTATTTGCTATCAATGCCAAAAACACATCAAAATTCGCTCGTAAACTTCTGATATTCAAATTAATAAAACTAATTCCTTTTTTGAAATCAGAATGGATCAATTTAAGTTCTTCGAGGTCAATATAAATACCTGATGTTCCTTCCATTTTATGGCTAGAAAAAAAATAACCAAAGCAAAAAAATCAAAAAATGCATTTTAAGGAACTTAATAGCGCATCAGATATTAATTAAGTTTGACTCATTGTCAATTCTGATGGCATTTGAGTCATCGTTTTTCCTTAGGAATATTTTTCCCAATTTAATCCATACATATTTATATTTAAATTACTTTTGAACAGCTTTGACTTTATAAAGTAATCTCTTCCTTTCTATTGTTCATTGCTCATTTATGTAAAATGGTTTCTCTTCCATTTCTTCATTAAGCGAATTTAGAAATAACTTCTTCCCTTTTCTTTTCCCGTCTAACCACTTATTTCTGATGTCTTCGTTCTTAAACTATATTACAATATTACAAGGTTTATCAGCATTACGAGACTGAACCCTTTTAATTAATTTTATATCCTCTTGTTTCTGGGGAATTTGTAATATAGTAGACACCTTATTTACAATTAATTGTAAATTCTCCTGCGGTTGTTGAGGTATACCAACGATCTCTAGATATTTTTTAATGCATCTTGTCTTAAATCGTTAATCTTAGACTCTAATATATAATTTGTTTTTTCAATAAAAATACATTTTACTTAGTTTCGTCAAGATCAGACTATGACATTTAAGCTCATTCATAATTAATTCATTTTCCTTTACGAAGTCATCTATTTTTTTACTACAGAATTCAACAGATCTAAGAATATCAACATTTTGTTGATGAATTCTTTTTTCAAACTCTGCGATTTCTTTCCTAATTTCCAACTTAAAAATATTAATAAGCTCCTCTTTTAAATTTTGATCAGAAGAATCCATAAAGCAACTTGACTTACAAGTTGGCTCACAGAATAGTTATCTTCATCTCCCATAGATGGCTGCACTGTTCCACTTCATTTGTAGAAAGGGAACCGCCCATCGTTGAGCTAACTCTTTTCTTCTTACAATTATACATACCCATTTGCTTCTTCTGTCTACTGACATATTTCTATAAACTTCGAGTCTTATCCCCACACATCCAATATGAAAAGTAGTTTTATATGAATCATAACACTGTGAATATTCTTTTTTTTAATCTCTGCCCTTACTACACACCTTACAAGTAAATTCCATGTTGCCAACGTATATTCAAACTTCCGTAACTCTTTATATACTAAGGGAATATTGTTGAAAATCAAGATTTAGGTAGCTTTGATTGAGATCTTTAATCTATATTCAGTCTCATTATGTCAAAATATATTTTTTAGAAGTTATAGAGCTTCGAAGTTAGTTCACTGACATAACATGGAGGGAGGCTTGTAATTTACAGTCCCTATCCTATTCCCATTATCTCCGCTAAATTCCACTCTGTTGATACTACTTGATACTGGAATAGTTCCTAACAGTATAATGTTTTACTTATGAATAATAAATGACACATGATTTATGACACACACATACACTTATGTATAAATCATCAGTTTACTCTTAGCAGTAAGTCTGCTGTTCACCAGTGCTAGGGAGTGGTCAGCTTCCCATGATCTCGATGTTGATCACTTACAGCAACCCGACTGTCTACTGCCTATGATTTTGATTTAGGATTATGCTCATTTCGTACTGGTGGGTTTCCATTGAAGAAGAATCTACTGCTGAATTTTCTGCTTGTTCTTAGGTTGCCCCCACTGAACCATTCGAGTGCTTGTTCGTCGGTGCTGCTCCAACTGACCATATACTCAGACTGGCCCGTATCGAAAATAAAAATAGGAGGAGTGGGGAGAGAGTAGAAACACAATCAAGCGGATAAAATGTAAAGGGAGGCAACATATGTATTTTCAGTTCAGTATAACATTCCCTCTTCGGTTTTACAGATCTTTATACATTTTCTTTAAAAATGAATGAAATAATGTGTTTGGGTGTTTGTTTAATAATGTTTTCTCTCCATTACCTTTGCTGACTTTCTGAAAAGGGAGGCATGACCAATGCCCCCCTCTTAAATCTGGCCCTGTATACAGGGTATTTTATATAAGCTGGCAGATGATCCTGATCACGAGACGTCGTAGAAATCAGAATCCATTGAACTAGTTTTAACATCGCCGATCCCAAACTGGAGTAATGTGCCTCAATATCAACAAGCCGGCGGCATATCAGGCATTTGCTTTCTGGTTGGTCTTGATTCTGGAAGAACTTCATCGATTTTGATTTTAAGAATTCCATAGGGTGACTGAGTTCTTATTAGCACGATGGTTTCAACATCTAAAATAAGTGTAATAGCTCTGCATCAGGACTACGATTAGGGAGATGTTTCTTATTGGCTATACCTCTATCAATAAGCCAACTAATCGTTTTCTTTTCAGAGCTACCAGGAACGTGAGAACTCTTAACAGAGACCTCTTTGGATGTCCTTACAAATGAATTTCAACTGTCTAAACTGGACAGCTAAACTTAAGAAAGACTAGACAGAGTGGTAAATTTCAAATGCTAAGAAACGTACATTTCTTTTTTCAGATTGTGATGATAGCAAACACCTACAAGGAGTAGCTATGCTTTCCAGAAGGAGGGCGAATGATGCTCTTTCAGGATATGAATATATTAATGAAATATTTCTCATAGCTAAATTTAAAACTGGGATTAGAGACTTTGTTATTTTCACGTGTTATGAACTAACTGAAGATTCTGAAGAGAACTAGAAAGATAGGTTTTTAGACAACTTCACAATAACTTGAAATCTGTCAAGGAGATATTATTCTTGTAAATAATTTCAGTGTCAAAGTAGGCACTGACTCCGACCATTTGGCAGGAGTTACAGGGTCCTTTTAGCATTCATAGTTGCAATAACAATGGGGAACCTCCACTACAAGTGACTATTGATTCCGTATGATTGATCATATATTAATTAACAGCAAATGGACTAGCTCTGTTAAGAATTCCCGGCCGTAAAAGGTAGCTGAAATTAGGTTTGATCGTTTATCTTGAAAAAAGTATTTTGCAACGGAAGTTTAAGAAATATTTTGCCAAGATTTAGTGAAATGTGTGTAATGCTAAAACTCTTAAAGTCATTAGCTTCCTCTAAGATAGAAAATAACTTACCATGAAAGATATCTTCAATCATAACGAAAGCCGTGGTTTGTTTACAACTGAGGGTATAGAGCATTGGGTCATTTTAAGCATTCTGCTCTTGGAACCAATCGTCCAGTTTCTAGGTAAAATGGACCATAGGTGGCAGAATCACTTGAGTGATAATGCCATGCAACTTATTTCTGAAAGAAAGAAGTGTAGGGAGGAGTTGAATCAGCAATCTACTGATCTTAACAGATAGCAATATAGATAGCTTAACAAATTTGTAAATGATTAGTTGAATGCTGATAAGAATAACTGCTGATAAAGTAGATAGAGATGCTTAAGCAGAAGTTCCTAACCTGTTTATAGTTGCTTACCACTTCAAAATTTTGAAAAAAAGCTCTGGACCACCCTTAATAAAAATCTGTATACCCATTATTAATTACTAAACGTGTTGGATATCAATGCCTCAAGTTTCAGAATAAAATACAAATATATCTCGCATTTTTAAAATGCTTAAAAAAATAAAAATATCAGTAACAAATTGTCTTACTGAAACTTCTTTTTTACTACGATGTAGCTCTTACTCATGGCTATGGGGAATGGCTTTCATTGATGAGATTACTACGCTTGCCTTCTGTCCTAAATTTATCAATATCGGGCTCCAGTGTCACAATTTCATCACAATCGGACTCAACCGTCACAAGTTTTTCAATCTCGGTCTCCAAATAAATTAACAACTCGAACCACCTATTATGGTATCGAAGACCACAAAGGATCCACGAACCATCACAATGCTGTTTTCAATCATCAACACTGTTATCAACCATCAATAATGCTGTTATCATCATCAATGTGTTAGAGAACACAACAATAGAAAGTTGGATCCGATGATAGATATTTTATGTAGGAAAAAATTGTGTGACATACAGGGATTGACAGATAAGGATGGTATTGAACTGAAAGATGTCGTTTCTATTGTGGCGTGATGGGCTGAGCATTTCAGAGATGTCGTGAACAATGTTATTAGATCTACTCCCACTGTAGTGATGATAACCGTATTACTGTTTCTAATATGGTTTTATTTGACGATTTGAAGACACTTTGACTATATCTAAATTAAAATTAAACAAGTCTTCAGAAATGTCTAGCGATGGGTATGATTTTGTTGTCACCTAGCTGTATGTAGTGCTGCATATTCGTTATAAAGAGTTTGTCCTAAGGATTTTGTTAGAGATGAAGATCAGAGACAAAATTCTTATGATTCTTATGATTCTTATTGATTCTTATAATTCTTATCTTATCATTCTTATGAATTCTTATGAATCAAAAAATTCGTATGATTCTTATGAATTTTTATGAATCAGAGACATAATTCTTATGATTCTTATGAATTCTTATGAATCAGAGACAAAATTCTTATGATTCTTATGAATTCTTATGAATCAGAGACAAAATTCTTATGATTCTTATGAATTCTTATGAATCAGAGACAAAATTCTTATGATTCTTATTATCCTGATAGCAGGTGATAGCAGTTCTTATGGTAATTGCAAAGCCAAATATCTACTCTCTGTTTCAAGGAAAGTTTAGTGTATATTAAGAGGTTTCAATAGGTATTCCATTGGTATCCCCTTTCTCACGGGGGCGGGAATGACAAAACTCCCCGCCGTGCCCACGGTCAATAGGGGACACCGATGTCCGTTGGATGGGACGTTAAGCCGTATCCTCGTGTGTGGGAGAGACATTAGTTATGTACGATAAAGAACAAACTGGATGGCCTTGACAGGAGGTTACCATCTGTTTCCCAACAGTTGTTCCAGTGGATCCCCTCCCCCAACCATTTATGAGCTTTTGGGGTCCTTATAACCTGGCCATTTAGCCCATTGTGCTGAAAAAAAGTGCAGCTCAGTGTTAAAACCAACCAACTCTTTCTCACCGACGATATACTGGGGGTTAGAGGATAAAATATTGACAACATATATTATTTGAAATCAGACTTCGTAACATCAAAATATGTTCCTTGCGCGCTATCGACTAAACCAATCCCTCTCCTGGGACTCGAAACAGGGTATACCAGCTTACTATTCTGGTGAGCTATTGATTGAGTCAAATCCTGCTTCAATAGATGAAATTCTCAGCCAGAGGCATATGTGTAAACTCCGCATGCGATCAAATTGCACAACCATATAATTCAAACGCAAAATAAAAAAAAAAACACAATGGATGGTAGTGTTGCCGCACAGTGAATTTTTTATATTTGTATTCAATACACACTCTTGCATAAGGAATAATTTAATTTTCATTATAGTTAGATTTTAAAAGCATATCTGCTACTGCTAAAAAATAAGATCACCTTATTAATATTCCGCAGCATTGTGACGTTCCCGTTGTTCTGTTAACCAAAGTTTCAATTTCCTCCAACCAAACGAACCTTCAGTTTATCCATATAAGAAAATGAAAAGATTAATTGTTAACAGTTCACAAGCAGTAAGCCTATAAGTTGAAGAATAATTTTTATTTAGTGAAAAAATGGGATGAAGGAAGGCCTCCTCCTAGCAGCTGTCAATTCCATCCTCTTTCGCTATTTTCCCTGGGCCTTTGAGGTCTTTTTTAGCATTTCGTTTAGCCTACCGTATGCAAAAAAGAGGCCACTCAGTGGTTATGCATATCAATACTTAATATCCCAGCGTTAAACTGAAATTTGTATTCAAGGTTTACTAAAAATTTCAATGAAACTCTCAAAATATATAGTAGGAATGCACTTGAACTTCATCCTGATACGCCGTTTTCCTTTAATATTTTATCTATTTTAACGTGTCAAGATCAAATTCATCGAATCAAACTAAATTAAGGTTCAAATCCAGCAGATTGAGAAGTCCTATGTGCAGTTATTAAAAGTGGTTTTGAGTTCGAACTCGGATATTATCTTCCTGTAACTATGAATGATCTAGGATACATATAAACGAAAATGTTCACATTTTAGTTATATTTCATGTTTTAAATCGATTTTTCTAAATTATAGTTAGCCCATGTAAACTAGTAAAGTAAAATTTCAAAAATGGTCAGGCATTTTCAGAAAATTTTCTTAAATCTAAAAAAGGCAAAAAATTTTAGGTCAAAAATGTATAAGTTCCTAATGTTGCCTAAAACTTGCAGTCTTACAGAATTGAATTTTTTAGCAGAAATCCTGAAGCGAAATTATACACAAGGCATTCACGTAGTTGTGTAATTAAGGAGGTAAGGGTCATAAAATGTAAAGTAAAAATTTTAAAACGATAGATTATAAAACTCAAGAAAAAACTTATCTGTTGATCGAAATCGATTGCAACTTTAGGTAGGGACTTTGATCTTTAATGGAACTGTGATATTACAGGGAAAAAAACCCATGGATGAAATCTAAAAGTTATGTGGGATTCAAATCCACTCCAAAACGACTGCAATCTGTTGAACAGCGAATCTTTATCACTGTGCTTCTATTGTTCGTGACCCATTTGTCAACTTCCAGATTCTACATCAACGTGCATTGTCGCAAACATTATTCAAGAAGTCACCGAAAAATAAAATAGAAAAACACTCTTGGAAACTAACTGTTCCAATTCCAACCTTGCAAATCAAATGGTATTATTCGAAAAAACTTTTGAAATATTTCGACATATAACTTAAGTATATTTTCTTACATAAAGATGCTTCCGTTATTTTATTCGAAAGTACAGTGTTGTCTCGTAAGCTTACGTTTACAGGTTCGAGACCCAACTGTGTCAGCACTACTCCCACCCTGCCCTAAATACCAAAGGGAACACCCTTTTTAATCTATTTTTTTAGCTAATCATCTTATATTGAATGTTTTATTTTATTTTTGTTGATTTCATTATTATGCATTTTAGAATGTTTCGATTCAAATTATCCAACCTTGCCATCTGGATGAGAGGGTCGAAAGACTCGAACATATCCAAAAAAAACATTTATTTTGTTTGATGATGATGAGTTCGATTCAAATCCGATATTGGAAATTTTACTAATGGATTAAGTCTATAAATGAATCGAACTGGAACACCTACCGGTACATAAAATTAATTTCTGTTTTAATAGTATTAAAATAACAAAAAAAAAAAATAAATACCTCTTTTATGTGTATTCTGTCATTTCGTCTACAGTGTTTTTCAAAACACTCTGTACAAAATTCAATGGGAGACAGGAAACACCAAGGTAAATCTTTTTCGTCTATGAATGCATGTTCGCTGACATAACCCTTCGCTGTTAGAGGTGCTATTTGACAGCTGGCAATTGGCTAGAGGGGCGAAGTGGGAACGGAGAACGAACTTGTGTTTGCCGTCGGCATTCGTAAATCAGACAAATTCGGTGTAAATGTCTGATTAACGACTGCTGAGATGTCTGATATGCATCTGGCGTATCGGGTTTCCAATGGAAACGAAAGAAATGCTATGAGTTTGTACCGATAGCACTTCCCAAACAGATGGGTGCTAAACCACCAAACATTTGCACGTTTGCACCATCAACTGCGAGACTGGAACATTTCACACACACATGAATGACATTGGTCGGGTAAGATCCATGTGCACCCCACAAAATGGAAGAAGAGATCCTATGGCGGATTCAGGACAATCCAGGAACAAGCACGCGAGCTGTTGCACGTAGCCTCGGTGTGAACTACACCCTCGTGTGAAGAGTGTTGCACGTAGCCTCGGTGTGAACTACACCCTCGTGTGAAGAGTGTTGCACGACCAACAGTTACATCCGTTTCATTGTCAGAGAGTCCAGCCATTGCAACCTTAGGATTACCCTTTTCCTGCGAAATTCGTGCGCTAGTTTCTGCAGCAGACTGTGGTGCAGCCTGATATTCCGGCTCATGTGCTCTTCTCAGATGAGGCTTCTTTCACACGTAAGAGTGTGTTTAATGTGCACAATTCTCACGTTTGGGCGCATGAAAATCCACATGCCACAATGGCTCATGGTCATCAACAACGGTTCACCGTCAATGTTTGGACGAGTATCGTCCATGACATTTTGGTTGGGCTATACCTGCAGTCTCCCTGACTCAACGCGCAGATTTATCGAGTATTTCTTGAAGAAATGTTGTCGGGACTGCTGGAAGATGTTCCCGTGGCTATTCGCAGACGAATGTTGTTTCACCACAATGGGATGCCAGCATACTTAGTAATGATATGCGGGATTATCTGAAAACCACCTTTGGGGGCTGATGGATAGGCCGGGGTGGACCCATCGCCTGGCCATCAAGATCAACCGATTTAACATGTATCGATTTTTTTCCTCTGGGGACACATGAAGAACCTCGTGTACGAGACTCCCATTAACTCAGATGAAGACCTCGTCGGAAGAATTGCTGTCGCCGCTGCAACTGACGGCGAAATTCCGGGAATCTTTCAACATATACGGCAGTCAATGTTTCCACGCTGTCAAGCATGCAATGCTGTTGCTTCTGTTAGCACCCTCTATCACTGAAGGGTTAGTCAGTGGACATGTATTCATAGACGAAAAAGGTTTGTCTTCGTGTTCCCTATCTCCCATTGAAATTTATACAGAGAATTTTGAAACACCCTGATAATTTCTCAGCTATTTTAGCAGCAAATGAGTTTAAATTTAGTATTAAAGGTTTACTAATAGTATTAATGAGACGCATAAAGAACGTTCTGATTCACCACCTCAAATAGTCCTAGTTCAAGCAACTATGATTTTTATTTGAAAATTTCTCTTTAAAAATCATCTGGTTCTTGAAGCACAAACTGTAGAATATTCATGAGAAAAGTTGAGATAAAAGAGGTGTCAGGAAAGTGAACGAAAATAGTGATATTTAAATTTGTGATAGACAGGTTGTTTTATAAAATTTGAGAAGAAATAATTGCTTTGTTTCCAAAATTCTAGCGTGTTTTAAACGGGATTTTTCTACTCGTACTATGAAAGCAGTCTCCGCATAGAAGTATCATGGGGAGTGTCTGGACACGTGACAACAACGCATGATTTTCTTCCATGACATATTGTGTTAAATCGTGGCAGCTCAGGGGGGATCTTTTACCTCTAAGCTGCACATATTTTCATAGAATGCACTAAATGACCAGATCACAAAGACCCTAAGGGCTCAAAGAAAGTTGATGATTCACTGGACAGCTCTAAGGAGAGAGCTGATAGCTCACATCCATGGCCACCCAGCATTGTCTTTAACATGCACACGGCAAGACATTGCTGCACACAAGGCTGCTGCGTAACATCCTATCTGACGGACTGCGGCGTTTTCAAGACCATCGGTATCCTCTTTCTCACTGAGGGCAGAATGAGGTTTGGAAGTAAAAAATCTTAATGCAGGAACTGTAGAAGAGTCGAACCAGGAACTGCAGATTAGGAACCTGGTGTGTTACTGACTGAGCCAACCTCACTCCTTACAACCTCTTCCCTGTAATTCCCTAAATAATTAGTACATATGTTTCTCCTATTGCACCCAGTGTTGCGTGTTAAAGTCAACATACTTTCCTATAGCAGAACGTGATTAAAACCTCCAACCACCCGAACCAGCAAAATTTTTATTTTTATTCGATTCAGAATAACTACCTTAACTTCGTTCTAGACCCCTGTAAAAATATTCTTGCAAAATATCTGTAATATTTATACAGTGTGGGGCAGAGGTCCTTTGATAATTCGAAAATATAATTTAAAAGCAAATACACCGAAAAGCCAAAGCATGATGACCAGCGCATATTTATGCAAATCGAAGCAATTGTAGGTAAACGATGGCGCGTCTAAAGCTCATGAAAGGGTATAAATAACACCTGATACTTAGCTCTGTTAATCAGAATTATTCTTGTTTGTTCTTCGAATGGGAAAGGCAGCGGACCTAAGTGAGTTTGACAAAGGCCAAATTGTAATGGCCAGACGACTGGGTCAGAGCATATCTGAGATGGTAATGCTTGTGGTTATTACTTTCAAAAACTGGTCGGAGGAGGGAACAACCACAAACCGCTTACAAAGTGTGGGCCGACCATGGCTGATAGGTACTAGAAGAGAGCGAAGGCTATCATATATGGTACTGTCGCTCAAAAAAGTATCCGAACACTATGGTTGACTACAGAATTCAGAAAAAATATCTGGCAACGATTTTTTCAGAAATTAGTGATCTGGCAACCTTCGTGTCACGACACGAAGGTTGCCAGATCAGTCAACCATAGTGTTCGGATACTTTTTTGAGCGACTGTACAAGCCAACAGAAGGGATACTGTGCCGCAGTTCGCCCGTAATTTGAATGCTGGTAACGGTAGTAATATGTCACAACACACAATACATTGAACCCTGCTGAAAATGGGTCTGCCTAGCCGCAGACTTCTCCGAGTACCCGTGATAACCTCGGTGACTGTCGAAAGTGCCTACAATGGGCACACGAACATCAGAACTGGACCTTGAATGATTAGAAGAAGATCGTATGGTCCAATGAATATTGTTTGCTGATGCACTTGTGAACGGCCGAATATGTGTGCGTCGTTTACTTGGGGAAATGTTGGCACCATGATGTACCGTGTGACGAAAACAGCCGGTGAAAGAAGTGGAATGTTTTGGACAATGTTCTTTTGAAAAACCCAGAGTCCATTCATTCATGTGCAGGAAACAATGACGTCTACCATCTACCTAAACATCATTGCAGACCAGGTACATCCTTTCATGTCAACGCTATATCCCTCTAGTAGTGCCTTCTTTCAGCAGGATAATGCGCCATGCCACACTGCCCGGATCTTTCGAGAATGATTCGTGGAACATGAGGAAGACATCCAGGTATTGCCCTGACCTCCAAATTCCCAAGACATCAATCCAATCCCATATCTGTGATTTGTGTTGAAACAGCATATCCGATCTGCGGAGGCTCAACCATGTAACTTAAAGAGTTAAAGGATCTGCTGGTAACGTGTTAGTACCAGATATCACAAGACACCTTTAGAAATCCTGTAGCGTCCATACCTCGCCGGGTAAGAGATGTTTTGGCAGCGCATTGCGGACCACATCATATTAGGCAGGTGGTCATAATGGTTTGGTTCTTTGTTGTATATTTACTGCAGAAACATGTGGAATTCTGTGATTGATGAAAAAACTACTATTTCCTTTATTGATTTCTCTTTTTTTTTTGGTATTTGCTGCAACCATCCTCCAGTGCAGTGCAAATGGGTAAGATTTTAAAAGTGCTAGTTCATAGGAGTAAGCTAATTGCCTTGGTTTTCTTTACTGAAACCTAATCGAATACTCAAGTACAGAATACAGATAAATTTCCGCACACAGTTTTAATGCTGATAGAAGATGTATCATCCCCTATCAACATCAGAGCAAGGTACAAGAAATTACTGGAAACAATTTTCATTTGGTCAATAAAAAATGGCAGAAAATACACGTCTAATCCGGTTGGTAGAATCGTTCAGTTGTTCTCCAGGCCACAATTGGTCTTCATATTTGTTGCGTATTAGATTTTTGGAAAAAAAAAAAACTTTTTATATTATACTGTCAATACAGTACACCTCAATGTCTCTATTTTTTTTTCTTGTTAAATTCAGTTTTTGAATGGTGTAGGGACTTTTGGCCCACGTGGAATATGTGTACTATTTTTCATATACGTTTATTAGCATTTTCGTGGAAATGGCAGAACGTGACTGATTTTTTTTTAGTTTTTATCTAATTGAATATATATTTTGGGGGAAAAATAATTTGCCAAATATCATATATGGTATTTTTTGTGAATTATGTATGCTGTAAACCATTGTCGGGATTGAATGACTTCTCTTATATTGAATATACTCACTTTCCTGAAGATAAGCTATTTGGTGTTGCGAGTCATGTGGCAAACGTATTGTATTCTTTACTTTTATGAACAAAAATCAATTTAAAAATATGCAGTGGAAGTAGGCAGCAAAAAGGCACTTAGAAATTATTTACTCATTTGCTTACTCATTTCAGAAACGTTGGAATAGACTTTCAGAGCGGTACATTAGAAGTATAATTCTACAATATAACGAATTTATAGGGTTCTTCTACTCATTGTATGTCACAACTAAGCAGTAAGTTTATGTTTGTGCTTATTTTGACAGACTACTTCATATGTATCATTTCTCTTCCCCAATATTATTTTCATCAGATTTTTGCCAGAATACAAAGCATCGCTAGTTCACATTGCATGGAGTTACCTAGTTCAAACAGTACTTAAAATAATTACATTTTTAGGAAAAATACGCTACGAAATAGAAACATTCGCAATTGCACAAGATCTTATGCTTACATGCGTGTGAAATAACACGCAAGTGAACCTTTATTTTGCCAAGGACGTATTTTACTAGATAATGGAATGAAATCTTGTTTTCGCCAATATTATAACTTTGGTGGGATTAAATAACGTTAACGTCTATAAGGTAAATAGAGAAGAAATCTCAATATTTATTTGCTTCTTCTTGAAACGAATAGTGATGCTTGCGACTCTTAGTAAACATTACTTAATTTGCACGTGTTGGGATTGTTTTAATTTGATTAGAATTCTGTAGCTGGAACAAGTAGGTCTACTTTCTACTACAAGTAGGCACGTAAACAGGATTTAGTTTTGAGGTGGGTGCAATTTTAATTTCGAGGAGTCCCAGAATTTATATTCGAGGGTTGGGGGAGGAGTCAAGAATTTGGTTTTGGAGGAGACTCCGAGAATTTAGTTTTCGGGAGAAGGGAAGTCTGAATATAAGACTTGAGTAGAGTTTCCCAATTACTAAAATATTCCATCGAACAAGAATGGTTAAAATGATAATCTCTATGCAATAAGATTTTGTAGTTTTTTTTTTAATCATTTTTTAGTTTCGGACATAAAATATCGGGTTAAAGTAAAATTATACAATGACAACTGTTTTGGATTTCAAAGCAGGTAGACAAGTTTGAGGTTTAGTTGAAGACGACCAGATTTTCGGTGTCGGTCCGGACCTCCAGGACCTTCCCTCTGATTACAGCCTTGGTCTAAGGAACTGTAAATATTGGAAAACAATCTAAGGGAACCTTAAATATAGCTTCGAAGTCCATCCTTTAGAATGAATTTAAATCTTGTATTGAGCTGAATTATTTTATTGTTAACTAGAGTCATTTGGGATAGCTTTGAATATTGTGGTTAATTTCAGGTTTAACTTGCTGTTGCTTTCATTTACAGTTCTAGATAAACCCGTGTTTTTTTTATTGCAAAAATTCGGTGTCCACCCATAAAATATATATAGTATATGAAGTATAATTAGTTAAATATTAAAAATTGTGATACATTTTTATTCACTTTTCAGGTTTAGTATTTTTTTAGCCAATTTTCTGTGCAGGTAATATTAAAAAGAAATTATTTATTGTCGCCAAATAGTTTAGCTTGTGAGAACTGAAATACACGGTGCTAATACACATTTCAAACCAAAAATCAGCGTTACACGTACAATATTTTAAAGAGTTTTTTTACGAAGAAATAACAAATATATAAAGTTACCCTTAAGAGTTTCAGAGTGTCCAAATATATTGCAAAGTTTACAAATAAATTTCTTGATTAGATAATTAGAGTGTTTCCACAAGCATAGATAAATACTATTGTAAAATGTCCAAAGTTATCCCTGCATACTAAGGTATCTAATTTCATGATACACGTTTTTAGACCTAATGTCAAAAATACATCAAATCTCAGGGTTAGAAATGAGGATTCACCGAATTAGGAAACTGGTGTAATATATCAATAAGGCTACACATCGTGTTTTTTCAAAGTGCACAAGGTAGGACCCTCTCGTGCGGTGGGGTGTTTTACCCCTGAGAAGCACTTTTTTCATACAATGGGCCAAATAGTCCGGTCACAAATTCTTTCTTTGAACCCAAGAGCGCAGGGAAGGTTGGAAGAAGGTGGTCCACTGGAGGAAAGAGTTAGGCGAAATATTTTTATTTCTCTGCTCCTATTTTTTGTGCGAATACATTTTATTTCATCAAACTGGTATTGATTAAAATGAAATTTTCTTACGTAGAGATGCATAATAAATTTGCCGGGGTCTGTAAAAATTCGTTATACTGAATATTTCGTTATTCTGGCGTTCGTTCTTCATCGAGAATATTTCTCTACAAACTCTTTCGTCCAGTTCTTTTAAATTCAAAATATATGTATATTCATTTATATATGTTTTTAATTCACGTGCAATTTTTTAAGGTATCTAAAATGTATTTAATATTATGTACTTTCTTTATATTTTTTACGATTTGTTGTTAAGCAGTATGCCAGGAAGTACTAAACTACATTCTCTTACAGTAATATGAGACTTTCATATTTGTTTCAACCTATGATATTCTGGAAATAATTAATTCAATTGAAGCAAGAACTGCCTGTATTAATTTAATGTAATATGGCGTCCTGCATCTTGCATCAGCCGATTTGCAGATTGTACTCGCACATAACACAAAATAATTAAAACTAATAATCCGTTTTCTTATCATTGTCTATGTCCAGTGATGGCGAACCTATGACACGCGTGTCAAAGATCGCAGGAGAGACCATTTTTTGTTGGCAGGCCACTGAGAGGTTGAAAAAAAAATACATGTCTGTGACTAGTGTAAATAATTTAAAACAATTGTGTTCCCATCGTAGCCTCCGTAACTAGATGCCTACCGATTTGCCAGCTTCGCCGTTGAACGCTTGACAACACGCAAGCACGTTTCTGCTACAAGAGGGCAGTAGCTACGGGTGACAGCATCATACGCTATTGTATTGTGATACACTGTATAAATTAAATCAGAAGCAGTTATTATATTCAATAGGACTACATATTTTGAGCTTCTTAGAGAAAATTGTAGTAAACTCAAGAAATATACAATTTGGTGGTTGGTTTTCAAAATATATATTGTCTGCGTATATAGATCTTGATCACAAATAGAAATAACAAATTGTGCCATCCTCAGAGACTTTCTACTTTGTCATGTAAACTGACAACCTCTTGTCAGACCTCTGTGGCAAGCAGCTGCTTGAGGGGGTATTTATTTTTTTTTAAACAATGCATGATCATACTTGAATTATTTCTGCTTTCAGCCACTGAGAAATATGCCTATAAATACCTTGTTATGAATGTCAAAATTGTTTATCTGACATGTTTTCTATCAGGTGGCCAACCGCAATAAGATATTTACCAAATAACAGCTTGGTACATTGAGGGGTGGGGGGAATACATACCTAAAAGTTCCTCAAATTACATTCTTCTCTTTCGTGAAAAGAGGAAGGAAATTTCCACGGTAATCGATTTTAACGCGTTTTAATTTTCTTCCCCAAATTAGTCATAGGTCATCAATTCATTTGCGAAGTTCCAGGCAAAAGTTTGCCCATCACCTTCTCCATCGAAAGGTATGCCTAATTGGCTTCAGATATAAATCAAATGGTGAGTAAACCACAAAAGTGGGCCTCGAGAGGCAGAAAAGAACTGATTGCAAAAGCAGGATAAGAGAGACAAGATAGATAAAGTGTATAGTTTTCTGAAGAGAAAGAGTGGTCTCTTGAAAGAGTTTAAGGTTTTCATGATCATAATCAAACAGTTTTGATATAATATCGTTTGGGTTTTTCAAGACTGCACCATAAAAGTTTTTAGAGATAAACTTGATATAACTAAAAATATGATCAATACCCAAATCTGTGAAATTGCTTGTTGGTAATAAACCATGGAGCATTAACTGCAGATCTTAATATTTTGTTTTGTAAAGTCTGAATCTTTTAATGTTCGTAGCTGAAGTATTCGCCCATATTGGGGATGCGTAAAGTATTATAGGACGGAGACCGTATTGTATAACATAAGCTTGTGGTCGATCAATAGCAATGAATTTCTTCCTACAAGAAGACCCAATTGGCATCGTACAGCGTTAACTTTGGAAATTATGTCCTTCACATGATGATTCCACTTGAGCGTTTTGTGCAATATAATTCCGAGATATTTTACGGTACCTTGCCATTTGATATCTTGGCCTAAGAAATGTAATGGAGTAGGATTTTTAATCCGTTTGCAGGTGAATAGAATCGCATTGCTGTTATCTGTATTTATTTTGATCTTTCATCGATGATACCATTTATCTAACTCATCAAGGGTTTTTTGCAAACGTCGAATAGCAAATTCCGATGATGGCGAGATAAGGGCAATATCGTCAGCATATTGCGCAACTTGTACTTGCTGAAATGATGGCAGGTCATAAAGAGATAACGAGAAGAGAGTAGGACCTAGCAGAGAGCCTTGTGGGACTCCTGCAGCCATAACTCTCTTCGTAGATATAGAAGACTTGACACAAACTTGGGAGGTTCGATTGGTTAAATAGGATTGCAGGAGAGATGTAAGGCCTGTGGGCACTCCCATTTTGTTGAGCTTGTAAATCAAGCCGTCAGTCTAGACGCGGTCAAATACTTTGGCCACGTCTAGAAAGACGGCTGCCACAGTTTCTTTTTTATTGAGAGCTTCAGAGATTTTTTTACACAACTCTAAGAATCTGGTGCTCAGTCGATTGATGGCGCCGAAAACCAAATTGAATTTCTGGAAGCACTTGATGTTGAGTAAGAAAATCGTTCAACCGTCTTAATATTATTTTTTCAAAGAGTTTGCCAATGGAAGAAAGCAGACTGATCGGACGGTAGCTTGATGGAAATGCAAGATTTTTCCCAGGTTTCTTCATCAGTCTGACTGATGCATTTTTCCATACATCAGGGAAAGTATGAGTTCGAAGTAAGAAATTAAAAATGGAGCACAGGTGCGTTATTGCTTTCACTGACAAATTTTTAAGCATCCTATTAGTAATTTGGTCAGGACCAGATGCTTTTTTCGCCTTAAGTTTTGAGGTCACTTGTAAAATTTCCTGTGGAGAAGTAAATGATAGTTTGGTTCGTGTAAGTTGAGCGAAATGTAAAAGGGAGTCTTGAATTTCCATACAGGTTTTTTCATCTGATAGGTCAACATTCTCATGGAATTGTAGTTCTAAAGCGTCTGCTAAAGAATTAGCTTTGTCATCGTACCGAAACAAAGTCCAGTTGCTCCTTGAATGGGGAAGTATGTAGAATATGGTTTCTTAAGAGATTTAACCATTGTCCAGATGGATTTGTCACTTGTGCTAAGTAAAGTAATTTTGTTGATCCAAAGTTTACTACGGTAATCTTGTAAACGTTTCTTAACTTCTTTCTTGAGGGAATAATATAACTTTTTATCCAGGTTGTTCCTTGTCCTCTGCCAGGAATGTCGAACCCTATTCTTGTCATTGATAAGATATTGTAGATGTGAAGGTAGGACAAAACAGTTATTATCTGGAATTAATTTTGTGCTGGCTTCTTTTTTGAAGTCAAGTAATAAGTCAGTAAATTTAGTAATTGAGTAATCAATGGTTCGGAGGGAAAGATTACTACAAGAACCTGATACTCTTTTATGTACAATGGATTTAAACAGATCCCAATTAGTAAAATATTTTTCTGTCAGATTCACAGGATACTGACAGAAATAGAGTAAGACAGACTGGGAAATGCTCTGAATTTAAAGACTTATGTACATTTAGTTCATAAGTAGGGAAGAAGTTGCCAAATATGACAAAATCCGGAACATCAGGCTTATGTAAGGTGTTATATGGATAGAATGTTGATTCCGATGGAGCGTCCACTATGAGATCCTGTTCAGTGGCATAATTAAGGAGCAATCTACCATTTTTATTACTGATTCGTGAATTCTATGCCACATTCTTGGAATTTAAGTCTCCTGCAACAATCGTTGGAATATGACTATCAATAATTTTGTTAAAGTCCTCTAAGACAAAATCCGAATTTGGTGGCTTATAAACAGAGAACACATTAAGAGTACCAAAGTTCTCATTAGAGATTGCAATAGTAGTAGCTTCCAAAGTAGTAAAATTAGCATTTGGTAAAACATGATGTTTTATTGACCGGTTCACAATTATAGCAGTTCCACCTCCGCCATTGTACAAACGATCAGTTCTATATATATATCGAAATTAGGAAATTTCAAAATGTCAGATGCACGCAGGTGAGTTTCTCCTAAGAGAAACATATCTGCCTGAGAATCATACAAAAAGTGACGAAACTCGGGTAGGTCCGAGAGAATACCATTGCAGTTCCGGAAGAAAATTTGAATATAATTTTTCTTAAGTGTTGGCTCCATGGCAAGATAGCAATGAAAACAAATAATTGAAGGCTTTTAGGCCTACCGTGATTTTACCCATAAGGCCCTGTGCATTTTGGTAGTCATTGATAAGTGTTTTTACTGTAAGTAGGACTCCAGAAATATTAAAGTTTTTAAAAATCAGGAAGAGCTCCTGAAGATCATTAAAAATTGTTGCATCATATTGTTCACTGCCGCGGGATGTTTGTGTGGAAGGTAATGAGGTAGAAGATTTCTTTGTGGGTGCCAATTTTTCTTTAAGTGGTGGAGTTGTATTTTTATTATTAGCAGCCACACTTGCATATGAAATGTGTGATGAAACAGGTCTGCTGGTGTGTACTGGTTCAGATATAATTGTTGCTTTACTTATGGCAGTAGGAGATTTTTCTTTTTTAGGGTAGTAGGAACAGCCCTTATAATTAGCAGTATAGCCCATGCCACAATTAGCACACCTAGGTGGACAGTCTGCTTTTTGTCTGACACAGTTTTGAGTGAGGTGTTCGCCAGCACATTTTACGCATCTTGGAAGGTTATAACAACCGCTTTGGGAGTGTCCATACCGCTGGCACCAGTGGCACTGTGTTGGGCTCTTTTTCGCTTTATAGTTTTCAATTTTTATCTTTAAGTGAAATAGATAAGAAATGCTAAAAACTTTCTTATTTGCATCATTTTTAGGTAATTCAATGAGGAAAACTGGGATTAATATTTTATCTTTACCTCGTCGAAGCTGTGATATTTTTATCACATTAAAACCTGGTCCGGCTAGTTCATCATGAATTTCTTTAGTGCTTGCATCTAGTGGGAGATTTTTTAGCACAACTTTCAGATTTTTGTCATTTGAAAGTTGATAAGTGTAAAATTGCAACTTATTCAAGTCAAAATATTTTACAAACGCACGAAAATCATCTGTGCATCGTGTTTGTATTCGAATGGAGTCACCTGAACTTTTTGCAGTGAAACTTTCAACTGCAAGCTTAGTTAATTCTTTTTGGGTGGAGGTCCAATTCTTGGGTGATTGAAGTACGATAGGAGGAATTTTTTCAATATATATTCATATTGAATCAATATATAATCAATTTTTTTCCCTTCCGTCTATAGATCCCACCGGTGTCTCCCATGTCTGATTCAACAGGATCCAGATTTTCTTCTTCCAATACAGAAAATCGGGTTTTAGAAATAAAAGTGTTCTCGTTTGATGGGGAGAGAGCACGTTTGTACCCTTTCTTTTCTTTTCTAACTTAGCTTGTTTATTATCAGAGTTTGTCATTTCAACAGTTTCTTCTATTTGATTTTCACTTTGAGTATTTATTAGGTTGGGCCGAAAACATTGAAAATTGTTTTTCAAGTCGTAATACCGCGGAAAAGTTGCGAATTGCGGAGACTAAAAAGGGGTAAAAAAAGAAATAAAAACGGTTTATTCTTTAAAAAAAGAAATATTAAACGGTTTATTCCGGTCGCGCATGTTCTCTAAATTTGCCGAAATTTGAAAAAAAATAATATTTTTACGATAATTTTTATCTTACTTAACTTGTCAATATTTAAATGTAATAGCTCTAGTCGACTCGTACTCGAACGGATAATGATTCAGAAAAAAGAATGGTTCAAATCGGTTAAGGTCTTCCGATCGCGCAACAGCTGTCAAATCTTTCTCGCGCTCGTCGTAACTCGCTCGGGTCAATGACCACGACGCTCCCCCCACCTACCACTCTCGCCACCGCGCCATTGTTCTGTCAGTGTGCACTTATTCCTCGTCTTTGATGTGTGTTTCGTTCGCTCTTCCAGTTATTTTGGCATTTGCATTTATTTCAATGTTGGTTTTGTGTTATGACATTTTTTTGTAACTTTGTGACTTAACGGTAATATACTATGGCTGTACCTAAGCTGTCAGATCCCCACAATAGACAGAAGTATACTAAGTAAGGATCAGCAATATCTACTCGATATTTCCATTGCAATAAAGTCGGGAAACTGTAAAGAGGATTTGGCTGTACGAGATCCTGGTCCTTTGTCACACTCGAGGTGGTTGACAACAGCAAATCGAACTCTCAGATTGTACTTCAGTGAAGAAAGTCCCACACCTGAACTTCAAAAAATAGTTGTATTTATTTTGAAGTCATACATGCCAATGTGGTTTAGTATTAAAACAAGTAAATACTTTACAGAGGGACCAAAACTTGTGTACCAATCAATACAATCTTCAAGGTACCTGCCTGAAGATTTACGTAATATTGTCGACCCTGTGATCGAACGAAATGGCTTTTTCGCTCATCCAGAACATTTAATGTTAGCCATTACACAAGATAATACAAAACACATAAGAGAGCTCGGACTTCGACGAATTCTAAAGGCGAGACAGTTAGATCAAAAGAGAACAACTATCAGAACATTCATGCCGCCAAAACTCAATTTCAAGGCTCAAGACTACTCGGAAATAATTAACTGGAAGGACTGTGATTTATCTTCTCCCCCATTATTAAAAGATATCAGTGACGATGAAATTAAATCACATATTCAAAGTGACTCAGTCCCTAATTGGGATATAACATTCAAGACATTCCCAGTTCACACACAGGCAGTTGAACGATGTGTGAATCTCGTGACAGAAACCTCAGGAAAAGTTTGCGGAGCTGAGTCTAGGGATGGTTTTATCAGAGCGACTCTGCTGTCAAGGTCAACCATGCCTAACTTCGCCCATAAATCAGATTTCAAAGTATCTTCAGCTAAGAATGAGTGAAAACGGAGATGTTCAATTGTTCAACATCAGTTTCTTGGACTTACGACTCTTCATACAAAAACTTAGTTTTTTCAATAAAAAAATCTGTTTATAAATATTACTAATGGTCTAAAATAATTTGTTTTTAAACATTTAAACTTGTTTTCAATAAAGAACAAATATAAAGACCATGTAAATTGTTAGTGTTTTTTTTTCCTTGAACTGTGATCTACCTTTATTTGTAATTTTTTTTCAAAATTTCATTAATTTTGAAGGCAATGCGCGACCGAAAGATGTTGACGGAGTTAAATAATACTTAAGCATTATTATCTGTGGTTCTAATACATAAGAATTTGAGCTATTACATTCGGGAAGAGTCTAAGTTAAAAATGTTAAAAATTATCGTAAATATGTGAATTTTTCCAAATTTTGGCAAAATTTAGAGCACATGCGCGACCGGAAGATATAAACCGATTTTATTTCTTTTTTAACCCCTTTTTAGTCTTCCCAATTCGCAAAGTTTCCGCGGTATTACGACTTGAAAAACAATTTTGAATATTTTCGGCCCACCCTAGTATTTATGTTGGTATTTGTCATAGGATTGAATTCAATATGCTGATTACCTTCACTGGTTTGTTCAAAAGTGATGTTTAATGCCATGTCTTCAGATTCATTAATGATTCTGAGACACTGATCAGAACATTCATGTTCATTGATTTCTTTTTCAATGTAGAATTTGTTCACAATTGTCTTATTATAATGAGCATGTATGTCTGGTGGAAGTCCATGAAACTCTTTTAGTACTGGGATTTTACCTATAGTGTCATTTATATCATTTAGCAATTTGTTTTTATCCATGAGAAATACACAAATTCGTGCATTATAGTCAGTGAAAGAAATTTCAGAAATCGCTTGGTTGGTATCCCCAAATTAGAGGATACATATTATTTTTATTACTAGAGAGCAAAAAAATATTCTGGAAGGGAAGAACAATCTTTCGATAGGGGCCTTTAATTGTGAAATATATGCATAAAATGTAATATGTTGGGTTGTTTTACCTCTGAGCGGCACTTTTTTGCACACCATGGGCTAAATAGCCAGGTCACATGGACCCCGAAGGCTCAGAGAAGGTTGGGGAATGGGACCCACTGGAACAGCTGTTGGGAGACAGATGGTAGCCTCCCGTCAAGGCCATCCAGCATGTTCTTTAACGTGCACAGGGTATGACTCTCCCGCACACGGTACCACGGCTTAACGTCCCATCCGACGGACGGCGTCCTTTCCAAGCCCATCGGTGTCCCCTACTGACTGTGGGCAGTGCGGGGAATTTTGCGGAGATAAATCTCAACGCTGACCCAGCTGGGACTCGAACCTGGGAACTACAGATTACGAGCCTGGCACGCTATCGACTGAGCCACCCCCCCTCCCCAAAAATGTAATGGAAATTCCCATTAATTGCTAATAAGAATTGGGTGATTATCATTTACTTTTCAGAGAACATTTTTTAATTACTTTTCAATGAATCTACCAATAATTTCGCAGCACTTTTTTTTGCGCTCTACATTATAACGAATTTAGAAACGTTAAGATAGTGAAAGCTGAATGAGTGTTTCATTCTTTCAAACCGATAGTGCAATTGAAATATGCACATTAATCGAAAATAGGCCCATATCTAGGGAGAAAAAGGTTAAGGGGGTGGGGTGGGACAAGAAACTCAATCGAGCAAGTAAAAGGTCCAAGAAAGTGAGATCTTCATTCCAGTATGGCCTTTCCCCTTCCGTTTTACAGGTTTAAGAAATTTGTGCATCTATTACCATTACTAACATTTTCAAAGGGGATGGTGGTACATGCACATCCCTCCCTCAATCCTGCCCTGATTAATAAGGAATCATGTTTTATGTGTAAACTTGAATAAAATAAAATGCATATCAAAAAAAAGTTACAAGTTTATACAAAAATTTTAATTAATTATACCTTATTACTATAATATACCTTACTGCTAAATATAGAAATTTATATCTCTTTAAACACTAAATAAATAGTGTTAATTAAAATTCAGTTGACATCTTAATCATCTATATTCTGAAGAATTTACCTTGTCTAGATTCAGCTCTTAGCCATTTTTGACGCAAATCACAATGGCTAGGAATTTCATGAAAAGAAATTTTATCCTTACGAGTATCTGTATTACAATAGGGAACAACGCAATACACCATTGTAAATGTGATGTGTTGTAATTGAAGTACAAAATTTCACGTAGCAACTGAAAAACTTTCAAAGTAACCGCTGCTACCAGTAACTTTACGCAATGGTATCAACCGGTAGCCAACGGCATCTAGCGGCAGATCCAGTAAACAGGTGTTGCCAAGGGTTGGTTCAATACGGTAGGTATTTAATTACGGAGGCTACAGTTCCGATACGTTGCAAAAACCTCCTCAAATAATTGATTACACATTGAAAATACACACTCTAAATCTATTAACTCTTAATAAATTACTGAATTTAACTCTCATCACGGTCGTGTGGCCTCAGTAATGCGCTGAACATAATAAGTGGAAAGTTGCCTGTGAAATATTACGTTTGACTGAATGATTTTGGTTGTCAATGTTCCATCTTGTTCCATTATATTACGACGAAATCTGAACTTTAGAATTTTCTATCCTTATACTTAAACCGTTCGTGGACGAGTGACTATCGCGCTTGGATACCAATCTAAGGGACCTGGGTTCGAACCCCGGGTAAGGCATGGATGTTCGTGTTGTTTTTCTGCTGAGGTTCCGCCATCCACACAGACCCTCTAATATGACGTATAAACTGTCAGACCTCTGTGGCAAGCTAGAAAATGTTTTCTTAACTATGCAATTTTGCCACGCGAACTCCAAAGTTTCGCACGCGATTTTTTAAATTTTTTAATTTTGGCACGCAACCTCCAAAGAAAAAAGTAACAAACTATTTCGAATTGCATATTCCCCCCCCCCCCCGACCTTTTTTTTTTCAGGGTTAACACGACTATTACATCTCTTGTTGGGGTGGGCTGGCTAAAAATCGTATGAAATCGGGTAACACCTGAAAAAAATCATATCGCATATGATCTTTGAACCTTCAGGAATTCGTGCTAATTTTACTTCTCTTACCCCCTATGTTTGTTTTTCATTAAAAACTGATAACCTTCAACAAGAGAACGAAGGAAGAAAAAGTTAGTTTTAATGTTCACATTATTTCTTTATTACCTCAATCTAGGCACTGAACGTGGCTTTAATTTTTATATTGTATATGGCGCTAATATCACTGGGCAACACACAAAAATGTTTTGAAATGAAAATAGCCGATCTTTACTAATTTCGAGATGCTGAGCACGAAAATTGCAATAAAATTTGTCGATTAGCTCTTCTTTAGGACAGACAGATTGCAACATATTGCGTTGTATTGCAACAGCCTGCCATACACACAACCCCTGGAGATATTGCATCATTGTCTAATGCAATGTAGTTGAGTCATAACATCGCGACATTACGATCGCGGACAAAAGGTTATGCAATCGTTAGTTGTAAGCGACGCCTCGTAGGGTGAGCAAGTCTTCTGAGCGACTCCCATTTACACTTGAGTCATAAGTGCAACAAAAGTGATCCTTGCAATTTTAATCCAGCACTAGTGATGCCTCGTAACTGTGTTAATAGTGCAGATACATTTTGTTACAATTGCGGTGAAGTGACGTTTGCAAACCAGAAAGGGCCATCACTCCAATAGTAAAAGCAGCGTATGACTTTTATTTTGGATGCAAGATCAGGGACCAGGACAAAGTCTGGAGCCACACATACGCTGCAGTATGTGTGTAAGAAATTTCTGAAGTAACTGAAAGGCGAAAAGGTGGAGATGTCGTTGGCTGTTCCTATGGTTTGGAGAGAGCCAAGCAATCACGCAAATGACTGCTACTTCTGCATGGTTCCACCTGTTTCTGGAGGCATCACAAGGAAAAAGAAGTGTAAAATAGCGTACCTGAATATACAATCTGCTCTCCGACGAGTTCCGCACGAAGAAGGCATGAACCTCCAAAAGAATTTTCCATCGATTCAGATGATGAGGAGGGAGGTGAACCGGCGTCGGGTTCTCCGCAGCCCTCGATGTTTAATGATGAATCATACGTCTGCCACGGTACATCATCTGCGCCACACATTCTCACCGAAGAAGAAATGAACGATCTTGTTCGCGATCTAGAACTGTCAAAGACCAAAGCAGAATTACTTGGATCAAGACTTAAACAATAGAATCTTCTGAAGGCAAATGTCGGAGTGACTTCATTTCGAACTTGTTTCGAGCAGTTTGCGCCTTACTTCAGAAAGAAAGATGACCTTGTGTTCTGTTCCGATGTAGATGTCCTGATGAATGCCCCAAAATCAAACATGACCCTCAAGAATGGCGATTATTCATAAACTCCTCGAAATTGTGTCTCAAGGCGGTGTTGCTGCATAATGGAAATCGACTTCCATCCATTCTGGTCAGACACGCTGTTTATATGAAAGAAATCTATGACAACGTAAAACAGCTGTTGAACTGCCTTCAATGCTGCAAGTATGGCTTGCATCTCTGTTGTGACTTGAAGGTAGTGGCTCTGTTAATGGGTCTGCTGCTGGGATATATGAACTACTGCTGTTTCTTATGTGAATGGAACAGCCGAACAAAGACTTTACACTATGTGAAGAGAAACTGGCCTCAGACGAAATCTCTGAAGGTCGGAGAGAAGAATGTGGAACACCCAACACTGGCAGAAGTGCACAAAATACTGCTACCTTCCCTACACATCAAATTCGGTGTGATGAAAATCTTCGTAAAAGCCATAGACCAGACTGCATCAGCTTTCAAGTACTTGGCTGAGAAATTCCCTTGACTCAGCGAAACGAAAATTAAAGAGTGAATTTTTGTGGGTCCTCAGATACATGAACTGTTCAGAGATCAGATGTTCGACAACCTGCTTCAGGGTGACGAGAAAAAGGCTTGCAACGCATTTCGTATGGTGTCAACAAAATTCCTCGGGAATGTCAGGGCAGACAACTCCATGAAATTGTTAAGGACATGTTGTCTCTGTATCACAAACTTGGCTGCAATAAGTCCTTAAAGATCCACTTTCTCCATTCCCATTTAGATTTCTTCCCCGACAACTGCGGCATGGTTAGTGATGAGCACAGTGAACGCTTTCACCAGGATATTTTAACGATGGAGAAACGATAGCAGAGAAACTGGTCCACTTCAATGTTGGCTGACTACTGTTGGACGCTCGCCAGAGATGATCCTCAGCAGCTGTACAATTAATGGGCAAAGCGACGTCGGAAGTAGAAGCGGAGTTTTACCGATACATTTCATATGTAGTATTACTCTATTATATGAGAAACTATTGCGGATTTCTCAGAAATCGTAGCCAATTTTGCATTTTATTTGTCATATTCGTGTTCAGCACCTTGAAATCTTTAAGAAATGGCTACTTTTATCTCAGACCCATGACTTTTATGAAAATTTGTTGCCCAGTTTATTAAGCAAATATTTAATAACAAATTTATTTTTTTTCGTTTTCTGTTCAAATGTTTTGTAAAAATTTGATAAATATTGTTAATATCGTAAGAATGGATAATTAAACAGTATAAAAACTGGTTAAAGTCGAGTTGCACTCGAATTTTTGTACTATTATTTAGTAAAAAAACATTCCTCATTCCAGCTTTAATCTCGTTGGCAGTTAAGAAAGGAATTTTTTCATCAACATTTTACATTAATTTTTACATCATTTGAACAGCTGTAATTATGATAAATCTGGAATAATTTAAATGATGCCTTTTAATTTGTTTTTTTAATATTAACGAGTTTTTTCCTGCCAAGAAATGTGATTTATTTTACTTTTCACGCTGAAGGAAATATAATCTAGTTTGCATTTTTTTCCTGGTGTTTATTTTGTTCAAATATAAAAGTCAGGTCGAAAATATTTCTTTTAAAAGTAATTACCTATCCAAAAAACAGTTGAAGTTGGCTTTTAAGGCGAAAAAAATGCATATGCACCTATTTTGCAATATCATTTAGCTTTGTAACACAATATTTTAATCTTTTTATGTTTGACATTTCTTTTTTATAGAAACACTTATTATGTACCATACTCGAAGAAGATCACTGAGGAAGACCACAGCAGTATTTGCTTACAGCAGTATTTACAATTACAGCAAAATGTATTTGAAAAATTGCATTATTGCATTACGGGAACACCAGTGCTTCATGAAGTGAAGTCAACGACTCCACAAAAAAATTCCATGTCGATATAAAAACGTAATAATTTAAAATTTTGCTCATTTTTCATATGCATTATATGATTTTTTATAACTGTGCAATTAAACAACATGTTGATGTCCTGTCCTAGTTTAGCATTTATTATTATCCTTACTTACCTGTGGTATAGAAGTTTTTAGCTTCATGTGTAAGAATTTCATTAAGGAATAAATAGCTTTATGGGGGAAAAAATCAGTTTTGACGATTCGAGGGACTCGAATGCATTCGAGGGACTCGAGCTTTATTACAGAGTGTTCTAAACACTAAACTATAAACGACTCAGTCATTTTTCTACTTATGTGATTTATAACGCTACCTTAATAAATATAATTGGGTTGGGCTGCTTTACCTTTGAGCAGCACTTTTTTTGCGCACAATGGGCTAAATGGCTAGGTCACAAGGACCACGAGGGTTCAGAGACGGTTGCAGGGAGGGGACCCACTGCGCAGCTATTGGGTGACTGATGTTAGCCTCCGTCAAGGCCATACAGCGTGTTCTTTAACGTGTACAGAGTATGACTCTCTCGCACACAAGTTCACGGCTTAAAGTCCCATCCGACGGACGGCGGCCTTTTCAAGTTCATCCACGTCCCCTACTGACCGAGGGCAGGACGGAGAGTTTGTGAAGAAAAATCTGAATTCGAACCTGGAAACTGCAGATTACAAGCCTGGAGCGCTACTGACTGAGCACCCCCACTTCTAATAGATATAGTAATATATATATTATAGTAACTTATAACTCTACCTTAATAGAGAGGGATACCTTTAAAAAAAGAAGTTACCTTCCTTGAATATATTTGTCGCCCATGGCACCATATATGATCAGGAAAGGACACTTCTTGTTTTTCAATGTTACTCTGAACAGGATGTAAACTAGAAATTTACTGACACTAGTATATAAAATGATGGAGCCAGTCCTAGTTTAGTGGTTAGTGCACTCTGGCATGAATCCGGAGTGACCTCGGTTTCAGACCCGTGGATAGACAAAATTATTTTTTTTTTCCAAAAACTATTTACTTATATCGTCTTCTGGGTCAATGGGTAACTTTGTGTATTTTCTGTCGATTTTTATTAAGGGTTGCGCGAAAATGATTCGAGTGAGAAAAGGTTCACAGGCCAAATTAAAGTAGGAAAAACTGACTTAGAGCATTGCAAACATTTTTACTGCTTACCAGCCCAACGTCTGAAGAGAAAGCCTGATGTCAGGTGACGGGCATGGCTAATGACGTCAGAAGCGGGGACCGTGCATTACATCAAAGTTTTGAGTCACGAGATCTGATTCGATTCTAATTCGATATAAGCGCTTTTTAACTGATTTCATTTCCTGTACTGAATTGAATCAAATATCAATTATAACACAAATTATCATAAATGCGTAGAATAATTTCATTCTTGCGGGAAATATTTTATTTTCACAAACATTAAAAACCCTTATTTCTCGATGTCAAAAATATTCAATAAATATATTATCTAAACATAGTTACGTATATTTTTATTAATTATATTTAATTGTAAAAGGTATTATAAGAAAACGGATATAGATAAAATAAAAATTTTAAAGCATAATTTTATTTAAAGCTATTTATTTTATTTTATTTTATTTTTAAATAGGGCTACTTCAGGCAATAGAACTCGGAAATAAGAGGAATTTTTAGATCCGTTGTCACATTCATGGTCAAATAAGAGTCGGAAGAACGGGCTGGAAACCAAAAGGTACCGAAGGCCCTGACTGATTTCTTGAATGATATATTCTTTAAGATGTTATATTTTTGCAGTTCTTCAGAGAACAGAAGTCAATGGCAGGAGAATCGCGTCTTTCCAGTCCTCTGACGTTTAAAATATTTCAGGTAGAATAGATTTATTCAAGATTTCGTAAGTGAAATTTTGATTACGTTACCTTTTAATACTCTATTGTCCAGGGTGACTAACGTGACATCCAATTTTCCTTATTTTTTTGTACTTTCCTGTAGCTTTTTTTCTGTGGACCAGAGTTATTTTAAAGTTATAACATCTGACGTTTTATATTATTTTTCGTAGTAAAATAATTCAAATTTAAAGTAAAGCTTAAATATTTAAGACATATTGTAGCAAAAAATTAACGAAAGAAATAGGGCGATAGATGGTTATTTTTGCGACAAAACTGGTCACAGTTCACGTGATCAGTGATAGGTATATTAGCAGGCACGTAGAAATCTTTTGAGGAAGTTTTGAAAGTTTTTGAGGAAGTAAATAGCGAATCGCTGCGAAGAAGATGAAATTTTCATCCACAAAGAAGAATAATCTCGACTCGTATAGTCCTCCAATTTGACCCCTATTCATGAGCAAAGAAATTGATTTTGGGCAGATTCAACTAAATTTAAAATTGTGCATCGTAAACTGATTTCCAGAAATTAAGTAACAACCCTATGTTATGTCAATGGACGCTAACGTCGAAGCTCTATAACTTATAAAATCAGTTTTTGTTTCCAAAAATATGATAGCAGATAAAAAATCTCAATAAAAAATATCAACATCGCTATTTTGAACAATATGATGGCCCCGTTTACCTCGACTGCCATTGATTGGAATCCATCGCAGCGCT
The DNA here is from genome assembly GCA_038380435.1 of Ryuthela nishihirai. Classification (NCBI taxonomy): domain Eukaryota; kingdom Metazoa; phylum Arthropoda; class Arachnida; order Araneae; family Heptathelidae; genus Ryuthela; species Ryuthela nishihirai. Next base: position 20,181,630 of record JAWZYU010000020.1, read on the forward strand.
CGTCTGGCTTGGTGTCAAGTTGTGGGAACTGGAGTCACGAATGGAACACTTGTGTTTAGTGATGAATCCCGTTTCTGTCTGGGCACTGACGATCGACGTGTCCGTGTATGGTGATAACCTGGCGAGAGGACGGATCCAGCTTTTGTTCGCAACCTGCACAACGCCTGTCAGCCAGACATAATGGTATGGGATGCTATTGGATACGACAGCAGGTCACCTCTTGTCCGCATCACGGGAACACTGATATCTGTATGATACGTTAGCGCGGTTCTGTAGCTCATTGTGTTATCGTTCCTGGGAGGCAAGAAGCAACCCATTTTGTTACCGTTCCTGGAAAACATGCAGCAACCCATTTTCCAGCATGACAACGACCGTGTACACATTGCTAGGGTCTCCAGACAATGTTTGCAACATGTTCAAGTATTGCCATGGCCAGCACAATCTCCATATTTATCCCCAATAGAAAATCTGTGCGACCGCATTGGACGATGTGTGCAATCCTCTCACCGGCCAGCGCGGAATCTCGATGAATTATGGGAGAAAGTCAATGCAGCTTGGTGTGCAATTCCTCAGGACCATATCTGTCGATTATAGGACTCCATGCCAGTCGTATTGCTGCCTGTATTGCCGTTCACGGCGGTGCAACCACCTACTGAGGCAGTCACATTGTGCTGCATTATCTCATCTCTAAATAAACGCTGTAAGCGGCTGCAAATTAAATCATGGTATGCCAATATGTATTTCTATGTGTGTGCTACATTTCACCCCCTTCCCCTCATTCTTTCTGGGTGGGCAATTTAAATGCCGTGTAGTGTATTTGATTGAGAGTTTTATCTGCTATTACATTTTTCAAAATAAAAGAAATTTTGGAAGTTGTAAGAGCTCTGCGCGGATAGCGAAATTCCTATCCGCATCCCCATCCGAAAGCTCTCATCCGCATCTGCAATCGCATCCGCATCCGCAAGGTCTTATCCACACCCGCATCCGCAAAACGTTTCGAGCATCCGTGTATGATGGTAACTTAATAACCGTCAAGATTTTTCAAATGCTTCAAGTCTGATATATGTTTGCGAGTAAAAGAAATCAGTCAAATGGTTTATTAATGACTAATTAATAACTGAAAAAATACGCTGTGAAAAATAAAAAGCCTTTGTTTCTAAAAATATACTTTACTAAATTTAGACAAAAATTACTAAATTCTAATTTTACAAATGAATTAATTTTGCTCTTTTAAATGCAGTTATTGGCGATTATGGGAAGACACTCCTTTTTATTACAGAATAACTCTCCTCTAAAATTCCGTAATCTCCCCGACTGAAATTTTCATTTGACTGATATTTAATTCCCGTTTTCCACGTAACACCGCAACAATTTTTTAAATTATACTCTGCTTTTCTAGAAAAAAGATCGCTTTTTTTCGTATTGGGTAAGGTTTTAAACCTGTGACTATATACCAATGGATTTCTCTCTTCTTCTTTAGAGTGAATATTATTAAATTTTCAAATCAGTTGTTTTAACATTGTCTCAAGTACTTTTTTCCCTCATGCCAACCTTCAATAATGCAATAATGTTTGTTCATGTTTCTGCATATCTTATCAAATATGAGACTTAATTACCCATCTGCGTTAAAATTAATTTTTTTTATCCGATATCCGCCTTAAGATTAATCTTTTATACGAGCTTTTAAATGCGAATATCCGCATTCGCGCAGAGCTCTGGTTATAGAGCTTTGTTTAATATAGTGTTGTTCTTTAAGGAAACCAGTGTATTTGACAGTGGGGGTTCATGACTAAAACATTTGGTAGAATACAATCGCTCAAAAAAGTATCCGAACACTATGGTTATTACAGCATTGAGAAAAAATATCTGGCAACGATTGTTTTCAGACATTAGTGATCTTGCAACCTTCGTGTACAGTACACAAAGGTTGCCAGATTCTCCCTCCTCTAATATTCATACCTTATCGCAACTGGCATCCTTCGTGTACTGTACACGAAGGTTGCCAGATCACTAATTTCGAAATAAATCGTTGCCAGATATTTTTTCTGAATTCTGTAATCAGCCATAGTGTTCGCATACTTTTTTGAGCGACTGTACCTTGATTAGCGCATGTAGGCAAATGTTTGGAGAGATGCCTGATATTGAATTGAACCGTATAGGACATGAACAACATTACGTTATGCATATATTATTTTTTTAAGCTTTTAATCGTTTATTCCTACTCTCTACCTAGAAACTGTAGCACGGACAACCATTAATTTAACTTGTAGCTCTTTACAGTTATTGCAATACATGAAAAAGAAACAACACGTTTATACAATTTCTATGTTTACCACTTATTGTATTAGGGCCTAATAAAACGGAGAAAGGTTGGTTCATCCGGTAGCGCGCCAGGCCGTATTCTGCAATTACCAGGTTCGAGTTCCACTTGAGCCAATGTTGAGATTTATCTCCTCTAATACTCCTGGTTCCCTCGGTCAGAAAGTAGACACCGATGAGTTTGGAAAGGCCGCCTCTCTTGGATGGGAGATAAGCCGTGGCCTTGGGTGCAGGAGAACCTTACCCTGAGCATATTAAGAAACTCTGGATGGTCTTGACGAAATGCTACCATCTGTCTCCTAACAGCTATCCAGTGGTTCTTCCTCCCCCGAATCATCTCTGAGCCATCGGGGTCATTGAGATCTGGCCATTTAGCCTCCTTGTATGCAAAAACAAAAGTGCGCCCAGAGGTGAAATAACCCAGCCTAATAAACCTGTTACCAATATCTGAATTTGCTTATAAATTCTACTCTAAAATAAGCCCTAATTCATTATCAGTAGATATCGTCCTGTCACCTTCCTCTTTTCTTCTGGGCACTGTCTAAAGCAATGCATGCTAACATAAAGGTCTGAAGCTTCCACGTGTGGCACGCCCAACAGAGGCAGATGCAGCTGGATTGAGTGATGATTTTCTCGGCTAACTCTCACTCTGCCCTCGGCAAGACAGTGTACACGGATGAACTTGAAAAGTCCATAGGGTAGTCGTTAAGTTGTGGTTCCCTATACTGGACAGTCACATCCTGTTTACGTTAAAGAGCACCGTTCATGACTATAATAGAAGGCTTCGATTAGTCTTCTAACTGATGCCCTATAGATATATTTACCCTCCCTTTCCGGGGAAGTTCTAACCTGAATATTTAGAACATCGCGTCAAAAATATGCCTCACAGAGACAAAGCAATCGAATCCATAACTCTAGTTTAAAATAATTTTTATTTTCATTTGAATCGAGGATTCACCGGAAAAATTGCTAGTAGTGTAATTAATGAGTTTGAAGCGATAGTATAGTAAAATTACCAGCAGTCTCTTCCACTGAAGAGCCCAATCCTAGTCTACAATTCCCACACATTTTATTTTGACGTACGGAAAATGCAAGAATTTTTCCTTTTCGTATTTCTTTTTGTAATAATTGCACTATTTCCATGTGTCTGAGATGGGAGTTACTTGCTTAGTTATCTTCATCATCTATTGATATATTTGTCACAATGTAAAGAAAACAAGCAACTGATCTTGATATAACATTAAGCTAACAGCTTGCACAGGATATCGACTGTAAAGCGTCTTTCATGCATCGTTAGCTGTTATTTATTCACACTATTAATTTGTAGTGTTTAATTATTTCACCAGTTCAAAAGCTTGTCAAAAATAGCGGATTTCAATACACTCATTAAAACTTAAATTCACCTTTGATTTTAATTTGATTTTTAAATTCAATTTTTATTACATTCAGTAATTCAATCGATAACATAACACAGTCAATTCAAACAATCAACGTATTTATTGTTTTATATTTAAGATTTTTCATTACATGCAAATCTTTGAAACTTAGGGAATTAATAATTTCTTAACCATTTACAAAATCACATTTCTACCTTCATTACAATAATACTTGTATGCAGGTGTAATTTAGGGTAAATTACTTTAAGCCTTTAAGAGAAAGTACAATATTTTTTTCAATGAAATCATTACCGACTTTGTACCTCGTTTAAAAACAAAGAGATAATGTTTTCTCTTTGTCGTCTAATCTGTCTGTGCGTCTCCAAGAATCTTTTTCTGTCTTTAGAGATAAAGTGAATATTTTTTGTTCGATAGGTATTGATGAAATATTATGATTCGCACTTTCCGACTCACTCGAAAACTATAATTGTGCATTCTAACGATGGAAAAAGTTTGAAAATTGCAAACTTTTAACTATTGCCATCTATGTATTTACGCTGGAAATAGTGTGCTTTTCAACATTCAGTTTCCCCCTTTCACCCAGGGGATTAGAAAACTCAAGTGTTTTACTTTATAAGAAAGTTGAAAAATTATTTTTTTAGTTGGATTGGTGCTAATAAAATATTATGAATTCCCTGGGTGATTTTAACTTATAGCATTAGTGGGTACTGGAAATAGCGAATCTTTTAACGAATACTGCAAGTGATTTCTTTAGAATAGAAATTTAAAAATTCAGTGGTAGAGTGTCAAGGGATATTCCACTAACAGCATTAATCTGCTCCTGTATTCAGAGGGGTACGAGAAAAACAACTTTTCAATTTAAAAAAATAAAAGGCAAACAGTAATAAAACACTACTATTGTAATTTTCCTAACCATTCATTAGCTGGAATTGAAAATTTTAGAGTGAAAGTAGGTAAACGAAAATCGTCATTCTCTTTGAAAACGAGGTTCCATATTTGGCAGAGGCGATGCACTCTTCTAGTTACCATCTTCTTATTGTGCTTTCGCCTGTCATCTGCCACTTTATGTTTGTCAAAACGATTGTTCCCTGATATATGACCATCGACCGATCTCGACACAGTTGTGTCAAATGAAAGCTTATCCTGCATGGAGTGTCATAGATTATAAAATATTTACCTACCGTGTTCCTCCCTCACACTAAAAAGTAGTAAGGGGAATATCGTTCTTCCACAGTTTAAGTGGAAGCTTAAGTCAGAAGCGTACTATAAACTTCTGATGTGGAAACTGTTGGGTTGTTTTACCTCTGAACTCCACTTTTTCGCACACAATGGGTGAAATGACCAGATCAGAAGAACCCCCAAAGCTCAGAGAAGGTTTGGGGGAGACAACTCACTGGATAGTTGTTGGGATATAGATGGCAGCCTCCCGTCAAGGTCATCCAGAATGTTTTTTAACGTGAATAGGGTATGGTTATCCCGCACACGGGGTCACAGCTTAACGTCCCATCCGACGGAGAGCAACCTTTCATTGCCCATCGGTGTCCCCAAAAACTGACCGAGGGCAGGGCGGATAGTTTTACGGAAATAAATCTCAACGCTGTTCCAGGCGTGACTCGAATCTGGGAACTGCAGATTACAAGCCTGTCTCGCTACCGACTGAACCAACCACACCCTAAAATTGTGGAAATTGTTGTGGTCTACTTAGAATTACACTTCTTCCCAAAAAAGGGGAAATACATTTCATGGTGATCGATCTTAACCCAGTCATTTCTCTATTAAAGCTTGTTGCGACGACAATGTCACGGGGCTAATCCGAATCATATCGCTATCCACCCGAAATACGGGGGTGAAAAGCGAGGATTGGTCTGTACTAGGCGAAAGCAAGTGTAACATTTCTGAAGATAGGTGTTTTTAGCGACAGAGTAAAAAAATATAATTTAAAAAACTTTTAAGTAACCTAATTTTCTAAAAGTGAACAATAAAACAAATGCATATTGATGGTGAAATCCCACTCTGAATTCGTATTGAACAGCATATAGGGTGCTGATTTAAATATTTAACGAAATTTGCAGGTTCCCTATATTTTGAAGCGAATACGAATTCAGTGTGTAATTTCACCATCAATAATAAATAATACTGATCGATATAATAAATAATCTGTAAAATAATTTAATATTTTACTTTTTACGGCGAAAAACAGATGCATTTTTAAAAATGCTGCTTTATATTTTCAGTAAGTCATAACAAACATCAAAAGTATAGTATTTTAGCTGTTTTCAATGTTTGCTTGCAATAGTTGCATACTTTCAGAATAGATTCATTTCTTAATGAGTTAAGTGAATATTTAAAGTGCATACATGAAGAAAACCTTGTATTATTGGGGATTTTTAATACTGATTTACAGAATAATTCTAATGATGTCAATAATTACATACTGTTGATGTGGAAGTTTATAAATCAAATTTGACGTATCATATTCCAAGAGTAGGCAAATTTAATTTAAATATATGTTCAAAAACAGTGTTTCACCCAAATGTGAAAATAGTACAGATATCAATTACTATAATTTTTAACATTATGTCAAACAGCAAAATTTTGCAAATTTATTCATATCCGATAATGGCATTGATGATAGATTATCGTATAAATTTTTTTCAAAGGTTTATTGATAATAAAAATTTATTTACTAGTAATAAAAAAGAAAAAAGAAAGCAACAAGTATGCCACAATTGGCGACTGATGAATTAATTAAATATGATAGAGATATAAAAAATACCCTGGTATTGTGCAATATGAAGCAGACTATAAAAACTATAATAAATATATAAAAAAAGGAATTAAGGAAGTTAAAGATGGGTGCTACGAGATAAATTTAATTTTTTTACAAATGACACTAAGTCACAATGGAAGTTTGTAAATAATTTACTTGACATAAAAGAAAAAAAGTACAGTTGTACCTGATAATAATAACTTAAATACATTAATAAATGATATGATTTCAGATTTTATAGATATTGAATTTTATGCAGATGAGGAAATATATATTTGCATCTACATATCAAACATACTTAAAGTATGTTTTTCCTTCTATATTTGTTAGAGGTGCCAGTGAAACGGAAGTTTAAAATATTATAAAACAACTGTCTGGCAGCCCTGGATATGATGGCATTAATGCACTAGTGTTAAAAATTATAAATCTGTATCATCTGGATATACTGACATATTTAGCTAAAGTATTTTTGGAAAATGGAATCTTCTATCATGAATGCTTGCTAAAATATTTACGAATCAGGGGATAAAAATATTTTTATGAATTATAGACCAATTTCAATTATATGAAGCTTTTCTAAAGTTTCAGAAACTATTATGAAAAATAGACGTTTTGATTTTTATGAAAAAACAAATTTTCCAATAAGTCACAATTTGGGTTTAGGGGGAAACTAAATTCTGAGCAAGAAATTTTAAATCTAACAGGCAAAATGTTTAAATACCATATTCATAGATATAAAAAAGGCATTTGACTCTGTTGATCACTGTATACTCTTGGATAAACTATATACAAGTGAAATAAAACGTAATTGCCATTCCAAAGCTATTTAGAAGGAAGAAAACAGGTAGTTCAAATTGAAAATGTTATAAGTGATTTTCCTATTATTAGAAAGGGAGTTCCTCAGGTGTCAGTATTGGGAACTATAGTGTTTTTATTTGAATGATTTTTTCCATTTAAATATAAACGGATCTCTTACATGTTATGCCAGACGTCGGCAACCTTTTTTGGCTGCGGGTCAAAATCAACCAAAATGTGACTATTAAGAAGACAGTTCGGGTCAATGGGTATTTTCATTTTAAAACAGTCCCTTAGTGAATACTAAGATGAATTTTATTGAGAAAATTATTACAATATGCTTTTAAACTCAAAACATAAAAAAATTATAATTCTCATTATTATAAAAACAAATATAATTGTCAAGTTTTAGTTCATTAATAATTTATGAACTTTATTTATAAGCGTTCTCTTCGTTATCAATGGCTCCCCTGATGCTGAATTTGTGACGTCAATTTAGTCAAGTCTGGTTCATACTTAGTCACCTTAAGACGAATACAAGCGTTTGAATTTTCGGTAGTTAATCTGCTCCTGTTCTTACTTAAAATAAATTTCATGTGTGAAAATATTTGTTCACATTTATAAGTAGAACCGAACGCGGACAAAATGGCAAAGCCAATTTTTTTCAAAGATGAAAACTTCGTAGGAAGTGATGCCCAAAACGATGATATCATGAGAAGATGATTATCTTCCGTGTTTTCTAAATTTTTCCGCAATGTCTTGAATTTGTCCGTCCACAACGTTGAACTTTTAAAATAAATCATTTCTAAACTTAAATTGTCAATTTTAAAATATTCAAAATACTGCAAATCTAAAACATTTTCCTCTATTTCGTCGGGCTTTATTATAAATGTAAACATTTCGCCGTGCTTCTTAAAACTTTGAAATCTACTTTCAAATTCACTTTTAATCTTCAAAATACAACTTTCGAACATATTTAGATTGCTTTCATCGATATTTTCTTTCTCATGTTGGCTTTTTAGTAAGGGAAAGAAAAGAAATATTTTAGTTTTTATGTCAGTTTTAAATAATATTGATTTCGAATAAAAAGTCTTCCATTCCTCGTACATTTTCAAAATTGTGTGGTTATTTCCTTGGAGTCGTATGTTGAAATCATTATAATGGTTCATTACGTCTGTTAAGAACAAAAGTCTTAAAAACCATTGTTTGTCATTGAGCTCGAGATCATTTTCACCGATTTCGTAAAGAAATATTTGTATATTATCAAAGCACTCTACAAATATATTAAGAACTTTGACTCGACTTAACCATCGTACTTCAGCATGTAACAGTAAATCTCCATATTTCGATTTAATTTACTCCAAAAAAACTTTGAAGCGCCTGTGTGTTAATGCAGATCGTGCTACTATTATGTTTACGATCTTAACAACCTTTTCCATTACATCCTTAAGTTGTTGCGTAGATGCATTTGCAAATAAATTTCCTTCATGTATGATGAAATGGAACAATAAAAGTGGGCCGTCAAGTTCATTTTCCATTAGTTTCACAAATCCAACATTTTTTCCTCTCATAGCTGGAGCACCATCAGTTGTTATGGAAAACAATTTACTTTTCAAATCCAATATTTCCTATTTTTGAAATTTTTAAACTCGAGCCCCGGGTAAGGCATGGATGTTCGTGTTGTTTTCTGCTGAGGTCCTGCCATCCTCACAAACCTTCTACTGTGACATATAAACTGACAGGCTCCTGTCTGACCTTTGTGGCAAGCAGCTGCTTGAGGGGGTATTTATTTATTTTTTATTTAAACTCTTGTACTTGACGGAAAATAGCAATGCCTTTGGTCGTGTCATTCATTGAAGCAAGAACGCATAGTTTTTCATTGACGTTCGAACTATTTATTGATGCAAATCTAATAATAATTGCCAGCCTAGCCATACTATTTACATCGGTAATTTCATTGAGTGCAATGCTAATTACGTCATTAGATAACAAATCATTTTTGACCTGTGCCTCAATATTTTTGCCATATCTTCAATGCGATGCTGAACTGTTCTGGCCGACAATGGCATTTCTTCAAATCTCTCAATTATTTGTTTTTTATTTGCGAAGTCATTGAATAAGTGTTCGGAACAATTTATGAATGCGTTTTTCAAAAATTCGCCGTCTGTAAACGGTTTTCCGTTGGTACCAATACTAAGAGCTGCAATAAAGATGGCAGATGTAGCGTAATTGTGGCTGATAGCAAATCTCTTCAAAAATTTATTTTACCATAATTTAATACACGTTTAGCAATGTATTCATATTTTTCATCATTTGCCATTTCACTCACATCTTTATGTTTTGAAGAAAAGTGTCGCTCAATTTGTGTCCTGGCGGTAATTATATCTGTACATAAAGTACATATCAATTTGTCACCATTTTCCATACATCAACACTTTTCAGCACACACATCTGGAAATAATCTCTTTTTTGCTTTTGTGTGTCCATGGTAATAAAAATAATAATTATTTCGCTTAGGTAACTGTTCTCGCGCTTCTGAACTACTGTTTATTCACGTTAAAGACGAAGTAAACGTAGACAAGAGTAGATGTGTGATCAGCAGGTGGGCAGGGCTCTTATTGGTCGGCTGCAGGTGGCACGTAGTCAGAGAGCCCAGCCGACAAATAGGAGCCCTGATCACACATCTACTCTTGTTTACATCTACTTCGTCTTTAACGTGAATAAACAGATGAGATTAGTTCGGACAATGTCGCTGTATTCCGCCTATGTTCATTTCTGCAACTTTGTAATCAAACCAAAATGTTAATCTTATTATTTATACTTTCTCAAAGTGTTTGTTTCATGTTTATGTTTTATAATTTATTTTTATATATTATACTTCATTTGCGGAACTCAAGTGGGTCACTTGAAATTATCAAATGGGTCACTTGGTGACCCGCGGGTCATAGGTTGCCGACGCCTGTGTTATGCTGATGATGCAGCAATAGTATACTCTGGTCATATTTAAATGACTTTTTCAAAAGAAATTGAATATGATCTACAATTGATTCATAATTGGTTTTCAGCAAATAAATTAACTTTAAATATACAAAAAACCAAATCCATATATTTTGAACTAAAAATAGCAATATCCGTGTACATACCATATATCATAAACTAAACTGTTTTTTCCTCGAAAACTGCAACTGCCCTGTTTAAGTTAGAGTTTGTAGCTATAAATACTACGAGTGCCCCTGGATTCCAATCTGAAAAGTATTACTCATGCAAACATTTTGACAAAAAAATTAAGATATATATTATTTAGATTTTATTATTTAAAACCGATTATACCAAAAACATATTTTAATTGGACTCTACTACGCCTGGGTTTACTATGTTATTCAATATGGAATATGCAGCTGGGGAGGTAGATATTAAAATAATCTTCATAATTTGATTTTAATTCATAAAAAATAAATAAATTAGCGTTTAATATTTCTTCTTACTCTAATACCTTAAACATTATACATTTTACAACATTAGAAAAATATACAGATACATTTTTTTTTATTTGTGTGTTTAAACAGATACTGGTTTCACGGTAACTTACAATTCTAGACAAGTTGGCTAGTATGATAATACAGGGGTCCATTTCGACATAAAAATGTAATAAAAAGACATTTATTTTTCTAGGTCCCAAAATTTAGAATAGTTTAGACTTAAACATTAGAAAAGAAATTATCCTAGTTAGTTTTAAATATAAAACAAAAATATATATTTTTGATATTGATAATTTGGAACATATTTTGAAAATTTGAATATCTATTGCCGTTTGTTACTCTTGCGTTTGTTGGGTTTCGCTTTGAAATGGTTTTTTGACTTTATGGTTTTGAATTAAATATTTAATGGCATATAATTTGTAAATTCGAAACATTTGTTCATTGACAGAGATAAATTAACGGATGTGTTGCCACATATTTTAATACTTTATTCATTCTCGAAACCTGGACGGGCATAAGTTGCCCCTTTGTTTCTTGACATTGCTAAGTCAAAAAATTTATTTTCTGTCTTTTCTTTACCATTACTATTTTCTTTGTTTATTGGTAATTGGTGTTATTGTTATTATTTTTGTTCTTTTATAACTATATTTGTTTTCCTAAAATACTATTTATAAATAAATATCCCCTCAAGCAGCTGCTTGCCACAGAGATCTGACAGGAGCCTGTCAGTTTAATAAGCCATAGTAGAAGGTCTGTGAGGATGGCGGGACCTCAGCGGAAAAACAGTACACACATCCATGCCTTACCCAGGGCTCGAATCCAGGACCCGTAGATCAGTAGCTAAGCGTGCTAACCACTCGGCAACGGGGAGCTGTTACATAATGTGATTTTACGAGCAAATGAAATTTATAATCTTTAATAACTGTTAGTATTATTTATATCTTACAAAACAAATACCCTAAAAATAATTCTTAGGTTTTTTTCTAATATTTTTTCTCACTGGGTAATGTTTATTTCTTAGATCTCACAAAATAAGTAATATAACCTTAGGTACAGTCAGTCAAGGAGCTCTGGGTGCTGTAGCTTCACAGCTTGCTGGCCAATGATTTTTTTAATAATAATTTTCATTTTATACATTATATAAATGTCACTTTGGATCATCTAACGCAAATATGGCAACAGCATTTTTTGTGCGATACCAGTATCACCCAGAACTTCTGCACTCATTATTAATGATGTCAGCTAGTGATGTGCTTGAGATCAATTTTTCGAAAAAAAGGATAATCATTTTATGAGAAAAATTCTGATGTTGTTTGGGAAGAAAGATGTTAGAAATTACAGTGAAATCTGGAACTTCTTATGTAACATCATCATAAATATTAAGAAACATTCATTTATTTAAGATGGAGAACAAAAAATAATATAATAAATGAACTATAAAAATAAAAAAATGTAATATAATATAGAAAAATGAAAACAGAAAATATTGTTTTACTTTTTTAAATTATAAAAAAATGTAAATTTTAATCATTCAGAAGACAGTACATTGCATCTTCCATGAAAGAAATTACCAATGGAATTGGGTTGGTTTACTTTACCTCTGAGGACAATTTTTTTGGCCCTGTAGGCTAAATGGCTAGGTCACGTGGATCCCGATGGCTCCGAGAAAGTTGGATGAAAGAAAACCTAGTGGACAGCTGTTGGGAGACAGATGGTAGTCTTCCGCCGAGGTCATCCAGTGTGTTCGTTAACGTGCATAGTGTATAGCTCTTCCGCGCAAGGCCCACGGCTTAACGTCTCTTCCGACAGATGGGATTTCCATGCCCATCGATATCCCCTACTGACCGAGGGTAGGGAGGGGAGTTTTGCGGAAATAAATCTCAACGCTGGCCCAACTGCGACTCGAACTGCAGATTATGAACCATGAACTTGGCGAGCTACCGATTGAGCAACACCCACCCCCTGGTATTGCAAGCATGCAAAAACTCGAATCGAGTTTTTTTAAAAGTCCAGGTCTCCCTGCTGTTGCTGCGTACACGACCAGATCAAGAAAAAAATTAAGTGGGGGGGGGGGGGGAGTGCAAGAAACTCAATCGAGTTGGAAAAAGGTAAATGGAGGGGGGAGATGCAAGAGACTAGATTTCCATTTCAGCAGATCCGGATCGAGGAGGGGGAGTTGACATCCTCCCCCTTGAGAATGCTACTAAGAGCAATAGATGGGAAAGGTTAAACTTACTTATATTTCATGCATGGTGCAAGGTATGTTTAAAGGATACCTGAAAAGTAGGGGGAAAAGTTAAACTGAAATGAAAATATAATCTCTTTCCCGGGGAGAGGGGTAGCAAAAGATTGGATTTCCATTTCAGTAGGCAAAATAAAGGGGAGGGGGGCTTTATTTTCCTTCCTGGTTCAACTGTATTTCTGAATCTTTAAAAAGTTTGAAAAATTCATGAAATATACGTAAGTGTAACGAATTTTGCCCCTACTACATTGCTAAGGGAGGGGAGCATGACCCCTTGCCCCGCCTCCCCTTTTCGTGTCCCTGACAAGAAGCATCAGTCCGCCTCCGCATAACGATCAAACTTTATAATTAGATCTACAGCAAATACTCTTTCTAAAATCTCTCATGGGAAAAACACATGGTTACAATCCAATAATTTTTTTGAATTTCCCAAAATATTAAACAATTACGGGAAATCTACGAGAGCATATACAATACCTTACGTGTTCAATCAATTACCAAAGGAAATCATTTTGTTAAACAAATTTAAAGATATCAAAAATAAGACAAAAAGTTTCCTTCTGGGACTAAAATCAATATAAAATTTTGAACCACTACAATGGAGCTTCCACTGAAATTTCACATAGTTAAGTATTCGATGATATTGTTTTAACATTTTGACTGCCGCAATGTTAAAATTTTTTCGAGTCCTGGGGCCACATGTCTTTTTTTGTTAAATCAAATATAATTGGTCTTAAATTGCTACACAATATAAGTTTATAATTTTTATAAATTTGTTGCTTAAGAACAAACTTTGAAAGTGTGAATCACGTGTGCTTCACGAGCCCTGAACTTCAAATTTGTATGGGTTGGGTTGTTTTACCTCTGAGCGGCAATTTTTTGCACACCATGGGCTAAATGGCCAGGTCACATGGACCCCAAAGGCTCAAAGAAGGTTGGGGGAGGGGACCCACTGGAACAGCTGTTGAGAGATAGATGGTAGCCTCCTGTCAAGGCCATCCAACGTGTTCTTTAACGTGCACAGGGTATGGCTCTCCCGCACACGGGGCCACGGCTTAACGTCCCATCCAACGGACGGCGGCCTTTCCAAGCCCATCGGTGTCCCCTACTGACCGTGGGCAGGGCGGGGAATTTTGCGGAGATAACTCTCAACGTTGACCCAGCTGGGACTCGAACCTGGGAACTACAGATTACGAGCCTGGCGCACTACCGACTGAGCCACCATCGCCCCACAAATTTGTATGTGAAGCACGGATGATTCACGCGTCCCAGGAGCAAATTAAGTGTGAATCAGATATGATTCATACGGCAGTCAAAATGTTAAAATATATCTAGGTATTTTCATGTAATGTTATTATTCTTCTTTCCTTCTGATAAGCAAATCCTTTGCTGGTCATTTGTTTAAACTTTTATGTAACTAATATTAATATTAATAAAGGTTATTTTTATATTAATGGACGAATGTAAACGTGGTTATGCTAAAGTGCCATTTTACAATTAAGAAATGCAAATGAAGCCCTTAACCCACTTTTTCCACCAGCGTATGCGACTGCAAATCTTTTTAAAAATTGAAAAATGATGAAAATCATTAGAGCCATTGATTCAAAAATTCTGAATTTATGAGATATCATTATGACAGGCCCAAGCAAGTAACCAGAAAATATTTTCTAGGTGTTGATGGGAAGCGGCAGCCAAGCAAAATTCCCAGAGTTCCTAAAATCGAAAAAATGCAATTGTGATAGAATGAGACAATTCGATGCAGCTGCAAAGCTTCCATTTATCTCCCGTTACTGAAACAGCTAATGGAACTACATTGAGCAAAGGGAACCGATTTGAGCCCCGGAGAAGGCATGGATGTTTCATTCCTTCTACGGTCCTTTTACCAAGGGGTTACCTTTCTCAAAGATCCTCTCTGAACATTGTAATGACAGGATATTATCTGTAAAGTATAAAATTATATGCAACGCAACAATAAATGTGTTAACAAGAGGCAAAGAAACATAATGAAAAATTCGTTCTTTCACTTCTAAATTTTATTTTCGTCTTAAAATTTCGAAGGTGGGCCCAAATCTCAAGAGTGTGGCAAACTGACTTACAAGTATTCTTCATTGAAGCTTCACATAATTAATATTTTTAAGTCCACTAATCCGAATTGAGGTATTGTCGTGCTCACATGTTGTGTGAAAAGGTGGACCCCGACGTGCCGATATTGGCAGAGCTCGCATTTTTACAAATTAAGAGTGTCCATTTTTCCGCCATTTTTGTTCGACATTCGACCACGAAGGGGGATGCAGCAACCAGCATTGGAATTCCACCCGTAATCAGCGTGGGCCCCGGATGAGGGAGCCTACGTGACCTACAAACGGGTAAACAAGCACCATCTGGGTTCTAAAGGTTCGCGCCTCGACGGTACCCGCCAATGACAAAGGGCCACGATTCCGCAGATGGTGACCTTTAGCCCGGAAGTGACACGACCAAGGTGAGGAAAGCTGACACTTGTGGATGGAACATTGCTGAAGGAAGACGGACAAGTCCGAGTGCATTGCAATACTCGAGATCGGCCACATGACTGCATGAAACAAGCAATAGCGGTCCGTCGAGGTGTCAGGTTGCTGGACGTTGTGCTGGAGCGTGCTGCCTGGGGAGAGCAACGACGTTTTTCTCGCCCACATCAGTAGAGAGGTAAGAAGTCAAATTTCTCTGATCAGATGTTCGAAGTCAGGTAGCTTAAAGTGTCGCTGCCAAGTGCCTCGACTCGAGAGAGCCTTTGGAGCCGTTGATGTTCCCGGCTCTGCACGAACATTGTGCTTAGACTATGCAATTGAACTGTTTGGCCTAGGGCCGTGAAAAGGTTTTGAAAGTCGAACAGTGCTGAATTCGCTGATGGGAAATTTCCAGACAAAATATGTCAAGTAAATGTGTTCTCTTGTTAAAATGTTTTGAAGTTTTTCTGATGAAGTAAGATAAACAAATGTGTTTTTATATTTAAGTAATTTTTGTTGAAGTGTATTAATGTGTGATGTTCCTGGATCGAGATTACAACACTGTTTTTCCTAGTCCCCTCTTTTTTATAAGTTCGCCCCTAACGTCAATCAACCACCCCAAAATACAAAAGATTAGTTATGACAGTATATCTGAAATCAGAACCGTATCTATCGAGGGTAAAGGAGGACTTCCCCCCCCTAACCGTTTGAGAATGCTAGTAAGAGTCATGGAGGCTTAAAATTATTAAACTTGTGCATATGTCACTCGTTTTCCTAGAGATTTTTTAAAAACCTTTAGAAAATCCTTCTAAGGAAAAATGTTACACTGCAATGTGAATCCAGTCTCCACCCCCTTTTTTAAAAAAACTTTATCTAGCTCGATTGCGCTACTTACACCTCACCCCCCACCCCGTAGCATACTCGAAATTGTAGATCTCTATATACATGGTGCTCTTTGCTGATGTTCCAAGATATTTCTAAATTATTAGAAGAATGCCGAAAGGACTGAAAACCGCTTTAGATAAATGTTACTTTTTATTGCATCATAACTTTAATCGTCGGTCAGGAAGAAAACGTGATTAGTGAAACAGAAAAAAAAAATTAGTAAGGAAGAAATTTTCTTAAAAAAACACTGATAAATTACTAAACGTTACATAGGCTGTAATTTACATTAATAAGTGAAGATGTTTTCGTTTTGTTGTTATCTGCAGCATTTTGAAAGTAGTGATGAAAACATTTCAATAAAAAAGTGTGTCGTTCTCTGCTCCATTAATATTAATTACTCATGTGGTCCGGAATGTTAATTAATTTCGTAGAGAGAAGCACGATTTATTAAATTTTAAAGTTGTCAGCGATATATTTACATAAAGAAAAATGTTCACGAACCATTGCGTTGAATAACGGAATAATGAGCATTTTAAATAAATCTATTTATTTTCCAGTATGTCCTAGGTGTGGAAATGGGTTTTCAAAAATAGGTGGAGACTCTAGAATCAGTTAAAAAGGCATACCGTAGTTGACATTGCGACGTAAAGCATTGCAGGAACGCTATCGCTTAAAGCTGTTAATCGGAGATTATAGTTGACTCTACTAGAATCAACTATGATCGCTAATCTTAATTCATCATAGTTAACTGTAGTAGAGTCAACTTTGATCTTTTAATGTTTTAATTAAATTTTGGGGTCAAATTTTTATAGCCTGTTAAATACTCCAGCTTTTATAACTCTTTGATTAATGAACAAATATTGTTTAAAATCGAGGTTTACATAGATGTGAATGAGATGGTTAATTTATCTTTAGAGATACTTTTCGTTAGAAAATCGTATTGAAGAAGTTAATGAGTTCTGAATGTGATTTTCTATTGAGATAACATGGAACTGTTTCCATTCTTCTGTCTAGCATCTGTAAAACTATATATGTGTTTAATGCTATTTTCTCTTCTCTTCCAATTACTAGCATTCTTAAAGGGGTTGAGTAGAGAATGGCCCATCCTCCAGCACCACCATATCATCCATCACTGAATGGAAAGTTAAGTTGTGGTTCCATATGCAGGAGAAGCGAGATATATCCTACTCACATTGGAGAAATAAGCAGGATGGCCTTGATATGATGCTTCCATCTGCCTCTTAACTGTGGGCTGTCCAGTGGATCCTAAGGTTTCCACCTGTCACGAAGTTTCCGGAACAATCCAGAATTTAAATCTTTTGTCCCATTTCCAGACAACGTCCGAAAGCAAAGTGTCCCGAATTTTGTAATTTTCTATTTTATTTTTTAAATCAGAATATTGGAAATGAGTAATACCCCGTTGAACTCTAATTCGATATTAAGTACTTTCAGTACTTACCAAAAGTGCTGAATTGTGAAAGGACTTTAGGTGGAAAAATTGTATTTTCATTGATAAATTACTGTACACTAATTAAAAGTTTCTACTTTCAGGAAGTGAAATACAAGTATACGGTTAACAGACAAAAAAAAAATGGAAACATTCCTATGTAAAGTCAATGGAGAGTCAAAATGCGAAGATCCGTATTTTCTGTAATAGCATTTTGTAGGTAAATAGGACTATAAATTCTCTGTTTTGAACAAATATCCGTTGGGTACTGAAATAGTTATAGAAGTTTGAATAATGAACGACAGCGTTGTTAGTTATAAGAGTTTATCTCAGAAATCATTGAAACATTTCTAAAAATCGTGTTTTTTCTAACTATTTAATAACATAAGTGTATGTTTTAGAATTTTCTGCGAATACTTCTTTCAATAATTGTTAGTTTTGCATAAGTTTCGTAGGATTGACTTTGCTGCTGTTAAATATTCTAACTTCTATAACTTTTTAAGTAACGGACGGATATTGTTTAAAATCGAGATTTAAAGAGATTTGAATAAGATTTTAATTTATTTAACTTTACTTTCCTTCAAAATGCACATTGTAGAAATTGTGGAGTTTCGAATTTGACTCTCCATTTACTTAACAAGGGAAAGTTTCCATTTATATGTCCATTACCTGTACTTGTTATTCACAGGATTATTATAAATGACTAGTCGTATTTTAAGGCATTGTATTTTACTAAAGAACTAAGTAAAAAAAAGTAATTGTATATCCACGAACCCTTAAAGTTTCCTTGCTACTCTAGTTTCTATAAATTAAGAAATAACTCCATGATATGTCAATGAAAAACTAAAAATGTGATAGCAAACAAAGATACCAACCAAATATATCAATATCTAGATTTTTCAGCAATATTCGTTCACTATTTAATGAGTTATAGAAGTTCGAATACATAACAGTAATAATGCCAGTCACAAAAATGATTTCAGGAGTTAATTAAAACCTTGTAATAAGTATTGTACCAAAAATTGGAAATTTTTGTGTTTATCACATACATCGAAGAGCCAAAACATTATGACCAGCACGTCTTTATGCAAATCGAAGCAACTGCAGGTAAACGATGGCGTGGGTGAAGGTCATCAAACGGTATAAATAACACCTGATACTGAACACGGTTAATCAGTATTATTCTTAGATTGAAAAGGTAGCGGAGTTAAGTGAGTTTGACAAAGACCGAATTGTAATGGCCAGATGACTGGGTCAGAGCATTTCCGAGACGGCAAGGCTTGTGGGGTGCTCATGGTCAGCCGTGGTTAGTACCTTCAAAAAGTGGTCCGAGACGGGAAAAACCACAAACCACCGGCAAAGTGTGGGCCGAATGCGGCTCATCAATGCTAGAGGTGAGCAAAGGATATCCCGTATGGTACGAGCCAACAGAAAGGATATTTTGCCGCAGCTCGCCCATAATTTGAATGCTGGTGACGGGAGTAATGTGTCACAACACATAATACATTGAAACCTGCTGAAAATGGGGCTGCATAGCCGCAGGCCACTCCAAGTGCAAATGCTAACCTCGGTTCACCATCGAAAGCGCCTACAACAGGTATGCGAGCATCAAAACAAGACCTTGAATGATTGGAAGAAGGTCGTCTGGTCAGATGATGCACCGTGGGACGAAAACAAGCTGGTGGAGGAAATGTATTGGGCAAAGTTCTGCTGGGAAACTCTGGGTCCAGTCATTCATATGCAGGAAACTATGACGTATATCACCGACCTTAACATCATTGCAGACCAGGTACATCCTTTCATGGCAACGGTATATCCCTCTAGTAGTACCTTCTTTCAGCAGGATAATGCACAATGCCATCTGCCCGGATTGTTGGAGAATGGGTCGCGGAACATGAGGAAGAAACAACAGATACTCGATTTGAGAAATCTAATCGAGCATCTGTTGTTTGTGTTGGAACAGCATATCCGATCTGTGGCGGCTCAACCACGTAACTTGCAAGAGTTAAAGGATCTGCTGGTAACATGTTGGTACCAGATACCACAAGACACATTTAGAAATCTTGCAGCGTCCATTCCTCGCCAGGTAAGAGCTGTTTTAGCGGCACATGGAGGACCAACATCATATTAGGCAGGTGGTCATTATGTTTTGGCTCTTCGGTGTATAGTATAGGTATAACATATAGATATTGGTATTGAAGTGTTTAATAAAATAAGTGCATATTTTTTTTAAGTTTGGGTGAAGAATTCTTTCCTTATTCATCAGTTTTGTATAAATTTATTAAGACTGGCCCTGCTGTTGTCAAATATTCATGCTTCCATAAGTCATTAAATACTGAAAGAATATTGTTGAAAAATTGAGATAATGATATGTTTGATTGAGCTATTTATCTGCTATCATCAAATGTTTGAAAAACTGCACCAAAAAACTGATTTTAAAAGTTTTGACTTTAGCTTCCCACTGACATAACATATGATTGTTCCTTAATTTATGGAAACCAGTGTAGCATGTCGTGAAGTTACTATCACAGTTACACACACACCATATAAGATGGTGAACCTATCTTATAGCCCATCGATGAGTCCCGATTTCAATCTTGTATATTTTGGGAGGGATATATTTAAAGAAATCGTATTTTACAGTTTTTTTGTTTTAATTATTTATTTTAAAGGGAAGAATCACTGCAACTATTGCAAGTTATACATTAGGCATATCTGAACTGATTATGGACGAAAAATGAGTATCACGCCACCTATGGCACCCACATTGAAGTCTGTTAAACATAAAACAAACTTTGAGAATAATAAAGAATCGCAGAATGTGTCCTGTAGAAATGGAACTCATGAAATAATAAGCTGAAAAACATTGACCAAACTTTGAGAGTTTCTTTACAGTTTGTTATATAATTATACTACCCCCTCCCCCCAGGAACCCTTTCAGGACGCTATTAAGGAAATAGAGGCAAAAATGACTGAATTTATTTATATTTCATGGATGTTTCAATTTTTTTTTAAAGACCTGTAAAACGGAAGGAAAAAGATTATAATGTATTGGAAATTCAGCCTTTCCCCCTCACACTTTTACATTTTTTCGGTTTGATTGTGTTTCTTGCCCTCCTCCCCTTCTTTTTTTTAGATCTGGGCGAGATTATACACAATTTTTTTGCTATTTAATTATTTAACAAATCATTGCCACTTAAAATATGGATATTTTTTTAATGACCCTGTATTTTCTGTTCAGGTGTTAAATTATGGTGTCTGTGAAGCACTTAAAAATAAATCGACATTAAAAATACATACATCAAAAAATGAAAACTTGTTGCTGTGAATACAGGGCTCCTGCCATCTGCGGGTCAACACAAAATATGATAATAATAAAAAGTCATACTCCTTCATGATGAGTTGATATTTCCTTATGACTTGAGGAGTGAGTGGCTCAATTGGTAACACACCAGGCTCGTAATCTGCAGTTCGCAGTTCCGAGTCCCAGTTGGGCCAACTTTGAGATTTATCTCTGTAAAATTCTCCTCTCTGCCGTCTATCAGTAGAGGACAGCGATGGCCTTGGAAGGCCGCCGTCCGTTGAATGGGACGTTAAGTCATAGCCTCGTGTGTGGGAGAACCATACGTTGTGCACGTTAAAGAACACGCTGGATAGCCTTGACGGAAACATGTCTCCTAACAGCTATCCAGTGGGTCCCCAAACTTCTCTGAGCCTCGGGGTCATTATGACCAGGCTATTTAACTCATTTTGTGCAAAAAAAAATAGTGCACTCAATGTAAAACAACACAACCCTAGCTAATTGCTTTCACGGATGTGCCTCTTGCACGTTTAGCGTTTCTGATATCTCAGAAACAGTAATTTGATTCGTGCTGCCATCTATAAAATGTGAAAGGAACTAAAGATTTTTTATTTGTATTATTACCGACAAGTATGGTGGGCATTGTTTTCAAAGAAAATATAGTACACTAATTTAAAAAATATGTTTTCTGGAAATTTTTGTCATTAATACCATTTTTTCTGCCAATTTTCTCATGATACTATTAATTTTATGATATATCTAGCAAAGTAATTTTCGAAAGGTGGTAAATATCCTAAAAATTTGGGTTGGGTTGTTTTACCTCTGAGCGGCACTTTTTTGCACACCATGGGCTAAATGGCCAGGTCACATGGACCCCGAAGGCTCAGAGAAGGTTGGGGGAGGGGACCCACTGGAACAGCTGTTGGGAGACAGATGGTAGCCTCCCGTCAAGGCCATCCAGCGTGTTCTTTAACGTGCACAGGGTATGTCTCTCCCGCACACGGGGCCACGGCTTAACGTCCCATCCGACGGACGGCGGCCTTTCCAAGCCCATCGGTGATATCCTAAAAAGCTTTAAAATAAAACAAATGATATTCATACGTTAATTTAAAAAACAAACAAAATACATATATATATTAAAAAACGTAAATAAAGAATAGATATCAGTAAAATCACTTTTAATTTGGCAATGGTTCGCACCAATATAAGAATTATTTAATAATTATTACAATTAAACAATTATGAATTTTGAACATTTTAGAAATGTATGCAATCACTTTTAGCTTGACCTCGATATCAAATATAGACAAAATATTGTCTTGAGCCGGGTGGGATGCGAACTTACGACCTCCTGATAACATGTCAGGTATCCCATCCTGCTTAAGACAATTTTTCCTCCATATTTGATATCTACGTGAAATTAGAATGATTGCATACATTTCTGTTGAAACTATCTTTGATAAATTGGGGCGGGGGTGACTCAGTCGGTAGCGCGCCAGCCTCGTAATCTGCAGTTCCCAGATTCGAGTCCAGCTGACTCAGCGTTGAGACTTATCTCCCCAAAACTACCTGTCCACGGTCAGTAGAGGACACCGATGGGTTTGGAAAGGCCGCCGTCCGTTGGATGGGACGTTAAGCCGTGGCCACGTGTATGGAAGAGCCATACCCTGTGCACGTTAATAAATAACACGCTGGATGGCTTTGACGGGAGGCTACCATCTGTTTCCCAACAGCTGTTCCAGTGGGTCCACTCCCCCAACCTTCTCCCTCCCCCAACCATCTCTGAGCCTTCGAGGTCCTTCTGACTTGGCCATTTAGCCCATGGTGTGCAAAAAAGTGCCGCTCAGAAGTAAACAACCCAACTTTAGAAAACTTGTATGAAATTGAAAATAATAATATTGTAATGAAAAAATACATATAAATTAAATTAAAAGTATTTAGAAAAGTCTTTTGAAAGTCTGATTTGATTTGCAAATAATGATAAATTTCATGAGAGTGCATTAATATAGTTTGGACAGCATTAATCAGGAAAAGTCATTTTGAGCAACATTAACATAGGGAAAGATTACGTTGGCTTTGTCATATTGCCTAAGTTATCAAATAGAGTTAGTATTAGTATGTCTAAAGCTCAACAAAAAGGAGCAGTCATAGAGTTAATTTTGTACTTTATTTTTATACAATAAAATTACTTCTCTTAACTGTAACAACTGTAATGTATTACATACTATATCACATATTTTACTAAATTATTCTCTTTATGATAATCAACGTCCTACTTTATTTAACACTCTTAAACATTGGAATATCCATGAATTTACCCTCCACACAATATTGGATCCTTTCGAAAGCTTAAAGCTTCAGTTTACAAATATATTATTACCTTTTCAAAAACATACCAATCTTTTCTCTACTATGTTATTCTTATGTATAAATTATTTTCTTCTTTATGTAAGTCTTATTAGTAGCTTTATTATGTCCTATTAGAGAGTTTTTGCGGTCTGATTTGTTTAACAATCAAACCGGAAACGCGTCATCTTTTCACTCTGACTTGAATCTTTATCATTGTAACTGATATCTAAATTATACTCAAATCTTATTTTTTTCTTTTAAACATTCTTAAATATCTAGTCCTAAATTTAAGAAAACCATATTGTTTATTACATTAATTTCATTCTTTTTTTATTTATAAATACAATAAAATATTTATAGAAAACTAATTTTTCCTCGACCTTTTATTGGAAACATTATTTCTTATAACATAATCAACTTCTTTTTAATTATAGATTAGCTTATTTTTTTTCATTTTATAGTGATTTTAAATAACTATATTATTTTATTTCTACTTCTATTTTATACTTTTTTCTTATCTAAATTATTTTTTAATGGATGGAATCGGAAATATTCACAAGTTGCTAATAAGCTATCATCATCCTTATAGAGTTAATTTTGTTTCACAGTGTCAAACAAGACCGTATTATAAGTGGGCTGCAATGACTATTGATTAGGATAGACGAAGAAGTGTAAATTGCACAGTCTGGTTGGATCTCCGTACACCATGGTTGTTTGAGAATTATTACAATCGAGAATTCAGAAAAGAGTATTGAGGCAATAAATGAGAATGTGTTAGATTAATTTGGCTTACTGATCTGGTCTTCTGTGGCCAGTTTTACTTTGTTTTTTCTCATCTGTTGAGAGATGACCAATATCACAGAGTCTCTCAATGCTGGTTTAATGATGGTTTTTATGATGGTTTTAAATCTAGAACTTTTAACCCTAATTTTGTATTAAAATATGATAATGAAATTATTCCCCAAGTCTCTAACTGTTTGATTTTCAGTTGGATAGTAAACTAACATGGAATTTTCATTTAGAAAAAGCATATACCTCTGGACTTAAATTATTAAATTGCTTAAAGTACTTTTCATTCAAAAAAGAGGGAACTCCTCAATTTCACCTTATAACTCTATACAAAAACTTAATTCGCGCCAAGATAGAATATGGCTTTGAATTTATTTTAAATATAAACTCTAGAATTTTACAAAAACTAAATAGTTTGCAAAATCAATGTTTAAAAATTGCTTTGGGGGTGCCAAAATCTTGTCCCAATTTGGCAGTGATAGCTGAAACAGCTATCCCTCCCTTTGAAATTAGGAAAAATATTTTGTTAATTAATTATTACTTTAAACTACATTTTAAATTACCCTCACATCCCTTTTACATTAAATTTAAAAGAGCCCCATTCTATAAGATAATTAAAAATGATAAAGAATTTTTAAAATTAAAAAAAAAAAAAATCTCTTCCTTTAATCTTAAAGGAGGCATCCCAGATTTAATTCCATCTTGGAAATATATTTAAATAAAAATAATAAATACCCCCTTAAACAGCTGCTTGCCACAGAGGTCTGACAGGAGCCTGTCAGTTTATTATGCCACAGTAGAAGGTCTGAGAGGATGGCAGGGCCTCAGCAGAAAATAACAACACAAACAGTCAACACAAACAGCCATGCCTTACCCGGGGCTCGAACCCAGGTCCCCTAAATCAGTAGCCAAGCGCGCTAACCATTACCAAGTTTTAATTTAGAAATCCCTGCATTATTAAAGAAAACAGATTTTTCTGCTGAGGCTATTGCCAGTTTATTTTATACATACAAACAAGATTATTTTAAAAATTTCTTTGAAATTTTTACTGATGGATCAGTTTTCGTTGATCCACCTTCAGTTTCTGCTGCGGTTTATATTCCCAGCATTAATTATCAATCCTCTTTTAAATTAGCTAATCATGCCTCAATTATTCAGGCAGAACTTTTTGCAATTATAGAAGCACTGAAATGGTCATTGTGTAATATTAGAGACAAACATATTGTAATTTTTGCGGACTCCAAGGGAGCAATCCAGACTTTATCTCAACAACTACTTTATTCAAATTACAATTACTACATCAAATAAGTATTAGTGCTTCACCAAGAAAATAAAAAACTAAACAACTTAATTACTGTTCAATGGGTGCCTTCTCACTCAGATATCACAGAAAATAATTACGTCGACTTAATTGCCAAAAATGCACATGATCTAACAGAATATTGACCAACATTTTCATTTTATTCTACTTTAAAACTTGACTTAAAAAAATTTGAATTTCTCCTCACAGAGGATTTTTTTCAAATTAACTCTATTTTAGAAACATCTTTTAGATATCATTTATCAAACTATATAAATTATGTACAAAAATTACTTTTCACTAGATTGGAAACAAAAATTTTATACCGGTTAAGAACCGATAAAATTATGCTTAATAGCACCAAATATAAAATGAAACTCTGAAATTCTTCAAACTGTAACTTATGTAACTTACCTGAAAATACAATACATATTTTACTAAACTGTAGAAAATATGATTATCTCAGACAGACCTTCTTTGATAAGCTTCTGAAAATTGGCTTGCAAGAATTTAGAATTGATTCTATTTTGAATCATCCTTCAGAATTTTTAAGAATTAAATTTCATTCCTTGATCTTGGGGTTCCTGAGAGAAACAAATTATTGGAATTTAATTTAAATATCTTTTCTTTTTGGAGTTAACTCACTTTGAAAAAAAATATATATAAAAATAAAAATAATTAGAAAAAATAAAAAAAATATATACATACAGGGTGATTTAGAATTCATCATCAATATTTAGTGGGGAGGAAGGGAATAAGAAAAGAAAGAGATTTCACATAGGAAAGTATGGGGGCAGACGAACGCATGGTGGTGTAGAGGGCGCTGTGTGTACACACCTCTCATACAGAAGCACAGCTGTTTGACGCGTGCAGTCAGTTGTCATTCGACAAGGTGAATTTGCAGAAGTAACATGAACCGGTATACGTGGAATGAATGTGCAGATATGCATGTAACTTATGGTGCGGCAGGTGAAAGATGTCTTCGAGCCAGGCAATTGTATGCAGTGCGCTTCCCAAACCGCCGTGTGCCACAGCATCAAATGTTTTCACGTATTCATCGCCAACTGCGTGAAACAGGATCGTTTGCTGCTAGTAATGTTAATCGAGGGAGGCGCAGATCGGCACAGACAGTAGCAGTAGAGGAAGCTGTCCTACAGGAAATCGAGGAACAACCTGGTGCTAGCACACGAGGTATGGCTAGGCAGTTTGGAATTTCGCAAGCAACAGCGTGGCGGATATTACACGATGAAGGGTTACATCCGTTTCATCTGCAAAGAGTGCAATTATTGGCAGCAGACGACCATCCCAAGCGTGTTATTTTTTGTCAGTGGTTCATGCAGAGAACAGCCGTTGATCCCAATTTCCCAACGTATGTTCTTTTCACCGATGAGGCGTTGTTCACTCGAGAGGGTGTCTTCAACACACACAATTGGCATGTGTGGGCTCATCAGAACCCACACGGTACAAGACCTGGAGCTGCGCAACAACGTTTTGCTGTCAGTGTGTGGACTGGGATTGTCGGTGACTGTTTGTTGGGCCCGTATTTACTACCATCCCGTTTGGACGGTGCCAAGTACCTAACATTTCTTCAGACTGTGTTACCGGATCTTCTGAACGAGGTTCCTGATAGTAGTCTCCGGCGAATGTGGTTCCAGCATGACGGCGCTCCTGCACATTTCGCAAATGCTGTGCGTGCTTACCTACGCAGACAGTTTGGTGGTCAATGGATTGGCCGCGGTGGACCGGTTTCTTGGCCACCACGTTCACCGGATTTATCTCCAATCGATTTCTTTGTATGGGGTGCTATGAAAAACATGGTGTACGAGACCACTGTTGATAGTGCTATGGATCTTGTAGCACGCATATCAGTTGCTGCCTCAAACATTCGGGAAATGCCAGGCATCTTCCACAGGGTCCGGCTGTCCATGCAACGCCGTTGTGAGTCATGCATTCTAGCACATGGTCGACAGTTCGAGCACCTCTTGTAAGTCTGTACAACCAATGCAAAGAAATGTTACATGTAAGATAATAAATGTTTTTTCCTTACCACTTCCTTCTTATGTGTTCTTTCCATCATTGAACTGGGGTCATTTTGCTCTACTACATGGCATATGCGCCCATGCTTTCCTATGTGAAATCTCCTTCGTTTCTTATTACCTACCTCCCCACCAAATATTGATGATGAATTCTGAATCACCCTGTATAAAATATATATATATATAAGAGAAAAAAATAGAATAATCTTCAAGAAAAAATTACATAACTCTGGAATTTTTAATTAAAAAAAAAGAGAAGAATTTATTCTTCATCAAAACTTCCTTTTTAAACTTTTTTGATTGGGTAAGTCTGAAAAAGAAATACCCATTTTATAGTAACGTTATGAATGAATGAATGAGAAAGGCTTTACGGTGTGAGTTTTGAGGCTATTAGCATATATTTGAATGGATGGGCTTTCTGGGAGCCATAATTATATTTACAGGTGAATAGAAGAGGTGTTCTTTGTTGGGATTGCTTTTGCAATGTATTTGATCTTAAAACTAAATCCCTTTGCCGCCCCCAGGGTGAAGGAGGCCGTCTATTTCGGTTAATCATTAGAATAAAGTTGACTTCTCTCGCAACTGATGAAAGCTAAATTTCCATTCGAATAATGTTTACCAAGGAATCCGTTCCCTGGACGCCTCATTGGCCACACTGGGATCTAATGAAAGTGGAGCCCTGATAAATGAAATAAAAATAAGACATATCACCATACACTACACATCCACACACACACTTTTGGCTTAAGTCTGACAGGAGTCTCTCAGTGTAATATGTAAAAGTATCCGTTTCAGATCTCGTATCCTTTTGCACAACAGAAAATAATAAAAAATATCACCATACACCACAAACACACTTTCGCGGAGGTCTGACAATCAGACCTGTCATTGTAACACGTAAAGGTATCCGGGTTCAGATCTCGGATCCTTTTTTCTCAGTAGAAAAATCAAATTATCCTCTCGACCAATGGTACTTTATCTTTATATTTAAAAAAGTTATCTGTATATAAGCGTTATGCTTGGAAATTACATGCTGCAGACATTTTTTTTAATAAAATTACAAATATAATTTTAAGTTATTTTTCTTTTAACTTATTTTTTCATATTAGATATTATTTACTATGTAGCGACTTTATCATTGTGTTTCTTTCTCTATTAAACTTTTTCTTCATTAAGATAACATTTTGTTTTTGGGTACAGATATCCCTCGACTTACACGATAGCTGCCTTACGAGGAGTATTCGCGTAACTCGAAATTTTCTTTCACGATTATTTTATTAACGGAGGTTGCCTACCCAAACATTTCACTCAAATTTACTTTCCTTCATGAAAATATCATATTTCTATTTATTTTTTATTAATATTGCTCATTACTCTTTTTGGCTGTCGTCGTGGGAATGATGATACAGACAGGTTTATTGCCTAACTGTCCTTGGGTAACTTTTCATATTCATTTAAATATCTTTATTATCCTATTCTAATGACTTTTTAATCCATAATCAATTTTAAATTTTTATTTGATTTCCCTTATATTTTTGCTCCTTATGATTTACTACTACCTTACATTTCATTACGTATATAGGATAATGAAATGGACTTAAAGCAATGGCCTTAAGTTTTTGCAATGGACTTAAGTTTGACATCATCCTAGCCATTGTCATTTTAGTCATTGTCATCATAGTCATTTGGCGTTAGAAAAATAATCTCTTCATTTGCAATCTTAACTAAAAATTTAACTATGATGATGATGCCTGCTGCATCTGTGTTTGTTTATAGCAATGCTCATTGAAAATCGCGTCAACTTGAAATTCGCATATGTTGGGAGAAACCTGTATTTTGATTTCAGCAAGTTTACCCAAGACACTATGTGCTATAAGAGGCATTTAATGGAATAGAATGTATTTTAAGTGCATGTTTTAGGGTTAACAGGATTCGACGTTCACTTTTCACAGAATTAAAGGATTGAAACAGACGTATGAAATCTGTTAAATAATCTATAAATGATATTGATAATATAACACAGTATTACGTTAATAAATTCTAAAGAACGCTATATGGTTGTGTGGAATAACATGATTGTTTTTATTCCTCGAGTCTGAGAGAAGTATCAGTGAAAAATTAAACTGAAACTAGATATTTCCGGTATCTCAAATAAGATAAATTAATTTTCTATGACAATCTTTATTTGTCGCAGCATATGATCAAATATTTTTTATTTAAGCTATAGTTAATTTAATTACGAACATCTCACTACACAGCTTTTGTGTTTTATTTGTTAATTTGGTGATGTCGAAGTTTGCTAGTCTAATTGTGTATGGTGACAAGACGTCCCCGTTTTCCGGTGTCAGTTCCTGGATGAAAAGGTCTGTCCCCAAAGAATGAAGGTCCTCAGAAGTGTCCCTGAAATTAATTTTTCGTTATTATTTTAAATTAACTGGGCAGCATAAGTAGATATTTTGCTAATAAAATAGTAGTGGCAATACTGTTATAAGAAATTTCAGTCTATGATGCAAGTGACAGAAAAATCGAGGCTAGAATTTTATAATAAAAGTCTTCCGAGCTGTCAAACTAGGGTGATGATATCCCCGGAAAAAGGGAACATCTGGTTACCCTAGTTGACAGCTCGCAACTGATTTCAAACTGACGTTTCAAAAATCCCCTGATGTACTTCAATCTGGTTACCCTAAGTAAATGGTGCCTAAATACATTCAGTAATAATTGAATGATGACCATTATTATTTTTTATTATGACCAGTTAGGAGTCAGATTAAAGGCAAAATAGCCTGGAAAGACTGCTATGCGGATTTGTTATGATGATGATGATGGCGTTAGGAATCACCTCACCCCATGTTATGTCAATGGAACGCTAACTTCGAAGATCTAAAACTCTTGCAAGAGCTCGCAAAATAATATAGACTTGTCTCAGATAATGAATATTTCGAGTGTTGGGGTGGAAACAAAATAGCACACAGGAACACAAAGCATAAGGATGGCAAGGATATTTGAAGGTGAGATTTCTTCCATGGCTAGATGAGCTGAGCATTTTAGAAATGTCCTGAACAATGAGGTTAGCTCTACTCCAATAGTTCTAAAGAAGATAGACGTATTAACTAACTCTAATGTTGGTTAACGAACATTAAGCTAAATCACCATAGCAGAAGAAATTAAGCTCACTTAAACTTATTCTTTCCGTAAAACTTATCTCGTGGATTTGTCGCTAGCTGCGATCTTCACGCATGACAACCTCGCGTTTGACGAAGCGAGAGGGAATTTTAATTTTGATAAAATATGTAACAAAATAATAACAGTTGAAACTTATGTAGACATAAATCGCATTGTTAATAATCGGAAAATAATAACGTTTTGCAATTCAAAGATGTTTTCTATCATTGCAATAATGTATTTGTGGCCACTCTCGACAACAGGTTTTCGGAACAAAAATTCCAATTTTCTTTCGGTAAGTAAAAAAAAATTAATTTGCATAAATAAAGAAAATTGTGGTAAAATAATAATAAAAATATAATGGTCTGTTTCTTAATTAGTTGAGAATTTTATTTTGCTCTACAGATGAAAAATAATTGATGCTACGTAAGAAATGCAGGATGACTTAAACAGATTAATTAAAGTGCATTGTATACGTATCTGATTGTGACGACAGAGAACGAATGTATGAAAGGACGGAATGATATGAGTAAGATTTTAAGGTGCTGCTTTTGGGACTATTAACATCTATTTGAATGGATGGGCTTTCAGAGCTGGGAGCCGGTATTTATATTTGAAGGGGAATAGAGGTAAGAGGTGTGGGATTGCTTTTGCAATGTATTTTATCTTAAAACTAAATCCCCTTGCGGCCCCCAGTGTGAAAGAGGTCTTCTATTTCGGTTGATAATTGGACTTCTCTCACAACTGACGAAAGCTAAAATTCCATTCGAATAATGTTTACCAAGGAATCCGTTCCCTGGACGCCTCATTGGCCACACTGGGATCTAACGAAAGTGGAGCCCTGATAAATGAAATAAAAATAAGATATATATCACCATACACCACACATATCCACTTTCGCCGAGGTCTGACAATCAGGCCTCTCAGTGTGACACCTGAAAGTTATCCGAGTTCAGATTCGGATGCTTTTTGCGCAGCAGCTACACAAACTAACCGCTCGGACATTGGGATGATATCTTCGAGTATAAACACTCAGTGGTCATTAAATTATAACCACTCCATTTCATATTTTGTGAATTGGAAGTTAATTTCAAAGATCTTTAGCTTCTAAAATAAGCGTTTTATGAGAAAATTTCGTTGATGATAATTTAAAGATCTCAATCAAATCTAATTCTCAAATTTTAATGGAGGTTTAAACATATCAAAGCAGCAATGTATTCTAAGAAATTTATCAAAATTAAACGAATACCGAATGAATTATTTGGATGCGCTTTAAACTATGTAGTTATTTATGAAAAGGTTTGAAATAATGCTTCATATTTTGGTTCAGTTAACTTCAAAGGTAAGTTCTTTTGTCTAGCATTGCTACTCTTAAAAGTTCAAACTTCCAGGATTCGAAATGCTGAAGCAATATTGTTGAAAATCAAATTTTGATAGAACTAGTCTTTAATTTTCCTTCAGCGAAGTTTTCGTATAAAAATGTTATTTTGAAAGTTAGGCTGTGTTGGATTGTTTTACCTCTGAGCGGCACTTTTTTGCACACCATGGGCTAAATGGCCAGGTCACATGGACCCCGAAAGTTCAGAGAAGGTTGGGGGAGGGGACCCACTGGAACAGCTGTTGGGAGACAGATGGTAGCCTCCCGTCAAGGCCATCCAGCGTGTTCTTTAACGTGCACAGGTTATGGCTCTCCCGCACACGGGGCCACGGCTTAACGTCCCATCCGACGGACGGCGGCCTTTCCAAGCCCATCGGTGTCCCCTATTGACCGTGGGCAGGGCGGGGAATTTTTGCGGAGATAAATCTCAACGCTGACCCAGCTGGGACTCGAATCTGGGAATTACAGATTACGAGCCTGGCGCGCTACCGACTAAGCCACCCCCGCCCCTTTTTGAAAGTTATAGAGCCTCGGAGTTAGTTTTCTATTGACATAGTATGGGTATGCTGTCGTCATAATTCAATGATCGCTCAATAGATAAAGACTAGCGTTCTTCTTGAAAATCAAGTGAAGTCATGAATAGGTATTTTTTCCAAAGAAACTTATATGAAGATATCTAATGTAGATTTAGGTTTCTTTTCTCTCGAATTATTTTTGCCTATTAATATTACCTGAAAGTATTTCACATTTTATTTTGTTGCTGTCGCATTTCAAACGTTATTTTTCTTTATTTCGATGTTTTGGTTCTGTTAGGGACTTTAATTTCAGCAGGTTTAGCTAACACCCTGAGTTGTGTGTTTTAACAGGTATCTAATGGAATATAATTTGTTAATGTACGTTCGAGAGTTACCAAGATTCGAGATTTATTCTTCACAGATTTACAGACGTGTCAATCGGATAAAAGAATGCGGAAATGGATTAAATAGTTTCTATTGCCTATCTCAAAATATTATGGCGGATGTTTTGAACGTTTGAAATCACAATCTTTGCAATTTTTGCATTTAGATAAATGATGGGTAAATGACACCTTAATTACATCAATTTTGATTAAATTAAGTGACTAAATTCGTCTGGTTTCAAAGAAATCTCAAGCTAGTGTCATTTCTTTCATGACTGCATTTGTTTCAAATTAAGAAAATTTTAATTGGCCCAATTCATTGATACCATCCCTAGCGATGGTAAAGTGTTACATTGCAAAATGATTAAGAATTACTTAAATTATATTGTGTAAAATGTGTTTCATATTTTTTTTACAATTATTACCTTCTCCATATTGGAACTAAACAAGTCAATTACGTAAAAATGAACTTCATTAACACTTAAGATGGCACATTAACACTTAAGATGGCATTATTTAATAAAAATAATTTTATTTCTAACAATTTGCATAATTTAAAAGCACTTCATTTATTACGTCACATAAATGTAATGTAACTTACTGCATATTTGGAATAAGGGAAACATGAAGTGAAAAAAAAATTAATTATTAATACGTATATTTCCATAGCAATATGAATAACACAAACACGATACTATTAAAATAGCTTCTTGTACGATACGCATATGATATCATGTCAATATATTATACATAATTTAATAAATTATTGAGAACGGGTTTATTGAAAAGATGACAGTTTCAAAATCTGACCAGGGTGGTATTTCCCATTAGGCACATTAGGTCAGCAGGGTCGACCTAGGGTCGCCAAATTAATAGAGACGTCAACATTTAAATGTTGCATTTGTTTAAATATCAACAAAATTATATCCTTTACAATTCTTAGAAGGAATGGAAAACTACTTGTGTTCCAATACTAATTCAAATATCGATGGCTCAAAAGCACTTGAACTATCTCTCCTGTCAATCGAAAAACAATTTTTAAAAGATGTCGATTTTGAAGATGCATAGCATATTGCCAAATGTATTGGGACTCTTCCATGTTATGGGAATAGAAAGCCACATTTAAAATGCGACAGATGTGAAATTATAGGTCTCAATCAAATTTATTCAAATCTCTATTTTAAAGTTATTTGATGCCCCTATATTCGCTGTTATATTGTGCTAATACTGGGCATAGGGGGGAAATTGTCTTGATCCAGCTGGGATCCGGATTCATTGGGTTTATGGCAATGAAATCTTAACTTCGAATATATAAATAATTCATTAGTTACGTTTAAGGGTTACTAAGATTCGAGATTTACACTTCACAAGGACAGATAATTAAGAATTACTACTTTGTATTGCGTAAAATCGCAGTTAACTATCAGTAAATTATTTTTCCTAAAATTTAGAAAAAAAAATAAAGTTCCGAACTCACTAGATTTGGATTCCTGCTGCATCAAAACAATTTTCCCCCATACCCAGTATTAACAGAACACGATAGCGAAGATGATCGTTGTGAGTACAAAAGATCTCTAAACACTGTTTCTTTAATATCTAAAGAGTTATTGAAGCTGAAGTATTTCCCAGCAGACTCTGCTGTTACGTTCGTCCTAAACAATGTTTCAAAAGCATTGGAAACCTAAAATAATTGCGCAGTTTAAAAATTGCTTTTATTTCAATGAACGATTTGTTATAAACTTTGAGGTAAATTCTTACAACTAAAGCACTGCTCTTCAATGCTTCAGATTTCAGAAATCTTGCAATGTTAGACAAATATTGCTAAAAAAAGGGATATGTGAAATTTTTTAAAGATTTTCAGTTTATTTCCTCTGACATTTTGCTACAAAAGGCTTAGCTCAAAATTAGGGAACTTTAACTTTTCATTCATTTAACATGGGGAGTGTTCATATTCTAATAATTTAGTGCAAGTTCTATATTCTCAGAGAAAAAAGGCGAGGAAGAAAAATGTGTTAATTTTGATAATGAATAATTCGTTTTTTTACTGTTCTACTAAATATTATAAACTACATGGAATATATTATATTTATTCATTAGATTATTTTAACAGCATATGGTAACAAAACTGGATCTTATATAATTAAAATCCACATCTATCTCAATTACAATATTTCCTTTCCTAATAATTGCGAAATTTGAAAATTGTATAATTTTTTTAAACAAAATACGAAGAGAAAGTATATAAATGCGCACTAAAACGTTTTGTACCTATTCCCACACCGGGTGTAAATGCGGCCGTGAGTCTGACCACACGGTTAGCTAAACTAGTCATTTTGCCACTGTAGCCTAGCCCAATTGCTGCTTTATTTAGCTTAGGTCGGTTTTACATGGTAGAAGTTGTGGAAGACAAACTATGCCACCCTTATTGTAACTAAAAATCGGCTAAAATGTACTCTATGCACTTCACACATTCAACCGAATCTGTCAGGTAGGATTAAACAACTTTCTCGGTTTCACTTTGTTAGGAGTTGTGGGACAGTTGGATTGAAAAGCACATGGTACCTTTGGAATCAATGAGATAGCAAGACAACAGTTTTCAGAGGTCATCGGTTGATTCAGCTACTACCATTACTAAGGTTCGACTTTACAGTCTCTCGATTTACACAATTCCGACTGTCTGCCGGCTATGATTTCTATTTTAGTTTATGGACATTTTGTAATGAAGGGTTTCTGTTGGAGAAGAATCTACTGCTTGTGCCCACAGTCAAGAAGGACGGGGGGACTCCTAGGAGGGGAAAGGGAGCTAATTTTCCATGATCCGTCTGATATTATCGCAGTGTTTGTGATCATCATACATGGCTGCAATCTGCACGAAAGGACCAAATAAACTGTTTTCAGGCAACCGAATTGCTGTGTGTGCAGGCTCCTTAAATTTAAGCAATACTATATTGGTGTTAGCAGAGAGCATTACAAAGAGTTTAATAAATGTGTGAATGAACCCTTGAATTCTGAAAAAAATATTTCGCTTTATAGTCTAACTGACCAAGATGCGAATACAATGAAAGAGACGTATCAGGAATTAATTATTTTTAGTGTGGAAGAAAAACCAAAATGGCATATAGTGTTTGACGGATAAGGATGGCAAGTTTTTTGAGATGAGATTTCTGTCATGGTTAGATGAGCTGAGCATTTAAGAAATGTTCAAAACGATGTGGTTCGTTCTACTCCAATAGTTTGCAATGCAGATAAATGTATTAGTAGCTTTAATGGAGGTTATCCAACATTGAAGGTGGTAATACCACTTTTTTTACGGACCAGGAGAAATTGAATTCAGTTTCAGTTTGAAGTATTTGCCGTTTGCAGATAATGTTAGGAAAGCAAATGCCCTGATCGCTGAGGGAAAAAAATATGAATTTGATGCAATTTGTATCCGAAAGGTATCGATATTTTAGTCGCTGTCAAAGAATGCTAATATATTAGCATAATCAGCTGAAAAAAATTGAGTTTCGCTGTGAGTGGGATTCGAATCCACTTTCATGTCTGAGAGTGAGTTAAACGTTGATAGTTATAAGAATACCCATCATGCAACTGGGAGACGTTGGTTCGAGTCCCACTCACACTGAAACTCAATTAATTTCAGCTAACTATTCACGAGTCTCATGTTTAGAGGATATCTCCTGTGATACTCTTATATTGATATTAGGTTAATTTACTCCCTAGAAAAATATTATATACACTCCTTGGCCAAATTGTTATGAACACCTACTTAATACTCCGTCGTATTTTTATGGACAGTTAAAGCTTATTTGTGAAAAATGCATATTTTTAAAAGTGGTAGCTAATAACGTTTGTGATTCAAAGATATTATGTATCACTATAATGTATTTTATGATCACTCTCAACAGAAGCTTTCAAAACAAGAATTTCCATTTCCTTTTGTTAAATTTCTGAAAAATACGTGTATGGTTTGTGGATAAATAAAGTAATATTCATAAAAATGTAACTATTCTGTTTTTCGCCATTTTTTAAAGCAATTATTTCGCTTTAGGTAGCAAAGAATAATTCGTGAGACGCAAGAATTGCAAGACGATTTAAACGGCTGTTTCAAAAATTCATTGTACACGCATTTGATTGTGACGACAAGAATTGAACTATAAAACGACGGAACGTTTTCAGTGAAACCTTTAAGGTGTGGGTTTTGGGGCTATTAACATCTGTTTGAATGGATGGGCTTTCTCAGCTGGGAGCCATAATTATATTTGCAGGGGAATTGAGGTAAGAGGTGGGGAATTGCTTTTGCAATGTATTTTATCTTAAAACTAAATCCCCTTGCGGCCCCCAGTGTGAAAGATGCCCTCTATTTCGGTTAATTACTGAAATAGAGTTGACTTCTCTCACAACTGATGAAAGCCAAAATTCCATTCGAATAATGTTTACCAAGGAATCCGTTTCCTGGATGCCTCATTGGCCACAATGGGATCTAACGAAAGTGGAGCCCTGATAAATGAAATAAAAATAAGAAATATATCACCATACACAACACATCCACACACACATTTGGCTTAAGTCTGACAGGAGTCTGTCAGTGTGACACGTAATCCGAAGTTCGGATCTTCGATCCTTTAGCTCAGCAGTTAAAGTAATTTTCCTATTGGTACGGCATCTCCATATATAAAACCACTCACCTATTGGTACGGCATCTCCATATATAAAATGCATCTATATATATTGAGTGATAATTGAATTGTGACCAAGGCATATTACGTTATATCAATGGGACCCTGGTTTCGAAGCTCTATAACTTTTAAAATAAGCGTTTCAAGAGGAATGGCGATTAAATATGAATTAAAGATTTTGATCAATTCTATCTAAACGTCGATTTTTCAGCAATATTCCTTCAGTATTTGAAGAAGTACAGAAATTGCAACATTTAACAAAAGCAATGCTAGACAAAACAATTTTTCTTTGAAGTTAATTGAAAAAGAAGTATTATTTCAAACCATTTCATAAAATAACTACATATTTTAAAAGTGTGTGTAAATAATTCTTTCAGTATTCGTGTTATTTTTTGATAAAGTTCTTAGAACACAGTGCTGCTCTGTTTTAACCTCGATACCTATTTAAATGCTGAAACATTACTGGTGAAAATCGCGATTTAGATGGATTTGATTGGGATCTTTAAATTATCCCGAGACACATTTTCTCATAAAATGCTTATTTTAAAAGTTATAGATTTACGAAATTAACTTCCCATTAGCCAAATATGGGGTGGAATGTTCGTAATTTAATGACTACTGACTGAAAGTTCGGATCTCGAAAAAAACGAAAGGGGGAGAGTTAAAAAAACTCAATCGAGCCGCAAAAATATAAGAAAAGGGGGCGGGGTGACATGAAAATCATAGAGTCGGAAAAAATATAAAGGGAGGTGGGAGGGGGTAAGAGACTGAATTTCCATTTCAGATAACATTTCACCCTCCATTTTAGAGGTCTTTAAACAACTTATTGAAAAATGCCTAAAATGTAAATAAGTTAAATATTTCCCCCAATTTCCTTTACTGGCATTCTAAAATGAAAAGTAGAATGTCCCCATTGCCATCCCCCCTCCCCTGCCCTCTAGACACTGCCCTACTTCTGAGTATCCGTACACATGAGTTCCTTTTTGAAAACATTATCTTCAGAATGCAAAAGTAAGCAATTCGCTTCGAAGGAACTTGTCGAAATATATTAAATATGAAGTTTTCTGTTTTTTTGCTTCAAACCATTTTTGCACATTATAGATTTTATTTTCTTTCCCTTTTCATTATTGTTTTTTTTACGATACCTTAGTTCCTTTAGTCACATTGATTCCAACACGTTTACCTATTCTGTGCTTTAACAAGCAGTTAATGGGATATAATATTAGTGTACGTTTTAGATTAAAAACGCAGCATAAAATCTCTAAACGATTGGGTAAACAAATTAGCCTTTCTATTGAATATCTCAGAATCTGATACGGATGTTTCGAATGTCTGAAATCACGATAACTATTCATTTTTGATTTAGATGACCGATGATTATTTCACAATGTTTCTTCCTGTGTACCTATCATCATGAATTGCACCAATTTTAACTATATTAAGGGAATAAATTAATGCTTGTTTAGACATTTTGAGAGTTGAAAAACTTAGTGAGTCTAATTTCTTTCGTGACTATATTTATTTCAAATCATGAAAATCATCATTTGTCGAACTTGGTGACACCATCATTAGCGGCATTAAAGTGTTACTTTGTAAAATTTTGTTTGTAACTGTTTTTTCTATTGTGTGAAATGTACTTTGTGTTTTTTACATAGTAGTTAGCAATCCATTCGACATATTGGAAGTAAGCAGATGGGTTACGTAAAAATGAACTTCATGATTCAATACAAAAGATGTTACTTAATACTGATTAAGTTTTAACAACTTATATAAAGAAGCATTGATTTGTTACGTCACATAGGTGTAGTTATGTGACTATTGTATATTTGAAAGAGAAGAAGCTTGCGAATTCACAAGAACAAAGGTTTAATATTAATATATTTCCGTCGGAAATATAAACAACATAAGTCACATCCTATAAAAAAGCGACGTGTTGTAGTTTCGTATCTCAAAACACCACTGATTAGTTTACCGACACACATTTATAATGCCCATATTTTTACCACTGAATAAATCATTATACTATATTACATTTACATCATTAATAGTAACCGATCAAAAAAAATAATCGAACAAAAAAACGAGATAAAGCTTTTGTAGAGTGCTATCGCCTATCATTCGAAAGAATGAGGACATTTTCCAGAAAAGCAGAAACATTCTGAACCTGTTAATTTGAGGAAATGACTTTAAAAATGACAAAGTAATAAGTTTAGGAATTAAGTTGAAGCTTTATACTGGAATTTCTCCGAAGAAGCAAAAGATGAATATCCTACGTTTGGTTGTTTTACCTCTGAGCAGCACTTTTTTTTGCACACAACAGGCTCACAGAAGGTTTGGGGGATGGGACCCATTGGACAGCTGTTGGAAAACAAGGTGGCAGCGTCTCTTCAAGGCCATCCAGCGTTTTTTTCATTCCATGTGCGCAGGGTATGGATCTCCCACACACGTCGGTACGTCCTTTCCAAGCCCATCGGCATCCCTTACTGACCGAGAGCTGGGAATTTTGTGGAGGTAGATCTCAACACTGGCCTAGGCGGGACTCGAATTTGGGAACTGCTAAATAGGAGTCCCTCCCCCCCGAAAATCTTACGACTAAATACGGATCTTGAAATGAAATAGGGGTGGTACAAGTGAATCGAACCAGCCGGAAAAAAGCCAAAGAATGGTCCAGGAGACTGACAAATATATTGCATAAAAATTTCCATTCCGTTGCAGAGGTTATAAAAATTTCTTGAAAAATGCATTAAATATAGATAAGTTTAATAATTTTTGCTTCCATTATATTCATTGGCATTCTCGGGGAGGAGGGAGGGGGTTATACCCCCCTCCTGCTTTGGAAATTTCTGGGTGCCCACTTAATCTGATATCATTGGAAATTATATACAGGTACACTGGAATTTTTTAATTTATTCTTTTTTGTCACTCAAAGTACGTATCTATCGTGATAAACTTTGATACATGACTCATAAACATCGACCACATTCCCCTCCCTCCTTTTTGGAGTCATGTTTGAGGTAACCCATGACATTGGAGACGTCACAAGATTTGTGATTCGACTTGTTAAAGTCGGACCCCCTTTTATCCGGGGGGATAGAGGGAACAAAATTTGACATTGTTTACGACCGTCATTAGACGAGCTTTCATTTGACACTGAACTCGTAACTGTTGGTCGTCGCGTTCGCAAGATATAGTAGAACGACTTTCAAATTTCCCGATTTTTAGGGGAGGAAAGAAAGGAGGGTTAAGTTTTTATTGTCTGTGACACTCACCGCGTCACAAGCTTTCATTGGACACATAGCTTGTTACTTTCCGCACTCGAATTCAGAAGATAGAGGGGAACAATCCTTTTCATATTTCCCCCTTTTTAGGGGGGAAGGAAGCATGGGAGCTCAATTTTTTTTTTATATCGTATGACACACCCCGCGTCACAAGCTTTCATTTGACACACAAATCATTCAGTTTCTCTATCGCATTTTGTATTGTAGATTTTGATATAGATTTTGTATAGTAGAATTTGACAGAGTAGATAGATAGATAGATAGATAGATAATTTTTATTTCAGATAATGTTTTACAGTATACAAAAACTTTTGAGGTCTCACAAGAGCAGGCTCGTTCGTGAGATCTCAATATAGAAACAATTTCAATTGAAAACATCAGTCGTCACATTGAATAATACACAAAAAAACGAAAACAACTCAAAACAAAAAATTTCTAGTAATCCAGAAGTGTGAAAGTCAGAAAGTCAGAAACATTCAATATCCATGTTACATATAAACAGTTATAGTAGATTAATGCAAAAAAGTTTCCACATCATCCAGTTTCAAAATGTATTTCTTGAGAACTTTAGAAAACAAATGATAATTCGTGATATTTTTCATGCTGACTGGGAGAGAGGAAAGAAATTTCGGTGCTAAATACAAATAATAGTGACTACAAATTTCCTTATGTAATGCAGGAATTTCATAATTTATGATTTTATCTCGTCGTAATTGGTAATTATTCGTGTCAGTTTTAATGCTATCATTTCTAAAGTAAAAGTATTTAATAATTTCGAAAAAATAATCATAGCGTAAAGGCAAAATTCCTGCTTCTCGAAACAAAGGTAATGAAGGTTGCGTTTTTGGGCTTTTAGTTGATAAGCGAATAAATCTCTTTTGCAGCACTAAACGTTGTTTAAAATTATTGAAATACATGCCTCCCCAAGATTTTATACCATATGTTAATTGAGAATGGATTAATGCATAATATAGTGTACACATAAATTTAAATGAAACTAAATGTCTTACAAGATATAAGCGGGCCAGGTTACGGATGACCTTTCTTTTAACCCATGTTACATGCACTTTCCAAGTTAGGCCTGCATCAATCCAAATACCTAAATATTTCACTGACGGCACAAAAGGAATTTGAGGACAATTACAGTGACTTTTCGATGAACAATTTGTATCATGATATTTCAATTTATTGCGGTGCAATATATCTGTAACAGAACTATTTTTCTTTAAGTAGAAATAAACTGCATTTGTCTTTGTCAGATTAATTGTTAAAAATTACTCGTGGTCTAGTTTCTAATTAATTCTAGATCACTGTTTTCTTGTTTAAAAATAATCGAAGAATCAGAACCAGAACAACATTTTGTCAAATCCACAAACCGACAAATGTTAATTCCACAAACCGACAAATGTTAAACAGACAAATGTTAAAGCCCAAAAGCAATAGGAAGATATGTAATAAAAATAAAATGAATGTACATATGTATAGAGTAAATTAAATTTTGGTTTTTATGGAACCTAGGCATTTTTTCTAGAGACAAGTGCAACGCATTATTGTATATAAAAATGTATTTATACGACGGAGATGAAAGTGAACTGCATATGTACGAATAAAAAAATAAAGATTTTTGCACAAGCCATGAAAAGTAAACCCGAGTTTAATAAAGTGTTCTCAGACAGTTACCAAATCACAAAAAATAGTTAAAATGTATATTTGAAAAAATAAACTTACAAACATATATATTATGTTAGGATATGATCTGGAGCGGGGTTAGCTCAATCAGTAGCTCTCTAAGGTGGTAATCTGCAGTTCCCAGGTTCAAGTCCCTCCTGGGTCAGCGTTGAGATTTATCTCCGCAAAACTCCCCGCCCTGTCCTAGGGCACTAGGGGACACCGATGGGCTTGGAAAGATCGTTGTCCGTCGGATGGGACATAAAGCCGTGAGGAGAACTATACCCTGTTCACGTTAAGCCCTGTCTGCCAGGAGAGCCATACCCTGTGCACGTTAAAAAACATATTGAATGGCCTTGCAGGGAGGCTATCGTATCGCACCCCGGCAAGAAAAGTGACATAACTCAAAAATGCAGTATTTGAGAAATAACAAATTAAAGAAATCATGATGAATGTGAAGTAGCCTAAAAGTAAAACTGACAACTGCTCTCTGGCGGTTAATTTGCGAGTTAGAGATGTGACGTTTTTCGTTCACGTAGAGGAACACAATACCTATTTATCACTGACATAACCTCAAAATACGCATTTTTTGAGTTATGTCACTTTTCTTTGCCGGGGTGCGATTATGTCTCTTAACAGCTGTTTAGTAGGTCCCTTCCCCCGACCTTCTCTGACATCTTGGGTTCTTTGTGACTTGGCAATTAAGCTCATTGTGAACAAAAAGTGCTGCTCAGAGGTTAAAGAACCCAAATAACTCGGATACGTTCTATTGGATTGGGTTGATTTACCTCTGGTGGCATTTTTTTGCACACAATTGTTCTAAATGTCCAGGTCACAAGGACCCCGAAGGCTCAGAGAAAATCAGGAGAAGGGACCAACTAACCAACTAAACAGATGGTAGCCTCCCTTCAAGGCCATCCAGTGTATTCTTTAACGTGCACAGGGAATGGCACTCCCTCACACGGAGCCACGGATTTCGTCCCCTCCGACGGACGGCGGCCTAACCAAGCCCATCGGTGTCCCCTACTCATCATGGGCAGGGCGTGGAGTTTTGCGGAGGAGATAAATCTCAATGCTGACCCAGCTGGGACTCGAATCTGGGAACTGCAGATTACGAGCTTAGAAGAGCTACCGACTGAGTCACACCCGCCCCTACTTTCAATTGAGTAGGGACGGAAATAAAAAACGGCTACTGGCAAAAGAAAGAAAAAACTGCTTTTCGAAGCATTTCCCTATGCAAATGATTTCCTGTCATTATTAA
The DNA here is from genome assembly GCA_038380435.1 of Ryuthela nishihirai. Lineage (NCBI taxonomy): Eukaryota > Metazoa > Arthropoda > Arachnida > Araneae > Heptathelidae > Ryuthela > Ryuthela nishihirai. Next base: position 20,225,543 of record JAWZYU010000020.1, read on the forward strand.
GATGACCATATATCTTAAATGCCCTCTCAGAATATATGTACAGAGTACGATAATTAATAGCTCAACAAGAAAATTCGCAGTTTTCGTTGTTCTCACATTCCGTGTTGACATGAAGATTGAAAGAGCAATGTGTTCACTGACTGAAGAAGAAATTCTTAATTTAAGTATTTTTTACGCAGATTTGAGCATTCAATTGACTTCATAGAGTCCATCATTTAACACCGGAACAGAAGATATTATCCAATGTCACATTTCTGTTCCTAAAAGTAGAAGATTTAAATTACAAGTGTCGTGTCGTGTAGTTACTTTAAAATAAAATCACATTTTCCCCTTAATTTAAAGGAGCGGGTGTGGCTCAATTGGTAGCGTGCCAGGCTCGTAATCTGTAGTTCCCAAGCCTCTTCTATAACTCTACAAATATCGAACGAATATTGTTAAGGATCCATATTTAAATAGATTTTATTATGATCCTTTTTTTGTCTTCAGTCACATTTGCCCATTAAATGCATATTTTAGAAGTTATAGAGCTTTAAAGTTAGATTCCCATTGACGTAACATAGAAATTCTCTAATATTTTTGTTGGGTAGTTGTCTACACACACTGAAGGGCCAAAACATTATGACCAGCGCGTCTTTATGCAAATTGCAACAACTGCAGGTAAACGACGGCCCGTGTGAAGGTCATGAAACGGTATAATAACACCTGATACTGAGTTCTGTTAATCACTGTTATTTTTCGACAGATGGGAAAGGCAGCGGACTTAAATAAGTTTGACAAAGGCCAAATTGTAATGGCTAGATGACTGGATAAGAGAATTTCGCAGACGGCAAGGCTTGTGGGTACTCACGATCAACCGTGGTCAGTACCTTCAAAAAGTGGTCGGAGGATGAAAAACCACGAACCGCCAGAAAGGTGTGGACCGACCATGGGTTATCAAATGCTAGAAGTGAGCAAAGGCTATCCCGTATGGTATGCGCCAACAGAAGGGATACTGTGCCGCAACTCGCCCATAATTTGAATGCTGATGACGAGAGTAATGTGTCACAACACAGAGTACATCAATCTCTGCTGAAAATGGGGCTGTGTAGCCGCCCCAAGTACCCATGCTACCTTCGGTTTACCGTTGAAAGCTCCTGTAATGGACACGCGAGCAGGAAATACCCACACAGGACGCCGACAGACCAAACCAATTTCCTTGCTTTCATCTCCTTTTCTCTTCCTATATTTTTTTCTCTTTCTATATTTTCTCACTGTGACCCAGTAAATTTATTAAACTACTTTGACCCTCTCCTATTGAGAGCTTTCCTCTCAACTTTGAATGGGAATACAAGGCTCGGCAGGCCTAAACTTTCCTCTATCTTGATGTTTTATCTATCTATTAATCAAAAGTGGATCTTGAATGATTCGAAGAAGGTCGTCTGGTCCGATGAATCTCGTTTCCTGTTGCACCATGTGGACAGCTGGATACGCGCGCATCGTTTACCTGGGGAAGTGTTGGAACCAGGATGCACCATGGGAAGAAAACAAGCTGGTGGAGGAAGTGTAATGCTTTGGACAATGTTCTGTTGGGAAATCCTGGGTCCAGTCATTCATGTGCAGGAAACTATGACGCCTATCACCTACCTTAGCATTATTGCAGACCAGGTACATCATTTCATGGCAACGATAAATCCCTCTAGTAGTGCCTTCTTTCAGCAGGATAATGCGCCATGCCACACTGCGCGGATATTTTCAATAGTGTTTGAGGAACATGAGGAAGACTTCCAGGTATTGCCCCCAAATTCTCCAGACATCAATCCAATCGAGCATCTGTGGTTTGTGTTGGAACAACATATCCGATCTGTGGCGGCTCAACCACGTAACTTACAAGAATAAAGAATCTGCTGGTAACGTGTTGGTACCAGATACCACAAGACACCTTTAGAAATCTTGTAGCGTCTATGCCTTGCCAGGTAAGAGCTTCTTTGATGACATGTGGAGTACCGATGTCATATTAAGCAGGTGGTCATAACGTTTTGGCTCTTCGGTGTATATATTAGATGTAGCCTAGGGTTATTTCTCAACATACCCCCAGGAATCAATTTTTATTCTTCTATCACATCTAAAGTTTCACAGCATTTCTAATCTCTATGATTCAAAATACTTCCAGGAACATATTTTGAGCTCTCTAGCATTGATTGATCTAAATTTGATCGATATTTTGCAAGGATTCCAAACTCTACAGAGCGAAACACCTCCAGACACCAATTTTCACTTGAAGATCATGGGTTGACCTCTTCCTGACTTCTATTTGACCTTGAAAAAAATGTCGGAGGTCACATTTCTCATTTTTCCCAATAATTATGACCCGAATTACCCCTAAGTGCAAATTTTCACAGCTCTACCATTCTTCATAATAGAATTAGCTTATTAGCTGTCAGTCAATCAGTCAATGCTTTGGACAATGTTCTGTTGTCCAAAGCATTGACTTATAATAGAAATATAATAATGATAATAAGAAACTTTTTTTCAAAAGTAGTGGCAAAAGTAATCGATTTTTATTTGATCGATCTTTTTTTCGATCACAATAATAACAAATTTATCTTATTTTTGTGATCAAGGACGCGTCACAATAATAATATAAATTAGGTCACGTTATATTTTCTCTGGACGTGATCGCTTCAGCGTTATGATGACCTGCTGCGTTCCTGGTTTATTACTGGCCTATGGCTGTAGCACCCTGTTCGTCAAAAGCTGCTTTATACAGTGATCTTAGCATCCGAACTACAGATGAGTTTTTAAGAACTCAGCTGTTGATTTCTTGAAAGCAGCTGAATCACATCCCATCCAACTAATTTCTGACCTCTCAGGTATGATCATATTTGCCAGCAGAAATCCCAAAAACCAAAATATATTATCATTTAATATTCCATTTGTTTGTTCTAATTTGGTTTCCTATTATTCAGCCATCCGTCGTCTAGTCTTCTATGTTTACATTAGTTTTTTTTTCCTTCGAATAGTCAGTTAAAACTGTTAATGCCATTGGCTGTAATTCAGGCAAAAGAGATTATAGCTAACCTAGCCCGGTGCTCTCTTTCGTGAGGTTTATGATCCGTTATCCTATGATAGATGCGTTTATCAAAAGTTTAACAAAATTAAAAAATGCCTATCTTCCTATAGGGTCCTAAAAAGTAAAAAATCAAACCTAAAGCATATCGATGGTGCAATCAATCATTGAGTTGGAAAGGGCGCCAGCAATATTGTTGAGTAGGTAAATCGGCGCATATCTTCCTTTGAAGAGAATACGAACTCAGTGATTGATTACATCATAGATATTGTGATCTTTCCACAGTTATTTAACTCGCGTTATTTTCTATAATTTGCGAAAGTATGAGATTTTCTTAACACGATCTTTTATGATTATTTAATTATGCAGTTTTTCAAGTTTTCGCATATTTTTAATGTTTGAGATATTTTTTGCCTCACTAATATTTAATATATTAAAGCTCAAGGTTTTTTTTGGGTTGTTGTTGTTGTTGTTGCTGAAAATGGTTTTTTGGGACATTTAGGACCTTTAGCTTTTGATCCCAATGTTTAACAAGAGTCATGAAATGAGTTCTTCTAGGAAATCAGATCATGTCCGTTGTCGCAGAGAAAGCAAAAGTTTTCAAGAAAAAGGATGCAGTTTTTAAAATCTGTGGGATTGTCAGATCAAAGATTTTTTTTATCCTGGACTCGAACTGTTCATCAGACAATCCTACAGATTTTAAAATTAAGATAAAAAAATATCATAAATCACATAAGATGCATTCATGTGTAATTCGTGTGATCTAAAGTAATTGATTATCGAGGAACGAATTTTGTTATTTCGTTGGCACTGCAGAAGGAATTGTGAAACTGTTTCACGCTCTCCACATGCTGGACATTTATTGGAATTATTAAGCCGACATCGAAAGAGGAAATCATTTAGCAGTGCTACATTCAGTCTTATTCTAGTGGCCAGGCTCGTAATCTGTAGTTCCCAGGTTCGAGTCCCAGCTGGGTCAGCGTTAAGATTTATCTCCGCAAAATTCCCCGCCCTGCCCACGGTCAGTAGGGGACACCGATGGGCTTGAAAAGGCTGTCGTCCGTCGGATGGGACGTTAAGCCGTGGCCCCGTGTGCGGGAGAGCCATACCCTGTGCACGTTAAAGAACACGCTGGATGGCCTTGACGGGAGGCTACCATCTGTCTCCCAACAGCTGTTCCAGTGGGTCCCCTCCCCCAACCTTCTCTGAGCCTTCGTTGTCCATGTGACCTGGCCATTTAGCCCATGGTGTGCAAAAAAGTGCCGCTCAGAGGTAAAACAACCCAACCCAACCTTATTCTAGTGATAAGAGTCTCCATAGCTCTGGAGGAAATATCCATGTTCAAAGGCTTTGGAAATCGAGAGATGTGTGGATATACCGTATGTCACTTAGAGCTGAGGAGTCCCATTCTTTTCAATGGCTGTCAATGTAAGATGGTGTGCATCTGATATATCTTCTGCATAAGATGGTGAATCCGGATAAACACAAGAAACGTCAAGAGTCTATTTTGCAAACGAGACTGCTTCTTCGTTCAGAGGAATGCCTCGGTGACTCGGGACCCAAAGTATTGTGATTGGCGAACACTGAACAGCAGAAGAAATTAATGTTTGATGTAAATTTAGTATTGCTGTAGGTGATTTGATTTTGGCATTTTGTAAAGCAATTAATGCTTATTTGCTGTCAGAGAGAATTACATATTTATCAGAACCTTTGATTATATTTGAAACAACCTTATGAATAGCAAATATCTCTGCTGAAAAAATAGATGTATAGTCGGGAAGACATTCGGAAAGTTGATAGTTGTAATTTTGTCAGGCGATACCAATTCCCGTGTGGGATCCTGCTCGAGAAGCGTCTGTACCAATCCCGATGGCGTCCGCCCACGTAGGTAGAATTTCAGAATTAAATGTTGGTAATAGTCCTTGTCAGATAGAACAAGTCCAAGTTCTCGTTGAAAATCGAAATATTCAGTTATGATTTCATAAGGTCTTGGTAGCCAGGGTGCGATATCAAAGAGTGGTTTAATGGCAATTGGTTGGGAAATATTGTTTTCTTCCATCCAATGATTAGTCAATGACGGAAAAAGAGTTGTTTGTTTTGATCATTTATAAATTTTAGAAATTCATATTCTCTGTAAATTTTTGAAGAATATATTTGAAGAACATTGAAGAGATAGGTGACGCCTTTTGTTTTATTGAAGTTTTGATGGCAGATGTTTAGCAAACGTTTGAAGTATAACTGTCCCAGTTCAGCATAGAGTAAAGGAAGAGGTGTAGCTTTAGGTAAACCTGTAGCTGCTCGAAGCGCAGCATGGTGTATTGGAGAGATGGAATTCCAATAACTGGTTGGAGCAGATATTATCAAGTGGAGCACCATAGGTAAAAACTGCTTTGATTCTTGCATTGACAAGCTGCAATAAAGAGTGTCGATGAAGACCTGTGCGTGGTGAAGCTATACTGCGAATTATGTTTAATAGTCGGCCTGTATTCCGAAGCTGTTGAAAGTGAGTTTGCAGTGAGCCATTGCTCTGAAAATTTATAACGAGTATTTTTATGTTGCCAGTTCAAGGAAACCGTTCTATTCCAATCGTTAAACTAGTAAGTTTTAAATTTCGAAGACTACTGATTAAAAGAGATGAACTCTTTTTGTCTGATAATGTTAGACCCCAGTCTGTAGACCATTGAGAGGTGACATTAAGAGAGTGTTGGCACATTTTTATTAGATATTCAATGTGAGATCCACTGCAGCATAATATGATGTCATCTTTGTATAAAGCAATTTTGCAAGGTAACTTTATCAGACTTGCAAGATCCTGTATATAGATATTGTATAAAAATGTCGACAAAACACTGTCTTGAGGTAAACCAAGTAGTTGTTTTTTAGTGGAAGATTGAGTGTTTCTCCATCTAACCATGATTGTTCAATTTAGAAGATATGCTCTGAATCATGTAATGATTTTTCTTTGAAAACCTAGTGCTTGGAGCTTCCTGAGTAGAGCTTCTAAATCAACTGAATCATATGCTTGTGAAATATCCAGTTTTAATGATATACAAAAATGTCGTCGTTTCAAAGTTTCATTAATCAAAATATGTAGAGGGGCCAAAGCATGCATTGTGCTCTTCAGTGGTAAAAATCCATGCATTTGTTCAGGAAAAAATTTATACTTTAAGAATATTCGCTCAAGTCGATGCCAAATAAGTCGTTCCAGAATCTTTGCTGCATGAGATAAAAGAATAATTGGCCTGAAATCAGACACTGTGTAATGCTTAAGTACCGGCTTCGGGACTGGAATGATTATAGCTATTTTCCAAGAAGGTGGCATATTTCCAGTGTCTCATGACTGATTAAGCAACTTAAGAAATTGCATCTGGTAATGTTCAGGAAGATGTTTCAACATTTCTACTGAAACTGGTCTACTCCACGTGTTTTTTGGCGACTGAGTGCTCTCTTTAATTCCGCAAAGGCAAATGTTGGGTCAACATCAGTCAAATAATCAGCCTTTGAGAGCTTAATTTTGTAGAGATTTGATTATTTTTGTAGAGATTAAGCCTGTTTTTCTTGAGAAAGTTTTCGTGTGAAGTGATTAAGAAACATTTTTGCCTGTTCCCGTGAGTCAATGCATGGGGTAGAACAAATCATTATTTTATAAGACTGAGCATTTTGCTCTTGGTTAATCGCTCTCCGAAAATTATGGGGGAAGAAATTTTTTCACTCTTTCTTGTCCAGAAATGAGATTTTTCAGTGCGAATGGTGCGGTGGAAAACTGTGCGTGCGTCTCTATAAGCAATCCAGTCGTCTCTTCTGAGAGAGCGTCTTGCGGTGTTAAAGGCTCGCTTTTTTTCTGTAAAGCTTTGCGCAAACTGGCGTCCCACTATTCTGGAGATCTAAGTGTTGATAATTGTTGAACTTGAGAAGAAAGTTGCAAAGCATACTGTAGTGATTAAATTAGAACTTCTTATGAGTTTTCGGTGAGATTGCAGTCTTGTTGCAGAAGGATGTTGGAAAAGTGTTTCCAGTTCGTAAAACTACATTGGTAAGTAGATTCTCCAGGAAGTAAGAATTTATTTGTGATAGGCTTTAATTTGATTAGAATAGGGGAATGGTCAGATGGGATCAGTGGTTTCCCATGAGCATCAACTATGCCAGTTTGGTGTGCGTAACGTTTGAATTTGATGTTCCATAGGGCTAACTTCCGCTTCTAGAGGTTTTGAGATGTTTTCTTTTATTGGGTTAAGTTGTTTTTATTTCCTGACGAATTTATTTGAAAATTGCTGATTGAACACATGAAGAAGGTTTATTTATTGATAACACATCAGAATTTCCAATTACAGGTCATGTTTCTGTTATCAACAATTGTTTCGAAAAAGGAATATCTGTTTGGGTTTTCTCTTCTGATGGTCGAGGTATTACTCCAGATGCGATAACTGCACTAAACAGTTCTGTGAAATGTTTTTCTACAATCGAGATCGCCTTTGTAATGCTCTCTGTAATAGTTTTCTGAAGTGTTTCAATCCCTGATGCGTTAACAATGTTGTTAGAATTGTCTTGTGTTCTCTGTTTTTTCACGACAGATGCATATGATGTTTTGCCTTTAATAATCTTATTCTTTGCCTCTTGATAAGAAACAAGATTTTTTATTTTGTAGTTTAATATCTGCTTTTCTTGTATCCGTAAAGGGCAGTGTTGGTCAGTGGTTGTATGAGATCCTTTGCATAGACAACAATAAGGAGTGGGTGTATGGCATAGGTTGGAAAAATATTCTTCTCTGCACCGACTACAACGTTGTTTACTGCAACAAGTTTTAGCTGAATGCCCATAGCTTTGGCGGTTTGGTGCAGCGGCGTGGTCTTTCTAAGAATATGGATGGTCGTTGTAGCTGCCACCATAAATTAACTTCCGAAGGACAATTGTGTTCTAAAATAGCAAGGACAGATTGTGTTGGGATGTATTGAAGTCCTTCTCTACGATAAAAGCGACGTAATTCTACAACTGTCGGATTATCTAACATGAGCTCTTTTTGCAATTCTTCCATTGCAATAGTGTGCTCTGCATCTCTTAAGATAAACTGAGTGATAAGTGTCTCTGTTAATAAAGTAGTTGTAACAGCGACAGAAAGCAATTCTGAGATGCCTAAAATATCTTGAGCAGATGTCATGGAAGAAGTGTCCATTATGATATTTTTGGTCTTGGTAATGTGGACATCTTTAACTTCATTAGCATTAGAAATGTATACTGATAAAGGTCGTTAAGTGTTTGTGGTTTTGCAGTTGGGATAAAATGGGTTTTTTCCTTAACCATTATACTAAATTTCTGAAGGCCAATGTTGTTAGCTAATTCGACTATTTCATTATCGTTTAAAAATTTGGTCCCTGCTGGAGGTAGCTCTAATGGTAGTGGGCATGACCTTCTATGCTACATTATCTTTTATTATTATTCTGTTCGGCCATTTGCTGTTCTTAAAAGTTATCGAGAACTGAAGAATATTTTGACTTAAAGTCGTTGAACAAAAAATCAGAAAAGTCTCCAAAAATAAGATGTCTTTAGACACTCTTGTCTGAAAGTGACAGCAATCTATACTTCGCAGGTTTAGAGAGTAAAAAATAATATTCTACGTTCGATAATGTACAGTATAGCGGCACTAAAGAACAAAATGGAAACTTATCCTCTTAAAATAGTCTTCAAAAATATTTTGTTTTCTCCTTACGCTGCTTGCCTTGGCGCCATTCCTTTTTTTGTGGAGAGATGACTGCGTTAACTATCGAAGGATATAATTAGTTGTAAGGTGTTGCTAGAATTTGAATTGTAACGTAAACAGGAAATGAAAAAAGAATTCGGTTTTTTAACCTTATTTTCACAGTTTTTCAGAACTTTTCTATTAACGATAAAGGAACGAAATAACTTTCAGTCGTATGTGTCATATAGGGTCTTTCAAATAGAAAATAAATGGAAAAGTTTGAATAGATTGGTTTTAAAATATTAAGAATACAATACGTGTTGTTTTTGACTGGATATTTTCGAACGGCCATTTTTAACTGACCATAATTTTTGAAAAAGATTTTTGATTAAAATCAAATGCCAATTTTCATGTCCATGTATGTACTCCCACATGTATTTTCTCAATGGAATCAGTGAAGGTCACCTGACTTTCATTGCCTGATTTGAGGTGGAATGACTCTTGTGTAGTCGCATTCGAAGTCAATAGAACAAACTATAGTCAGCAGCAGATCAACATTCCGTGTTTGATCCGCATCCGCCGATATATATCCAGTGTTATTATCATTGTAAGTCCTTTTCGATGTCTTGACTCTTGCAGTAATAGTAACGCACGTAACAACAAGATAGGTGATATAAAAAGTTAGAAAGTGCAAAAGAAAAAAAATAGCCCATAAAGCCAACACCTTTTTTTAAGATCCGGTCCTGTTAATATCTATAAAACACAAAGATAATTTTTCATTTATTTATTAAAATAAAATTTGCATTTTCAAAGCCCCTATGAGGGTGAGGGAAAAATCATTGTTGCCAATATAACCTCCTCTTGATCATCACTCACATACCTACATATATACGTATATAACCTCAAGCAGGCAAGCGATACGAAGGTCCAACCAGACTGTGCAATTTTGTTCTCCAAATACGCCTGTCCTAAACTATAGCCGCAGCATTTGGTCTGTTTGACATTCTCCGCCCGTCGCATTTTAGTTCTCCCACTTTTCCTGAATCCTTTGGCTGCGGTTCATAACCTTATTCCCCTAAACTGTGTTATGCATATTGCAACATAATATGCTGCTCAAAGATGATTGTCGAATTCTCATTTAAAAAGTCTATTTAAACACCATATCTGACACATACACCTAATGCTCAAGATGCTGCGTAAATATTTAGATTCAAATGCATCGAGTTCCAGTTATCTTGTTTACAAAGTATTCATTCATTCATTCAACATAACATATCAATGAGAGGTCCTTTTGCACGCTTTCTCAATAAATATTTTATCTTGGGACAAGAGTGTATATTTGCATATAGAGCATTATGCATTATTTCTATTCTATTTTATCCTTCTTGTCTGACTTTTCTGTTTTCCTAAATTTATTTTGTTTTATTTTATCCATTTTGTTTTGTTATTTTCTCATCATGATTTTTCTTTTTTGAAGACTTCTACTTTGTTTTTTTGAAAGCGAGTTGTTGGGTTGGGTTGTTTTACCTCTGAGCGACACTTTTTTGCACACCATGGGCTAAATGGCCAGATCACATGGACCCCGAAGGCTCAGAGAAGGTTGGGGGAGGGGACCCACTGGAACAGCTGTTGGGAGACAGATGGTAGCCTCCCGTCAAGGCCATCCAGCGTGTTCTTTAACGTGCACAGGGTATGGCTCTCCCGCACACGGGGCCACGGCTTAACGTCCCATCCGACGGACGGCGGCCTTTCCAAGCCCATCGGTGTCCCCTACTGACCGTGGGCAGGGCGGGGAATTTTTGCGGAGATAAATCTCAACGCTGACCCAGCTGGGACTCGAACCTGGGAACTACAGATTACGAGCCTGGCGCGCTACCGACTGAGCCACCCCTGCCCCATTGAAAGCGAGAGAAACATTGTTTTTTAATTACAATTTTTTAAATTAAATTTTAAATATATATTTAATTTTTCCCCTTTTTAATTTTTTATATTTTAATTAGATTTTTATAATTTAATTTTTTATATTTTAATTAGATTTTTGTGATTATTTTTAGAATTTTAAAATTTTAAAATTAAAAAAAATAAGTTTTTTTAAACTGTAACTCTTTTTTTCCTTTTTATTTAATATTTTTATATATATTTTACATTTTTATATTTTATATTCTATTCCAGAGGGAAATTTGGATTAAAAATTTTAATAATGAGTTAATTACTTCTAGATTTTAAAATTTTGAAAATTGATTTAAAATTATATCAGTCTGAAATTCAATAATTCCAATTTTTTCAAGAGACAAAAAAATTCCTGCCTTTGTAGATTACATTTTGTACAATTCAGAAGGACATGATGTATAGTTTCTGGTGTATTACAACATATACAGTTTGGTGAATTTGCTAGCTTGGCTTTATATTTTAAATCATTAAGTAGAGCCATGTTGGTTCTAAGTCTAAAAATACTTTTGCTTTGTTTTCTAGAGTATGCAAGATTTTCTATTTTGGAGAGTTTTTTTTAAATGTGGTATCTAAAATTATTTGTAATGGAAGCATGTGTATTAAAATATTTTTCGGTTAACTTAGCTTCTAAATTTTTGATTTCTGTTTTAATATTTGTTAAGAAATAATTTTCTTTAGTTTGGTTGAGAATATGGGTATTTTTGGCTATGTTATCTACATGTTCGTTTTCTGTAATTCCCACATGGCTTGGGATCCATTGCAAGGTGATATGCTTATTTTTTTGTAAATTATCTGTGTTTAATTCTAGGATTGTTTTGATGCAATAATTATAATCTGTGTAAAGATATTCTTGTGTTAATAATTATAGTGCTCCTCTAGAATCTGAGATAATAACTATATTTTGATTTTCCAAATTTGAAATAATCAAGTTAAATGCTTCTATTAATGCCATTATTTATGCATATATGATGGGCATGTTGTGTCTTAGTTTAAATGAAATTAAATAATTTTTATTTGGGATGTAGATGGTTGCTGTTGATGAATTGGATTCTCTTAAAAGAGATACATCTGTAAATATTTTGAAAGAAAATTCAAAATTTTCATAACAATGTGCCTGAAATAGGGTGACAGCTGCTTCTTTCGAGATATTTTGTTTTGAGTATAAGTTTGGGATATCTAAGTGAATTTTAGGTTTGGAAAGGATCCAATCCTGAATTGTGTCGGGAATATCACCTCTCATTGTTACATTAGCAAATTGTTTAAAACATTTTAATAAATTTGTTTCGTTTCTAATAATTGTAAAATATGGGCTAAATTTAATTTTTATATAAAAAGGGTGATTTGGGAGTTTGAAGTGAAGCTTGAAATAATATTTTAAAATTAAAATTTTATATCTAATTTTTATGGTGGAATTCCTGTTTCTGCAATAATTGAAATCGTTGGGCAAAATGTAGGGAGTCCTAAGGCAATTTTTATGCATTGATTTTGTAATGAATTAAATTTTTTGAACTTACTATAAACTGGTCCAGAAATGAATTCAAGTCCAAATTCAAATTTGGCACGTATTAAGTTTTTATATAAATTTATTGAGTAAAATTGTGGCGTTCCTTTATGTTGAAAGGCAAAAAAATTTAGACTATTTAAAAGCTTTAAGCCTGTGTGATGTATGTTATCCAGGTGGTGGAACCAGTTTAGCTTAGAATCTAGAATATATGCCGAGAATTTTGCATTTTGACACCTGGTTGATATTTATGTTATTAATGTTTAGAGCATATTGAGGTGTATAGTTATTTTTTTTGTAAAAGGGGATACAGAATGTTTTGGAAATATTAATAATAAGATGCCATTGTCTGCAATATTTTATTAGTTTGTTTAATTGTTTTTGGATATTTTGCTGTAATGTATATTCATTTTTGTCTGAAGTCCAGAATAATAGATCGTCAACATGTGTGGTAAATGTGATGATTTTATTTAAAATTTTTTGAATGTCGGTAAGATAAAAATTAAATACCATTGGGGAGAGAATCGATCCCTGAGACAGTCCTCTTTTAATAGAATATTCTTCAGAAATATTAGAGTCAATTTTGACCTGTAAAGTTCTGTCTTGTAAAAAAACTAGAAAGATATTTAATAATTTTGGTGCTTAAGTTGGCTTTTATTAATTTATGTATCAATCCTTTGATCTAAACAGTGTCAAAAGCTTGTTTAAAATCAATTGAAATAAGTAGCAGGGTACGTTTTTTTTTTTGTTTGCTAGAGTGATATCCTGTAAAAGAAGGGAGATACACTCTTTTGAAGATCGATGCTTCCTGAATCCGAAAAAGGAAAAAGGAAAGAAGTTTTCGGACTCAAAGAACCAGTTTAGTCTTTTAAATAAAATACGTTCGAAGAGTTTTAAAACATTTGAGAGTAGTGAAATGGGGCGGTATGAAGTAATTTCATCTGCCAGTTTCCCATTTTTTAGTAAAAAAATTATTATGATGTGTATCCATGATTTGAACATTTCCTGATTTTTCCATATTTTGTTAAATATATCCAATAATTTATGTCTCCAGGCCTCTGGCATATGTTTAAATATTTTATTGGATATGTTATCGGCGCCTGTGGCCGATTTAAAGTTTAATTTATTGGTGACAAATTTAAGTTCTGTAAGAATGAATGGTTGATCTAATGTATAATTATCATTTCGAAAATTGATCTAAGTTTCACTATATAAATAATTTTAGACAGTACTAAATTCTTATATAGACTAATTTTAGTCTTCAGGTGCTCATGCCTATTTTTCCACTCTTTTCATAGATTTTTGAAGTCTCGGATGCAATTTCTTCTACCATCAAAATGTAAAATATTTGGTAAAAATATGTCGTTTGCAATATTCGGTTAAAGTTTCCAAATTTTCCATTTTTTCCATCATTAGAGGTCGTTTTTTGAACTATATGGAGATTTGAAAAATGCGAAAAGTAATAGTTCGTATATATTTTCCAAACCAAAAAAAAATATTTAATTTATTTTTTAAAATAAAAAAGTCTAAATCTACAGACGACAAAGTTAAAACATTAGCTTGGCTTCTTTGAAAACGACCTAAAGCAGAAAATACAGACTTTATTGGAGAATAATTTCAAAAACAATAAAAAAGTCTAATACTTTCCAAATAGGAAAAATATAATTTTCTCCCTAAAAGCCAGTATAATACGATATAGAGAATCTTTGCGAAAAAGAGTTATAAATATAATTAAATGAAAAATAATGAAGCTTGTTATATGCAAATTATGAACAAAAAGAAAATACAGGTAACCCCCCCCCCCCCTCCCCGTTCATCGCGACCCCGGCGAGTGCGGATTCGTTATTTCGCGATCTTTTTTTTGTCTCGGCGCTTGTGTGGCTTTGAAACATGCGAGGAAAAGTCAAAATCGAAATGAATGGTTGCACGTGCGTGCCAACTTTTTTTCTCGCTCAATCACATCATACACATGTACATAACGTAAAGTTACGAGAGTGGGTGAGACAAAAGAACGCCGTGCGCCGGTGCCTGGTACGGTTGAGCCAGTACATCATTTGGGTCTATCCTTCAGTGCAATCTTAGCTGCAGTGTCAAACGCACGCTAATTAAATTGACTACATATTTTTTATCATTTCGCAAGTTTTAAAATGTTAAAAAGATAATGTGAAAAATCTGTTAGGAAAATTCGCAGGACTTTAGAAAAGAAACTAAAAATTATAGAAAGGATAGAAAGTGGTGGTAAATTTACAGTTGCAGGAAGGGATTTCAAATTGCCTGAGTCTACAGTGCGATGAATTGTGCAACAAAAAGACAAAATTAAAAAGGCTGGCGAAAATGTTACTCCAATTACAGCGACGAAAATTTCACGAACCAGAAGTTTTTTGATGATATAAATGGAAAATTTATTAAGCAAATGGATAGAGGACCTAAATCAACACCACGTGCCTGTGAGTACCCAAATCATAATGAATAAATCACTTAGTCTTTGGGATCATTTAAAATCTCAACATGGAGAAGAAGTTTTTAAAGCAAGCAAAGGTTGGTTTGATCGGTTTCGAAAACGATCAAACTTGCATAGCCTTAAAATGATTGGCGAATCGGCTAGTGCAGACGTAGAATCAGCTGAAAAATATCCAATGGAGTTCCGTGAAATTGTGGAAAGGGGAAATTATCCACCAAATTTAATTTTTAATGTAGATGAAACGGGACTCTATTGGAAACTGATGCCAACACGTACGTTTATTTCCATAGAGGAAAAGACTGCTTCTGGATTTAAAGCAGCCAAGGATCGTCTAACTCTTCTTCTCGGCGGATATGCATCCGGAGAATTAAAATTGAAACCATTGTTGATTTATCAATCAGAAACTCCTCGTGCCATGAAAGGTTATTCTAAAAACAATTTACCAGTTTTTTGGCGAAGTAACCCTAAGGCTTGGATGACACAAAATTTATTTATGGACTGGTTTAAAACTTGTTTCTGCCCAGCAATAAAAAATATTGCGAGGATATTGGAGTTGAACCTCGAGCTCTTTTGGTGTTTGACAATGCGCCGGGACATCCTGTGGATTTGGGTTGGGTAGGTCACATGGACCCCGAAGGCTCAGAGTAGGTTGGGGGAGGGGACCCACTGGAACTGCTTTTGGGAGACCGATGGTAGCCCCCGTCAAGACCATCCAGCGTGTTCTTTAACGTGCACAGGGTATGTCTCTCCCGCACACGGGGCCACTGCTTAACGTCCCATCCGACGGACGGCGGCCTTTCCAAGCCCATCGGTGTCCCCTACTGACCGTGGGCAGGGCGGGGAATTTTGAGGTACAACGCTGACCCAGCTGGGACTCGAACCTGGGAACTACAGATTACGAGCCTGGCGCGCTATCGACTGAGCCACCCCCGCCCCACATCCTGTGGAACTTGAGACTCTGTGCACTCATTTTCCAGTTGAAGTGATATTCTTACCTCCGAATACCACTTCCATCTTACAGCCTATGGATCAAGATGCAATAGCAGCATTCAAAGCCTATTATTTAAGAAAAACGATGCGCCAACTCATTGAAGAAACTGATGGAGGTGGTAGAGATGCCATGCGGGTTTGGTGGAAAGAATTTAATATTATGAAAGCTATCAGGAACATCGACGAAGCGTGGAATGAAGTCGCCCAGTCGTGTATGAAGGGTGTTTGGAAAAGGTTGCTCAGAGAAATTGTTGAAGATCACATCAATTATGAAAATGATATTCAAAATATCATCGAAGAGATTAGTCTTATAGCCACTTCCGGAGGCATCGAAGGAGTTGATGTAGATGATATTCAGACTTTGTTAAAATCACACGGCAAAACCTTAACTAATGAAGAGCTGCAGGAAATTGACTGCCATACTATGTCCCAAGAAAATGACGTCTCGAAACCTGTTCCCGTGCGAAAGTTAAGTGTCAAAATCATTGAAAAGGCCCTTTCTCTTCGCAATCAATGCATGGAGTTGTTAAAAGAAAACGACGAAGATTACGAGCGAGCGAGTGCTGTAAAGCGTGGTTGTAACGGATTATTTGACAGTTATCGACAAATTTTGCATAATAAACATAGAGAGGCCAAACAAGGGAATCTAGATTCCTTTTTGCAACGCGGAACAAAATGAATGAATGAATTATGTTATGTATGACATTTTTTTGTTATTAATAATATTTATTTTATTAATAAAGTGTTTTTTCGAATTTGAAATTTTTTTTTTTTAAATCCCGCGTTGATCGCGAAATTTCGTTTATCGCGACCATGTCCAGAACGTATCCTTCGCGATGAACGAGGGTTACCTGTACTTAAAGAATCAAATTACATTCTTTATAAGGATACTGAAATGCCGTTCTCTATAGTTCTGCAACAAAGTAGTTGTGCTTTTTTTTTTTACTTTTGGAAGTGAAAGCCATTTTTATTTTTTGCACACAAAGGCTAAGGACTCCAAATGTCTTCAGGTCTCAGGAACAAGGGCTCAGAGACGGCTGGCAGAAGAATATCCACTGGACAGCTGTTAGGAAAGAGATGGAAGCCTACCATCAAGACCATCTTGCATAATCTTTATCATGCACATAGTTTAACTTTCCTGAGCACGAGTCCACGGCTCATTCGATGCACAAGGCCTTTCCAAGACCATCATTGGGCCCTTTCTGACTGAGTGCAGGGATTTAGCGGCGATAAATTTGAACACTGACACAGTTTGTACTCAATTCTGGGAACTGCAGATAACGAGCCTGACGCGCTACCGACTGAGAAGCTCCCTACCCTATCATAGGTAGAGATTTTAATTTTGAGGGCATCACGTGTTAACTAAGGGGCTACCCATTGGGAAAAACACCATGCACAAGAGAGAATACTCAAAAGTGAGTTTTTCAATTTGTGATCAGACCAAAACCACCAGCTTATATGCAAGTTATGACAGAAGAAACGACCATACCACCCCGGGGCTCGAAACCGGACCCCAACAGTTGCAGTGTCACCGTGAAACTAATGCGATATCACTGCACCATTGAGGCTGTTAAATGAAGATTTCAATTCATAAACAAACATTAAACAAGATGATAAATTTGATGAAGAAAAAGCTTTTTTTCTGATTTAAATCAAGTTCTTTCATAGATAGGGAATTGGAATTTCACTTAACACAATGTGGCATAGATTAAATTCCTGCATGGAATTTAGGACCGGATGGTCAAGAACACTAATACTGGCACACTACCACTGTAAGACCATTGCTTCTCGTCAAAAAGTATTCTTTTTTTTGCATGCTTTGGTATGTCTTCTATGATACCTCACTGTATATCATGTTTTACCGAAACCAAACTTGGAACTGGATATATTTTTAATACTATTTGTGTTTTGGGGAGCGAGGAGATAGTTTTTTTTTTCCGTTGTTTTAACTCTGACTATGCCAGATATAGGGAATAATAAATGGATGGGAGACTGGAATTCCATTTCATTATAACATTTCCTCCTCCGTTTCAGTGGTGTTTAAAATGTTTCTTAAAAATGTCCAGTTTAATCCTTTTTTTTCCTTTATCACCCTTATTAACATTCTCAAAGAAGAGGGTCATGGCCCCCTTACCCTATCCGACCTGCCTCTAACCGGCGTTTTTTTGGACACAATGGGCTAAATGACAAGGTAACAAAGACTCAAAGTTTCAGGGAATGATAAGGAGGATCCCCATCATTCAGCAACCGTGATGTTGAAGAGCTATTCAGAGACGTGAACAGCTGTTATGTTGAGAGAGAGATGAAAAGCTATTATGAAACATATGCTCAACTCTGTCAAGGCCATCCAGTGTGATATTTAAAGTGTATTGAGTATGCATCCCCACATAGAAGAGCCACGGATTGTCTTTCCATCTGACGGACGGCTTCCTTTCCAAGTTCATGAATGCTTCCTTCATCACCGAGGGCTTAACGGAAAAAAATTCTCGATGCAGGCGCAGTTGGGACTCGAACCTGTGAACTGCAGTTAGATCCTGAGGCACTACACACCCCGCCCGTACGATTGAAGAAACTGTGTGTCCAAAGATTAGTTTCCACCCCTTTAACACTCATAGGCAGATTGGGACAACCTGGAAAGTTTGTGCCGGGGACTATAAATATGTCATTTCAGTCGTCAGTGTGGAAAGCTCGTAATCTGATATTCCCAGGTTCAACTTCCAACTGTGCCAAAGTTAAGATTCTTCGCCAAATCGTCGCTCTCTTCCTTAGATAATAAAAAGTACACCGATGGGAGAGAAAAAAAAACTGCTTCCATTGTATAGCATATTAAACTATGGTCTTTTGTGCAGGAGAGTCCTACCCTGGTCACATTAAAGAACATACTAGATGTCTTGAAGGGCGGTTTCCATCTGTCTACTAATTAATTTCTTTCCCAACGCTGAATGTTTGGGGTTCTTATGACCTGGCCATTTAGCACCTTCTGAGGGAAAAAATTCAGCTCAGAGATAAAACTGTCCAGCCTTAGGCCTAGAAAACAATATTAAATTTTCCTTGAAAACAGTTTTCACTTATTTACGTCATTTGCATCTGTGATTTGAAATTGAACTCCGCCGATGCAAAATTTCCAGGATTTTACATTTTCGAGCTAAATCCAAGGTTTTCTATAAAGTTCAACAAAAAAAAACCATCTTTGCCAGCCACGCGGCCTCTACAATCCCACGCGATGTTCTCGAGGTCGTGCGATCGAGAAGCCGTTCTTTGTTGACGTCAGAGGCATTAGGTTGTTAATCCATCTACTCTGTTGTCACGAGTCTGAAAAAATTTTGGCGATTAAGATTATTCCTTTATTCCCAGAGTTTCCAAATTGTATGAGCACTGCTGATTGCCAAAGGGGCCTCCGAGAACTTCCCTAAGAAGCAATAACATTTTAGGAATTCTGCCTTGGCGTTTTTTTTTATTTGTTAGCTACGTTTATTTCAAAAATAATACGTAAAAGAATAAATATCATATTTAAAAAAAAAATACCTGAAAGACCTTTATCTACGGAATAACAGTCACTATACAGGGTGTCTCAAAATATTGCATGCACATCTTATTCATGTATATTTATTACTTTTTGTCTCTTTTTTCGGGAAAAAACGAGATAATGTTTTCACTTTGTCGTCTCTGTCCGATTTTAAACATCGAACTTTTTTTTCTTGAGATCAATTGAAATTTTTTTGTGTTAGACAGGTATCGATGAAACATTGTGTTTGTTATTTCCGAATCTCACAAAGGTAATAATTGCGTGTTCTAACAGTGGAAAAAAATGAAAAGAGCAAAAAAATGAAACGAATATTAAAAACGTTGTCTTTCTGGCAGAACTGAAAATTTTTGATGGTGGAATTGGTCATGTGGTTTACATTGCAGCAACGAGTTGCCCTTACCCCCAGGGTGGTAGAAAAAATGCAGCTTTTTTGTTCTGAGTGATAATTTAAAAATTCTTTTTTAGTTACATTGATATTAGGGGAATATTATATTTGTATTTTTAAAGTCTTCAGATAATTTTAATTTGCATCATTAGAGGGCACTAAATAAGGAAAACGCAAAACATTTAACAAATATTGCAAGCGATCTGTTAATGATAATAATAATATAATAATATTTTTTCACATATAAGTATCATTACATGGCTGCTTGAGGATGATGATGATGATTGAACATAATACAATAACACGTAACACATAATACCCCGATTACATTGGTCTAGCCCAGTGGGCCCAAATAATTCAATGGGAATTTACAGAAATCAACAAGAGTTTATAAACTCGCCTGTGGAATCCATTAAAACTCAATATCTGATTAATCATTTTTAGCAACAAATAGTCTAAACGTTTTAAGCATTTTTAAGATAATCGAAGAACAAAATAATTTGAATAAATGGAAAGAGAAAGGTTTGATGAATGATCAAACAAAATGTGAAGTTATATTACAAAATAAAACCCATCAATATTATGGATATGTAGTAACCATTTACGAAGATTTGAAGTAAAGCTATATAAATTTGTTTCCATTTTTATGTTTGCCAAAAAATTTAAGCATTTTGACGCAAGGTAAATATATTGTTTTTTAGCCACAGTTTTTCTAGGTAAGAATTCAACGCGATTAGCAGAGTTACTGTATCTTGTGTTATAATTCGCAAATTTTATATTTTGGTTCGACCAATTTTTAAACAAATGTCGTAAATTGAATGAATATATAATTTTCTAACTTAAAATATCAACATCTTTATTTACGTTTTTTTACATTTTCATGTTTTCTTTCCTTCAATGTGCATTTTATAATTATATTTTGAGCTCCAATTATTCTGTTAATAGTAGTATAATATGTGCAACCCAAAGGAGTAATTCAATATTGCAAATACGATTTAACCCAACAATTATATATCATCTTTAAAGTTGAATATCTACAAATTGTCTAATATAATATAACCGTGGTATTACAATATTCATCTTTTTAATAATATTTGCTATATGTTCCTTCCAATTTAATTTACAGTCTATATAAACATCTAAATATTTAAAGCAATCAACTCCCTTAATAAGAAATCAGAAACAATTTTTGCCAATCATTCCAAAGCATGATAAAATATTTTATTGTGTAGAAAATCACATTGTATTTTTAAACTAAAATGGATATATTTTATTTTATTTACATTTAAAAGTAATTCATTTTTTAAAAACCAATTCCTAATTTTAATCATATCTACATTTAAATTAATTATTAAATAATCTAAGTGTTTAGCAGTATAAATTAAAGTTGTATTATCAACAAAAGCAATTAAATTTCTTATTATATCAAGTTTACATAAATCATTTATATATATATTAAGAATAAAAGCGATCCTAAAACTTAACCTTGTGCAACACCAAACTGCACAATTTCTTCCATACTAGCAATGTAATCTATTTTAACTATCAGAACCCTATCAATTAAATAACTTTTTAACCAATAATACATTTTTCCTCTAAATCCACATTTTGTAAATTTAAATAACATTACGTCATGTGGAACAGAATCAAAAGCTTTATATATATCCATAAAAACAATAGCTACTTTAAGATTATCATTTATTCCTGTATGAACTATTGAAGTTAATTTTAAAATAGCATTCTCTGTATTCCTTTTTTCCCTAAATCCGAATTGATTTTCAGCGAAAATATATGTCTTTCTAAGAAATTTTACCATTTTTATTTTCATAATTTTTCAAAGATTTTTGATAAATTTGATAGTATTGAAATTGGTCTGTAGTTTCGAAAATTTTTTCGATCACCTCCTTTATAAACTGGAATTACGGTAGCCTTTTTCAAACATAAAAAAATAGAAATAGAAATAAAATGATAGAAATTTGAAATCTCTAGGACTCCCTTAATATCTCTAGGACAGATACAAAAAAAATTAGATTGAAATTTATATAAATTGAAACCATTATAAAATAAAACAAATCACTCACCAATGTATTTAAAATCCTGCAACATCAACACATTCATCATCTAAGACAAATAGCTCCTCAAGTACATCCTCACTTTCGTTGTTGAGAAGCTCGTCATATTGGTCCCATTCTGTACCTAGCGAGTTGATTTCCGCTTCGTCATCAGTATCCCAGAACAAATCGTCGTCAGTGCCATCCATGGCATTAGAAATCCCACACTTTTTGAAGGATTTGATCACTGTTTCGACTTCCACTTTTTCCCATGATTTGATCACGAAATCACACAACACATCAAGTGACGCAGCCCGCATAGCTCCTTTCGTATACGACTTTTCGCCACTCATCATCCAGTTATTCCATTGTTCACGCATGTGATCTTTGAATGGTTTATTCAGAGAGACGTCTAAAGGTTGTAGCATCGAAGTTAAACCACCCGGCCAAACTATCAACGGCTATAGGCCGTTGATAGTTTGGGGTCGTCTTATAGGACAGATATATGCTAAAACTATAAAACTTTGACGAAAATTTATACCTCGTCTTATCTGAAGGTCGTCTTATCTGCGGAAATATACGGTATCTGTCCTATAAGACGACCCCAAACTATCAACGGCCTATGAATTTAGTTTAGATCGGCGATCATCATCTGGATAATAATACTGTATAGCGTATACGGAATTATGTCCTATTCGCAAACATTCGCACTGATTCGGGCATTCGGGTAATGACCTTGACTATTCACAAAAGTGTCGTATGGGCTATTCTATTTTGTGGACATACCCTACACCGTACTAGTAAATAATTACGGTTTGTCCGTTTTTTCCTCAGTAGCTCAATAAACATAACTTTTAATATTTATTTTGTTTCAGTATTGTTTTACTATTACAATGTAATGTATTATCATATAGCGTATTTAAATAATATAATAGATTTTTCGATAAGTTGTAGTAATAATGGTTTCAATTTATATAAATTTCAATCTAATTTTTTTGTATCTGTCCTATAAGACGACCCGGATTTTGGGGGCCTGTTTTTATGATTCAACTATCGTCTTATCTGCGGAAATATACGGTAGTTATTTTGTGTGATCGATCGATTGATACAAATGGTTTCACTAATCCAGTTCCCTTGTCATTCTCTGTGTTCATTTTTATATGCAAAAGTATTATGAAGAAGAGCCGGTAATCCCTGCATATTTGTAGTAAGAAGATTCAATGATAATATGTCATCTCTAAGGCATCTGTAATCTGGCAAGTGGGAGAATTATGTCCATCGCCTTTTGATTAGCGGTTTAAACATTTCACCATTTCTGCCGTATTCATAGCTATAACCAGTCTGATATTCGTAAAGAATTAGATTAAGAAGAGCGTTATGAATGACCAGTTAACTAAGTTACCATCAGTTAATTTCAAAATGTAAAAACATGATAGACGATTTCCCCAAGATGTTACAGCATCATATGTAGTTTCTCAGGATGTGGCAACACGATATATAGTTTTTTCATGATGTGACAATAGGATATTGGATTTCTTCAAGATCTGACAACATGATACAGAGTTTTCCAGAAATCATCTATGATATCACAGCATCATACATGATTTCCTAGGGGATGTGGTAAAGCGACACATGGTTTTCTTCAAGATGTAATGTATGATACAAGGTTTCTTCAAAATGTGATAATATAATACAGGGTTTCTTCAAGATGAGACAGATGCAGAAGTTCTTCAAAATGTTGCAAAAAGTTACAACGACTCTTCAAACAAAGGGAAAAGGCTGAAAAGTACTGGGTTAATAAATGAAGTTTGAATCTATGAAAGAATACATCTGCAAAGATACAACAGCAATAAATAATAAGTAATGGTAGCTAGGCATAAACTGGAAGGAGAGCTGTGTACCAATCCCTAGTGATGATGCACGGAACCGGCTAGGTCTAGCACCTAATGTCCCACTCCGCCTTCTCGTGGTGCAGGCAGTTAGTACCTTTCAAAAGAGATATTCTCTTTTGGAAGGGAACGGAAGGGGAGGGCTGCCAGTTCAGTATGGCCTACTGATCTGGTCATCTATGGTCACTTTTTCTCTTTTTTTTTCAACCCTGCTGAGGAGTGGTCAACTTCACATGGTCCTGGTGCTGACCATTTATACCTACTAGGCTGGACTTGTTTATGGATTTGAGTTTGATTAAGGATCCTGGATTTGCTGCACTGGTGGCCTCTGTTGAGGGAGAATCTGCCGCTGTGTTGTCTGTTTGCTTTTGGTTGCCAGCCCTAAGTGAATAGAGGCATGGGATACTTTATATCAGCTGGTGGATAATCCTAATCAGAGGCCATCGCAAGTACCCGAATCTTACTTAGCTAGTTGGGCATCGTAATCCAGCGTGTTCCAGCGTGTTCCAGGCGATCCAGCGTGTTCTTTAACGTGTACAGAATATGGCTTTCCTGCACACGGGTCACGGGTCAGCGGCCCATACAACGGACGGCGGGGGGCGGGGGTGGCTCAGTCGGTAGCGCGCCAGACTCGTAATCTGTAGTTCCCAGGTTCGAGTCCCAGCTGGGGCAGCGTTGAGATTTATTTCCGCAAAATTCCCCGCCCTGCCCACGGTCAGTAGGGGACACCGATGGGCTTGGAAAGGCCGCTTGGAAAGGCCGCCGTCCGTTGGATGGGACGTCAAGCCGTGGCCCCGTGTGCGGGAGAGCCATACCCTGTGCACGTTAAAGAACACACTGGATGGCCTTGACGGGAGGCTACCATCTATCTCCCAACAGCTGTTCCAGTGGGTCCCCTCCCCCTACCTTCTCTGAGCCTTCGGGGTTCATGTGACCTGGCAATTTAGCCCATGGTGTGCAAAAAAGTGCCGCTCAGAGGTAAAACAACCTAACCCAACGGACGGCGGCCTTTCCAAACCCATCAGTCTCCCTTACTGACCGAGGGCAGGGCTGGGAGTTTTACGGAAATAAATCTTAACGCCGTCTCAGGTACTATTAAAAAAAATGTGTCTCAGGTAGGCCATATGGCTCTTGAAAAAGTCCACTTGAAAAGGTGGTGCCTGAAGTTCCTACCAGCATCGGTGACTTCAGCCATTAGCGGAAGAGGATCAGGTCTTTGCCCCATGCCTGCGATCAGGGGGCTGCTTGATATTGTTGGCCCTACCTATCTCAATAAACCTAGTTTCTTTAAAAATCCTACTAATCATTTTTTCTCTGCAGGAACGTGGAACGGGAGGACATTACATAGAGATTATCCTCTTGATGTCCTCACGCAGGAATTCCAGCGCTATAACCTAGATATTCTAGGCTTGCAAGAGACCAGATGGACAGGTAAAGGTGAGATACCTAAAATTAACTTTAAATTTCTCTTTACAGGGAGGGACGATGGAAAGCATCACCAAGGCCTGGGTCTGCTTCTCAGTAGACATGCTATTGATGCTCTTCTAGGATATGAGTGCATTAATGAAAGGTTTCTTACAGCAAAGTTTCAGACAAGCATTAAAGACTTGAATGTTATCTGCTGTTATGCCCCCACTGAGGATGCTGATGAGGATGAGAAAGATAGGTTTTACGGTCAACTTCAGGATATTTTTATTTCTGTCAAGAAAGGAGATATTACCCTTGTTCTTGGTGACTTCAATGCCAAAGTTGGTACTAACTCTGACCTTTGGGGAGGGGTATTGGTAGCTGCAATGTCAATGGGCAACGTCTCCTACAGGTAAGTAAACTCAATGGTTTCAGAATAACTAACACTTATTTCAAACACCGCCATATGCATAAGTACACACTGGTTTCACCTGATGGGCTGCATAAGAATATGATTGATTATATATTAATTAACAGCAAATGGGCTAGTTCTGTTAGGAATACCAGGGCATATAGGGGAGCTGAAATTGGATCTGACCATTACCTTGTTAAAAGTGTATTGCAACTTAAACTTAAAAAGTGTTGTGCTAGGGTTAAAAAGTTTACTTTTAATACTGAAGCTCTGAAAAACCTAGTTATAGCTAAAGCTTATCATGATAGGTTACTTAGTCATTATGACAGTCATGGTTTGCTTAATACTGAAGTTGAGGAAGAATGGGACCATTATAACAGACTTTTTTAGACACTAACAGTACTCTTTTAGGAAAAAAGGAGCAGAGGAGACAGAATTATTTAAGTGATAAGGCACTTGAGCTTATTTCAGAAAGAAGGAACTGCAGGAATGTCCTTAATCAGTACCCTACTAGTCCTAATAGAAAGGGTTACAGAGAGCTTAATAAACGGGTAAAGGATCAGTTAGCTACTGATAAGAATCTTTGGCTTGATGGCTTGGCTGACAAAGCCGAGGAAACAGTTAGGCAGTACAACAGGAGAGATCTGTACTAGATAGTTAATGTTTTATGTGGTAGAAAACGGACAGGAATACAAGGATTGAAGGATAAACAAGGTAAGGTTATAGACGGTGAGGATTCTGTCATGGCTAGGTGGGCTGAGCATTTCAGTGATGTTCCAAACAATGTGGTTAGTTCTACTCCCTTTGTTTGTAATGATGATAAATGCATTGGGGGCTTTAATGTTGGCTATATAACACAATCTGAAGTTATTTTGGCTATTTTCAAACTTAAACTTCATAAATCCCCAGGGGTAGATGAAATTATTACAGAAATGCTCAGAGCTGGGAATGTTTAGGTTACCACTTGGACGACTGAAATTTTGAATGTCTTTTATGATAAAGGCATGGTTCCTAAGGATTTTACCAGAGCTATTGTTATCCCTATTTTCAAAAAAGGTGATCGCAGGTCTTGTGATAACTATAGGGGTATCAGCCTATTCTCTGTTCCAGGAAAAGTTCTTTCCATGATTGTGCTTAATAATAATTAAGAATCTGGTTGACAGTCAATTGCGTGATGAGCAATGTGGATTCAGAAGTGGTAGGGGATGTGGGGATCAGATATTTTCACTTAGGCAGATTCTTGAAAAACGTTTAGAGTTTCAGAAACCTTTGGTTGCTAGCTTTGTTGATTTCAAAAAAAGCTTTCCACTCTGTTGATCGTCAAAATTTGTAGTTGATTGTGATATCATATGGTATACCAGACAAGTTAGTTAACATAATGAAAGCTCTCTATAATAACACTGAGTCGTGTGTGAGAGTTGGTAAGGCTTGTAGAAATTGGTTTAGCATTACTTCTGGTGTTCGACAAGGGTGCATTTTGTCTCCTTTCTCTTTAGTTTGGTTATTGATTATGTTATGCGAAATTCACTTCCAGGGAAAGATTTTGGCCTTGAATGGGCTGGAGATACGAAAATTTCTGATTTAGATTATGCTGATGATTTAGCCCTTTTGGCAAATGTATTGATGAGATGAACTCTTTCATTCGAGCTGTTGATGAGACTGGTAGTAGAGTAGGTTTGGTTATAAATAGAGAGAAAACTAAAGTGATGAAAATTGGTCAGGCAGGTTGTGATTCAGTTCATCTGAATGGTTGCAGTCTTGAGCAGGTGTCACAGTTTAATTACCTTGGGAGCTATGTAACAGATACTGGTGATGGGCGGCATGAGATTAACAGACGAATTGGGATTGCTGCCGGGACTTTTAAGAATCTATGGAGATTGTGGAGAAATAGACGTATACACCTAAAGACTAAAATTAGACTGTATAATAGGTTGGTACTTTCTAGGGTTAGTTATGGTAGTGAAATTTGGACGCTGTGTAAACAAGATAACAGGAAACTAGATGCTTTTGTTTCTAGATGCATACGTATTATCTTGGGTATTAGGTGATTTAACTTTGTAACTAATGATGAGGTTAGGCAAAAGAGTCTGCAACCTCCTTTAAGCAGCATATTGTGCAGAGAGAGACTCCGCTGGTTTGGCCATGTTGCCCGTATGGATAATTATAGATTGGCGAATAGGGTTATGAACAGTGTGCCTAGAGGCCTCAGAAGGAGGGGGAGACCTAGGATGCGGTGGGCAGACAATGTCAAACAGGTTCTTGTTAGAATTGGTGTGCAGTGGCCGGATGCAGCAGATGTAGCTCAGGAGAGATATGCTTGGAGAATTAAACTGCACGGTCTGGTTGGACCTCCATAGCCCATGACTGCTTGAGGATGATGATGATGAATTGCGGAATTAATACCAGGCGGATATATGGTATTTTGGCATGTTAAATCGATTATAAACTTTGTGATACCTTTAGAATAAGTTTTAATATAAACATCTAGCCCAAATATAATTCGGTTGCATTCTATGGACACCTTTTTCAGTTTATTTTAAGTGCCCAGTTCTGATTATTCCTATATTCTAATATCCTATTTCTGACCTGTAAAAAAAATTAGGTTGACTAATAAACTGCAATTTAAATTAGGTCAAGTGTAATCGACTTTTGATTTATCAAAACCTACTTATCATTTGCGGCGGTTATCATAAAAGTAACCCCTGTGTTGTGCGAAGGTCTAAAATCCATGAATTCTGATATAATTAGTATCTCAATAATAACAATTCAGACTTATTTGTAAAAAAAGTGCATTTATTGGTAATTAATAATTTTTGTGATTCAGATATGTATACCACCATAATGCATTTCGTGAACGCTCTCAACTAAAACGTTGAAAAAAAATTTAACTAAAAAATAAAGAAGGTATTCCCCCTACACAAATGACAGAGACAATCTAGAAGCTATATTGGTCTTGTCTTCCCATGCAACGTAAAAAATAACGCACACATAGGCATGTCAGATGGTTTAGAAGGAAGGTAAGCTAACCACTAGACCGGCAATGCGCGGCATTTTCGTTTCATGGATTTCAGAAAAAATGTGTTTAATATAAGGGTAAGTACAATAACATTAATTAAAATAAAACTAGTCTATTTTTCGCAATTCATTGAAAAAATACATCTCGTTTAAAAAAACCAAACATAAGTGATCGTACGCAATAATTGCAGACTGATTTTAAAAACATTTTGAAATGCATTGTACACGTATTTGATTGTGACGAGAGAGAATTACGCTATAAAGGGAGGAAAATTTCCGCGAAGGCTTTAAGGTGTGACTTTTTGGGTAGCATATATTTGAATGGATGAGCTTTAAGAGCTGGGAGCCGGTAATTACCTTTTCAGGGGAGAAATAACAGTTTAGTGGGAAGGGAATGAATTTGCTTTTGCAATGAATTTCATCTTAAAACCTGAATTCCCTTTCCGGTTCCCATGCTCAGGAGATCAATTCTCCACCCGCAGTGTAAAAGAGGTCCTCTATTTCGGTTAATCAATGGAATGGAGCTGACTTCTCTCACAACTGACGAAAGCTAAAATTCCATTCGAATAATGTTACCAAGGGATTCAGTTCCTTGAAGCCTTTTCGGACGCACTGGGGTCCAACTGATATGGATCCCTAATAAATGAAATAAAAGTAAGAACAATCACTATACACACACACTTTTCTCAAAGGTCTGACAATCAGGCCTGTCAGTGTAAACGTAAAGGTATTGGGATTCATATCTCGGATGCTTTTGCTCAACATCTAAACAACTTAATCGCTCGGTCTATCAAATGTAATCTCCATGTGTGAAAAGATATATTTAACGTTATGTTTGAAAATTTTTGTGCATAATACATAAGTAAGCAACTTTTTAAATGAAATATTTTATATATCAGGCCGAAAACTATTTCGTTGAAATTATTGCTGCCTATTATGGTTACTTTGTATACAGCGGGCTTTAGCTAGTTTTAGAAGCTAACTATTGCTTTCGTTTTTCTGTCTGTCCTGTAGACATTCAACTTCTGTGTTTAGATCTAATTTTTTAAATTCTTTTCGAGCTGGATATGGTTGGCTCTGAGCAGCACTTATTTTACACACAATCGGCTAAATAGCCAAGTCAGAAGGACCAGAGGGCTCAGAGAAGGTTGAGGGAAGCAGACTCACTAGATAACTGCTAGGAAACTATATGGCCGCTGCCCATCAGGAGATCCAGCGTGTTCTTTAACGTGTACAGAATATGGCTCTCCTGCACACGGGTCACGGCTCAGCGGCCCATACAACGGACGGCGACCTTTCCAAACCCATCAGTCTCCCTTACTGACCGAGGGCAGGGCTGGGAGTTTTGCGGAAATAAATCTCAACGCTGGCCCAGGTACTATTCAAAACTGGGAACTATATATTCCGAGCCTGGTTGGCTACTGAATGAGCCACCTCCGCCCCAGGTTGTATAGATATTGAGAAAATATTAGGATTCGGATTTTCCGAAATGTAATCCTGTAGAAATCGGAAAATAGGGAAAATTGCTAAATTTGAAACAAATATTGAATCACATCCATTTGTGCCAGAACTTTGACGTTTTCATAGTGGGGTGTAAGGGTCAAGTGGTTTACACTGACAGCAATTGAGCCCTTAGCCGCAGGGGGTGAGGAGAAGGCTAGTTGTTCGCTTTAAGAAAGATAAACGAAAAAAAAAAATGATTTTATAGACAGTAATAAAACAAGATTATCTGCTTTTCTCAATCACCATTAGTTTGAATTTCTGCTGTTAAAAGTTAGTAAGAAAATAAAAAGTAGGAACTATTCTTTTTCAAAGAGAATCATTTTATATTCTCAAGATATGGTACATATTCTTTTAATATATTTTTTGGTTTCGCTATTGACATATTAAATTTTTTTCATTCCAAAAGTTTAGCTCCTTCAGTTCGAAACGGTACCAGATTTTGAAGAGTGTATGAGATCAAAAATATCAGGTAAGTACCTGATATTTTTTGATATCGACAAGTTTACGTAAGACTCAGGATTTATTAGAATGTAATGTGTACGGTGCGTATGTTTCAGGGTTGACAGAATTCGGTGAGTACTTTCGACACAATTACGGAATAAAAACCGGCTCGAAGAAGAATATAAAAATTATTTTTCTTTTGCACATTTCGAAATGTAATAAGGATGTTTTGAATGTTGGAAATAAGGACCATTGTATGCAGGGACGGATCTGGAAAAAAATAAGGGAGTCGAAGGGCAACTGACACATTCGAGCCGGACAAATGTGAAAGTGGCGGCCAAAAGAGACTGGATTTCCGTTGCAGTGCAACATTTTCTCTTTCATTTTACAGTTTTTTTTTTAAAAAAATCATGAAATACCCACATGTAATAATTATTGACATCCATTACTCTTACTTGCATTCTCAAGGAAGTGGGAGTATGGACCACCTTGATCCTCTTCTAGATTATTTATTATTTATTTCTGATTTAGATTAGCGGTGATCATTTCTGAATATTTGTTCCCGTGTACATGACACCTTCAATTGCACCAATTTCAACTGTATTAAAGTATTATATTAATCTGTATGCTGCCCAACTATCATTTCTTTCATGAAGCATTTATTTCAAATTAGAAAAATTATCCTTTTTGATTTCAGTGGCATCATCGATATGTTAATTGTAAGATATACTTCTGAGTATTATTTGGCATTGTATGAAATGTATTTTGTATTTGTTTTCTATTGCAATCATCATTCCTTCCGTTCTCCATATTGGAACTAATTAAAACGGTTACGTAAAATGAATTTGATGATTCAACACACAAGAGGACATCATTAAATTTGTCTCATTACCCTATTAGGGTAATGAGACAATTGCGTATTTCAAAAAGAAGAAAATGATGAAATGAAAAGAAAAATTATTTAATATTCATCTATTTCTATTTAATAAGTCTTATCTACTTAAAACTATGCCTTGGAAACTGCTAACTTAAAGCTTAAGAATTCTTACATTTATTCAATGGCAATAAGGCTTTGCCGTCTTAGCCAAAAGGGGGTGCGAAAATGAAACTTTTTCTTAAGAGATAAACAAAACAATATATAATTTTTTTTTTGTTTTACAGGCACTAACAAAATAGTAATGATTTAACAATATTTGATAATCTCGGCGTTACCTGTAGACGTTTAAACGCCTATAAATCAATAAATGTCTTTTATTAAAAAAAAAGCCGGAGTTAGTTCAACAGGTTAAAATACTCTGACATGTTTCTGGAGAGATGTGGGTTCGAATACCGTATGTCGGCGAAATTGTTTTCCACAAAAATATTAATATTTACAAATTTCGAATCCCCATCGGTGGAATTTCCAGTGTTAGAGAGTGCTAAAGGCGGTATATAAAAACTCGAAAGGCGACATCTAACGGGGGAAAAAAGCAGGAAAATACCAAATCTTTAAATAAGCATTGCAAACGATCTGTTTTTGCTAGAAACTTAAATTTTCGGACATAGAGTATAATGGTCAAGTGGTTTACCCTAATAGTAATGATTTGTCACGTTGGTAAAATGCAACTTTTCTGCTTTAAGAGATAAATGAAAAACTTTTTTTTGCACATTACAGGTACTAATAAAATATTAAGTTTATTTTCTCAATTATACATTAGTTCGAATTTCCACTGTCAGAGGGGATTGTAAGTATCAAATAACTAAAAGAACGCATATCGCCTCTGGCGCATATGGGAATCACATTTTCAAAGAGAATGAAGTTTTCCTTTGCCTGATTTTTCAGTCCTTAAAAGTTTTAATTATGGATGTTCGTGTTGTGTTTCTACTGAGGTTCCGCCATTTTCATGGACCTTCTAATATGCCATATAAATTGACAGGCTCCAATTAGACCTCTGTAAAAGCAGCTGCTGGAGGAGTTATTTATTTATTTTTAAATGTATGATAGGGAAATGTGCATAGTAGTATTTTATTAGTAATTATAAAACATAAAAAGTATTTGTCTTTCGTTTCTTAAATTTAAAAAGTTGCTTTTCTCTCGCTCCTTTGAAAATAGTGGGCAGATCATTGCTGTCAGTGGAATTTCTACCATAACAGAACTCTACACGCCGAAATTGCATTCACCTCCCCCCTGGGTCCAAAGGGTCAAGTGATTGTTGCCAATGTAACTACGTAACCTTCACATTTCAGCACCAAAATTTCAAACTTCTAACATAACTACATCGCTTGGAATATTCGTTTGATATTTTTGAATTTTCAAATATTTCCACCGTTAGAGGGCGCAGTTGTAATTTTTGGTTGATTAGAAAAATTCAAATCGTAATATATCATTAATACGTATATAACACAAAAAGAATTTTTTTATTTATCTGTATAAACATAAAAGTTCGACGTCTGCAAGACGGACAGACAACAAAATGAAATTATATATGTATTTAAAAAAAAAAGCCGTAAAATTTACTTTTCCTTTTTTAGCCGTTTCCTAAAGTGCTTCCAATCATGAACACTGAAATCAGTATCAAATATTAAACTACCCTTTTACGGAATCCATAAGTATCCGTGCAATACCATTCAGCTTTGCATGGCAAACAATCCGAGTAACGACAAAACATGGTCCAATTTTGAGATGGCCAACCTCTACCTATATAGGGCTTCTAGGCACGGCTCAAAAGCGCTGGATCGGCCAAACCCCAGCATTCTCAGCTCTCGATGTGCACTACAAGCTCGGTGTTGCGAGAAGGTACGCCGATTATTACTCCGCCGTTGTGCCACCTATATCAACGTTGGTGGGGGGACGTTTGAGCATTTGTTCTAATGATCTCCAATAAATGTCACTCTGGAAACCTCTGTGTCTGTCCTTCATTTCCGACTCCTCACTGCGTTTGCGGTCGCATATTCCATGACGAATATTGGTGGGTTTGGTGTGTACTACCATACCCTCACGTTTGGGCCATGAATTCAGGAACACCCTGGAATTTCTTTTTGCCGATACACCTTTTATCAAGCATAAGGGTTTATGTTGAAATAATAGGAATCACAGGTATAAACCTGATGGTGAAAAATATTTAATAGAGGAAAAATTATCGTTTGCAGGGTGGGATTCGAACCCACACCTCCTAATAACTTGTCAGATAATCTGACATGTTATCATGAGGTCGTGGACATGCTGATGTTACGAGGTCTTGACATATTATACACAGAGTTATTTAATATTATACACAGAGCACTTAAAAATTAGGTATTCTTTTGAAATGACCCTATATTTAATCACTTCATATTCTTCACTCATATTCTAAAACAACATTTGTCCACTAGTCATAGTTTCTGGAAAGCTAAATTAAAACTGATCAAGCTTTAGAATTTAACTAGGAGAAAAAATCTTTTTTCGTAGACTACCTACTATTCTTCTATGCTCTTATTTACTTACAGTAGAAAATAATTACATAACTTTGCAGTTAGTCGGCCCCAATTTTTATTCCTTTGTATGTGTGAAGATTTCAAACGTATGAAAATCTTTTGTTCAAACAATAGAAAACTATTAGTTTTTAAGCAATCATACAGCATATACTGATACCATTAAAACAGTACACATTAATTCTTGTAGGTAGGAGATTTTGCAACATTAGCATAAAAATAAATTACCCTCAAGTAGCTGCTTGCCACAGTGGTCTTAGAGGAACATGTCAGTAAAATACGACATAGAGATGATCTGTGGGGAAATCAAGAACTTACGAAAAGGCATCAAAAGAAAGGAACTTTCACGTTTTATCCGGGGCTCAAACCCAGGTCCTTTGGATCAGTAGGTTAACCACTATGTCACTGAGACCTGAATATTAGTATGAAAAAAGATTCCCCCTTAAGCAGCTGCTTACCATAGAGCTGTGACAGCAGCCTGTCTAGTTTAATACGCCATAGAGAAGACCTAGGATGAAGGGAAGACATCAGAAGAAAGAAAGCACAAACAAACAAGCCTTATCCGGCATTCGAACTCAGGTCCTTCTAATCAGTAGCCAAGGCCACGGGGACGGCTAACATTAGTATACGCAAAAGCAGGGCCAGGTCTAGAGGAAAGCAAGCGAGCCATCCACCCCTTTCAGAATACTACTAAAGGTAACAGACGGAAAAATCATTGAATTCATTTATATTGCATGCATTTTAAAGAATCTTTTTAAAAAACTGAGGGGTAAATTTTTTACTGCAATGAGAATATTGCCTGTTGCTCCTCCCCCCCCCCCCCCCTCTTTTACATTTTTCTGACTCGATTGGGTTTCTTCCCCCCTCCCCTCGATATTTTTCTAGATCCGGGCCTGCGAAGAAGCAAATACTTGCAATAATATATTCCGTCTTCATATGTGTCCATCAGAGTCCACTTGAAAATACTACATGAGAATCTTTAAACATAAGGATAAAGATATCTTTTTACTCTCTCCTTACAACCGTCTGGCTAGATTTTGATAGCTGGGAGTTATGTACAAACTTGGCGAAATAGTCAGCGAAGATGTGTGTTCAAACATTTTGCGATAAATTCTCTAGGGAACCCTAAAACATACGAGGTTCATTTTCCTCACACTCTAACTCTATGAACTGAAAGAATATCAGAGAAGTCTTTTAACTTTTGGTGAAGTTTCGATTGATTGGTGGCAACGGCAAACATGTCTTGAAGTATAAAGCTTTCCACCAATTCTGAAATCTTTCACATTCATGGCGTAAAAGATTTCCTTTTTTATTCAAGATAAATAGGCAAAGCATATTTTTTTCGCTCTGCAAATATACAAATAGTAGCAGAACAATTTGAGAATAATTTCTGCTTGCTCTCTTCTGCAAATAAGCTTCGTTTTTTCGATGCCAACTTCAATGTACATACAGTGTAAGCAGAAACTGAGCTACTCCATAACATTTCCATAACATTCTCTATCTTAGAGTTCTCCTGGCTCTTACATATAAGGAATAATGTTGGAAGTATCATATCTGAATACAAAGATAAAACTCTCCTCAAAGAATTTGAAATACGAATAACTCATATAACACGAAAATGTGATAAGTGTTGTTTATGTAATAGATGATGCTTAACATTCTGAACTGAATGTTACTGCCTGACCAAATAATTATGAACAAATGCATCGTGCGTGAAGTACCATGACGTATGTCAATTTATGCAAAATATCTTACTAACATAAGTGTTCTACGTCACTTTGAAATCCTGTGAAAGTTGTAAGGGCGTGGTGGAAAGCAAAGTCAAGTACGACATGGGTAAAAAGGCTGTTTTGACTGACTACTAAAGGGCTCATATTTGGAGCGCGATGGACAAAAGGTGATGTTCCATCACGTCTTGTGTGAAAAACACGGACCACAATATCGCAAGTGTTTGGGGAATGGCAATAATTAAAAAAAAAAAACAAGTCTTTCAACATTGGTAAATGCGGAAGAAAAAATGGCTCTGAAAGGAGGATAAACGTTTTTCGGCCGAACTCAGGACAGACTTGCTTGGAGAACTAAATTGCACGGTCTGGTTGGACCTCCGTAGCCCATGGGTGCTTGAGGATGATGATGATGACACGACAAAACAGAGATACTTCATTTTATCAGTTGAGAGAGATGGCCGTTAGCAGCACTTTAAAACCCATTTCAACGAAAATTATGCTCATAGAATTGAAAAAATTTGAAATTTGTAAATTGTATCATGAAAATATTATATTGTAGTGGCAACAGACAGCATGTTAAAGAGGGAAAAGGAATTATTTTATATCACGTGTGAGAAAAAATCATGTGTGTGGTTTACAAAAAAGAATTGAATGTCGTCGTTATTTTTCAAAAAATGCTTTTCGAAAGGTTAAAAATAATTTGTGAAAAAGATCATTTCTTTTTTTCTAAAAAAAAAAAGAATTATTTGTGTTTCTAAATGAACAGTAAATGAACTGTATTCACTCTTCAGTAACATCTAAATATGACTTCTTACCGATCAGTTGCCATTGATACCAAATTTAAAAGTTTGCAGAAATTTTGTGGTCCCTTACCTAACGCTTGTAGCTCAAGATTCTCACAGTCATCTCATCTCTTCACATGTTCCGGAAGTATTGAACATACTCACCGGAAATCAAACCGGAAATCAATTTGCGGTAAGAGGAGACTGGAGGTTGCTTAAAAGTTATTTTCGCTTCAAGAGTTTACAGAGAGTTGCTCTTAAACAAAAGTTTGAAACGCAGTTCCATTTCCTTTTGCAGCTATCATATCTTAAATTTGAATCAGAGCGCTGTCTTCAGAGCACTTATGCATGGTGACAAAGTGGGCGGAATGTCTTCTAAATGGAATGGAGAAAAAAGGAATCTTAGAATTCAAGAAACTTCTCACAAGTTCACAATAAACACTCACTTTCCGTACAGGAAATAGGTTCCTCTGAGAGCGCTAGATGAAAACTTATATATAATGTACTTAAACTAGATAAGGTCACAGAGTGATTAATTCTACATCCTTGTACTAAAGCAGGTCCTACATAGGACATAAATCGTATTTTGTTCTTTTTATTTACTTTTTGAAGAATGAAGTCTTGGCTTTAAGAACTATGTGGGACAATAAAATTCTCTTATATTTGTGGCGGCCTGTTCATTACATGACTTGAGGTCATGGACATATTAAGGTTAACTGGTCTCTAAGCACTAAAATTTAGGTGTACTACTTTCTTAAAAAAAAAAAGTCTTGCTAGAGGAGTAGTTATCGTTGTGAAATTAATAATAGTAAGTATATTTACGTATATACTGGTAATACTCGCCAAACATTTGATACGAAACTCTTCCATAAATTCATTAAGACCAAGAGCGTACGTCGATCAATAATTGCATTCATATGGCAGAGCCCCAGAAATCTCGGACTCCTTTGGAGGGATCACCCCCAATCCACGACAGCTAGGAACCCATTCTCACACCAAGAGAGTCAGAACTAAGTGTGACCACCCTACCAAATTCGGAACCGATCGCTCAAGTAGCCGCAGGACCATGGGGAAACTGCCAATTTATGCCACCGATATCACACGTGTCCGTCCGTTCATGCCCGGAATTGCAGCTAATATATGATATGACTAGTAATACCCACGCCAAACGTTTGGCGCGAAACGGATCGATTTTTTTCACAGCTCCCCAGACATGCTTCTCACAACATACTACTCCATTCACAAAGTAGGCGACGGCAGCGCTCCAGAAATCTCGTACGCTTTTCGAGGGATCACTCCCGACCCACGGAAGCTAGGAACCCGATCTGTCACACCAAGAGAGTCAGAACTAAGCGGGACAACCCCCAAATTCGGGATTGCTGAAGCAGCCGCAAACCACGAGGAAACTTCCTATTTCTGCCACCGATGGAGTCAGACATGTCCACTCACTCGGAATTACAGCTATTATTTAACATGATAACTACTAATACCCATATTAAAACATTTGGCTCGAAAAAAAAATTCTAGTTCATTCACAGTCTCCAATCACAGTCGCACGTCAATAGATAACTTCATTCACAAGGCAGACGACAGTAGCGCCAAAAATCGGAGGCCTTTCGAGAATCACTATCGACCCATAGCAGCTAGAAAGCCGTTCCGCGACACCAAATATTCGAGCGTAAGAGGGTCAGAACTAAGCGGGACCATCCCACCAAATCCGGGATCGATCGCTGAAGCAGCCGCGGAACCACTAGGAAACTGCCAATTTCTGCCACCGATGAAATCGATCGTGTCCTCCCGCCGTTTCTGAGCTGTAGAACTTAAGATTCGCCTCCCGGATTTCCCCTTTTGTACAGTATGATGATAATATGGATCAAATTTATCTCCATTGTATTTAAACTTTACAGAACAGTGTGTCATGACGTCATCGCAAGGATGCTTTACCATTTCTAGTCAAACTGCACGAGGCATGCAGACGCAGCATGTAGGGGGGGACGAAAGAAAACGAAATAGTAGCAGTTGAAATGTAATTGGTTACATAACGAAATAATGTTTGTCGAGTGCAACAATTAGATGGATGAATTTTAGGGAAAAAATGCAAAACTTTATTGGACCAAGAAAGTGTGCATCGATTACAAAAGATTCTAACTCCATCTATAAATGTTCCATATTAGACATATTGTTTTAGCAGATAAGACTGTTATGTAAAATTTCCTCATATGAAGACTTTTAAGCACTCTATTATATTTTTCTGAGTTTTTCCATGGTTAACCTCGAGGGTGTAAGAAAAGAGAAGTTTAGAGAGTCTCTAATTGAACTTTGATAAGAAATATCTTGAAAAATACAAACAGAAGTACTAGGCTGAACTTCTGCAACTCTTAAATTGAGGGAAAGAATTACTAAGCTCTGAACAATATACGTTAGAGAAATCGGATGGTTTTTACCTCTGTGCAACAGTGTTTTGCACAGAGGTCTAGGTCACAAGGACTCCAGGTCTCAGAGAAGGTTGGAGGAAGGGAACCCATTGGACAGCCATTAGGAAACAGGTGGTAGTCTTATCCAGGTTATCTTTAATGTGCACAGTATGTGGCTCTGCTGTACTCTTGAGACACGACTTCATGTCCCATCCAGCGGATGGCGACCTTTTCAAGCCCATTGGTATCCCTTTTCTCACTGAAGATAGGGTGGGGTTTAGCGGAAATAAATCTCAACAACGTTACAGATGAATAATTACCTTAATCTAGGAGGAATACGAATTCACGATTTCTTGATAATACGGTAAATATTCTACCGCTGACATTTTCTCGTTAATCCTAATTCTGCCTACCGTGAGCCTTGTGTTTGGCAAAGCCACCGTCCTTCGGATGGTAGGTTAAGCTGTGGTCGGTGTTCAGAGAATTCACTCACTGGCCTTAATTGGAGTCTTCTATCTGTATCCTAATATCTGTTCAGCACATCCTCCCAATCTTCTCTGAGGCATTGGAATCCTTGTGACTTTGCTATTTTGCCCATTATATGAAATAAGCGCCGCTCCAAGATAAAAGTTTCCTGGTTCAAATCCCAGCTGGGCCAGCATTGAGATTTATATCAGCAAACTCCCCGTCCTGCTCTTGGCCAGTAGGGGATACCGGTGGACTTGGAAAGGTCGCCGTCCGTCGGATGGGGAACCCACTAATCACAATGTAATATACATTCGTCGCTAGTGGGAGGGCGGCTCAGACTGTAGCGCGCCAAGTTCGTAACCTGCTGTTCCCAGATTTGTGTCTTACTTGTGCCAGAGTCGAGATTTATCGCCGCTGAACTTCCACCCTGTCCTCGTTCAGAAGGGGGAGAGCGATGGGCTTGTTAATGCCGCTGTCCTTCAGATGGGACGTGATAAACCGTGGTCTCCTGTGCGGGTGAGTTATCCCCTTTGCACGCTAAAGACTAAGCTGGATGGCCTTACTTTAGAGACTTCCATCTGTCTTCTGACAGTTGTTCAGTGGATTACCTTCCCTAACCTTTTATGAGCCTTTAAAATCTTGTGACTAGGACATTTTGCTCATTGTGTGCAAAAAATGTGCAGCTTAGAGATAATCTAACTCAGTCTTCGAAAAGAGGTCTCTTTACTCTTCATCCAAAACGCTAATCACTGCGGTGGGATTGTAACATTTAGGTTGTTATATTTTACTCGAATGTTGACAATGTCAAAACGCAGCCAATAGCGCGTCAGGCTCGCAATCCGCTGTTGCCACGTTTGAGTTCCATTTGCGTCAGCGTTCAGAATTATTACCGCTGAATTCCCACCATCCTCGCTCTGAAAGGAGACAGTGGTGGGCTTGGAAATGCCCTCCTTCAGATGGAACTTCCATCGTTCTCCTAACAGCTGTCCAGTGGATCCCTTTCCCAAACATTTCTCATCCTTTTGTAACCTTCTGATATCTCCATTGTGTGCAAAAATGTGCCTCACAAATTAAAACCCAGACTTCAAACCCATGGCTCTTTACTCATCAAGAAAAACCGCTGATCACTGCGAGGGGGTCTGTAGAAATTAGGTTGTTATGCTTTACTAGATTGTCGACGATGTCAGCACGATAATACCGAGAAAATATGCAGTGATTTCATTGGCATGAAATTCTCTTACATTTTTAAAAT
This sequence comes from Ryuthela nishihirai, assembly GCA_038380435.1. Classification (NCBI taxonomy): domain Eukaryota; kingdom Metazoa; phylum Arthropoda; class Arachnida; order Araneae; family Heptathelidae; genus Ryuthela; species Ryuthela nishihirai. The sequence continues at coordinate 20,265,887 of JAWZYU010000020.1, forward strand.
GTGCGTATTCTTAAGGTATTTAAGGGTCTTCTCGAAACATTGTGGTGAACATTTTTCAGACAGATTCTTTTTGTCGTAACTGAAATCTAAAAAAAACGATACCCCCTCAAGCAGCTGCTTGCCACAGAGGTCTGACAGGAGCCTGCCAGTTTATATGCCATAGCAGAAGATCTGAGAGGATGTCAGGACCTCAGCAAAAAAACAACACAAACGTCCATGCCTTATCCGGGGCTCGAACCCAGATCAGTAGCCAAGCGCGCTAACCACTCGGCCAATGCCTATGCAATAGTATGATTTTGGTAAACTGTGTTTTTATTTCAATTTTATATTCGTAAAAGCTGTAGAACTTAGGTGTATACTTCGTGCATTTCGAAGTGTGAAAAAAATTTACGAAATAAAAATTTTCATTAATCTCCTAACAGCTATTTAGTGGGTCTCCTTCCCCTACCCAACTACGAGGTTTTTGTGACCAGGCCATTAAGCCTGTTGTGTGCATAAAAGTGCCGCTCAGAATTAAAACCAACCAACCCACGAGTAAAAGGAAAAGAACTATTAGCTGCATACAGAACCGGTAAAAAACATTTTGTTCACGATGTTAATTTAAGCTTTTGCAACTCTAAGCGATTTTACTTCTTTTGCCTTTCTAGAATTGCTTCTTTTGGGGGGAGGACACAAAAAGCGAATTAAATATTTTTTTCTGCACTGACAAAACATAATTTTTATTCCAACGTAATTATTAAAAATAGCAAAGCACATTTAAATTTGTAAAGTCTTCTAATGCTTTTAGTCAGCCTAAAAAGTTTTTAATTAGAGAAAGTCCTTAAAAAATATTTTTTTTCTAAACCCAACTTATGTTGTTCCAAGCGGCATCTCCGTAGGATTGTATTGCCCATTCGGCCATGACTGCAAGTAAAGGTAATCTCTGTCTTTCTGGTTAGCTGTGTTACCACCCCTTTAAGAATTTGACTGCTAAATAGTTAAGAACTAGTCGGTAATTTCTGATATTGAATATGCCTTCTTATCCTTCCCATGGCCGAGTGGTTAGTGCGCTTGGCTACTGCTCTAAGGGACCTGGGTTCGAGCCCCGGGTAAGGCATGACTGTTTGTGTCGTTTTTCTGCTGAGGGCCTGCCATCCTGTCAGACCTCCTACTATGGCATATAAACTGACAGGGTTCTGTCAGACTTCTGTGGCAAGCAGCTGCTTGAGGGGGTATTTATTATTATTTAATATTATTATAGGTTTATCAAATTTCTGGCCAATTAAATTGTGCTTTTTGCTGTAGCGAAAACATCAGTTTAGTTGTTTATTTCCTCATTTTTTTAGAAAAAAAAATACGTATATGGAAATGTAAAACAAAAGAAGCAAAATAACAGAACATTGAAACTGTCAAACAGAGCGCGTCAGTCTTGTAATCTATAGTTTTCAGATTCGAGTCCCACCTGTGCCAGCGTTGAGATTTTTTTCCGCAAAATCTTCACCCTGCCCTCGGTCAGGAAGGGAAGACTGATAGGCTTTGAAACGCTTCTGTCCTTTAGATGGGACGTAAAGCCGTGGCTCTGTGTGTAGGAGAGCCATACCTTGTGCACGTTAAAGATCACGTTGAATGGTCTTGGCGGGAGGCTAATATTTGGATCCTAAGAGCTGTCCAGTGGGTTTTCCTTAACGTTCTCTGAAAAACTGAAAAAAAATTAAGTTCTCTGAGCCCCTGGGGTCATAGTGACCTGGACGTTTAGCACATTGTATTTAAAATAGCGCCGCTCCCAGGTAAAACAACCAGCACAAAAGGTGTACATATTTATCAGTACATCTGAAAATATATATGAAAGAAACATCATCCAAAACAAAATCCAAGAATTAGTAATATTAAGATGATATAATTGTATTTGTATTTAAAAGGAATTAGAATTTTTTTATCTTTGAAATCGAAAAATTAAATATGAAGAAAATGTATTTTTGCAAAATATTGATCGCAATGAGAAATTGACAGACTTAAATTTCATCTTAGCCAAATGCTCATTGATGGTGTTTTAGCACTAACATCATGGTGGTGTTTTAACACTAACATCCCCGTGCAGAAGAGTATCTAAAGGAGTGTTTTAACACTCCCTTAGATACTCCTCTGGTCAATAACACATGGTATGACTTTTGACGCTTTAGATTATCAACAGAAACATCTGCAGTTAGCCTTGTTTCAAAGAGAGCAGATAAGAGAGGAAGAAAAATCAATTATACTAATCAGTTTCTTTCCATGAAATTTTAGAAATTCTCAACTGTTCATTATTTTATCCTTTCCATGTATAGTTACTAATTCTATTTTAAAAAGGAGTTTTTTACTTGACTTTTTTACACCTTCAAGGATTATACTAAACATCAGTAGCTGTTGCATTTTCTTTTGCAATCAACAGATAATTTTCTTATATATTGTTTCAATTTCCTTAATAATTTTCCATTGCGTAGGTATTATAATAATTTATTTTTCTTTGAACATATTCATACAAGATTACAAAAGAATGCATTAATGAAAATGTAAATCAATCAAAGCAAAACAAAGAAAATGAATTAAAAGAGTCACCTAATATAGAAACAGGGGTATAAAAACCCTTCTAGACGTTCCACGTTTATCTTAAACGTTAAACTATATTTTGAAGTCCCATCCGACGCATGAAATGAATAATTTAAACCCATCATCATCATCAATACACATCAAATTTTGAATATTCCTGCAAAGAGTTAAAACAATGCAGACTCATTCAGGCATAATTTTTGTGGATCCTTACGGATATATATATATATATAATTGTGTTTTTAATTATTATTAATTTATATTCATTCATTTTTTAAAAAATTTTAATTATTATTCATTTATCTTTTTTTATAGTTTATCTAAGAGATTGATGTTTTTGAGATAATTAATTAATAATTTGTAAAAAGTGAGTTTTAATTTTTTTGATGTTGGTTCTAATACGTTTTTAAAATTAAATGTGTTTACATTATATTTTTGCAATTTATTAAAATAAATTTTTCTCTCCTCTTCATATTTGTTACAACTGAATATTATATGCTCTAGTGTTTGTATGTTATTGCAGAATAAACAATTTGGTGAGTTTATTTTTCTAAATTTAAATAGTGTGGAATTTGTAAGAACTAGATTAGACTTTATTCTTAAAATCATAGAAATTTCTTTTTTTAATCCAAAATTATTAAATTTACCAATATTATTAGAGATTTGAAATCTATGTGTGTTCCTAGCTTTTGTCAAATAATTTAAACATAATTATCTGTGAAGGGTTTGCAGCGCTAAATATTATTATTTTTGTAATAGGTGACCACACATATAGGGCCCTGTGCGAAAAGCAAAAGTTCTACCTGCATACGCACCCACAAAGCTTTATTAGCATATGTGTACAATGTAATAGATACTTAAGAATCGTCAAGGTTCTGCAAATGCTTGAAGCCTGACGTATATTTGAGAGCAAAAGAACTCAGCCTAACGTTTATTAATGATTAATAATTAACTGAAAGCAAATTGTTACGACAGATGAACGTGCTACAATGAACTTGTGATTTGATGTATCATATTGATGTTCACATGTGCTGCAGCGTGCGAATTAGTCACTAACCACTTCGAACGAACTTAACTTAAAGCAACAGAATAGGAGAGTTGTAATGTGTAAAAAATCGTAATTTGTTTTAGTTTGTGTACTGTAGTATAAAGAATAAATGTTTTTATTTGGTTGTTCGAGGGAGGTTAAATAAGTTTATTATTGTGATAGTGTTAGTAAATTCTCCTCATTTCAGCAAAAAATAAAAAGCTTGCAATTATCAACATCCCTTCATACAAGATTACAAAAGAATGCATTAATGAAAATTAAATCAATCAAAGCAAAACAAAGAAAATGAATTAAAAGAGTCACCTAATATAGAACCAGGGGTATAAAAACCCTTCTAGACTAAACCCTTCTTCACTAATTCAAGGAGCATGCAGCGGATCAACACCTAATAAGCACCTAACGCATCACTTTCTTGAAGAAATAGCAAATAGTAATCTGAGGCCTCTTCCTCAATCAAGCATATGGGACATCATTTACTTCTACTTGTGCCAACTCTGGCACCAACTCTCGCTTTCTGTGCGAAGGTAATGAGGGCCTCAAGGAGAGATCGCTCACCTTAGAAGCCTTCGGCGACAGACACTCAAGCCCTTGACCAAACTGCTGCGCGCTTCTCTTGTCGGAATGATCGACCGGCAAACGATGCGCACTCAGGAGACTCCTGAAAGACACGAGACTCAGCAATACAAAGAAACTGGATTTGAGCGCTCTCTCTCTCCATCTTCTGATACGTTCTTGTCTACTGAAGTGCACGCTTGCTTTACCTGCTCCCTCTCCAGTCTCAAAAAGAGCCCGAAATTGCTGAAAGAATAAATGGGCGGAAAAAGGCACGCCAGTTTGCTTCCAACGGACAAATAGGTTCATTAATGCTTTATCGCTGCATAGTAAAGACGTCTCCGCAAAACCATGGGAGAAGAAAAGGCATGGATTTCAAGTGAGCGTTCTGCATTTGATATGCAAATAATACAGTCTTTGTTGTGTCCAAGCGAAACGGGAGGAAATGAAAAATTCCTTTTTTAATGCTATTTTATTCCGAACGAGATTCATTTCAATATTAATATGATGCGACACGTAGCGGAAATCTTTAACACTTTCGATGTATGTAATTTGCACGTGCTATATACTAAGGGAGAGGAACGGCTCATAAAACAAATAGAACTCCGAGGGTGGAAAGTGAATTGGATTAGAGAGAAAAATTGCGATGACTGGAGGAGAAAGGCTAGAGAGGAAAAGCAGAAAAAAGATCTTGTTATGCTCATACCAAAAAGATGGCAATTTTAACGTCTAGTCTTGATGATGATAACGATTAATTATTTTCACACTCTGGTGTAAAAGAGTGTATAAAACAGATGAGTTAGATTGTTTTACCTCTGAGCGGCCTTTTTTCCACACAATGGGCTAAATGACCATGTCACAAGGACTCCAAGGGTTCAGAGAAGGTTGAAGAAGGGGACACACTGGACAGTTTTTAGGAGACAGATGATACCTTTCGTCAAGGCCATTCATCGTGTCCTTTAACGGATGTAGTGTATTGACTCTCCCGCACAAGGATTTACAGCTCTGCGTCCCATCTGACCGACGGCGGATAAAACGGATGATAACGACAGATAAATACTTACTTCTTTTATAAACTGTTGAGTATAGAATAATTCGTACCGTACAAATGTTTGTATAATATACTTCTTCTACAATACTATAGTCAAATATATATATGTAATAATATAAAAATGCACATCTTTGAAGCAATTCACCGTTACAAAGCACCTATATAATACATAAATATAGAGGAAAAAATGTCATTAGCAGGGTGGGATCTGAACGTAATGACAATTTTTCCTCTATATGTATTTATCTAACATTTTAGCACCAGGTGTATATCAGTGAGATCCTGATATTCCACCCTATATAATGTCCATCTTTATAGAGCACACTATAATCCTTCAGCAAGGAAATGAAAACAGACACAAGGTCTTTTTAAAGAAAAGAAGTTATCTTTTTTAGTTAGGATTAATAGAGAAATCTTTTTTACCCTTCCTTCGTTTTTACAAATGAAATGTTCTATTTTATTAATTACTATTTTTTTATTTCTAAAAGTATTTAACGATGCAAAATATGTTAATAGTATTTTAGAAAATGTTAAAAAAATGCAAGATTTAAAAATTTCTAAACGAATATTAATAATTAAACAGAATACCTGCAGACTTGAATCGTTTCCAAATTGTCAAATTCAAATGACATTTATTCCTGATGTTCACAGTGATTCTCGATTCATCTGTGATTGCTTAACAAATGGATCTTCCGAAGACTATATTAATTATAAGCTATAGAAACACTAATAAAAAATAAATAAATACCCTCTCAAGCAGTTGCTTGCCACAGACGTCTGACAGTTTATATGCCATAGTAGAAGGTCTGTGAGGATGGCAGGACCTCAGCAGAAAAACGACACATACATCCATGCCTTATCCTGGGCTCGAACCCAGGTCCCTTAGATCAGTGGCCAAGCGTGCTAACCACTCGGCCTTTAGGTACCTTTAGTAAATACAGGTAATAGTAGGCACACGGTACCTTTAGTAAATATATTATTTGTGATAATAATCGAATTGATATAATATTATTTATTTAAAGGAAGTTTTCTGGCACGTTTTTGCATTTTCAGCAAAAAAAAAAATCTTTTTTTGGTGTCTTGATGGCAAGCTTCCATCTGTTTCCTAACAGCTGTCCTGTGGGTCACCTTGATCTGTGGGCCATTCAACTCTGAGCTCCTGGGGCCGATTGTGCGCATAAAAGTGCTACTCAAAGATAAAACAACCCAACTCGACACCTAATTGCAAATTATCGGAGCTTTGCAATTTTTGCATCGTGGTAAGAATTAGAATTATCCCCTCCAACCCCATTCAGCCATTCACAATCCGCTATATATGTTTAATGTCTAGGCAATCTATTTTAAACACTTACCTAATACTTCTTAGTATATATCAAGGAACAGTTTCCAAATTTCAAAGCTTTCAATTATCTGTCCATAGTTCATGTTGGAATGGGTTTTATAGTATTGCTAGCTGTCATTTTTTTCTGCTGATGAACTCTGGCAGTTTGTTTTGCCATACAGTTCGTGCCAAAGTGTTCTTTATCAAGCATATTCTTTATCATGCACCAGGGTATGGCTCCAATATGAGCATGGTGCCACCGATACGTCCCATCCGACGGACGGTGGCCTTGCCAAGCCTGTCTCTGTCCCCTTAGTCACCGAAGGCAGGGTGGGGTTCAGCGGAAATAAATCTCATCGCTGACACAGTTAGGACTCGAACCTGGGAACTACAGATTACGAAACTGGCTCTCTACCGAGTAGTTGGTGTATACTTGAAGGCAATTTGGACCATAGATATCCTAAACCGTATGCAATTTCAGATGTGACGTGGCGCCATAACATCAAAGAAAAGACAAATTTTGATCTAATCGTGATCTACGTGTGCTAGAAAGACGAAAATCGGTTCCTAGCGGTAATTTGGGTCACAGATCTCAGAAAACTACGTAATTTCAAATCCTGCATGGCGTTCCAGATCCAATAGAGATCAGAGTGGCGATCGATAAATCAGGAGGCTCTTTAGGCCTCAGGTGTCCATGCGTGTCCGTTTTAGAGAATGTTATGGCGTCCCGAAAAAGGGACACCAGGCCGTCTAAACGTTTCATTTTTTTTGTGGCGATACATAATCAGCTCTCCAATTACGTGGATTTCATTAACACATTTTTGGAATAATTTGGTCACTGCATTTATGACTATTTTTAATTTGCGTAGACATTTTTTTGTGGAATAACGCAGTTTGCACTGAGAAACAAAGAGTTGTGCACACTGACGACGTAGTTGGGTGTTGTCGGCGAGGTACGAGGGTCACATGTAAGGACTTCGAATAAGCTGTGCCGGAAGAAAAGTCACGCTTCTCCAACACTCCCGGTAACAGTAAAAGACACACCTCCGTGAGACACGTGGGCCAGAGTTGAGATTTATCTCCATAAAACTCCCCACCCTGCCTTCAGTCAGGGGGACACCAATAGGCTTGGAAAGGGCGCCGTCAGTCGAATGGGCCGTAAAGCCGTGCCTTTGTGTGCAGAAGAGCCATTCACTGTATATGCTAAAGAAAAATTCTAAGGTGAAGACGCGAGGCTGCCATCTATTTCCTAGCAGCTGCCCACCGGTCCCCTACCCCAAACTTTCTCTGAGCCGTTAGGATACTTGTGACCTGATCATTTAGCTATTGTGTGCCAAAAAGTGAAGCACAGGTAAAGTAACTTAACCCAACCTATATTAGAAATAGGCTTACTGTTAATCAATGCAGCATAACTGTGCAATCTGTATTTCATGTACTTAGAGTGGGAAAATTACTGCTTCCTTCCACCTACTGAAAATTGTCCGTTATGCCGATTGTCCCGTTGTATAAGTTAAATTTAGTTAAATTCTCCATCGAGTTACACTTCCCAGAAAGTAAGGCTAAATTTCCAGAAGTTCTCTGAAACCGGGATATTTCAGTAAGTGTCCTGTATTTTATCAATCGAAATCTAAGTACCCTTACTTAGGCGGCTATCAACTATCTCTTTAATCCACCAGTTATCGCAATGTTAAGAAACTCTCTGAGAGTTGGTTGGGGCATAACGCTATAAATAAAGGATTACGCCAAGAAACTGTCCTTCGTATAGAAAATGATGATTCTTTAAGGTTATAGTGAAGGGTAGTAGTATAATAATATAAAAATAAATACCCCCTCAAGCAGCTGCTTGCCACAGAGGTCTGACAGGAGCCTGTCAGTTTATATGCCACAGTAGGAGATCTGAGAGGATGGCAGGACCTCAGCAGAATAAACGACACACACATCCATGCCTAATCCGGGGCTCGAACCCAGGTCCCTTAGATCAGTAGCCAAGCGTGCTAACCACTCGGCCACGGGACGGCTAACCATGTGCAATTCATAAAAAAAGGTTTATTTTTATGTTATATTCATAACAATCATAAAAGTGAGTACTATTATTGAATAGTACTTTCAAAATATTTATATGCTAATTAACTGCTTACCCTAAGTTCTCAAAGTGTCCTGCCCAATAGGTAAATCAAAAATAATTTTTAAAAAGTCAGTACATATTTTTATAAAGAAATATGGAAAAAAACACTACTTTGTGGAATAACAATAACCGTTCTAAATGCTTTAAACTTAGAAAAATTCACTTTTTAAAACGTTTTTCCGTTTCGTAAGAAGTTATTAGAATGGGGTGTTATTTTACGAGATTTGTATTTATTAATCATTGTTTTAAACAGAGTGTCCCAGAATTGATGCTATCGAACAGAGTTATTTGTATAGAGAACTTGTGCGTACTATCAAATTGGAATATTATTTTATTTGGTATTTATGCTGGTAGAGTGTTTTAAACTCTTTATTAATATGTATAAACTTTTTATAAATTTTTATTCATTCATATTATAGATTACTCTATGGTGGCAAGTGGTTAACGTACAGTCGTTCAAAAAAGTATCCGAACACTATGGTTGATTAAAGAAATCAGAAAAATTATCTGGCAACATTTATTTTTAGAAATTAGTGATCTGGCAACCTTCGTGTCACGTGACACGAAGGGTCACAGAGAACTAATTTCTAAAAAAAATCGTTGCCAGATTTTTTTCTGAAATTTTTTTAATCAACCATAGTGTTCGGATACTTTTTTGAGCGACTGTACCGGACTACCGATCAAAGGAGCCTAGATTCGAATAATGAATGGGATATGTATGATTCTCTTCTGTGTTATCTTGATCTTAAGATCTTATCTTCTTCACATGTATTTTCTCTGGCATATTAGACTGGCAGGCTCTCCGTTAATGATAGGCTACTCTCCGATGTCTGTTACAAGATTCTAGTTGAGGAGTTATTTATTACAGAGTTTGCAAATAACTTATACATACAGTAGGTCTCGCAAAGTTTACAAAATTTAAGTGTAGGAGCGATGAATGCATATTATGTTTATAAATAATGTTTACTTATTAAATGGTTGCAAATAACTAAATGAATACTTAACAAAATGGCTATTCAGCAAAAGAGCCCAGGTTCCAATCACGTATGAGGTATGGATGATTCTTTTCTGTGTTATCTTTCCACTGAGTTCTTACCTTCCTCACAGATCTTCTGTCTGTCATATTAGACAGACAAGCTCCTCTTCGATGTCTGTGACAAGATTCTAGTTGAGGAGTAATTTATTACCGAGTTTCCAAATAACTTATACATATGTCTAGTAAGGTTTAAATTTAACTGTAATAGTGATGAATGCACATTGTGTTTACAAATCGTGCTTACTTATTAAATGTTTGCAAACTAACTACATGAATACTTAACAATCACTTAGGCTAACTGTTACATTGAACATCGAAATTTGAAATTCCATACATTACCATGCATTGAAAATGACGTCAGTTGTCTTTTTGCCAGTTAAGCATTAAACAGAGAGATTAACTTGAAAGCTTTTGAATCGTCTTTGCCTATTTTCTCAAGTAGCAAAATAATGCCTTACTTGATAATAATAGAAGCACAATTGTTCTTTTGGAGAGTATTAATAAAGTAACTTCAGTACGGAATCCACTTCATAAAATATCTAGCTGAACATGATGGCGTAGCTTAACAGATCGTGGAATCTGTGACAAGTCATCTAGTTTAGAATATGCAAATTTAATATTCAAATTTCCTCTAGTTTCAAATTCTGTATGAATATAATTATTCAAACATGACTACTATTACGCTAGATCTCACTGTCAAGTCTCTGTTGCTTCACAAGGCGGGTGTGGTGGTCCACTCACTCACGGTAGGTGCCCTGGCGGCATTCTGTCGCTTAGCTCTGCAGTACCTAGGGTAAGGGTCACGTATGTGACCTTGCAATAAGTGGGGAGGTGTCCGCAATCGTTGCTTCGCAGCTTACGACATGCATTTGTGATGCCCCTTGAGAAAATTTACCAGAAATTTCACGTGACTTTCGTGAAATAAGAATATCGATATTGCAACAAAGTTTCTTCCAACTGTAAATTTAAAATATTCCCCTCTTCTTGAACGCGTTATTATACGTGATTGGGGTGGGGTGGGGGCATAGAAGCTCTGTCCGCTTGTAGTATATATTTGGAATTTAAAATACGAATCACAGTCGAACAATGAATCTAAGACTTCCTCGTATTGCTCCATGATCTAGTATAGTATATGTATAGCATAGAATTCTTAGATATGAATTGTGTTTTACGTTCTTCTACAGAATTGATTAGTGATAATAATTCTACATGCAGCGTTACCCATCTAGCATGTTGCGATAATCCATGTCGCTCTGCCAACCAAATGATCTGTGGGTTGACTCAGTTGTTTTACATCTGAGCGGCACCTTTGGGAACACAATTTTTTGCTGCAAAATGGATAGGTTACAAGGATCCCAAGGATTCAGAGTTGGGTAAGAGAAGTGGCTAAACTGTTAAGAAACAGATGAAAGAATTTCATCAAAACCAAACAACGTGTTTTTAATGTGCACAGAGTGTGTTTCTCTTGCACATTGGAGCGGGTGTGGTCCAGTCAGTAGCACGCCAAGCTCGTAATTTGCAGTTTCCAGGTTCGAGTCCCAGTTGGTCCAGCATTGAGATTTATCTCCTCAAAAGTTCTCGCCCTGCCTTCGGTCAGTAGGGGACACTGATGGGCTTGGAAATGCTTTCGTCTGTTGTATGGGACGTTAAGCCGTAGCTCGTGTGCAGGAGAGACATATATTGTGCACAATAAAGAACACGATGGATGGTCCTGACAGGAGGCCCTGACAAAATTTGACCCTTTGAAGTGCACTTTCAACCTAACAGATGTGAAGTGGATTTCCTTCTCACAACTTTTCAGAGCTCTAGGAGTCCTTGACATTATTAGCTCATTGTATGCAGAATAAGTGCCATTCAGAGGAAAAACAACTGAACCATTGGGCATGTGGCTTAATACAATGGCTTAATACAGTGGATTTTAACCTTTTATGCTTCACGTACCCCCTGGAAATTTTTATGTAACTGGAGTACACCTTGCATAGATAGATAAAACTATATAGTTATAGTATAACAATGGGAATAAAATAAAACATACATATATAATAAATAAAATAAATACCCTCTTAAGCAGGTGCTTGCCACAGAGGTCTGACAGGAGCCTGTCAGTTTATATACCATAGTAGAAGGTCTGTGAGGATGGCAGGACCTCAGCAGAAAAACAACACACACATCCATGCCTTACCCGGGGCTCGAACCCAGGTCCCTTAGATCAGTAGCCAAGCGTGCTAACCACTCGGCCATGGCACGGCTATATATATATATACACACACACATTAAATTTTGTATTCATAAATTACATATATCGATAAACACAGAAAATTATATTTTTGCATAGCAGTGTTGCCAACAGCGACTTACTAGATCTAGAGACTTTTGAGCTCTCACGGCATACCCAAAAAAACTTTTACCACCTACTCCCAAGGGATACGCGTACCCCATGTTAAGAACCCCTGGCTTAATATGTTATCCAAAGGAAGGTAACCTTTATAAACCCATCAACCAATCATCCCTTTTCAGCACCCAGAACAGGGTAGGGGATAAATCTTAAATTTGACATAGTTTGGACTCGAACCTGGAATCATCAGATTACGACCCTAATGTGCTCTCGATTGAGCCAACAGATCGGTTGAACCCACAGAGAGAAGTAAAGCCTGTCTTTGGAATTGATTTGGAGAAATCAAGTTTCCATCTAATTAACTTATGTTTCGCCGAGTGTTTCAGTTCACGGAAGTTTTTAGCACTGATTTAACACAGAATCCAATAGATTGAATGATTTTTATTAAGGTGAAGGCCAAATGCGATAGTCCGAGTGGTTCAATATGGAGAGTGGTCATCTCGTACTGCTATGCAGTCCTCGCAGCGCTATCTGATGCTATTGATAAGACTGTCCAGCAGCGTTGTTGGCATTTGCTCCTCCAAAGTGTGTCGAAGCACCTGGAGTATTGCAAGGGCGGGATCAGGTAAGCAATCCATCTGCCGATAACATATCATGCCATTATTCGGAGTGAGGTTGGGAGACCGGACTGGTCACTCCCTACAGTTAATAGTGCTATTATCTAGATAGCGATGAACAAGGCGACAACTGGGCATGAAAGAAGTACATTGTTCAACAGAATTTTCTTTGTTTAACTGATTTGTTCCTAAAGTAATTTGGTGTGGTTGTTCCTAAAGTATTTTGGTGTGGTAAAGTTTGTTCCTAAAGTATTTTGGTGTGGGAAATGGAAATCTGAGATCAGAATTGGCCTATCAGGGCTAGTTTTAGAGTTATGGAGATATGAGGCATCAATTTCATACATATTACCTGAGGAATGAAAAATCAGGAAATGTTACATCAAAAAAGTTGGCAACACTGACTTATTTGCAATAGTTTATGCTCACATGTTGGCAACAATGTTATTCTATTCATAGTTTAGATAACTACTAGTCTGTCTCTGTAAAGCTTATTTTAAAAACCTATAAGTGACAAGATATTTGTGGAATTAACATCAGTTGTTTCAAACTGTATTCTAGAGTATGTAAAGATATTTTATGACAATATTTGTGTTGTTAACATGTGAGGTTTGTGAATAATTTTATTCTGTTTTTTTTTTTCTTTTATATTCTAAAAAATGTTCCGTCGAAAATGTCCAAACAAGGCAGACAACTTCTGTTATATTTGCGGAGAATTCATCTTTGCAAGACACAAGCAAAAAATGTCACCTATAATAAAGAGAGACACAAACATTACTTTGGCTCTAAAATAGGAGATCAGGATAAGCAGTGCACCCCCTCACATATTTTGTGGAACTTGCTATTTGAAATTAATAAACTGATGGAAGCGTAAAGGTAGCGCCATGTTTTTTGCTGTACCCATGATATGGAGTGAACCAAAAGACCATTCCACAGATTGCTACTTCTGTATGACTAGTATCGAGGGCTTTACCGGCGGAAAATCGAAGAGACATATAGATTATCCCGACTTATCTTCTGCAATACGACCAGTACCACATTCTAAAACTTTGCCAGTTCCACTAACTCCAAGTCAGGAAACAGAAGATGAAGTGAGTACTGGTGAAGAGAGTGAGTCACGTGAATCACCTCCAGAAAGAAGTAATCTTTCCTACGCGGCTACCATGGATTCAGATCCACATTTTTTAACGCAAGCAGATCTGAACGATTTGGTTCGTGATCTAGAGCTAAGTAAACAAAATGCTGAACTGCTGGGCTCTATATTTCAAGAATGGAATCTTTATAAGTATAACTTTATAGGAATAGAGAACGGATTTTGTTGCATTCTTCTCACATGATGGATTTTCTTTCTGTAATGATATTGCCGGTTTGATGAGAGCTTTAGGTTTATTCATGACCCACAAAATTGGAGGCTCTTTATAGATGCATCCAAAACTAGCTTGAGGGTAGTTTTAATACATAATAGTAATTTAATGCCATCTGTTCCAGTTGTATATGCTAGTATGGCAAAAGAATCATATGCGATTCTAGATACAATGCTCAAATCCATTAAATATACGGATTTCAATTGGAAAATATGTGGGGATTTAAAAATCACTGCCATGATATTGGGAATGCAAAAAGGGAACACAAAATTTCCTTGTTTCCTTTGTCAATGGGACAGTCGTGATAGAGCATCCCATTACTTGAAGTAAACTTGGTCAATACGTAATTGTAAAGTGGGAGCAAAGCATTTGCAAAGCAGAGACTTATAGCTTATGAGGACGTGATCCTTCCTCCCCTTCATATAAAACTGGAATTATGAAGCAATTTGTCAAGGCAGTGGATACATTTGGTAGAGGATTTGCCTACCTAACAACAAAATTCCGACGTCTTTCAGAAGCAAAGGTAAAAGAGGGCGTGTTTGTTGGCCCTCAAATAAGACAGTTGAAGAAAGATGTGAAAATTGACGAATCTCTAACAGAGAAAGAGAAACTTGCTTGGACATGTTTTAAGAAAGTTACAGATATTTTTTTTGGAAAAAAGAGGTCTAACGATCATAAAAAAATAGTAAACTAGATGCTACATGCATATCGGGATTTAGGATGCACATGTCTTTGAAAGTGCACTTCCTGCATTCACATCTGGACTACTTTCAGTAAAGCTGCAGTGACGTCTAAGATGAGCACGGTGAGAGATTTCACAAAGATATTTCGACAATTGAAAAGCGATATGAAGGGAAGTGGATGCTTACAATGTTAATTGTTTTTTGCTGGAATCTCAAGAGAGACAGCACAGATAAACATAAACGAAGAAAATGATTTACGTTTGGTATTTTTGCTATTTAATTATTCTGTATTCAATTTATTTCTGTATAATATTCTGCAAAAGTTTCTACATGAATATATAATCATTTCAATACTAAGGAAGCTAAGAATAATCTCTTTTTTCCCTATTATTATTCATTGTAAATCTAGGAATAACATGAAAAATTAAAAATCGTCTAACTCGAAAACTATCCCTGATAGAAAACATCTAAGCACAGACCTGAAGTCTGCACTAAAAACCCTTTAAGAATCACACAACTCTTACCTAGAAAAAGGAAATTGTTTTATAGAACAGTGTTATCGTACTGTAGGAGGAAGGTATCACCTATTGCATTCGCATATGGTTGCAAAAAGTGGTCCAAGATTTCATCCCTGTACCTATGACTAGTGACGTAGACTGTTGAAAGTACGTGCATGTATGTGCGACCACCCAAACATACCCCTCCCCAAACCATGATGTTACAACCAGCATAGGTGCTCCATTCACGGATAATTGTGGCATGATAGCATGTTCCTGGATTCCTCCATATCAACCAACTCAATGAAAAGCTTTAGAGGGCAAATCTTGATTCATCCATTAAGAGTACAGACCTCCTGGGTCTTGTTGACATGAGGTCTACTCCAATTTAGATGGTTCCTCTGTGGCATCGTATCAATAGCATGCGCACCACTTGCAGCATTGCATACAGGCATACGCCATGAAGTCTTTGACGTACAAACGGTGGCAGTTTATTTTGCCGTCCGCTCTCTACAGAGATCCGATCGCGGATGATGCAGTGTTGACATTCTGCCCCTCTGGGTGCATAACACCAGATGAGATCCTCCCTTGGGTTGCTGCCCTTCGTCATCCACTACTGAATCATCTGGATGCTCTTTTTACTTGTTGGAATCTCTACCAAAGTCTATGTGCAACTGAACATTCACATTAAGTCATTTGGCAACATCTGCTTGACTTTGGCCTACCTCGAGCTGACTTCCAGCCCGTCACTCAATTGTTTGCAATGTTATCTGCAGAGATCCCCAAAAATTCCACTATCTCGACAAGTCCACTTCGGAGGAGAAGTGGTGAACACTTCCGAATCCCCCACTTTTTTGTCTTGGTTGAATGTTATGGGATGTGTAGCTGCGTGGCTTTATATCCCATTATCATAAATATAAAAATGGCATATTTGACAGAGCACGGGATTCCCATTCAGTAGAAAGTCACTGGTATCAAATGTGATAGATGGTTCAGGAAGGATTAATGTTTGCAAGATTAAAATGGAAGGCAGAATGATTTAAAACTGAAGTTGATAGTTTTTAGCAGAATTTATCAGAGAGTCTGATATAATTTTAAATCTTCGGAATGAATACATTTTCTGGAAGGTAAATGTCCCAACATATGTATGGAGCATAAATGTTCAATCCGTGGAATCTGACGAAAGTTAACATTGGAGTCCTTATATTTTTCAGGCTTGGCAACAGAGAAGGAAATGATCAGTAGTTTCATGTTGCCTACAATTGGGATAGTCGCTGTTGTTGGCTAAATGGTATCTGTCGAGAAATACTTGCATTGGTGCAACATCAAGGGTAAATGGGTTATTAAGGTTTCCATATTTTTTCAAATGTAAATATTGGTTATCGTTACAGTGAATCCAGTTAGACATGGTAACGTATTTGACAGAGCACAGGATTCCCATTCCATACTGAGATATTTAGGCAATTCTTTATTGCATAAATTGAAGATATCGTCTGCATACAAAAATGATTCTGGGTGTAAATTTGGAAGAATTGTTGCCCTTTTAAACCAGGGAATCATTGATCTCTAGGTTGCGATGTCCAGGAACGAAGCTTAGAAGCATTGCTTGTTGAAGAGAACTATGTTGGTCAAGAATGCTATGTATGATTTTTTGTCTCAAAGTTACTGAGCGCTGTGAGTAACAGTCTATTTCGAATCGGTACTCACAACATTCAGATACTCGAATAGTAGAAAATGAATATTTTCTTCAATAATAAAGGTTATGGCTCTGATCAGTGTTTTAGCTTTAACTGAGACTATTGATGTTCCGTGTTAGTTTTTTTTTCACAAATGAATAGCCCGCATGAAGAACAGATATTTCCAATTTCAGTTTGTTGATTAGATATCGATGCCACCGTTTCAATTCAGACAACCTTTGGCCATTTTTTTTTATAATTCAGAGTAGAAATATGATCTTATCGTGATAATAGGATGTGAAGATAGCTGCTGAAAACTAGGAGTTGATAAGAATTTTATAAGATGGACAAATCCATGGAGAAAATGCAGACAGCTGCCTGATTGGAGGAGCATGATTGATGTGTAATGATTCTAGCAGAGCATGAGTTATATATTTTATATAATCATGAGTTATATATCTTATATAACTCATTATCTCTTGGCAGAGAAGAATCTCCATTCCTCCTGGGACGAAATTTTTAAAATGTGGCTGACGGCAGATTGTTCTTAGAGGCAATGACAATGGTGATGTCATTTCTTTTATAGTACACTTTTCAGACATAATACGAACCAGGGTAGGGACGGGAAGTGCGCATGTCTCAGTGTATAGAAATGGCAAAGGTGTGGCTTTTGGTAGACTCGTTGCTGATCGCAGAGCTGCCTGATATACACGAGAGATCATAGACCAGTAAGAATCAGGAGCTGATGTAAGAAGTGGAACACCGTACGTTATCACTGATCTAATGGTTGCTGTTATTAATAGCATTAACATGTATCGATGAAGACCATTTGTTGAAGAGACTAGGCTATGATATCGAGTAGGCGAAGGCACATATGTTTTGTGTTAATGAAATGCTGCTTGAGAGCTTCCGTTGACTTGGAACATATACTAAAATCTTCAGACTAATTTCCTCGACTAATTTTTATTCACCACTGCCACCCCTTTTTTTTGTAAAATACCTAGCTAACACCAAGTATCAATTATTCTTATTATAATTCTTTTCTTGTTATAAGAAGTATTTTTTGTCATTTCCTTTGTCTTAGATCCGTTACTGGTACAGAGTACTTGTCTAAGCTAAATTAATACAGGGTATCTAAATGCAATCATATTGATTTGTATAATTAACGAAAATATATAATATATAACGAAAATATATAAATAAGGGAAAACAATGAGTGAAATTAATATTCCTATGCTCGTATGAATTGATAACCTGCCCAAATGATTAAAGATTATTATTGTCCAACAACGTTGCATAATTTATCTTCAAACATGTGTTTCTGAAGTGAAGACACTGTGTTTTGCCTCTGTGAATCATTTTATGCCACTGCTTATCGTATAACGTGATCAGTCATTCCTGATCAACAGCTCGTCTCTTTTCCATGTGGAGCCATTTGTCTTACTTAAGAGGCTGTTTTGAGTCATTACACGATTCTTTAAAAGAGCAACATAATTATTCACAAGTCAGATTACCGATACAAGGCCGCTTTTGCGAAAAGCCTCGTATTTCGTCCGTTTCTTTTAGTGCATGTGAGGTTTGAGTTGCTTTACTTGTGAGCACACATCTTTTGCACACAAAGGGCAAAAGGACAGAGAGGGCTCAGAGCAGGTTGGGGGAAGTGGACCTGTTGGGCATTGTTAGGGGCAGATGATAGCCTCCCCTCAAGGCTATTCAGCATGTTCGTTAACACGCACAGGGGCCCTCTGTTGTGGGATGAGGAATCCCATCCCACAACAGAGGATTCCCCAGAATTAGTACTCCGTCTGCACGACACTATACGAGTATGCACATGGGCCACGGTTTTAGGTCCCATATGATGGACGGCGGCCTCTCCCAGCCCATCGGTGTCTCCTACTAACAGATATCAGAGAGGGGAGTTTCGCGGAGCTAAATCTCAAAGCTTCGCGCAGGACGGACTGGAACCCGGGAACTGCAGATTACAAGTCTGGCGCTCTACTGACTGAGTCTCCCCCGCCCAGGGGGGAAAGAGACCTCCTCGACACCTATTAGGAGAAAGATATAAGCCTCCCATCAAGGTAATCCAACATGTTTTTTAACATGCACAGTATGATGACTCTGCTGCACAAGGTCTCACGGCTTTAGGTCACATCCGATGGACGGAAGGAGGACTCTACAAGTCAAATGGTCTCCTTTTTTCTCTCGTAAGGAAGAAAGGAGTTGACGAATAATATTTCCAACGCAGATACGATTAGCAATCGAACCAGGGAACATCAGGTCGGTGCAGTAGGCAATGTGCCTACTGCACCGACCTCCTCCCTGCAGAGTATCGTCTATAATTCTGTATATATTTGGGCGCATCTTGGTAGTATCGCACAGAATATTTTATAAGAATTATAGTGGTCTTAAAACCCGAATTCACTCAATACCCATCCTATAGTGATCTCATAGTTACACTCAATGTCGTCAGTTCCATTGTTTTCACCTCTCATTTCATCGTCTCATAAAGTGGAACATAACTTCTCCCAATTTCCATTTCTGGGTCGTAAATGATAGCTACGTAGTCACTGGAAGGAGAGTTATGCTCAAATCCCCTGTGACGATCCAAAGAACTGGCCAGGCCTATTACCTACTGTTCGATCCCGCCTTCTCGTGGTGAGGTCTGTTAGTACCTTTCAAAAGAGATACTCTCTTGTGGAAGAGAACCGAAGAAGAAGGCTGCCCGAAAAGTGGGGCCTACTTATCTGGACTACTATGGCTACTTTTCTTTTTTTACCCTGCTGAGGAGTGATCAACCGCATAGGGATCTGGTGCTTACCATATACACCAACCGGAATGGTTAAGAACTCTGAGCTTGATTATGGATCCTGGACTTGCTACACTGGTTGGTCTCTGTTGAGGGAAAATCTGCCGCTGTGTTTTCTGTCTGCTTGTGGGTTGATAGCCCCAAGTGAATAGATTCAAAGGATATGTTTTATCAGCTGGTGGATAATTCTGAGCCGAGGTCATCGAAGGTACTTGAATTCTTTCTTCTACGGGCATCGTCAAATTCTACATTGGAGGAAATCTTCCAGTGTAGATAGTGTTTCAGCCATTAGTGGTGAAAGAACGGGTTTTGTCCCAAGCTTTGATTAGGGAGCTGTTTGATAATGTCGGCATTGCCTCTCTCAATAAACATAATTTCATTAAACATCCCACTAGCCATTTTCTCTCCATAGGTATTGGAATGTGAGAATTCTGCATAGAGATTAATCAGCAGCTAACTGATCCTTTACACGTTTATTAAGCTCTCTCTAATGCTTTCTATTAAGACTACTAAAGTAACCTATCATGTAACCTATCATGGTAAGCTTTAGCTATAACTGGGTCTTTCGGAACTTCAGTATTAAAGGTAAATTCTTTAACCCTAGCACAACACTTTTTAAGTTTAAATTGCAAAATACTTTTAACAAGGTGATTGTCAGATCCAATTTCAGCTCTCTTATATGATCTGGTATTCCTAACAAAATTATCCCATTTGCTGTTAATTAATATATAATCAATCATATTCTTATGTTGGCCCTATAACGGAATGTTTCGGTTACCACTTGGATGACTGAAATTCTGAATATCTTTTATGGTAAAGACAAGGTTCCTTAGGATTTTACCAGAACTATTGTTATCCCTATTTCCAAAAAAGGTGATCGCAGTTCTTGTGATAACCATAGGGGTATCAGCCTACCCTTTGTTCCAGGGAAAGTTCTTTGCATGATTGTACTTAATAGAACTAAGAATCTGATTGACAGGCAATTGCGTGATGAGCAATGTGGATTCAGAAATGGTAGGGGATGTGTGGATCAGATATTTTCACAGGCAGATTCTTGAGAAATGTTTAGAGTTTCAGAAAACGTTTGCTTGCTAGCTTTTTTTTTTCAAAAATGGTTTCGATCTCTCTCTCGCTCTGTTGATCGTCATAATTTGAGGTTGATTGTGAGATCATATGGTATACCAGACAAATTAGTTAACATATTGAAAGTTCTCTATAATAACACTGAGTCGTGTGTGAGAGTTGGTAAGGCTTGTAGCAATTGGTTTAGCATTACTTCTGGTGTTCGACAAGGGTGCATTTTATCTCCTTTTCTCTTTAGCTTGGTTATTGATTATGTTATGCGAAATTCACTTCAAGGGAAAGATTTTGGACTTAAATGGTCTCGAGATACTAAAATTTCTGATATAGATTATGGTGTTGATTTAGCCTTTTTGTGAAATGATGTTGATGAGATGAACTTTTTCATTCGAGCTGTTGATGAGACTGGTAGTAGAGTAGGTTTGGTTATAAACCGAGAGAAAACTAAAGTGATGAAAATTGGTCAGGCAGGCTGTGATTCAGTTAATCTGAATGGTTGCAGTCTTGAGCAGGTGTCACAGTTTAATTATCTTCGGAGCTATGTAACAGATACCGGTGATGTGCGGCATGAGATTAACAGACGAATGGGGATTGTTGCTAGAACTTTTAAGAATCTAGGGAGATTGTGGAGAAATAGGCGTATACACCTAAAGACTAAAATTAGACTGTATAATAATTTGGTTCTTTCTTGGGTTAGTTATGGTAGTGAAACTTGAACACTGTGTAAACAAGATAACAGGAAACTAGATGCTTTTGAATCCAGACGTTTACCTATTATCTTGGGTATTAGGTGGTTTAACTTTGTAACTAATGATGAGGATACATTACATTACAAATCACCATTGGATATTTCTTGCATAGATGGCCATAGGCCCAATGCAGACTCATTCAGCCATACTTTTCATGATATTATATCTATATTTTTTTATACATGTATATGTTTTTTTGTGAATCTATTTTTCAGAGGTTATTTTTTTTATTTATTAATATTCTATATATATTTTTTTTCAGTATTTATTTTTTCAGTATTATTATTGTGTATTGTTATATCTGACATTCTTTTTCCTTTTTTTTTCTTCTTATTATTTTTTTTCTTAAATTTTTTTCAATATTTTTATTCTATCTTTCAGTTTTGTTTCTCTTTAGTTTTTTTTTTTGTTATTAATGAATTTTTTATATAGTTTTTTTTTTACAGAATTTTTTTTTCTCTTAAGTATTTCTTTTTGGTATGTTTCTCTAAATGTTTTGTTTTTAACCTAATTTAAAATCATATTTGTTAATTAAACATTGGAGTTACAAAGGATTTAAAGTGTTAGTTTTTCTTAGGAAGTTTATTAGTAGTCTATAAAAGACTGGTTTTAATGTTTTATTTGTGGGTTCTAGGAAGTTTTAAAGTTATATTCTATTACGTTGTGCTTTCTTAAGTTGTTAAAGTATTGTCTCTTTCCTCATTGTGTTTTTTGCATTTAAATATTATGTGTTCAATTGTTTGTCTGTCATTACAGTGATTACACGATGGAGAGTCGATTTTTTCATTCTGTAGAGAGTTGAGTTAGTCATGGCTAAGTTTGATTTTATTCTCAGAATTGCATTTATTTAATTTTTTTAGACCATAGTCATTGAATTTGATTATGTTGGGAGAGATTTTATATCTATGTGTGTTTGAGGCTGCTTCATTGTACCAATTCTGTAGGTCCTTGAGAATATTTTTTTATTGTTTTTTTGTGTAGTGTGTATAGGTAAGGAGTTCTTATGTCTTGATTTAGTGATATGGCGTTTTTAGCTAATTTGTCGACTATTTCATTGCCTGTTATGTTAACATGGGAAGGGATCCATTGTAGGTGAATTATGTTTTGTTGGTTCAGATGTTGGTATATGAGTGTAAAAATGTCATTTGAGAAAATTTGATAGTTGTTTTTGAATGGGTTGAGCTGTAATATATCCAGTGATGTTTTGCTATCAGTTAGTATGACTATATTGGTATTGGATAATTTTAGGGCCCAGTGTATGGCAAGTATTATGGCTGTGAGTTCAGATAATATTACTCGGCAGCTTGTATCAAATTTGAATTGTGTTTTATTGTTATCTGTTGGGTGGTAATATGCTCCAGCTGTCATAGAGTTATCATTGCTTGAAGAACAATCAATATAGATGTGGGTAAATTTGTCATACTCTTTCTTAATGTGTATTTCAGTTAATGTTTTTAATATCATATTGTCTGTGTTTTTTTTTGGTGTCTATGCCAGGGATTCTGTTGTGTATAATTGGTAATATAGATAACCAGCATGGAATGTTGGGGGTGAAATCACCACTATAATTTTTTTTATTATATCTAATGCTTTTTTTTTCAGGGAAGTTCTGTAAAGTAAGGTCTGTGAAATTGTTTATCAGTTTTTCAATTATTGGGTGTTCAGTATTTTTTTTTTTTGTATGATTCTGATTATTATGTTAGTATTTTTTTTTTGTATTTTAACGGGGGGTATAGAGGTTTCGGCATAGATATTTAGATTGTTGATTGTATTAAACCGAGACAGCATTTTATTATTTTTAGTTGAGAAGATTGAAGTAGTTTTAATTTTGTGTTAGAGATGTTGTTTATTAATTCTATGCCATATAGGCTTTTTGGTAGGATTATAGTTTTGTATATTAGTAGTAAATTATTGATGGAGCAGCCCCATTTTGAGCCTCCCAGGTATCTTAGGAAATTGAATAATTTCTGAGATTTTTCCTTTGCATGTTTTATGTAGTTGTCCCATGATAATTTATTGTCTATGTGTAGTCCTAAAAATTGTATATAATGTAATGTCAATCTGTGTTTCATTTAATAATATCTTAAAATCGTTTGGTAATTTATATTTCTTATGAAAGTATATTAATTTTGTCTTTTCTGTTGAGATTTTTAGGTTCCATTGTTTGCAGTAGTGTGAGATTTTTTTTAGTGCGTTTTGTATTCTGTTTTGAATTAATGTAGGATCCGGATGTGTTGTCCAGAATATCAGGTCATCTGCATATGTTTCAAAAGTGATGTCCTGTGTGAAAATTGAGTTGATGTCATTCAGATATATGTTTAATAAGAGGGGTGATAGTATGTCTCCTTGTATTAGTCCATTGGTGAGTGGATATGATTTGGATAGTGTGTTCCCTATTTTTACTTTAAAGTGTTTATTAGTTATGAGTTGGTATAGGAAATGGTATAAGTGTCAATTCATTTTTAGTTTTGTTATCTTTGAGAGTAGTCCATGATGAGAGACCGAATCAAAAGCTTTTTCCAGGTCAATTACAGTGGCTACCAGGTATTATTTGTGTGTTAATGCATGTTCAATGTCAGTTATTAGGTTTAATAGAATGTCTTTTGTGCTTATACCAGGACTGAAGCCATAGCAGTTTTTGTCGAGAATCTTGAATTTTTTTTAGTGTCAGTTTAGCCTGTTGCATATCATTCTTTCGAACAGTTTCAACATGTTGGAACTCAGACAAACTGGTCGGTATGATTTAAGTTCTTCTGCTATTTTTGTTTCTTTTTTGATGAAAATCATATAGTTGTTGAACCAGTCTTCTGGGTATGTGTGGGAGGTCCAGAAATTGTTGAATAATTCTGGCAGTTGTATTTGCCAGCTTTTTGTAATGTTATTTAGGAGTTTGTTAATGATGCCATCAGGACCTGTTATCGAATTTTTTTTAATTTATTTATGACAGCTTTTAATTCAAAATGAGAGAAGGGCATGTGTAGGTGCATGTTGTTTTTAGTGTGATATAATTTATGCATGATGTTAGAGTTTTTGTATTTCATATCTATGTTCTTATTTGAATTTAAAAATGTGTTAATGTAGTGTTGTGCAAAATCTTCTGTGGTTTCCTGTATGGATTTGTTGTGTTTTAGGGCATATGTCAAAATTGGATTGGCTGGGGTTGTTTCACTGTATAATTTTTTGTAAATTTTCCATAAGTTTGATGTTGTAGATTGTGGTGTTAATTTGTCTGTGAATAGTCAATGATGAGGATAGGCAAAAGAGTCTGCAACGTCCTATAAGCAGCATATTGTGCAGAGAGAGACTCCGCTGGTTTGGCCATGTTACCTTAGATTGGCGAATAGGGTTATGTACAGTGTGCCTAAAGGCCTCAGAAAGAAAGGGGAGACCTAGGATGCGGTGGGCAGACAATGTCAAACAGGACCTTATTAGAATTGATGTGCAATGGCCAGATGCAGAAGATGCAGCTCAGAACAGATATGCTTGGAGAATTAAACTGCACGGTCTGGTTGGACCTCCGTAGCCCATGACTGCTTGAGGATGATGATGATGTATGTATGTATGTATGTATTTATGTATGTACATTGCTCGACATTGAAAGTGCACCACCCAAAAGGACATGTCCTAAGAAAACATGCAAATAAAATGGTGGGTGTGCACAGTTCAGATATGCAAATGATGATAATCCGGTGTCAATAACGTGAGTGGCTCAAGAGATAAAAGGTGCAAGAAAGAACGCGGATTGTATTGTGCTTATGCAGGTGGAAGTCGTGCGAACGGTTGAGATTACGTGGTTCTGCTTGGAAATTGTTCAGCAAAGATTGAAAATGCCTGGTACATGCTGTCGTCAGTTTTATCGCTATTTGGATGCATTTGAGAGAGGAAGAATTATAGGCCTATGTGATGCTGGATGGACTACACGTCTATCACTGCCCATATTCATCGGGATGCATGAACCGTTGGACGCTGTTGGCAACAGAGGGAAAATGAAGGTTCTAGTGTGTGTCGCAGAGGAAGTGGTGCCGTCTGACAGACGTAAGCACGGCTTGATAGGCGCATTGTTCGACATACTCGTTCGTCACCACAGAGTACTGCAGGCGATATTCGACGGGCATGTCAGCAGATATGGACGTCCCCATAACGACCCAAATGGTAAACCGAAGGTTGCATGAGGCACACCTGCGCTCTAGTCAACCATTACAGAGAAAGTGGTACCATCTGACAGACGTCAGCACGGTTTGATAGGCGCATTGTTCGACAAGTTCTTTCGTCACCACAGAGCACTGCAGGCGCACTTTGTTTTTTGCACACAATGGACTAAATTGCTGGTCACAAGGTCCCACATGTCTTTGATAAGGTTGTGGATGTAGATCCATTGGATAGCTATTAGGAGACACATGGAAGTCTCCTGTCAAGAACATTCAGAGTTTTCATTAACGTGCATAGAGTATGGCACTCTTACACTGGACAATAGCTTTACATCCCATCCGAAAGACGTTCCCTTTTCTGAGCCCATCGGTGTAAGCTTTCTTACCGAGGGTAGGGTGGGGTTTGTAACCAGTGGCACTGAAACCTGGGAACTGCAAATTACGAGCCTACTGTACTACTGATTGAACAAACCCCAGCAGACCTGAAAGCTCTGAAGGGAATTTACTGTACTGTCGGTAATCTCAGGCGTCCAGCACTTTGAACCAGAGAGTGGTCATCTTCTATTACTTTAACCTTGGCCAACCTTATACAGTTCTTCTAGTCATATGTCCTGTCTTTTAGAACTGCTTCACTAATCTAGATATCGCATTTCAGTGGCATTAATGCTTCCCACGACTTCATTTAGTTTTATTTAAATAACATCCATCCTTCTGATCACTTTCCACTGCAATGAGATTTCATAAGGTGCCACTGTGCTATTTGAATGTAGAAAATTCTTCACCAATGTTTAATTACCTGGTCAGAACGAAAATATTAAAAGCTGAATTTGAACAAAGGGCATTGAAAGTTAAATAATCTGATGATCGCAAAGGGCTGGACCCCTCTGACCAAGGGGCAGGTGTTGGATATGTCAGTAGCGTTTTAGGCTCATAATCTGCACTTCCCAGCTTCCAATCCCACCTGGGCCAGCTTGAGAATTTTTTCGCTAACCCACCCTGCCCTCGGTCAGAAAGAGGTCACCGATGTGCTTCGAAAGCCCATCGGTGACCTCTTTCTGACCGAGCCCCGCCCATGGTGATCATTCCCATGTGAGGGAGAATCGTATCCTGTGCATGTTAAAGAATACGCTGCATGGCCTTGATAGGAGACTATCTTCTCTCTTAAGAGCTATCCATGTTACCGAGTCATTTAGCCCAATATGTTGAAAAAAGTGCTTCTCAGAGATAAAACAACCCAACCTTCTCACTGAAATTCATTCAAAATGAGAAACTACCAGCAGGATTCGAATTATGCTTATCTTCTACTTCAAACGTTTTGAACAAACGTTGCAGTTCTTTATCTTCCACAATTTATTACCGGATGTGCATTTAATTCCCAGGAAAAGTAATTATAGTAATTACCTTTTTTGTAAAAAATGAATCGATGGTATTTAAAGATAAAGGGAATAAAAGTTATTGATGAAATTTGTCTTTTTTGGTAATTTTGAAGGTAGGTTTAAGGTATTTTGCAGTAAACCACAAAACGATAATAAATCACTTGTTACAGTTAATTCAAACACTGAAACGTTTCTTTTCTCACTCTGCTACCTACAGGGAGTTAAAGTGTTCTCTTGGAAGAAATATGAAATGTTTTCTTTTTTTCTGAAGAGAAATTTAATGTATCTTTTTAAAAAGAAGACAACTGATGTACTTTACGGTATCACATTTTTTCTCCCTAATGAGTAATTCAAAAAATTCGATCACGAAGGATCATACTCAAAATCGCTTGTATTTCTTTTACACTTCAGCTGTTTCATACAAATACTGCTGAGGAAGGTCGAAACACGTAGAGCAAGAGATCGACAGACTTTTAACATCATTCCTTCTACTTGAAAAACGAAATGAGATCTCAAGATCGATCACTTTTTCTTATGATGTTTAGAAAAAGGCAGAAAATAGAAGGAAATGCAAAAGCGATTTCAGAAAATAAAGAACAGAATAGGAAAAATTAGTCCTTTACGATCGACCACAACATGCATCGAGTTCGACTGGTTGCCGATCCTTGACATAGAGCAGGAATAAACGAACCTATGGCAGAGGCACGGTGCCATGCGAGACGGTTTTTGTTTCCACACCACTGAGAAGAGAAAAAAATAGGTGTCTATGGCTTGTAGAGAGTTGGAAATAATAGCCTTAGTAATTCAATACATATTTAAGGATGAAATATGGGGGTGAAACCACGATTATATTATTATAATTACCAATTCAACTGTGCTTCCTATTATGAAGATCTCGTCAAAAAAGATTACACATTGCAAAATACACTGCATCATAAAAATATAAGCAACAAATCTATCTTTCGATTATAATTTCCTCAAAAGCACTTCTCTCTCTATATATAAATTTAGTTATGGTTTCCGTTTTGCGCTACGCCTGAGATAGCTATTTTCTCTCTCAGCCAATGAAAAGTTACTTCATTCTGATCACAGCGGAGTGGCGTCAGTAATTCGCTGAAAAGGTCGCGTGTGAATTTTTGCGTTTGATTGAATGATTTTCGTTCAGGCCCGATTTTCCATTAGATATTAGACTATGGGATCCACCTTTTAGATGCTGCAATATGTTTAAGTAACAGTAATATTATGTCTATTTTAAATTTCCCTGTTTAACATAAATAATAGAGCGATAAGTTTCCCTCAAAGAATTTTTTTTTCAAGAAATTTTTTATCTCATAGCTTATTCATTACGCTTACCCACCATCATTACGCTTACCCACGAAAACGAATGGATAACGAGATTGTATGTGTATCAATCCCCAACTCGCTAGGGAGCTTCTACGGCAAGTGGTTTACATCTATAATAATAAAAAAATCAGGTTCCGAACCTTCAATGGGACTCCATAATATAATAATACCTTCGGGAAAATGCTCTCATATGCTTTTGGTCGCCAAAATTATTCCATAATAGGACTAGGAACCTGGAATTTTGACACAAGATTAAGAGTAGCATGAGAATGTACAGTGCAAAATATAAACTCGACTAGGTTAAATAGGTGGTAAGAAATCGCTATTTTGAATAAAATGTCTTAATATTCCGTTCTGGGTTTGTAACTTCTGCTTATTCGCAAAATCTAATCGAGAAAGCCAAAAACCGTCTGCCAGATCACTCACACACCCAACGGTAACTATTAATAATAACGCGTTTCATTGCAGGTTTGGAACCTGATTTTTTACCGAACATTTGGTGTCAGAAAAGCGGAACCTGCGTATGAAATTTGAGACCATTCGATCTAAAATCTCGAAAATTAAGGGAATCAAAATCTGTAGCAACGGAAATAACACTTTCGATAACTTCCGTAGAGACGAAGCCCCGAACTTAGAGAGCGCGATGGCCCCAGCAACTGCCAATGCATCTAGCCCCTAATCAGGGACGTACTCAAAGGGAGGAGGATGCGGATCCCGAAAATCTGATCGGCTTATACGAAATATCAAACTTCTTTACTTACTTTGAAATCTAAAACAGTTGTCTTTGCACAATTTCATTTTTGCCTCATGGAATTTTTCCAACACTAAAAATAGATTTAAAAATCAATTAAAATTTTTTTATTTTATTCCATATGTAATATTTTTTAATCTTTCCTGTTCGGTAGAATATTTTAGTAATTGGGAAATCCTACTCAAGTTATATTATCAGACTCCACTCTTCCTCCCCTCCGAAACTAACTAAATTATCGGAAAAATTCTCCCTCAAAGGATGCTTTCGTCCAACCGCAGCTTATTACGTTCAAACACGAAAGCCAATGAAAAACAAGATTCTACGCTAGAATATAAAATACCCAGGCTAAATCCACTAACCCTTCCCCTAAATCATCCCTTCGGAACTAAATCCTGTATAAGTGCCTGTCGCTAATTTACCAGTGCAAAAAATATGCTTCATTCAGTACTTTGCATTATTCCGTAATAAAAAGCAGCATTTTTAAATGCTATTTCCTTAAACTATACTTATTAATAATATAGGATTAATAAACTATACTTATTAATAATATAGGAAATAGAAAAAGTACTTATTTCTCGCATAAGGTCAGGAACTATTTGCTGCGGCGGAATTACATTTCGGGACGAGTGGATGTGGCCTCTTTCCATTGGTTGATTGATTTCCTTCATTTTCAGATTTTCTGTTCCACTGTTTACTTGGAACGGAGTATAGTTGCATGTATCCATGGAGAGCGATTATTATCTTTTCAAAGTGATCACTCTCCCCTGACAATCGAAAATGAATTCTGAATCGAATATGAATTGTAAGGCTCTAACACTATATTACCATACGTCTTGGAAAAACCACATTCAAAGCATCCTAACTTTTAGATTAAGCTTTTTAGAGGAATAGATTGCAGAAGATAAAGTGTAGAACTCAATAAAATTTATCCAGATTTAAATTTTAGAAAATATTAGAGCATTATTTAAAGAGTTATTAAAGCTGAATGATTTGATAGCAGATGCTGTTGTTTGTAATCTTAATATAGTAAAGTTTAATAAATTAGTTTTTATTTTTAATTCTCCTTTATACTAGTGGCGTAATCTAAAACTTAGTAATTACACAAACTTATATAAAACATTTATTTCAGTAAAAGACTTGTGTAAATTTTAAGGTAAATTCTCAAGTAGCAACACTGATATTAAATATTTCAGCTTACAGAAATATTTAAATAGTAAACAAATGTTGCGCCAAAATCTAGGTTTGGGAAATATTTTGAGTTTTCTATTTTTTGCTATATTTTGCTACAAAACGCTTAATTAAAAGCTAGTCAGTTTTGAATACAGTTTTATATGCACCCAACATGAAAGTGCCCTAAAGGCTCTGTTAATTTAGTGTATTTTTTTCAAACTTAGAGAAAAGAAAAATGTTTAAATTTCAGGTGAATAATTTTTTTGTTAAATAATACTGTCTATTGAATATGACAAGTTGTATGCTATGCATAATATTAATTTATTACATTAATTGTACTGTTTATTAACAAGACTATTATTTATCATTAAAATTCCTACATCCATTTCGATTATATTATTTTATTTGTTCATGGTTGTGAAAACAAGAAAATTAATATTTCTTATACGAAATTGAAAAGACTATGGCCGAGTGGTTTAGCGCGCTTGTCTACTGATCTACGGGACCTGGGTTCGAGCCCCGGGTAATGCATGGATGTAAGTGTTGTTTTCTGCTGAGGTCCTGCTATCCTCTCAGACCTTCTACTTTGGCATATAAACTGACAGGCTCCTGTCAGACCTCTGTGGCAAGCAGCTGCTTGAGGGGGTATTTTTTTTTTTTTTATTTATTGTACATAAGGATACATACCATTTCGTGTGGTTAGGGGAGCGTGAGGTATAAATTCGGCTTTGTTTTGATTTTAATAAATTAGTGTTTTGTTTTTTAATTATCCTTTATATTAGTGGTGTAATCTAAAACTTAGTTTTCTGTATCTTTTAATTCTGTTGTATGACAAACGTATATTCATTCTTAGCTAGCAGGAATAACATTTTAAAATATTTTGTGAAGTTGGCACGCAAGCTAGAAAATGTTCTTTTAATTCCGTTATTTTGGAATGCGAGATACAAAACATTCTTTAATTCCGTTATTTTGGCACGCGAGATAAAAACGTTTTCTTAATTCCGTAATTTGGGCACGCGAGATAAAAACGTTTTCTTAATTCCGTAATTTTGGCACGCGAGATAAAAACGTTTTCTTAATTCCGTAATTTTGGCACGCGAGATAAAAACGTTTTCTTAATTCCGTAATTTTGGCACGCGAGATAAAAACGTTTTCTTAATTCCGTAATTTTGGCACGCGAACAAGAAAATGTTATATTAATTCTGTAATTTTGGCAACAAGCTTGAAATGTTCCTTCATCTCTAACCCATAGTATGCTCATAGTCCATATATTTGTCTTGGATGTAACCTAGAAACGCAAAAGCGACAACTATGCAAATCACTCCCGGAAAATCTTCTCGATGTAAAGATAAAAAGGAAACTCTCGACGACTCAGATATGACGACACAGAATGACTGAAACAGAGACCAGGGTGACTTCCAACGTGGAGTGTTTGTTGGGGCAATTGTTGACAATGGATTAAAGAAAAATGTCTTACTGCTAAATTTAAAATGCTGATTAAAAACTTGATTGACTTTTGCTTCTATTGTTTCAGTGAGGACTGATGAAAGCTAGGAAGAGACGGTTTACAGACAACTTCATTGTATTTTGAATTCTGTCAAGAAAGGAGATATTACTCTTGTCTGGGAGATTTCAGTGCCGAAGTGACTCTGACCTTTCTGTACTGACTCTGACCTTTCTGGAGAGATAGTTTCTTTTGGCATTGACACTTGCGATAACGATGGGAAAGGTTACAGCAAAGATAGCTTTTAGGAATACCAGATCATCTCAAGGACCCGAAAGAGGATCTGACCATTACCTTGTCTTAAGTGTCGTGGAACTGAAGCTTAAGGAATGTTGTACTAATGTTAAAAGAATCACCTTTAATAGCTTAAAGACTCACCTTTAATAGCTTAAAGACTCACTTGTAAAAACTCACTTACCAGTCAAAGCGTACCATAAGAGCATGCTTAATCGTTAAAGGTAGGGACAACCGGAAATTACTTATATAATAACTTAATATATAACTGAGGTTGAGGATAATCGGATAATTTTAAGCATGCAAGATGTTGACGAGTTAAAAAGAAACAACATTGCATTTGGCAATACGGAGTTGTGGATGCAGAATCATTCCAGTGATAAAGAAGGGAGCTTACGTCTGAAACAATGAAACATAATGCTAAACTGAATCGACACCTGTCATCTTCACGATAATAATTGTAGAAAGTCTAATAAGCCTAAAGGATCAATTGAAATCTGATACAAAATTTTGGCTTCATAGTTTATTGTTTGGTAGGCAAACCCATCGCTGCAAGACAGGGAGGGGAATAAACGTGAATTGTTGACCTTTAACAATGTTAAATGTTTTCATCAAATTTTAGGAATAGAATTTATCTAAGATGTAAGTCATTTAACCCCTTCTTTGCTCCACTTCTGTTGGTACGTGTTACGCTATTTTATTTTGAAACTAATTTTGTTTTGATTAAACAGTCAGCAATCATCTTTCAGTTCCATTTCTATAATGAGAGAATGGCTCAATATCCAGGATGAATGACTCTCAGAATCGCAAATAATATTGTGAGATGTTCATATATGCAGATTTTGTGCTAGAGGTGGATTTGGGGTTGGGTTGTTTTACCTCTGAGCGGCACTTTTTTGCACACCATGGGCTAAATGGCCAGGTCACATGGACCCCGAAGGCTCAGAGAAGGTTGGAGGAGGGAACCCACTGGAACAGCTGTTGGGAGACAGATGGTAGCCTCACGTCAAGGCCATCCAGCGTGTTCTTTAACATGCACAGGGTATGGCTCTCCCGCAAACACGGGTCACTGCTTAACGTCCCATCCGATGGACGGCGGCCTTTCCAAGCCCATCGGATGTGTTTTGAGAAGTGGGGGGGGGAGGGGGGTAGGTCAATAACTAGAGCATATGCAGTGTGGCTCAGCTCCCCATGACAAACTCATGAGCTCCCTCTAGCTAGCTCTTTAGTGCGAATTTTTGAAAAAAGAAATTATTCTACAAAATAATTAATTTACATTAAGGATGCTGATGCAAATGTTTGCAATGGCTCGCAAATCTTTTTTTTAAACAAATTTCCGTTTGTCAGCCACTCCTAGAGTTGCCAAAGACCCTTCACTTTCTAATCCCCCCTCACTGTTGCGTTAACTTGGTTATGGGCCTTGGTTGGGAAGACTGAAAAAATTGAAATCGGACCAAGCAAAAAATATATGTTCAATATATAATTTTTTCACTAGTGTTCCAGTTATCAAAGCTACTCAGTGGAAAGAGGGGTTTTTCCTTGTTTGAATAATTAAAGAGTGCAGTTTTTTAATGATAATTTGATTTTATTCAGTATTTAACATTCATTCTGAAAAAAAAAATAATTCTGTTGATTTTTAGCAGCTAGTAAGTCATTCGGATTCTTTACCTCGCTCTGCGTGCATGAGTGGAGAAAGAGTTATTTTAAGTACGTCCTTCTTCATCCATGACGATGATGCTTCCGAGGCACAAAACTCAACATTTGTTTTTCCACTTCAGCAGTCCAATGATGTTGTTATTCTTGAAGCAATAGTCGTGTGTTTTCCGAGGTGCTGGAAAGAGCACCTAAGTTTGAAAAGACAACTCTCTCTAGCCTGTGGGCTTCCATTATGCTCCAGCGATGAGTAATCGAATCTTGAACCGAATGGTCGGTTTCCAAGATACAGTTTTCTTTTTCGTTCTCCTTATCAGTTGCTTCACAACACATGTAGACTTTTCTGTATGCAAATGATAAAGTTAAAATACCGGAGAGTTCCTGAAAAAATTACTTTAATGCATAGAGATGGTAGTGAATATATTGGGGAGTTGTGTATTACTAAATTGAAACATTCTGAAGACTTCGTAAATTTAAACACAAGCGAATGGAACCTTCAGGTTGCCTCAAGTTTGCATAATATAAGCCTCAACGCTTTCTTTCACAAACCGTCTCAGTTTCTTTGCTTTTCCAGATGGTAAATGCAGATGACGTAGAGATTAAAATGCCCTTGACAATCCACTTTTTCATTTTAACGATTTTTTTCCAAGAATCCTAAATTCATTAATTGGATAATTATAATAACATTCAATAAAAAGGCTTAAACAATATATAATGAAACGTATTTCTTGATTTGGTAATTTACTCACGAGGAAAGTTTTTCATGATGTTAATAAGGTAAAAGCATGACCATTTGTGTTTGTGTCTAGTGTTCCACATGATGCACATGAACTGATGAAGATCATAAAAATAACTTTTCTTTCAGAAATTATTAGTGCCTCCGAGGTTCGAGTTCCGACTATGCCAGCCTTGATTTCCACTAACCCCAACCTGTCCTCAGTGGATACCAATGGGCTTGGAATGGCCGCCTGTCCATCGGATGGGACAGAGTCATGGTTCAGTTTATAGGAGACCCTTCCCTGTGCACCCTTCCCTAACTCAAATCTGAGCCTTTGGATTTCTCTTGACTAGGTCGTTTAAGAATTAGTCGTAAGAAATCCAAAAAAAAAATTCAAATCCGCAAGGAATTCAAAGGAAATCCAAATCCACAAGAAACCCATTATTTCGTTTAGATGTCTATTGTGCGCACAGAACTGATGCTATGGTAAAACACCCCAATAATAACATGTCATTTTCTGATACAAAATAATTACCTCTTAAAATAAAAATAAAAAAGACATCTTTTCAATGTTTAGAATAGTAAAGAATTACGAGGATTCATGATTTTAGAGCAGTTAAACGCACACTTCTCTTCACAATCGAAAGTGAAGCCTTCCTTCTTGTTAATGTTTTTCAATCGCAGGTTAAAAACAAAGAGAAAAGTGTTCTTAAAAATGCGTTGGATTGTTTTACCTCTGAGAGGCACTTTTTTGCCCATAATGTGGGGTAGAGGTGGTTCAGTTGGTAACGCGCCAAGCTCGTAATCTGCAGTTCCCAGGTTCAAGTCCCAGCTGGGCCAGAGTTGAGATTTATCTCCGCAAACTCCTCACCCTCTCTGTCGTCAGTACGGGACACCGATGGGAATGGGAAGGCTGCCGTCCCTCGTATGTGACGTTAAACCATGGCCCCATGTGCGGGAGAGCCATACCCTGGATAACCTTGACTGAAGGTTATCATCTATCTCCCAACATCTGTTCCACTGGGTCTCCTCCCCCAACCGTCTCTGAGCCTTGTGACTTAACCATTTAGCCCACTGTGAGCAAAAAGTGCGGCTCACAGGTTGAAACAACCAACCAACCTCACAATGCGCTACGTGGCTGATCACAAGAAACCCAAAAACGTTGGGGGGAGAGTAAACACTGGACAGCTGTTAGGAAACAGATGGTAGCCTCCCGTGAAGGCCATCCAGCATGTTCTTTAACATGCACAAGGTATGGGTCTTCCGTACACGAATCCACGGCTTAAAATCCCACCTGACGGACGGCGGTGTTTCCAATCTTATTGGTGTCCCTACTACTGACCGAGGGTTGGGCGGGGAGATAAATCTCAATGCTGGCCCAGCTGGGACTCGAACGTGGGAACGGTATATTACAAGCCTCATCCTCTCAGATCATATACTGTGGCATATAAACTGACAGGCTCCTGTCAGACCTCTGTGGCAAGCATCTGCGTGAGGGGGTATTTATTTTATAATGTTGCACACCCCTGTTCATGAATAGCTGAAAGGGGAACAGTAGAGGAATAACTAACTCGGGGTGATTAATTGCGTTTTGACTTTAATTACAATTTCAGTGATTTTTTTCTGCCATTTTTCTAATCGAACCTTCTTTTTATGGTCCGCTTGGCTATCAGCCGTCTGGTTGAGGAAATGAAATTATGAATCTAGTTAGACAAAAATTGGCGGAATCACATCAGGTTTAATTTCTTACTATAACACACATTTATTGTCTAAATCTACTAACACATACATCTCGGCACTAAATCTGTTGCTGTATAACACACATCTATTGTCTCATTCTCCGCCTGTTTCTGAGGCGCTGACTGCGGTAGGTAGGAACATAATAGAGTGGGACTTGGTGGTCAATCGTGACAGATTAAAAAGCCTGGCAGTCAACTGCCTTCCAAGGCTGATAATGGTTGGGTTATTTTATTTTACCTCTGAGCGGCACTTTTTTGCACACCATTGGCTAAATGACCAGATCACAAAGACCCTGAATGCTTAGAGAAGGTTGGGAGAGGGGACCCACTGGAACAGCCGTTGGGAAACAGATGGTTGGCTCCGGTCAAGGCCATCCAGCCTGTTCTTTAACGTGTACAGGGTATAGCTCTCCCGCACACGGGGCCACTTATTAAGGTCCCAGCGGACGGACGGCGGTCTCTCCAAGCACATCGGTGTCCCTTACTGACCGTGGACAGGGGGGGGGGGAGTTTTGCGGAGATAAATCTCAACGCTGTCAAGTTGGGTCTCGAACCTGGGAACAGCAGATTACGAGCCTGGCGCTCTACCGACTGAGCCATCCCCACCCCCAAGGCTGATAGGAGAAACGCCTGGGAAGCAATATGCGTCAATGGGGAAAACAAAGAAAAGAAGACTGGCTAACCTGTTTCATCCAGCAGTTCATTGTGCCTGCTGGATTACCTCCATCCAGTTACTGTGATAGTTGCTTATATCAAGTTACTGCTCTTCCTCGGTATACTCTAAAAATAGTCTGTCCTTACCAAACATCATGTTACTCGACGCAAAGGAGATATTGGATGCAGCATCGGCTGTGGCATCTGGCTGCAACGACAGTTAGATGAAAAATCTGTCGACTGACTAAACGTTCTGTGCGCGCTTTTCAAAACTCTGCAGCGCCAAGCTTTCCCGTTGGTGGGCTTGCATCCTGCAGGCGATCTGCATGGATGCCCAGTATTCTCATTGCCCAGTATTCTTGTTTCCAGGCACGGATGTAAATGTGGAATGTTCTCGATACTTCTTCTGCGACAACAGGCCAGTGTCGATGCACTAACCAAAGAACAGACGGGAGGGGGGGGGGGGAGAGAGCGTAAGCAGACCTTTTCAAGAATGGTGCCTAACAAAGGAGGCTGTAGTTACATGGCGGACTCGTAGTGAAATCTATGAGTCCAACACTAGCACGCTACCTATTGGGCTATCCCTTCGGCTTTGAAAAACGAGTAATCTGATGTATTTCTTATTGAACAGATCCGGATCTAGAATGAACTAAAAGGGAAGATGGAAGCTGTGATCCGAGTGAAACGTATGTGGCCAAATTCGAACACAAATGAATCGCAATGCTGCTACGGTATGATATTTCCCTTCTTTTTAGCGGTATTTAACAAATTTCTTGTAAAAAAAACGAATATTGTATTTATTTGTATTAATATTTTCCCCTCCGTTCTGGTTACTAGGGTAAGTATACATATATAAAGGAAGGGAGCATGGCATTCTTTTCACCCCCACCCCAGATCTGGTCCTGATACTGGTTATTGCATGGAGAGGGTTCAAAAATTTCTTGCCCTGTGTCAGTAGATTTACACTTTCTTTCCTCCGAAGTTAACGAGCTACGACTAGTTTGATAGCTTGTGCAAACTTGTCATAACGTGTTAAATGCAAAGGCCCTATCATTTTTTATTTCGCTGGCATCAAGTAAAATTTGGTCTGCGAAATCTGTACGTATTGGTATTGGAACCTACTGAAGACAGAGAAAGTCATTATATTTTCACAAGGATGCAGGTTGGGAACGACGAGGGAAAGATTCAGGCCGATTTATCACAATTACATGGCGATCATGCGTGTTCATACGGCACTGTTACGCGATGGATGCGTAAATTCAGAGAAGGATGGAGGAGCTTCCAAGACCTCCCTCGTGCAGAAAGATTGAAGGAGCCAATGAACAAAAGAACTATCGCTGGTGTTCCTGAACTCGTTAAGGAAAGACCACACATCACGATTCATTTAATAAGTTCAGATATCGGTGTATCGATCGGCAGTGTGGACACATTTATTCATCAACATTTAAAGTTCCGAAAATTCTATGCCAAATGGGTACCTCATAAACTTACAGAACAGCAAAAAGAAAAGGCTAGGGTCTACTCGGAATTTTTCCTGGCAATGTTCGAACCTAGTAGTCCCCAACGGTTAACAGACATTGCCACGGGTGATGAAATATGGATTAATTACTAGACAACTTTCAGAAAGATTGACAACTATGGGTTGAGAAAGATGAGCAGTGCTCTAAAATCCTCTGACAAGACTTTCATTCAAGGAATTAGAAAATCGCATCAATGAATATAAGGATCTCCTACATTTGAAGCTGTGGAGCATCATAAATCTCCGATTCTTCAAAATCTGTGCGATTCCGAAAATCGCAATAGATTTTTCATGAACGCCAGGTAAAAACTAAATGGCTATCGCCACATCCCGCCGTTGAAAAGACAAAATGGTTTTGTCGCGACCACAGATTTTTAGAAAGCAGTCCTCCTTGCTGATACCTTCAACCGATTTTATGTACCACATGATGAAATATTTACCAACCCCAAAGAAACAACTGATAACGACTTTTTGAACATGTTTAATCCCACTAAAGTTTTAGAAGCCATCGTAGATTTGTTCTCTTGATCTTCCCCATGCCCAGATGGAATTCCTGATATTTTTACAAAAAGCTTATCATGAATATAGCGCCCAAACTTTCGATCCTTTTTAATGCCAGCTACCAATCAGGAAAAGTTCCTTCTGACTGGATCAAGCGATTATTACCCCAATACATAAAGGGAAAGGAGACGCCTCTGACTCTTCCAAATATTCGCCCGATTTCCTAACCAATGTAGTTCCTAAACTCCTGAAAAGATGCATCTTATCGAAACTGACGAAGTTTCTTTTGCTCCACAACCTCATTCCCGTTGAGCAGTTCGGATTCATCCTAGAAGATCTTCAACTATTCAATTACTTAAATTTGTGAATCAATGGTCATCTTCCTTAAACAGAAATAAACTCTTTGATATAATATACTTGGACTTTGAAAAGGTATTTGGCAAACTTAAAAGGTCGATTTTATATAAGAAACTCCTTAACCCTTTAACCCTTTCGCTACCATACCGGCCGTTCCGGCCGAATCCCTTTCGCTACCATACCGGCCCGTCGGCCGGGGAGAAGGTAGGTTGAACGGGTGAACTCTCCCCCCCTCTTTGTGCCTCTCCCGCTCAGAGGGTTCAAACGACCATCAATTAACGTCTAATTGCCTAACTGCCTGCATCCCTCCAGGCAACAGGGGGACTCTAATAGTCGACTGCAGAATGTGGGTTGTTTATTGCTTTATTGAAACTTACATTTCGGCAAAGAGCAAAGGAAACATGGAATAATTTTTTCGGATTTGAAGGGAAGAGAAAAACGTCTTAGGACCGAATAATATATTCATGCATTGATAGGTTCTCAACAGAAAGTAGAAACAGTTGAAATAGTTAAAGGTTTGATCAAGAGGGAATCAAATTCACAACTCTACAATTTATTAAAAGAGTTTTTTATGGAAAAATGTGATTATTGACAATCACTTTTGAAGATCTGACTGCGGTCTGCCTAAATACCTACTTTTGATATTTTTAATATTCAGTGAGTTATAGAATCTGGAATATTTAACATTAACTTACCTCGTTAACCAAAAATCATTCAAAATTCATGTATTGTTCAATCGTTACATATGCAACTAAAATATACATTTTATTAAAGTTTACAGAATGTTTGTTTTTCATTTTAATATGTTGAATTAATTTTTCAAGTTTTAATTGAGTACATTTTCCAGCTTACAAAATTATTTGGATACTGAACAATTATTTGTGAATAATTCAACATTTAAAGAGATTTGATAGAGACCTCAAGTATAACTATAGTCATATTTTGTCCATATTAATATTACTTAAGAAGTTACTGATATCTGAATATGACTCCATGTTCAAATAACATGAAACGTTTTTTCTGTTCAGTACCTACGTATAGATATAATGCTTAGACAACAATATAAAAGAATTTCCACATTTTATTAACAGAATGCTAACATTTTTGAAGCTTTCTAATTTAAAATATAAGATTTTATGGTAAAATGTTACAACAAAAAAAATGAAGATCCACATT
Source organism: Ryuthela nishihirai (assembly GCA_038380435.1). Classification (NCBI taxonomy): domain Eukaryota; kingdom Metazoa; phylum Arthropoda; class Arachnida; order Araneae; family Heptathelidae; genus Ryuthela; species Ryuthela nishihirai. The sequence continues at coordinate 20,306,233 of JAWZYU010000020.1, forward strand.
TAATGGAGCTAATTCTTAAATTTCAATAATAATCTCTTATTATTTAAGGAGTTGCATATGCTGGAATATTTAACAGAAACAATGCGTAAGGAACTTATATAATCTTTACTAACAGAGCAATAATTATTTATACAAACTTCCAAAATAAACAATTATTTGATAAAATTGGTTACATATTTGTTTCATATTATTTTTCATTCATTTTCATTTATTATTGGGGTGGAGGGGAGGGCATGTCCCTCGTTCCCCCGTCTTCAGAATGTTAGTAACCGGATTGGAGATGAAAATAATATGAAACAAATATGTAACACGATTTTTCAAAAGAATTTTAAGACCACTGCAACGGAGTAGCAATTTTATACTGAAACACCAATTCAGTTATTTTCCATCTTTTATTTCTTTTCCGGTTCGATCCAGTTAATTGACCTTCCCATATTTTTTTTTCTAGATCCGACCTATATAAAATTATTATATAGTTTTAAAGTACTTCTGGAATAGATTTCTGATACAATGAGCTTGTTAAATATTTAAATTTCTATAACCCTTTAAATATTGAGTGAATTATGTGCAAAATATAGAATTAGAGTCACGTGTTATGATGACTAATTTATCTTCAATGAAACACTATACACTAAAATTTTACATTACCTAAGAATATGCTTTGCTTTCACATCATGAAATGCTCTATCTAAATCGGCAATGGATATATTACTGCAAATGGCGACATTCCGAAAAGTTCCAACCCACTTTTCCTTCACCAATCCACTTTTTTTTCAATACTAACCAAAGCCTATAGAAATATGTTATATACAACATAAGTTTTGTGCGAACATGCCGAAAACGTGCTCCAAGAAAATTCTCTCATAAAGCTTAGGTAGTTAGTATTATATATAGCACTCTAAAATAAATAAAATATTAAATTATTAGAGCAGCCTGTCACAGAGATGTGAGAGAAGCCTGTTAGTACGCATAATACACTATGGAGAAGAACTGGGATGAAGGCGAAACATCAGTAGAAAGACAACACAGAAAAAGAAAGATCCATGCCTCATCAGGGATTCGAATCCACGTCCCGTTGGTTATTAGCTCTCTGATTAGGAACCAAGTAAATAGTAAAGAGACAAAGTTATTTTGGGGTGGTTAAGTCTTAGGTTTAACCTCTAAACTGCACCCTTTTCCACACAAAAGGCTAAATGGCCAAGTCAAAAGGGCTTAAAGAAAGTTGGTGTAGGAGATACACTGGGCAGCTATTAGTAGGAGACAGATGCTAATCTCCCGTCAAGAGAATTCAGTGAATTCTTTTACTTATACAGGGTATTGCGTTTTACCCACAGGTTAATGTCCCATCTGACGGACGGCAATCTTCAGAAGCGCAACGATGACCCCCTTCTCACGGGGGTTAACGGAAGAAAATCTGAGTGCAATCGCATTTGGGAGTAGAAATTGGGAAAATGAAATTGTGAGTCTGGAGCTCTGTCAAATGGGTCAACCTGCTCCCTCCACACACACACACAGACACCCCATTCTGTGTGTGTGTGTGTGTGGGGGGGGGGGGGGGGGTAGAGCCGTAACTAGCTACATTTGTGCCTGAGGCAAGAATAGAAATTGCATCGCTATATAGTTTCATAGCAGTCTTTTTCTGAGCCTCCTCATCTTGTATTTTTCTGAACCCCTCATTTTGTATTTTTATGCGCCCCTCATCTTGTGCGCCCGAGGCTAATGCTTTACTTGCCTCACCGTTGTTACAGCCTTGGTAGTTCTGGGGAGAGCTGAAAGGGGACCATATTGATTTTCATGTATGTACCGTACACATACTGTAGAAAAATACGTTTTGAAAGATCGCTTCCAAGATGAGAAAAATCATACGCTGCCCTTTCCGGAAAGAATAATTTCTATCAAAACACTGGAGGAACATATATCGCCTCTGGAGAATGTAGGATGTTCCTTTTCAAAGAGAACAAAATTTATCCTTTTCCAAATTTTGTACTTTTTAACAGTGATAATTCGGACCAACAGATGATTTGGACCGTACAGGAGCTTGGGATTACGGTTCGAAAAAAGAGCAATATTGGTTGAAAATCTTAGCAGAAGTGTTATTTTAAAATCCATTTTATAAAATCACTCTACAGCAGATACCTTTAGTTGAGTTATTTACCGCTCAGTCGTACTCTTGTGCACACAATTAGCTAAATGCCAAGTAATAAGGACCTCAAAGGCTCATACATGGGTAGGGTAAAGAAGACTCTTTGGGCAGTTGTTAAGAGACAGATGGAAACCTCCCTTCAAGGCCATCAATAAATGTGGACAGAGTGTGGTTTTCCTCCACACGGACCACGGCGTTTCGTCGCAACCGTAGGAATTCATCGTTCCAAGCCCATCGGTTCTGCTTTCTCACCAAATGAATGCTTTGGATTTAATGGAAATAAGTCTCAACGCTGCTATATTTGGGACTCGAACCTGGAAACTATAGAGTAGAGGCTTCCAACACTATCAACTAAGCCAAACAGTCACCTTTGTCACCAAACACTACTTTTAGGCATTAATTTCCATGTTACTCAAGTTTTTACAATGAGCATTGTATTCTTTAAGGTTTTGAAGGAATACACTCATAATTAATGAGAAATGTGTCTGGAAATTTAAGACAGGAAATTATAAATTCACTACCAACGTAGCATGCCATACTTGACACGCTAGAAATATCCTCCTCCCCCCCTTCTCACAGTTTCCAGTAAGTTTGCCATAAAGCCCATAAAAGGATATTATTCAGCTCAAAATATACTTCGATATAAATTTCAACTAAATAGCTTAGTTGATTGCTAGTAACATTTACAGAGAAGCAACATTGCCCCCCCCCCTTCCCAAATAAGAAGAAAAATACACTTCGACATTCTGATAATAAAAAATATTTAGATCGATAATTTTCGTAATTTTTCCATGTAACTTACGAGAGAAGGAAATGGAACACAATTAGCAACTAGAAGAATACATATCGCCTCTGTTGAAAAAGGGATACTCGTTTGCAAAAAGAATGAAGTTCATATTTTCGATCTTTACATTCCTCTCATATTAGAAATTTGATATAATGGATGATTGGAAAAATGCAGGCATTAATATTTTATTAGTAACTTTACCACACAAATGGAGTTTCTCATTAAGCAAAAAATTGCATTTTCCGAGCTATATTTTGGAAGCACGAAGCCAATCATTGCTGCCAATGTAAACTATGTAACCACCATAACCTATCATGCAAATTTCAAACTTCTATCATAAACATATTGTTGGCAATGTTTGTTAAATATTGTGGCATTTTCACACTTTTTCCACCATTATAGGACGTTATTGAAATATTCGGGGAAAGTGCGATTGCAATATTTCATCAATACCTATCTAATCAAAAAGAATTTTTAATAATGTTTCGAAATACGAAAACAATATGCACACACAGGCAGACAGATCACAAAGTGGAGCTACTTTTCCTTTTATAACTAGGCTCAAAACTACATTTTCTTTATAATACCTGTAATCCATTCTGTAATACACCACGAAATTTTAAATAGTTTTGTAGTATGAACTTTCTTAATATTTTTGTGAATACCACTGTGAACTTTCTTAAATTTTTGCCTAAGAAACCAGAATTATCTTTTTTTTACGCTGCAAAACTTTTGTACATATTGCCTCTTTTAGTAAAATTGGAATCAGATGACTTATTCGTATTTTTTCAATTATTTTTTGAAACTTTTGCCTCTAAAACTGGTCCGATTTTTTTTCCGTTTGAATAGCGTATTTGTCACAAGTGACAAGGAATATTTCAAGAAATGTAATTGTGTTGTAAATAGTTAAGTGTTCATGATTTATGTCCAAAGGCATAAATTCCTAAGACTAGCGTCATTCCGCTTAACTTCCGAAAACTATAGTACAAAACATTCTTCGCAAAAACAATAAATGCAATACTGATCTTCATTTACTTTAGGCTGCTGGTAAAAAATACTGAAGTTGTAAAGCGACCACCATCTGATGAATTCCTGAACCATTTTTCAGCAGCACATCTCGGCATGCAATTTATTAATATGTTTCTTGGCTACTTATCAAAGTGACTTGGGTTCGAGCCCCGGGTAAGGCATGTTTGTGTTGTTTCCCCGCTGAGGTCTCGCCCTCCTCATTGGCAGGTTCCTGTCAGACCTCTGTGGCATGCAGGTGCTTGAGGGGAATATTTATTTATTTTTATATAATTTGACCTCGCAGTTAGTTCGGAAATATTCTTGCTGAAGCAGCATAGTTTACTTTTGGCGGAATGGAAGATTGAATTCAATGCAGAAAAAATATTTGTTTATTTTGATTTAAATCTCCCTCCTCCACCAGAGTTTGATTTCTCTACCCAATGTTAATTACTGATACCAGAAAAATATAAGAATTAGAAACTGCTTATTAAATCTCATTTTTCGAATCTAATCATGTTAATCTTTAAAGCTACAGATAAAGCTACAGTAACAGTTTTTTTTGCATGGCTCCGGTGTAATTTTTTATGGGGAGGGGGGCAAAATTATTACAGAGTGGAGTAAAACGTTCTTTTTTTTTCAGAGAACGGGAAAGCAAATCACTTTTTCAAAATATAAATATTTGACTCAAGTCTTTCATTAATCAGAACAGTTGCGGAGACAGTAATCATGCCTATATCACAAAACAAGGCAAATGAGGATGTCTGAAAATAGAACGGAAAAAATGGGATACTTATTTTTTAAAAATATATGTACAAATGCTTTCTTATATTAATAAATATAAATAATATGCTTCCGAAAACATAGGAAACGTAAAGGGGGGTAATTGCTCTCTCCTCCCTTCCAGCTCCCTCTGCCGACACCTATTGATAGCACTTTATAATTTCATTGCTGACTTTTCCGTTTGATCACGGAATTATTCAAAGCATAATTCACTCTTGACGAAATAAAAGTTCACCTAGAAATTGTTTCTTTCAAAAACTCAAAATAAAGTTCATAGTTCTGATATTGCTTTAAATTTTATGTACTGTTTTCTGCTTAGCAAATGTATTTTTGAAAGAAGTTTGATTTCATTTTATTTGTTTATTTTTTTTGTTTCTTTTCGACTTGCTTAGTTTGCAGCGTTGGCTGCCGAATGAAAGTAAACATGGGCGTTAAGCCTTTTGTTCTGTTTTATTGCATGCCCTAGAATATGGCTCTCCCCGCTTACTGCTGCAATACCCTGCAGGTTAGGGTGGGTTACAGAGAATGGTAATATGCATGCTGCTGACCACTGCAAAGCACAGATATTCGCTCCATGCACAATGCCAGCCAAAGTCGCACCTCAATTGTTTCCCGCAGCTGAAGGTCACATTCTCATCAACTGGTTGCTTTCTAGTGACAATCTGAAGGGTAGTTTCTAGAGATAAGATGCAGTCAGTAAAATGGCTTTTCGACTCTAAAATTTTTCACTGAGAGCAAATATCTGTTTCAATTTACGAAACTGAATTCGGTTTCTTAGGAAAATAAACAGTTTATGGAATGAAATGAAAATAAAAATAAATTATCTCTCAAACATCTTCTCAGAGAGAAATCTGACAGGAACCTGTCAGTATAATACGCTATAGACAAAATTTGTGAGGAAGGCGAGACCGCAGCAGAAAGACACATCTATGTATAGGGTACGACTTTTTTCAGGTTAAAAATAACTCCATTAGATGAATAATTATCGGGAAAAAAATTCTTCTTTTTTTTCAATTTGTGTTGAAATAAAAATAATTGAAATATTCAGATATTAGATAATAATTTTATTATTGACATACGATAACATATGCATATCCATTGTTTCTTCGGCGAGAGAGGCGGGTGGTTTAGTCGATAGCCCGGCAGGCTCGTAATCTGCTTGAGGGAATATTTAATTTTTAGAAAAGAATTCATAGCAGAATATTTACCGGAAGAATGGTTTGCAAAACTATTAAAAATTGGTGGAACTGAAAAAATATAGATATAGATGCATAATTTTAATTCCTATAAAACATATAATTTCACGTAATATAATAATAAATGGTTTTAAAACAAATTAATACACAGAACAGTTAACTTTTATAAGTTCAATTTTTAACTATTATTACATAATCATCCTAAAATTTCGGGTGGGGGAGAGGGGGGATTTTATTTTCCTAACAGCAAAGTTGGGGTATTTAGTTCCTATACTGTACGACTGGCATGTTTAGAGCTCGGCAATAAACAAATTATAAAATAAAAAATAATTCTTTTGTGAAAAGATAGCAAGAAACTTAACGTCTTTTATTCTAGATCAGCGGTTCTCAAGTGAGGCTACTTGATAATTGAAATAACAAAAGAAATTAATGATACTTTTTATTTACGATACAAGGTCGCCATCAAATGAACAATTTACAATAAGCGCATTAATAAATAAAATAAAAATAAATACCTCCTCAAGCAGCAGCTTGCCACAGAGGTCTGACAGGAGCCTGTCAGTTAAATACGCCATAATAGAGGGATCTGTGAAGATGGCGGGCCCTCAGCAGATTTTTTCCCTACTGCACGCAGTGTTCCCAAGTGGTCACCCTCCCAGGTACCAAACGCGCCCAAAGCTGCCTAACTTCGGTGGCCGGACGGTGTTTTCGGATTCAAATTTATAGCATTTGTTATTTAATTATTAAAACATTTACTTCAACCAACGCCGTATTATTAAGTGTATTGGCCGACACAGTACGTACCTATTTGATGAGGGGATTGAATTATGGATCAAAAGAAAAAATAGAAGCTTTTGTTATCTGAATTTCTTTTTCTATTTGATTTTATCTTAAAAGCTTATTCGTTTTCCTCTTAATGCTGCTGCAGCTCATTTGTTGTCGCGCTGTAATGCGAAATATCTCCTCTTGACTACTACTATAGATGCTGAAGTGTCGGTGGTTTGACTAAGCAAATAATGATGTGGTTAGAAGATGGAGACATCAACAACTTTTGACTAGCTTCTTGTGTAACGAGAGAGACAGGGACATACCCAGGGGGCCCGGAATATTGTATTGTTTTGTGCGCACAAATTTCTATTGTTATCCACCCATTCTGTTTTCCGTGATCCCTGGTCTTAGGTTGGTACACGCTGACTCTTCCCCCCCCCCCCACACACACACTCTGCCATGGTTACTGGTTTTAGGCATGGGCCATGCTCTTGTCCTTTTCCCTCCTCTCTGCTTTAGTCACTTGCTTAATTGAATCACTTACTGAATTACTTTCCAATGTAATTCATAAATAATGATACACAATTTCATTCTTTTCACCCTCCCAAGTTCAGGTTGTGTGGTCCAGATCAACTCTCTCTCTCCACTTATATTTATCTTTGCAATCTTGATCTTGTATTATTCATATCTCAGACTTCTCTACCTGCTTTGAAATCCAAAACATTTGTATTTGGGACTAAAAATAGATAGAGTTACATTTGGAACACTAAAAGTAGATTAAAAAAAAACTAAAAAAATTTATTATTATTTATTAGCATGTTTGTCTACTGATCAAAGGGACCTAGGTTTAGAGGCCCGGATAAGGCATGGATGTTTGTGTTGTTCTTCTGCTGAGGACCAGCCATCCTCACAAATCCCTTCTACTATGGCTTATTAAACTGAAAGACTCCTGTCAGACTTCTGTGACAAGCAGCTGTTTGACGAGGGTATATAGATAATATCTACCCTGCCCTCGGGGAGAAAAGATGACACTGAGGGGATTGGGAAGGCCGACGTCAGTTAAATGGGAAGTAAAATTTTAACCTTGTGTGCAGGATAACTATAGCCTGTGCCATTAAAACAGTAAGATTGAGGCAGGCTTCCATCTGTCTCCTAACAGCTGTACAGTGGGTCTTTGCTGTAACCAGGACATTTAGCCCATTGTGCAAAAAACAGAGCCGCTCAGACGGAATATATTAACTCAAGCATCATTCCATCCCCTCACCCTAATAGACACGAGTAGGCCCGGATCTGAAAAAAAAATCGAGAAGAGAGGGAGACAAGAAACACAATCGAGCAGAAAAAATGTAAAGGAAGGGGGGGGGGGGGCAAGAGGCTGTATTTCCAATACAATGTATCATTTTCCCTTCGTTTTATAAATTTTTTTAATTTTTTTTGAAAAATCCATGAAACATAAATAAGTTTAGTAGTATTTGTTTCTATTACCCTTACTAGGATTCTGAAAAGGAATAGGAGATGCCCCCCTCCCTAGATCTTGTCCTTGGACTCTAGTATGTAACCCTCCACCCATAAGACTTTTTTAGGCACATTACTGATGATCTGAAATGTAAAATAGAACAGACTACTTTTGATTTAATCATTTGCTGAATTGAATCACTTACTCAATTACTTAATAATGTATCCTATAAAACTTATAATGATACAAAATTTTATTCTTTTCACCCTCCCAAGTTTAAGTTGTGTGGTCACAGTCAGCTCTCTCTATCCACTTATTTTTATCTTTGCCATCTTGCTCTTGAAGTCCTCTTTTCAGCATTAGTAGTTTATTCACAACCTACCGTTCCCCCTTTGCACAGTGCTTTCCCCCCCTATGTCGCAATCGTCCACGTTGCCTTCTTGACTTGGACCCCCTATGTCGCAATCGACCGGAAATTGACCTGTGCTGGGCCACGCTGCCTTCTGAACTTTGACCCCTATGTTGCAATCAACAGGAAATTGACCTGGCGTAGCAACTGTCGTGGCGCTCCTTATTAATAATTCATAATTAAAAATTCCTCCCCCTTTTAACCCATTGTGCTATCTAGTTTTTAACTCTAATTTTAAGCTCCCCTTCTCGAATAGTCTCGATTTTTCTTTATTTCAGACTCACCTATATTTTAAACCCTCGATTTTGCAAACCCCCTGGTTGACCTATATTTTAAGCCCTACCTATATTTTAACCCCCCTTCTCGAATAGTCTGGATTTTTCTTTATTTCAGACTCGCCTTTTATTTTAAAACCTCGATTTTGCAAACCCCCTGGTTGAGCTATATTTTAAGCTCCCCTTCTCGAATAGTCTCGATTTTCTTGATTAGACCCCTACACATATTTTAAGCCCTCTTCATAGACCCCCTGGTTGACCAATATTTTAAGCTCTACCTATATTTTAAGGCCCCTCCTTCCCTCGGACCGGCTGATGCACGCCTCAGAATAATTGCACAGAAAAGGATGATACAAGTCTCAATTGTAAAATCAACTCCCAAAGTTGTATTCTTATTAAACCTCCCTCCCCTTAAAAAACTAATCGGTGGTGTCCAATACGTATTTTAGTACATCTCCTGTATTTAAAAACTCTCTAGGTATTCATCTGAAATTTTACAAGACCACTCAACTCTTTCTGAATGACAACGGTCAGAATGCCTAACGCAGCTCTCTAAATAAAACTTTCTTTAACAGAAAATCAGCTCTCAAAGTTGTATTCTTATTAATTAAACACTCATCAAAACCACACATCCCTTCTATTAAAAGTTACCTCTATTAAAACTTCACAAACTCACGTCCTTTTACAAGTTCTCTAAACATGTTGTATATTCTCTGTATTTATTCCTTATAATTAAACACTCATCAAAAATTCTCTCACCTTTATTAAAAAATCACTCCACGGTCGTAATAAAAAAGTTTTCTGTAGATGGGTTTCATCCAAAAAAAAAAAATCCTCCACCTGCAGTGAGATTCGAACCGACTATCTTGGGCTCGATAGCCGGACGCACTCGACTATGGTTTGTACTTAATGTGGCCTAGATAGGTGTCGAACGGGTCAGACATTTCAGATATTAACCTAGTACGTTTTTTACAACCTTCGTATTCTTTATAACTAGTTTTTTCTACGTATTTCTTATAATGAACCCGATAGTCCTTTCACATTAACATATGTATTTTTTATAACTCACGTATTTTAAGTCCGTTTCAGTAACACTTATTTCTTTTAACTCCGTGACTGTTGGCTGTCGCTTACTAGGACTATCCACAGTAACTATTTTTAAAAGACTGGCCCGCAGAAAATGCCGATGGGTTAAAAATTAATAAAAACTGATTATACTCGTCACGATGAAAAATATTGAGGGGTAATAGGGCCGACCTAAAAGACTCAGTGTTCGGATCCTCACCCTGGACAACGTTTCACTGACGGATGGTTAAGTCCTGTGAAATTATTCCAAACGGGGAATCACAAGGGTTTTATTAACGAATGAATCTTGGATCTGTGCTGCTTCCGTGTCAGGAGCACTGCCCTACATCGTGAAACCCCACTAGCACTCTTTATCGTGGTTTTCGGACTCGATATTTTTCCAAGTCCCGAGACGGTTCTCCCAATTCTATCCTTTACGACACAAGGGCGTTTCAATGTACCCAATGTAGACAAACCCTTTTGAAATGACGCGTCCTAAACCTCCAAGTGCTGGGCTTATTAAAATTAGTCTCCATCGGGTTGGTCCCGTCAGATATCTGTGTTTCCACGTAGTAATGCTACACTGAAGAAAAGTCGGCTAAAAAACCGTCTTTAACATCGTTTGCGTGCGAACGTATGCCGCATCACGCTGTTGAAATCGGGTAAAAAAATAACTTTTTTTTTTTGTACGCAGTAGAATGTTCAAAGTACGTTGCAGTTACTGTTGCGTAAAAACTTTAGTTCCATCACGAATGCACGTTAACGGTGTAGGGGAACATTAGTTTTAGCAAATACTTCAACTATAAAAAAAATAATACAATGTCTCACGCACCCTTTCAACTTACCTGCACTAATCCACTGATATTTTATTTGCAGCTGGACTGATAGTCAAAATTTAGCAAATATTACAAAGAATCTCTCAATTGTAAAAATCAACTCTCAAAGTTGTATTCTTATTAATTAAAACCCTTTCTATTAAAAGTTACCTCTATTAAAAATCTTTTGCTATTCATTTTGCCAGGACTGCTAAACGATTCCCTTTTATTAAATTTCAATTCTTTGGGATTCATTTTTTCCAACCCCGTTAATCGATCCCCTAGTAAATAAAAACTCTCACTCACCTTTATTAAAATCATCCAGCGCTCGTAATAAATCAGTTTAATCGGGAAAAAAAAAAAAAATCATTCCCTCGCTAGCGTACCTCAACGTTAATTTCGGGAAAAAGTCTCATCGGATCCAAGGTTCACGTATTTTACTAGAAGAATGACACAGTAATTGTTCCACAGAAAAATTAATAAAAATTGGTTTAAATTATTCGTAGGACTTGTATATAAGATCTACCTTGCAATAGACGTTCAACAGGCTAAAAGTTTTCCAAGTCCGTTATCAGTGTATCGGAAATCGTACATTTCCTGTTGACATCCTTCAGATCGTTTATCCGTGGGTAACAACAGCACTTTCGCCACATCACACGATATGGTGCAATCCTTTCTCAGCTGGAAGATCAAAAGGTCAAATGTCCAGCGCTTCACTGTGTCTGCATTTGACACTGATAAGGTTTAAAAATAGATGTTTCCTAGAATCCACATTGCCTTCTCAGATTGGACTTTGAACCCTATGTCGCAACCGACCATATTTTAAGTCCTCTTCATAGAACCCCTGGTTGACTTATATTTTAAGTCCCTTTCTCGAATTTTCTTGTTTTCCCCCTGTTTAACCCATATTTTAAGCCCTCCCCTCTTCATAGACCAACCTATTGATCCACCTATATTTTAAGCCCTCCCCTCTTTAAACCAAATCAGTTTTTGCGCATTTAATCGGTGCCATCCAACGTCCATACTATTTTTAGTACGTCTCCTGTATTTAAAAAAAAAAAAATTATTGGCTTTCGTCGCCGTATTTGAACGCGCTACCTCAGTGCCGATAGCTGAAGTGTCATCGCCAGGGCGCGGATTTTTGCGGAGCTAAATCTCAACTCTGGCCCTGCTATCCGCTCGACAATATTTGCTACTGATAAAACGATTTCCTTCATTAAAAATAAAAACTAATTAAATAATGGGGTATCACTGGGAAAATACTGGGAAGAACCCAAACTGATTTCGTGCTAAAACATCTCCAGATTTCAGCTTACTTGAAAAACTATTGTTAGAAATGAACCAGTGACTTGAATCACTCAACTTCCATAAGAATACACAATTATGGTACAGTGTCGGGAAGAAATATGTTTCAACGAAATTCAATTGCATGTATTACGATCAGAAAAATAATTTAGTGGACAAAGTTTAAAATAGTTATTAAATGGTACCTTACAGTGCAAGTGCGCTTCAGGCGAAAAGCCTCCCCTTCGAACACTGCACCCCGTTTTTCCGAAGTAACTGTGTCACAAGTCTTCCTACATCATCCCTAAACAGAGAATCGGATTCAATGTGCAAGAAGATCAAGACCTCATTTGAAGGAGCACATAGTGGATACTGTACTCCATAGTGAAATGAACATTGGCCTCTTGCGGGACCTAGTTATATCCCTACTCCAAGAGAATTACTAATGAAAACATGCTATTGTTAATGTATGTAATTCCGACAAAAAATGTTTTGTCTGTTTTAGCCACTTTGTATCCTGCAATAGGAAACACTGAACACTTTAACAACTATATACATTTAGAAGAAAACACATCAGGTCTAATTTTCCCTTTAACAATAAATCAAATATCTAAATTCGAAAAAATTAACATTTCTGTCTGGATACGAGAAAGAGATGTTCCCACTCTACATCACACCATTCAGATTTAAAGCGCACGCAAATCTCCTACTGTTATCAGACGATGAAAAGCAGCATTATTGTTCCATTAAGAATTTGTTTCTATGAAATTCAAAGGGAGAATGCTGTTTTCCATATTATAGGGAATGCAATTAATAATTCCTTGCAGAAGGTTGTCCTTTAGGTTATGAAATAATCTTATTAGAATGCTTAAAATTGAGATGACACACATTAGCTCCTCGGAGAAGCGCTAGCGGGTAGAAGACTATACCCGTGTAATGAAAATATTCATTCGACATAAAAAAAAAAACCTACGCCAATATCGCGTACACTGACGTGCTCCTCTTTGCTGATGTGTTTGGTGGCAGATACTGACCCCTGCTATGTTTACACAGCTCCTGCCTTCATACCTGAAGATGACAAATACTAGAGTTGATAACCTACAATGTATCTTTTTGGAAGGCATACGAGGAGGAATTTCGGTGATATGCAGACAACAAGCATTTAGAATGAAAAACTGATTGCAAGTTTGCTTTACTGTCATACAAACCTGAAAAGAGATGAAATGGGTAGTACTTTACCCGTGATACACCATGTGACTAGGTCGTTAAATCAAATTACATGCATAAACGAAAATTAGAAAAACAACGAAATGCTTGGTAAATTCAATGAGAATCACTAAAATGTAAAGAGTGTTGGAATATCTGTAAATGCACACACGTTTCAGTGGATAGGTGAATATTTTCACAATTCTTTGGAAGTGGAAGGCACAATAACTGTAAAACATACTGTGACGAGAGAGAAAGTATAAAAATGTAGTGGGATGGTTGTAAAAAATCGCTTCAAAACAGAAAATTACAACGCAAATACTGAAAGATAGAAAAAAACGACTATTCGACGGTTATTCTAAACTGCTATCTCACGCTCTTTTCAGATTTCCTGGTTCTATAGTTCCCTAGTACGTAGCGCATAAGTGTGGGTGTAGTTGGCTATTTTTCGTTGCAAACACAAGTTGTTTTCACTATTAGTTATTTTTCCTGCATGAGAATACACATTTCTATACTACATTGCGTACACACGGATGGACGAATATCACAAAATACTTTGCATATAGAAAACATCAGCAAAGAACCACAGAAGTTTGGAAATTTAAAATCTGAAAACTCAGTGTTTATAAGAAAACAACAATATTTTCAGTACTTCCATGAAAAGTTGAGTCCCAGAATCGATCCGCTAGACCTGACCTTGCATTCTCTGACTTCAACCACCAATAACACGTAATGTAAGCTCTCTCGTCGGTTATCCCAACCCGCTATCTCTTTTCAGAGTTTCTGGTCCCCTCGCTACGTTTGAATAAGCGCATAAGTGTGGGTGAAAATGGCTATTTTTCGCTGCAAACACAAGTTTTTCGACAAAGATAGGGTGTTTCACTACAATCTAACATGGGATTTCATGTGTGTTTAGTTATTTTTCCTGCATGAGAATATTTCTAATCCTTCTCATAGACAGCAGGTTAGTTACTTCGGATCTAACAAAGCCAAGGTTTGAGATCCATAGTAAGACATGAACGTTTGTGTTGTTTTCCTACCAAGATCCCGACATCCTCTCACCCCCTTCTACTGGGTCGTATGAAAAAATCCTGTAACTGTTACGACAATTAGCTGCGTGAAGGCGTATTTATTTTTAAAGCAAAGACACACTAATTTCGGACTCGCTAGCTAGAGAATGATATATTAACTTGCTAAAGTTTGATTTTAATGATCAGATAGTGTATACATCACCACTTTTTTAGTTCATACTAATATCTTCTAACTTTCAAAGGAAATATTGTCTCATTATAAGCGATTTCATACAAAGAGATGCGCACTCTATGCTTCACATTTAAATCTATAGAGATAACGATCACTGCCCATGGAACACATCTGTGAAAAACACGCTATGATAGGGTTTGAGGAAGATTTTTAGTCCATGGGGGTGCTGCACTGCAGGAAAGCACATTATCTTTGAGATCAGAACCTACATGAAAGTTATACTGTTTGGGTTTGAGAAAAATTCTTTAGTTCACGGGACACCGCATGAATAAGTGCATAAGTGTGGGTGAAGACGGCTATTTTTCGCTGCAAACACAAGTTTTTCGACAAAGATAGGGTGTTTCACTACAATCTAACACGGGATTTCATGTGTGTTTAGTTATTTTTCCTGCATGAGAATATTTCTAATCTATCTCATAGACAGCAGGTTAGTTACTTCTGATCTAACAAAGCCAAGGTCTGAGATCCATAGTAAGACATGAACGTTTGTGTTGTTTTCCTACCAAGGTCCCGACATCCTCTCACATGAAATATTACTGTACTAGGATCTAGAAAAATCACTATTCATTACATTAATTTTTTTTATTACATTCATGTATTTCAACCCATTTTCTTGTCAAGAGCTAAAATTATTTGATGAATGAACGACAAAATATCTTCAAATGCAATGGACGCATGACAGAATAACTTCAAAATAAGTTCCAATAGCTGAAAAAGCAACTGTAAAAAATTAGATAAATACACACCGGGAAAGACAGAATTGCTTTCAAAACATTAAAATACCTTAAATGTGTGGCTGAATCACCACCAAATATCTCCAGCACACTTTTAAAGGAAATATTGTCTCATTATAAGCGATTTCATACAAAGAGATACGCACTCTATGCTTCACATTTAAATCTATAGAGATAACGATCACTGCCCATGGAACACATCTGTGAAAAAACACGCTACGATTGGGTTTGAGAAAGATTTTTAGCCCATGGGGGTGCTGCACTGCAAGAAGGCACATTATCTTTGATATCAGAACGTACGTGAAAGTTATACTGTTTGGGTTTGAGAAATATTCTTTAGTTCACAGGGCACAGCATTACACTCAAGCACACTGTCTTGTACGTATGTCTGTCTGTATGTTTGTTTCTCTCTCTCTCTGTGTGTGTGTGTGTTTGTGTCTATGTGTAAATATGTATGTTACTACGAAATGTGTGTACGTGTAGATGTGTGCATATATGTCAAGATGTAACTGTGTCTGCATGTTTGTTTCTCTCTAGGTGTGTGTGTTTCAGTGAATCGTGTATGTGTGCGTATGTGAGTGTGTGTATGTTCATGTATGTTAATATGTTTCTTTATATGTATATGTTTTCGTGCGTATGTGTTAAGATGTCTGTGTGCACATAGTCGTTTCTCTGTATGTGTATACGTCTTCATGTTTGTCCCTCTGTGTGTGTTAAAGTGTCTGTATGTGTTTCATCTTTATGTGTATATGTTATCGTGTGTGTGTGTTTGTTCACATGCAAGAATAAACGTATTGTCTTACGGACACTTGCTTGCTACAGAAGAAGCTAACAATTTAAAACGAGAGTTGTGGCTATGCAAAATATTTCATCACAGATCTTAACTTGAATACTCATATTTCAGGAGATGTAAGGCTTTTTCTTCAGCACGTTCGAATATTTTTTGAACACGACTGTCTTACGTTACGTCTTACGTTAAGTTTCCTGTCAGATGTCTCGTAACGAACAAATCGTGTGTGTGTGTGTGTGTTCTGCTAATACAGAAGAGGACATTCAACCGAGAATATTTCAAACTTAGAATAATACGACATCCTGATGCGTTAAGAACGAAGTGGAGAGATACTAACAGCTGAAACACGACCTGAAGCGATCGAAATCCTGTTGTTTCGCGCAAGGGGACGAAGGGTGATAAAACGTAAAAAATCCTTGTTTCAAAAAAGAGGCCTCTTTTTTGAAACTACTGGATTTTTTACGTTTTATCACCCTTCGTCCCCTTGCGCGAAACAACAGGATTTCGATCGCTTCAGGTCGTGTTTCAGCTGTTAGTATCTCTCCACTTCGTTCTTAACGCATCAGGATGTCGTATTATTCTAAGTTTGAAATATTCTCGGTTGAATGTCCTCTTCTGTATTAGCAGAACACACACACACACACACGATTTGTTCGTTACGAGACATCTGACAGGAAACTTAACGTAAGACGTAACGTAAGACAGTCGTGTTCAAAAAATATTCGAACGTGCTGAAGAAAAAGCCTTACATCTCCTGAAATATGAGTATTCAAGTTAAGATCTGTGATGAAATATTTTGCATAGCCACAACTCTCGTTTTAAATTGTTAGCTTCTTCTGTAGCAAGCAAGTGTCCGTAAGACAATACGTTTATTCTTGCATGTGAACAAACACACACACACGATAACATATACACATAAAGATGAAACACATACAGACACTTTAACACACACAGAGGGACAAACATGAAGACGTATACACATACAGAGAAACGACTATGTGCACACAGACATCTTAACACATACGCACGAAAACATATACATATAAAGAAACATATTAACATACATGAACATACACACACTCACATACGCACACATACACGATTCACTGAAACACACACACCTAGAGAGAAACAAACATGCAGACACAGTTACATCTTGACATATATGCACACATCTACACGTACACACATTTCGTAGTAACATACATATTTACACATAGACACAAACACACACACACACAGAGAGAGAGAGAAACAAACATACAGACAGACATACGTACAAGACAGTGTGCTTGAGTGTAATGCTGTGCCCTGTGAACTAAAGAATATTTCTCAAACCCAAACAGTATAACTTTCACGTACGTTCTGATATCAAAGATAATGTGCCTTCTTGCAGTGCAGCACCCCCATGGGCTAAAAATCTTTCTCAAACCCAATCGTAGCGTGTTTTTTCACAGATGTGTTCCATGGGCAGTGATCGTTATCTCTATAGATTTAAATGTGAAGCATAGAGTGCGTATCTCTTTGTATGAAATCGCTTATAATGAGACAATATTTCCTTTAAAAGTGTGCTGGAGATATTTGGTGGTGATTCAGCCACACGTTTAAGGTATTTTAATGTTTTGAAAGCAATTCTGTCTTTCCCGGTGTGTATTTATCTAATTTTTTACAGTTGCTTTTTCAGCTATTGGAACTTATTTTGAAGTTATTCTGTCATGCGTCCATTGCATTTGAAGATATTTTGTCGTTCATTCATCAAATAATTTTAGCTCTTGACAAGAAAATGGGTTGAAATACATGAATGTAATAAAAAAAATTAATGTAATGAATAGTGATTTTTCTAGATCCTAGTACAGTAATATTTCATGTGAGAGGATGTCGGGACCTTGGTAGGAAAACAACACAAACGTTCATGTCTTACTATGGATCTCAGACCTTGGCTTTGTTAGATCAGAAGTAACTAACCTGCTGTCTATGAGATAGATTAGAAATATTCTCATGCAGGAAAAATAACTAAACACACATGAAATCCCGTGTTAGATTGTAGTGAAACACCCTATCTTTGTCGAAAAACTTGTGTTTGCAGCGAAAAATAGCCGTCTTCACCCACACTTATGCACTTATTCATGCGGTGTCCCGTGAACTAAAGAATTTTTCTCAAACCCAAACAGTATAACTTTCATGTAGGTTCTGATCTCAAAGATAATGTGCTTTCCTGCAGTGCAGCACCCCCATGGACTAAAAATCTTCCTCAAACCCTATCATAGCGTGTTTTTCACAGATGTGTTCCATGGGCAGTGATCGTTATCTCTATAGATTTAAATGTGAAGCATAGAGTGCGCATCTCTTTGTATGAAATCGCTTATAATGAGACAATATTTCCTTTGAAAGTTAGAAGATATTAGTATGAACTAAAAAAGTGGTGATGTATACACTATCTGATCATTAAAATCAAACTTTAGCAAGTTAATATATCATTCTCTAGCTAGCGAGTCCGAAATTAGTGTGTCTTTGCTTTAAAAATAAATACGCCTTCACGCAGCTAATTGTCGTAACAGTTACAGGATTTTTTCATACGACCCAGTAGAAGGGGGTGAGAGGATGTCGGGATCTTGGTAGGAAAACAACACAAACGTTCATGTCTTACTATGGATCTCAAACCTTGGCTTTGTTAGATCCGAAGTAACTAACCTGCTGTCTATGAGAAGGATTAGAAATATTCTCATGCAGGAAAAATAACTAAACACACATGAAATCCCATGTTAGATTGTAGTGAAACACCCTATCTTTGTCGAAAAACTTGTGTTTGCAGCGAAAAATAGCCATTTTCACCCACACTTATGCGCTTATTCAAACGTAGCGAGGGGACCAGAAACTCTGAAAAGAGATAGCGGGTTGGGATAACCGACGAGAGAGCTTACATTACGTGTTATTGGTGGTTGAAGTCAGAGAATGCAAGGTCAGGTCTAGCGGATCGATTCTGGGACTCAACTTTTCATGGAAGTACTGAAAATATTGTTGTTTTCTTATAAACACTGAGTTTTCAGATTTTAAATTTCCAAACTTCTGTGGTTCTTTGCTGATGTTTTCTATATGCAAAGTATTTTGTGATATTCGTCCATCCGTGTGTACGCAATGTAGTATAGAAATGTGTATTCTCATGCAGGAAAAATAACTAATAGTGAAAACAACTTGTGTTTGCAACGAAAAATAGCCAACTACACCCACACTTATGCGCTACGTACTAGGGAACTATAGAACCAGGAAATCTGAAAAGAGCGTGAGATAGCAGTTTAGAATAACCGTCGAATAGTCGTTTTTTTCTATCTTTCAGTATTTGCGTTGTAATTTTCTGTTTTGAAGCGATTTTTTACAACCATCCCACTACATTTTTATACTTTCTCTCTCGTCACAGTATGTTTTACAGTTATTGTGCCTTCCACTTCCAAAGAATTGTGAAAATATTCACCTATCCACTGAAACGTGTGTGCATTTACAGATATTCCAACACTCTTTACATTTTAGTGATTCTCATTGAATTTACCAAGCATTTCGTTGTTTTTCTAATTTTCGTTTATGCATGTAATTTGATTTAACGACCTAGTCACATGGTGTATCACGGGTAAAGTACTACCCATTTCATCTCTTTTCAGGTTTGTATGACAGTAAAGCAAACTTGCAATCAGTTTTTCATTCTAAATGCTTGTTGTCTGCATATCACCGAAATTCCTCCTCGTATGCCTTCCAAAAAGATACATTGTAGGTTATCAACTCTAGTATTTGTCATCTTCAGGTATGAAGGCAGGAGCTGTGTAAACATAGCAGGGGTCAGTATCTGCCACCAAACACATCAGCAAAGAGGAGCACGTCAGTGTACGCGATATTGGCGTAGGTTTTTTTTTTTATGTCGAATGAATATTTTCATTACACGGGTATAGTCTTCTACCCGCTAGCGCTTCTCCGAGGAGCTAATGTGTGTCATCTCAATTTTAAGCATTCTAATAAGATTATTTCATAACCTAAAGGACAACCTTCTGCAAGGAATTATTAATTGCATTCCCTATAATATGGAAAACAGCATTCTCCCTTTGAATTTCATAGAAACAAATTCTTAATGGAACAATAATGCTGCTTTTCATCGTCTGATAACAGTAGGAGATTTGCGTGCGCTTTAAATCTGAATGGTGTGATGTAGAGTGGGAACATCTCTTTCTCGTATCCAGACAGAAATGTTAATTTTTTCGAATTTAGATATTTGATTTATTGTTAAAGGGAAAATTAGACCTGATGTGTTTTCTTCTAAATGTATATAGTTGTTAAAGTGTTCAGTGTTTCCTATTGCAGGATACAAAGTGGCTAAAACAGACAAAACATTTTTTGTCGGAATTACATACATTAACAATAGCATGTTTTCATTAGTAATTCTCTTGGAGTAGGGATATAACTAGGTCCCGCAAGAGGCCAATGTTCATTTCACTATGGAGTACAGTATCCACTATGTGCTCCTTCAAATGAGGTCTTGATCTTCTTGCACATTGAATCCGATTCTCTGTTTAGGGATGATGTAGGAAGACTTGTGACACAGTTACTTCGGAAAAACGGGGTGCAGTGTTCGAAGGGGAGGCTTTTCGCCTGAAGCGCACTTGCACTGTAAGGTACCATTTAATAACTATTTTAAACTTTGTCCACTAAATTATTTTTCTGATCGTAATACATGCAATTGAATTTCGTTGAAACATATTTCTTCCCGACACTGTACCATAATTGTGTATTCTTATGGAAGTTGAGTGATTCAAGTCACTGGTTCATTTCTAACAATAGTTTTTCAAGTAAGCTGAAATCTGGAGATGTTTTAGCACGAAATCAGTTTGGGTTCTTCCCAGTATTTTCCCAGTGATACCCCATTATTTAATTAGTTTTTATTTTTAATGAAGGAAATCGTTTTATCAGTAGCAAATATTGTCGAGCGGATAGCAGGGCCAGAGTTGAGATTTAGCTCCGCAAAAATCCGCGCCCTGGCGATGACACTTCAGCTATCGGCACTGAGGTAGCGCGTTCAAATACGGCGACGAAAGCCAATAATTTTTTTTTTTTTAAATACAGGAGACGTACTAAAAATAGTATGGACGTTGGATGGCACCGATTAAATGCGCAAAAACTGATTTGGTTTAAAGAGGGGAGGGCTTAAAATATAGGTGGATCAATAGGTTGGTCTATGAAGAGGGGAGGGCTTAAAATATGGGTTAAACAGGGGGAAAACAAGAAAATTCGAGAAAGGGACTTAAAATATAAGTCAACCAGGGGTTCTATGAAGAGGACTTAAAATATGGTCGGTTGCGACATAGGGTTCAAAGTCCAATCTGAGAAGGCAATGTGGATTCTAGGAAACATCTATTTTTAAACCTTATCAGTGTCAAATGCAGACACAGTGAAGCGCTGGACATTTGACCTTTTGATCTTCCAGCTGAGAAAGGATTGCACCATATCGTGTGATGTGGCGAAAGTGCTGTTGTTACCCACGGATAAACGATCTGAAGGATGTCAACAGGAAATGTACGATTTCCGATACACTGATAACGGACTTGGAAAACTTTTAGCCTGTTGAACGTCTATTGCAAGGTAGATCTTATATACAAGTCCTACGAATAATTTAAACCAATTTTTATTAATTTTTCTGTGGAACAATTACTGTGTCATTCTTCTAGTAAAATACGTGAACCTTGGATCCGATGAGACTTTTTCCCGAAATTAACGTTGAGGTACGCTAGCGAGGGAATGATTTTTTTTTTTTTTCCCGATTAAACTGATTTATTACGAGCGCTGGATGATTTTAATAAAGGTGAGTGAGAGTTTTTATTTACTAGGGGATCGATTAACGGGGTTGGAAAAAATGAATCCCAAAGAATTGAAATTTAATAAAAGGGAATCGTTTAGCAGTCCTGGCAAAATGAATAGCAAAAGATTTTTAATAGAGGTAACTTTTAATAGAAAGGGTTTTAATTAATAAGAATACAACTTTGAGAGTTGATTTTTACAATTGAGAGATTCTTTGTAATATTTGCTAAATTTTGACTATCAGTCCAGCTGCAAATAAAATATCAGTGGATTAGTGCAGGTAAGTTGAAAGGGTGCGTGAGACATTGTATTATTTTTTTTATAGTTGAAGTATTTGCTAAAACTAATGTTCCCCTACACCGTTAACGTGCATTCGTGATGGAACTAAAGTTTTTACGCAACAGTAACTGCAACGTACTTTGAACATTCTACTGCGTACAAAAAAAAAAAGTTATTTTTTTACCCGATTTCAACAGCGTGATGCGGCATACGTTCGCACGCAAACGATGTTAAAGACGGTTTTTTAGCCGACTTTTCTTCAGTGTAGCATTACTACGTGGAAACACAGATATCTGACGGGACCAACCCGATGGAGACTAATTTTAATAAGCCCAGCACTTGGAGGTTTAGGACGCGTCATTTCAAAAGGGTTTGTCTACATTGGGTACATTGAAACGCCCTTGTGTCGTAAAGGATAGAATTGGGAGAACCGTCTCGGGACTTGGAAAAATATCGAGTCCGAAAACCACGATAAAGAGTGCTAGTGGGGTTTCACGATGTAGGGCAGTGCTCCTGACACGGAAGCAGCACAGATCCAAGATTCATTCGTTAATAAAACCCTTGTGATTCCCCGTTTGGAATAATTTCACAGGACTTAACCATCCGTCAGTGAAACGTTGTCCAGGGTGAGGATCCGAACACTGAGTCTTTTAGGTCGGCCCTATTACCCCTCAATATTTTTCATCGTGACGAGTATAATCAGTTTTTATTAATTTTTAACCCATCGGCATTTTCTGCGGGCCAGTCTTTTAAAAATAGTTACTGTGGATAGTCCTAGTAAGCGACAGCCAACAGTCACGGAGTTAAAAGAAATAAGTGTTACTGAAACGGACTTAAAATACGTGAGTTATAAAAAATACATATGTTAATGTGAAAGGACTATCGGGTTCATTATAAGAAATACGTAGAAAAAACTAGTTATAAAGAATACGAAGGTTGTAAAAAACGTACTAGGTTAATATCTGAAATGTCTGACCCGTTCGACACCTATCTAGGCCACATTAAGTACAAACCATAGTCGAGTGCGTCCGGCTATCGAGCCCAAGATAGTCGGTTCGAATCTCACTGCAGGTGGAGGATTTTTTTTTTTTGGATGAAACCCATCTACAGAAAACTTTTTTATTACGACCGTGGAGTGATTTTTTAATAAAGGTGAGAGAATTTTTGATGAGTGTTTAATTATAAGGAATAAATACAGAGAATATACAACATGTTTAGAGAACTTGTAAAAGGACGTGAGTTTGTGAAGTTTTAATAGAGGTAACTTTTAATAGAAGGGATGTGTGGTTTTGATGAGTGTTTAATTAATAAGAATACAACTTTGAGAGCTGATTTTCTGTTAAAGAAAGTTTTATTTAGAGAGCTGCGTTAGGCATTCTGACCGTTGTCATTCAGAAAGAGTTGAGTGGTCTTGTAAAATTTCAGATGAATACCTAGAGAGTTTTTAAATACAGGAGATGTACTAAAATACGTATTGGACACCACCGATTAGTTTTTTAAGGGGAGGGAGGTTTAATAAGAATACAACTTTGGGAGTTGATTTTACAATTGAGACTTGTATCATCCTTTTCTGTGCAATTATTCTGAGGCGTGCATCAGCCGGTCCGAGGGAAGGAGGGGCCTTAAAATATAGGTAGAGCTTAAAATATTGGTCAACCAGGGGGTCTATGAAGAGGGCTTAAAATATGTGTAGGGGTCTAATCAAGAAAATCGAGACTATTCGAGAAGGGGAGCTTAAAATATAGCTCAACCAGGGGGTTTGCAAAATCGAGGTTTTAAAATAAAAGGCGAGTCTGAAATAAAGAAAAATCCAGACTATTCGAGAAGGGGGGTTAAAATATAGGTAGGGCTTAAAATATAGGTCAACCAGGGGGTTTGCAAAATCGAGGGTTTAAAATATAGGTGAGTCTGAAATAAAGAAAAATCGAGACTATTCGAGAAGGGGAGCTTAAAATTAGAGTTAAAAACTAGATAGCACAATGGGTTAAAAGGGGGAGGAATTTTTAATTATGAATTATTAATAAGGAGCGCCACGACAGTTGCTACGCCAGGTCAATTTCCTGTTGATTGCAACATAGGGGTCAAAGTTCAGAAGGCAGCGTGGCCCAGCACAGGTCAATTTCCGGTCGATTGCGACATAGGGGGTCCAAGTCAAGAAGGCAACGTGGACGATTGCGACATAGGGGGGGAAAGCACTGTGCAAAGGGGGAACGGTAGGTTGTGAATAAACTACTAGCATTCTTTTTTTCATACCATTTTTCCATCTCTTTCACCGTCTTCTTCCAGCGGGTTCTCATTTCCATATTAAATTGAGCCATCTTCATTTATCTATCATATTCATAAGTCTTTCTCATTTTGATAATGTTTTTTACACCTCCAATATTTTTATGTAATCTCTGATTACTTTAGTTTCTTTATTTCTCATTTTATCTAGTCTTTGCTTCCTCGGATATCTTTTGCAATATCCACTTCGTTTACTTTTATCTCAGATGCAAACCTTTCTCACAAAATCATTTTTGATTCTTATGTTAGAGTACTCTCTACAATTGTATTAAAATCTTTTCTTTAAAAATCAATTCAGCACTCTTACTGCTTTCTATTTTTGGTCTTCTATTTTAATAATCTTTCTTATAATTTTTTTCATCATACATTCGACTATTAATAACAGCTTTCTCTTTTCTGGCTGGGTGTTAGAAAACTGACATCAGAATCCAAAAAATGGAAACATTTTTCTTTGAAAAATATCTAATTATGACATCTATTTTATGTAAAAAGATGTAATCCAAATAATTACAATCTTATGCCAGTTTTTAAGTAGAAAATCAAATTTAAAAAGCTTTTAAAAGTTATTATTAAAAAATAATAATGAAAAAAATTTTCAAAAATCGACAAACATGCATGCGTTTTAAAAACTGTTTTTGGAAAGGAGTTAAGAGCAAAAGTCACAGGAGTCTGATATCTCGTGTTCAATGGGTGTATGTAGCTCATGACCATATGGGTTTCGAGGTGAAGGGATGCTCAGCCTAATGAGAGGCAATTTACGGAGTGGAGGGGAGCTCTGCTGCGCTTAAATCCGTTCTCCCTTCGGGTGAAGGAACGGGGGACGACAAACTAGGAAGAGTCCATTTCAAAACTTGGCCGGTTTGGTATTCTGAGGTACTTCGTTTTCCAAGGCCTGTGGTAGTTAAAGGGTTAACTACCACAGACCTTGGAAAACGAAGTACCTCAGAATACCAAACCGGCCAAGTTTTGAAATGGACTCTTCCTAGTTTGTCGTCCCCCCTTCCTTCACCCGAAGGGCGAAGGAGTTAACCGCAGCCAAGCCAGGCAGAGCTCCCTTCCACTCCGTAAATTGCCTTTCTTTTGCTCCACAATTAAGCTGAGCATCCCTTCACCTCGAAACCCATATGGTCATGAGCTACTACCCATTGAACACGAGATATCAGACTCCTGTGACATTTACTCTTAACTCCTTTCCCAAAACAGTTTTTAAACGCATGCATGTTTGTCGATATTTGAAAAGTTTTTTCATTATTATTTTTTAATAATAACTTTTAAAAGCTATTTAAATTTGTTTTTCTACTTAAAAACTGGCATAAGGTTGTAATTACTTGGATTACATCTTTTTACAAAAAATAGATGTCATGATTTGAAATTTTTCAAAGAAAAAAGTTTCCAATGTTTCCATTTTTTGGATTCTGATGTCAGTTTTCTAACACCCAGCAAAGAGAAAGCTGTTATTAATAGTCGAATGTATGATGAAAAAAAATTAAAGAAAGATTATTAAAATAGAAGACCAAAAATAGAAAGCAGTAAGAGTGCTGAATTGATTTTTAAAGAATAGATTTTAATACAATTGTAGATAATACTCTAACATAAGAATCAAAAACGATTTCGTGAGAAAGGTTTGCATCTGAGATAAAAGTAATCGAAGTGGATATTGCAAAAGATATCCGAGGAAGCAAAGACTAGATAAAATGAGAAATAAAGAAACTAAAGTAATCAGAGATTACATAAAAATATTGGAGGTGTAAAAAATATTATCAAAATGAGGAAGACTTATGAATATGATAGATAAAGGAAGATGGCCCAATTTAATATGGAAATGAGAACCCGCTGGAAGAAGACGGTGAAAGAGATGGAAAAATGGTATGAAAAAAAGAATGCTGAAAAGAGGACTTCAAGAGCAAGATTGCAAAGATAAAAATAAGTGGATAGAGAGAGATGACTGGGACCACACAGCTTAAACTTGGGAGGGTGAAAAGAATAAAATTTTCTATCATTATACTTTTTATAGAATACATTGTTAAGTAATTGAGTAAGTGATTCAATTCAGCAAATGATTAAATCAAAAGTAGTCTGTTCTATTTTACATTTCAGATATCAGTAATGTGCCTAAAAAGTCTTATGGGTGGACATACTCGAGTCCATGGACAAGATCTAGGGAGGGGGGGGGGCATCTCCTATTCCTTTCAGAATCATAGTAAGGGTAATAGAAATAAATATTACTAAACTTATTTATGTTTCATGGATTTTTCAAAAAAAATTTAAAAATTTAAAAAACAAGGGGGAAATGATATATTGCATTGGAAATACAGCCTCTTGTCCCCCCCCCCCCTTTCCGTTTTTTCTGCTCGATTGTGTTTCTTGTTTCCCTCTCTTCTCGATTTTTTTTTTTCAGATCCGGGTCTGCTCATGTCTATTGGGGTGAGGAGGATGGAATGATGCTTGAGTTAACATATTTCATCTGAGCGGCTCTGTTTTCTGCATAATGGGCTAAATGTCCTGGTCACAGCAAAGACCCATGTACAGCTGTTAGGAGACAGATGGAAGCCTGCCTCAATCTTACTGTTTTAATGGCACAGGCTACAGTTATCCTGCACACAAGGCTAAAATTTTACTTCCTATTTAACTGACGTCGGCCTTCCCAATCCCCTCAGTGTCATATTTTCTCCCCGAGGGCAGGGTAGATATTATCTATATACCCTCGTCAAACAGCTGCTTGTCACAGAAGTCTGACAGGAGTCTTTCAGTTTAATAAGCCATAGTAGAGGGGATTTGTGAGGATGGCTGGTCCTCAGCAGAAGAACAACACAAACATCCATGCCTTATCCGGGCCTCTAAACCTAGTCCCTTTGATTAGACAAACATGCTAATAAATAATAATAAATTTTTTTTAGTTTATTTTTAATCTACTTTTAGTGTTCCAAATGCAACTCTATCTATTTTTAGTTCCAAATACAAATGTTTTGGATTTCAAAGCAGGTAGAGAAGTCTGAGATATGAATAATACAAGACCAAGATTGCAAAGATAAATATAAGTGGAGAGAGAGAGAGTTGATCTGGACCACACAACCTGAACTTGGGAGGGTGAAAAGAATGAAATTGTGTATCATTATTTTTGAATTACATTGGAAAGTAATTCAGTAAGTGATTCAATTAAGCAAATGACTAAAACAAGCAGAGAGGATGGAAAAGGACAAGAGCATGGCCCATGCCTAAAGCCAGTAACCATGGCAGAGTGTGTGTAGGGGAGGGGGAGAGTCAGCGTGTACCAACCTAAGACCAGGGACCACGGAAAACGGAATGGGTGGATAACAATACAAATTTGTACGCACAAAACAATACAATATTCCGAGCCCCCTGGGTATGTCCCTGTCTCTCTCGTTACACAAGAAGCTAGTCAAAAGTTGTTGATGTCTCCATCTTTTAACCACATCATTATTTGCTTAGTTAAACCACCGACACTTCAGCATCTATAGTAGTAGTCAAGAGGAGATATTTTCTCGTTGTCGCATTACAGCGCGAACAAATGAGCTGCAGCAGCATTAAGAGAAAAACGAATAAAATTGTAAGGTAAACTCAAATAGGAAAAGAAATTCAGGTAACAAAAGTTTCCGCCTTTCCTCCCACCCAATTTAAAAGTGTCTTTTTCTACTCCGCATTTTATCTCGCTTTCCGCGCCTGTGATTCCCCAACCAACCGGCAAAATAAAATCAGCTTTATCGTTGCCACTGGGCGCAATGTTGGTTATACTAACACCTTTACCAATAGAATTCTTCACAAAGCTAAGCATAAATTTCATAATCACTCTCCATCACCTCTGTAGCCACATCATAAATTCACCGCCTCCATTACCTTCCTCAATATTGAACCCCTTGTTATACCAACCTAAAACCATTTAACCTAAAAGTTCCTTTCAAAACACCACCGAATCTATTTAAATTCTTAAGCATGGCAAAGATCCCATTTAAATTCTTAAGCATGGCAAAGATCCCATTTAAATTCTTAAGCATGGCAAAGATCCCATTTAAATTCTTAAGCAGGCGGAATCTACTTCATTCCCCTAATCTCCATTTCACCCCCGATGTCCCCGCTCTCTATATCGACTGCACTAAACGCACCCTAAAACACAAGATAGACGAGCATAAACGGGACATTAGAAACACAATTCCACGAATCGCCCTTGCTAAAATTCTCCTTGAACGCTTGGCTACTGATCTAAGGACCTGGGTTCGAGCCCCGGGTAAGGCATGGCTGTTTGTGTCGTTTTTCTGCTGAGGTCCTGCCATCCTCACAGACCTTCTCCTATGGCATATAAACTGACAGGCTCCTGTCAGACCTCTATGGAAAGCAGCTGCTTGAGGGGCATTTTTTTATTGCTGCTGTTCAAATGCCGATCTTTAATAATTCTTCAAATATTGAAGTAATATTGTTGAAAATTAAAATATACACCAAAGAGCCAAAACATTATGACCACCGAGTCTTTATGCAAATCGAAGCAACTGCAGGTAAGCGACGGCGCGTGTGAAGGTCATGAAACGGTATAAATAACACCTGATACTGAGCTCTATTAATCAGTGTTATTCGTATTCTTCAGATGAGAAAAACAGCGGATAAAAGTGATTTTGACAAATGTAAAATTGTAATATACAGACGACTGGTCCAGAGTATTTCTGAGATGGAAGTCTTGTTGGGTGTTCACGGTCGCCGTGGTTAGTACCTTCAGAAATTGGTCTGAGGAGGGAAAACCCACAAACCGCCAGCAAAGTGTGGGTCAACCACAGCTCATCGATGCTAGAACTGAGCGAAGGCTAGCCCATATGGTACGAGCCAACAGAAGGGATACTGTGGTGGAACTCATCCGTAATTTTAATGCTGGTGCCGGGAGTAATGTGTCACAAAACGCAGTTCATCGAACCCTGCTGTAAACGGAGTTGCGTAGCCGCTGGCAGCTCCGAGTGCCCATGCTAACTTCAGTTTACCATCGAAAGCGCCTACAATGGACACGCCAGCATCAAAACTGGACCTTGAATGATTGAAAGAAGGTTGTATGATCCTATGAATCTCGTTTCCTGTGGCACCATGTGGACGGCGGTGTAGGTGTGCATTCGTTTGCCTGGGGAAGTGTTGGCACTTCCCCAGGTAAACGATGCACACCAGTGGAGAAAGCTTTGGGCAATATTCTGCTGGGAAATCCTGGATCCAGTCATTCATGTACAGGAAACTATGACGTCTACCATCTACCTTAACATCATTGCAGACCAGGTACATGCTTTCATAGCAACGGTATACCCATCTAATAGTGCCTTTTTTCAGCAGGATAATGCACCATGCTGCACTGGCCGAATTGTTCAAGAATGGTTTGCGGGACATGAAGAAGACTTTCAGGTACTGCCCTGACTTCCAAATTCCTCAGACAGCATCTAATCGAGCATCTGTGGTTTGTGTTGGAACAGCATATCCGATCTGTGGTGGCTAAACCATGTACCTTACAAGAGTTAAAGGATCTGCTGGTAACGTGTTGGTACCAGATACCACAAGACACCTTTAGAAATCTTGTAGCGTCCATGCCTTGCCGGGTAATAGCTGTTTTAGCGGCACATGGAGGACCAACATCATATTAGGCAGCTGTTCATAATACTTTGGCTCTTCGGTGTAAATATATTAGACAGATAACTTTATATTACGTCAAAATTTACCATAAAATGCAAATTTTAGAAGCTGCGGATAATCGAATTTGGCTTTCTTGTGATATGACAAAAATTCGTTACTTTGTTATCTAGGCAATATATATCAACTGAAACGCTTAAAGCTAGGGGTATGGCCGCTAAAGCTATAGGTCAGGAGGACTGTTTTGGTAATGCAACAAGTTGCATACTGATAAAAAAGTTTAAAATGCCTTTCTTGTCACAAAACCATAAGATGAAAGAGACCTGATTTCATTGATTGTGGTTTCATTTTCGGCTGAAGGTGAATATATTCGCGTGAGATCATTATAGCAGCTGCCTTGATTACGATGAAACGTATTGCTTGTGAACTACAAAAATGACTTCATGAGCCATATGTCCGAGAATCCCTACCCCACAGTATTTAAATAAATAAATAAAATATAAATACCCCCTCAAGCAGCTGCTTGCCACAGAGGTCTGACAGGAGCCTGTCAGTTTATATGCCATAGTAGAAGGTCTGAGAGGATGGCAGGACCTCAGCAGAAAAACAACACATACAACCATGCCTTACCCGGGGCTCGAACCCAGGTCCCTTAGATCAGCAGCCAAGCGCGCTAACCACTCGGCTCAAAGAATTTGAAAATCTGGCCCTTGGCGCTCCACCGTTTGGTGATCTTTGTCTTGTCCTTTGCGACTCATGCCACTTATTGGACACCCACAGACGGAGAAGGTTAGGGGTTTTTTTATCCTGTTACTTCGAAAAATCATAGTTATGCTACATGCTGGAATTTGAGAAAAGTGCAAACAGGGAAAGATATGGGAATTCCTTTAATACCAAATTAGAGTTCATGTTTAAGTTTCAATTTGATGCCAAAACACTCGATTAATTACATGGCGTGAATGAGTGATCAGATATGTTCTGCTTAGGAATAGGCTAATGAGGAAACCACCTCAAACTCCAAACGTAGAAGGCTTCCTATACGATTCTTTTTATTTACAATACATAAAATAGAGTTACACGATGTACATTTTAGAGAAGTATTTTAAAAAATCCGATAAATAGTGCATTAACGTATATTATTATTTAACTAAATGAAACAAAATCGTAAATAATAAGCAGGATGAACAATTCTAAGCATAGAGGAAATATTAACTTGATCCGGGTGGAGTACGAACCTACGACGTTCTGATGGCATGTCAGGTACTCTGATTCCTCAGCCACCAGCTCTTCACTGAGATATCTTCTATTGATTGCTTTATACCACGGAGTCAGTCATTGCAAGTTGCCTTAACTACAATTGAAGATGCTGGTCGACAAAACACCTTCCAGATATAACCCTGAGGTAGTTGCGATGAGTCTCATGTTTACAGGTCATTTTCTGTGCTTCTTCTAATATTGAAAATTACATTCCCTCCATTTGTAAAACATGAAACCTTAGGTTTTATGTAGTGCTTCAACAGTGATTTAAAATGTATAAATTTCATATATTTCTTATATCCACTAAGTTATTACTTAGTGGATATAAGTTTTTTTTTGGGTCACTTCATATATAAAGATAAAGGGACATAGTTTAGAAAAAATAATATTTTTTATTTTATTCTGAGCTGATCAGTGTAATTATAAAGACAATTTCATAACTTTTAACTTACCATAAAAATTTCAGATATTTCTGTATATCATTAAATGAAACACTAAAATTTCGTTTTATGTTATGCTTTCAGTTAAAGAAAGATCATTAAAAGAGGAGTAAAAATGGCTACCAGTACAAATCATAGCATTTTTTAGTGTAGTTTTATACCTCCGTTTAATCACATGCACTTTCACGATGTTCAAATCGGATTCTAGTTCAGTGACTTTCAGTGTAAAGTCGCTACAAATTAACATAAAAATATATCACTAATAATTTTCACAGCAAGTCTTCCGTAACTTAAATAATGTCACATCAGACTAATTTAGCATCCCAATCAAAACTGGATCGTCACTTTCATTTACGTAACATATGTATTTTGTGTAAGAAACCATTTGTACTGATTTAAGCATATCAAATCATTGTTAAGGTAGTAACAGTTAATTACAAGGGATAATATATGTAAAAAACTGATTTTTGTAATCGGAGACTTCAAAAATACACTAATCGCAAAAATAAATATAGCATTTTAAAATTATTTTATTTTTTTAATTAGTAATTTAAAATTATTTTAATTAAAATTATTTTTATAAATAAAGCATTTTAATTATTTATTATTTTATAGACATTAATGTCTATAACATTAAAAACAGTAATATATTTATATTAAAAGGTAAGGAGTTCCACATTGGAACATATCCTCTTTCCTAAAATCATTACGAAATTTGCAGACGAGTCCCTAAAGAGCGCATGTACACTAAATAATACATGCACCATTTATGAACTCGTTCATGAAAAGACTAAAGGTCATTTCATTAAGCATGTTAGGCTATGTTATGTCAATAGTAACTCAGATGCAGAACTCATCATCATAATCAACCAACCATGGGCTATATGGAAGTCCAACCAGAACGTGCAATTTAGGTTTCCATGCATTTCAGTCCAGAGCTACATCTGCTGAATCTGGCCACTGCACACCAATTCTAACAGGGTACTGTCCGACATTGTGTGTCCACCCCGCTATCTAGGTATCCCCTTCTTTCTGAGGACTTTAGACACACTGTTGATAACCCTATTCGCCAATCTATAATTATCCATACGGGCAACACGGCCAAACCACGGGAGTCTCTCTCTGCACGATAATGCTGCAGTGCTTGTCTGATTTGAATTTTGAAGGTCTTAATAGAATTAAGAATCTGGTTGACAGGCAATTGCGTGATGAGCAATGTGGATTCAGAAGTGGTAGAGGATGTGTGGATCAGATATGTTCACTTAGGCAGATTCTTGAGAAATATTTAGAGTTCCAGAAACCTTTGGTTATTAGTTTTTTGATTTCAAAAAGGCTTCCGACTCTGTTGATAGTCGTAATTTGTGGTTGATTTTGAAATGGTATGGCATACCAGACAAATTAGTTAACATAATGAAAGCTCTCTATAATAACACTGAGTCGTGTGTGAGAGTTGGTAAGGCTTGTAGCAATTGGTTTAGCATTACTTCTGGTGTTCGACAAGGGTGCATTTTGTCTCCTTTTCTCTTTAGTGTGGTTATTGAATATGTTATGCAAAACTCACTACAAGGGAAATATTTAGGCCTTAAATGGTCTGGGCATACGACAATTTCTGATTTAGATTATGCTAATGATTTAGCCCTTTTGCGAAATGATGTTGATGAGATAAATTCTTATGATGATTTCAGTGACAACTCCCTATGGTGATATGCAGTCTCCGTATTGCGGTGCACCGGGATTGTCACGTATTATCACGTTGTTGATGAGACTGGTACTAAAGTAGGTTTGTTGATAAACAGAGAGAAAACTAAAGTTAGTCAGGCAGTCTGTGATTCAGTTAATCGTCTTCAGTATGTGTTATAGTTTAATTATCTTGGGAGCTTATGTAACAGATAGTGATGATGTGCAGCATAAGATTAATAGACGAATTGGGATTGCTGCCGGAACTTTTAAGAATCTATGGAGAGTGTGGAGAAATAGGCGTATACGCCTAAAGACTAAAATTAGTCTCTATAATTGTTTGGTTCTTTCTAGGGTTAGTTATGGTAGTGAAACTTGGACACTTTGTAAACAAGATAACACAAACTTGATATCTTTGATTCTGGATGCTTACGCAGTATCTTGGGAATTAGGTGGTTCAACCTTGTAAATAATGAAGAGGTTAGGCAAAGCAGTCGGCAACCTACTCTGAGCCGCATATTGTGCAGCGAGAGACTGCCGTTGATTCTCCCTTGGCGATATTGCCCGTATGGATAATTGTAGATTAGCAAATAGGGTTATGAACAGTGTCCTAAAGGCCTCAGAAAGATTGGGAGACTTACGATGTGACGGACAGACAATGTCAAACAGGACCTTGTTGGAATTGGTGTGCAGTGGTCCGATGCAGCAGATATAGTTCAGGACAGATATGCTTGGAGAACTAAATTGCACGATCTGGTTGTTCCTCCGTGATGGTGTTGATGATGTGGATGAACAGTAAACGAAGGAAACTTTTCAAATAACCTTTGAGAACTTTCTTACTTAGTACGATATATCTCAAACTACAGAAAATATCGTTTGGAATGAGATATCAACTTTTGAATTGTAGCATTAGTTTGTTCAATGGAGAATGTGTACGATCTCGCAGAAGCTGTGCATGGTTAAATTTTAAAATTTTGCCTTTATTTTGTTTACTAATAGACAGATTTACTCCGTTTCTCATACACCTTTCCATGATTTCATTCAAATGTTAATGGGCTTTGTTTCTGATCCTGAAGGTCAGTGAATCATTTCTTATAATAATTAATTTTTAAGGAGGGTGGAAAATTCATGTTGAGGTTCTGCGCATTGGTATAAGAAGGCTCAGTGCAAAGAGAAGTCTGGCATGAGCAGTTTGAAAAAAAATAAAGTGTTTTTTGAAACGGATTCTGTTTATTTTAACATACAGGGTGGTTATAATTAAACTGACATTACTCAGAGCGATTTGCGTAATGATGAGAGAAGGATCTACTCGACGGATCAAGCAACAAGTGCTGGATATCTTAATAAGAACATGGGGTAGAGAACCGCAAATAAAAAAAAATAGTTATAGTGTTAGTGCCATCAGGTGGTGTGGACGCGCTAAAAGCGTAGTAGAACATGCCAATTTCTCGTGACATTGCAATAAATTACATGTGAGAGTCGCATGACGCACACTATAAAATGCGATGTCTTCCCTGTAATCGGTAAAAGGAACCATAGGTATCTGCAATAAGGATCGAGCTTTGCTAGTGAAACTCTTTTACCAAAACGGCAGTAATACCGCCGCTGCATTACGTGAATATCTCGTCTGAAAATTATGTGAAAAGTACCTTTGTCACTAAACGCTGAATATGATACAGAAATTCGAAGAAACAGGCGTTGGTGTGGCAACCGGCAAGGGTGTGGCTCCGACAGGCAAGGGTGTGGACCAGGACGAACAGGCAAGGGTGTGGCTCCGGGTAGAGGCTGGTGACCTGTTGCAAAAAGCAATATGGAAGACGTCGCACTTACCGTTGCAGAAATCCAGTCACAATCGGAACTATCCGTAGTTTGTGCAAGACAGGTATCCCGGCAACTGCAACTTCCGTGGTCAACTGTCTGTAAAGTTATACGGTTCATCTTGAAATTGTATCCTTTAAAAATGTATAGGGTGCAGCAGCTGCAACCACGTGACAAAAAACAAGGCGCCGACTTCGCTTTGCGATTTCTGGCGAGGATGCAGGTGGATGAAATGTGCCCTTCGAAAGTCTTATGGACCGATGAGGCGCATTTTTTCGTACATGGAACAGTGAATACGCACAACTTTCGAATATGGGGACCTACACATCCGCATGCTGTGTATGATGTGTCCCTATATTCCGACTATGTAACTGTATGGTTCAGGTTTACCGCAAAATTTATAATCGAGTCATTTTTCGTTGAGGAGATCACGCCTTAAGCCTCCGTGCGTCGATCGGTGAGTGGATCACGTGACACAGACCTTCTCCACCGCAAGATTATTCCGGCTTTGTAAGAAAGAAATTCACCCATAGAAAAGCCACCCCATACTGCACTTACGGCAACGCAATTGTTGCGTACCACATTTGGTGAAGACTTCCGTGGTCTTCACCAAATGAAATAATTTTTCGAACTTTTTCCAATGCTTGGCCACCACATTCCTCCGACATAAACCCATGCGATTTTTGGTTATGGGGTTATTTGAAAAGACGAATTTACTAAAGCAATGTTGAATCGCTTGCTGAAATTAACGCAAGAATAGCAAAGCATGCTGCAGCCAATGTTTCAAGCAACTGTGGATCATGCCGTATAACGTTTCCAGCACATGTTGCATACGAAGGGTTCACATTATGAGAATCTTGATTTTTAAAAAAGGTTATGTTTGTTCAACTTCGTATGTTCTTTATTTTAGCACACCCACGCCAGCTGGTGGCATTAAAAATAACTATTTTTATTCGAAAATTCTCTACTCTATGTTTTTATTAAGGTATCCACCACTTTTCGCTGTGATCAGCCGAGTAGATCCTTCTCTACATCGCTCTGAGTAATACCAGTTTAATTATAATCACCCTGTACATTGCTATAACCCATTTAGAGAAGAAAACATGATGTAAGAAATTGTTTAAGACCTGACTTACAATGGATGGTGTATCTGATCAAAAACAACAATACGAAATCTATGACAAGTGACACTGTTGAACAATAAGTGGAATACAAAAACTTCAATTTGGCAAAGAAATGGAGCATAAGATAAATTCAAGAAGAGTTTGGAACGTCCAGTAAGAATAATTCTTATCTGGAAACGTCCAGATAAGAAATGCCAAAGATTGTGAAAGAGAAATGATTATGTCATGAAAATAAAGGGGCTGGTTGGCTCATTCAATAGCACGTGAGGCTCGTAATCTACAGTTTCCAGGTTCGAGTGCCACCTGGGCCAGCGTTATCCCCCCCCCCCTTTCCCTAAGTCAGAAAGAGTACACCGATGGGCTTGGAAAGGCCGCCCTCCTTTGATGAGACCCAAAGATGTGGCAGGAGATTCATTCACTGTGTGCGCTAGAGAGCACGGTGAATGACATTGACAGGCGCTTCCATCTGTCTCTTAACAGCCGTCCAGTGAGCTCCTTTCCAACATTCGTTGAACCCTTGTGGTCCTTTTGACCTGCCATTTAACCATTGTGTGCAAAACAGTTCTAAGGGTAGCTTTAAAAGTAAAAGCAACCCAACAACCATGAATGAAGAAACTCTTTTGTATTTATTAGAAAGGAAGGTAAAATACAGCATGTTTAGAAAAGCTTGCTTTAAATAACTATATGCATTCTTTAAATTTGTTTTTTTTTACCTCTGAGGGGCACAATTGGTTAAATGGCCAAGTCACAAGGACCCCGAAGGTTCAGAGAAGGTTGGGGGAAGGGGACCTACTGGACAGCTGTTAGGAGACAGATGGTAGCCTCCCGTCAAGACAATACAGGGTGTTGTTTATCGTGCACAAGGTATGGCTATCCTGCACACGGAGCCAAGGTTTAACGTCCATCCGATGGATGGCGGCCTTTCCAAGCCCATCGGTGGACCTTACTGATTGTGGGCATGGCGGTGATAAATCTAAACGCTGGTCTGTTGGGACTTGAACATGGGAACTGCAATTTACGACCCTGATGCACTTTCAACTGAGCCATCCCTGCCTTCTGACCACTCTTTAGAAAGAATAATCCATATCTCTCTGTTGGATTTAAATTCAATATAGGTAACACTTAGCAAATAACTTTATTCACTTGTGAACAATTACTCCTTATATTCCTATCCCCGACTGGCATCGCTTTCCGAGGAATTTCAGTCTTGTTGGAAGAAAGAAGAGAGTTCCAACAGGACTGTAACTTCCTCGGAGAACGATCACTGTCAGGGATAGAAATCACAAGTAAATAAAGTTATATTTTTCCTGTATTGAATTTAAATACTTATTCTAAGAGTGTTATGAATTCAACTGTTATTTCTATTGGATTTTCGAAGTTTGCTGAGTTGCAGTAAAAAAAAAAAACTATTTCAGCTCGGGAAATGGAACACATAGCGTTTGCGGTCTTTCTAATCCATTAAATATCTGCTCATTGCATCTAAACTGCCAGTAATGATAGTTACGGCTGACTATCCAAGGATCTCATATATGACCCTTTTCACCTAAGATGCCTTCTTGAAGAATGTTTACTGTGCCCAAGACTTACAGATAATTTTAATTGAATGCATTCAACGTATAACGTACAACAGTCGACAGATCAACGCTTAAAACCATTAACCAAAGATATCGAAAAATTTTTTAAAATTAAGGAAAAATTATCAACTCTGATAGGTCATTCATTTATTACCATCGAACAATCATTATTTCAAGCAGAACAGAGAAATGCATTTCAGGTAAACGATCATTATTTTAAATAGCATCATAATTTGCGACTTCTTAAAATTCCTCATTCATATTATGAGACAAAAAGGAATCCTCTGGAATAATGCACAGGCCACAATGCACCTTTTCGTAGTTTACTATTAGTAGGAACTAAGAACATTTGTCATGAAAGCTTTGTTATACTATCCCATTATTTTCATCATAATCATTCACAACAGTTCATTCTGTTCATTAACATTTAATTGATTTTTTAAACGAAGATGTTCAAATTAAACCTGAGTAATTGTATACTTTTCGGACAGGTCAGAAAGACATTATGTATAAAAGTTGCAAACAAAGCAACAAAACATTAATCCATTTCTCCAAGCAGAAATCATTACATGGTATGGTGATTTGGAACTTTAAATGATGCGAGTTTTGAATATAGAAAGCAGTGGTGGATAGAGAGTATTGTTACGACAGATGAACGCGCTACAGTGACTTCACGAGTTAACGTGATTGTAACCCTCGTGTGTGCTTCTACGTGAGATTCAATTAGCCAACGATTTGGAACTTAGAACAGTTCAGAAGAAGAAGAATGAAAATATAGCAGTGTGCAGTGTGTTAAAGTTCTGAGATCTGAAAGGTTGTTCAGATGGTTTGAGTCTGTGGGCGATAAGTAAAAGTCAAGAAGTATCTTGTATTGGTGTGTGCACGGGCGGTAGTTATGTTTTGCTAGAGGATACGTCTAGTGATCTAACAAGAAGAAGGATTCTTTATACCTGGTATATAAGGTATTCAAGAGACACGACAGACAGTATAGAGGTAAAAGTTTAGTAGTATAGACTGAGCTGTGTTGTGTACTCTGTGCAGGAATGTTAATGACTTTTGCATGTTAGTAGTCGATTTGTTTATGAAAAACTACATCCATATTTTCTTTGTAACGATTTGCATTGTATTACATTTGGCTTTAAAATATAGTTATTATTACTCACGTCCAGTGCATATTCGTATCTTGTAATTCGCAACATTTGGTGTCAGGAGTGGGATCATTTAATTGAATGCCTTTCACTAGAAGTATGGATGAGTTAATAAAGCTGATGACTGACCTGAAAGCCGATATGGCTACACAGAAAACATACATTAAAGGTGAAATAGCTGCCCAGAGAAGCGAAATGGCCGCACAAAATAATGAGTTGAGAAATAAAATAGGTGACCTGGCCGCACAAAATAATGAGTTGAGAACTGAGATAGTTTCTCAAAAAGATGATTTGAAAGCCGAAATAGCCGCACAAAATACTGAGATGAGAGCTGAAGTGGCTTCTCAAGTTGGTAACATTATTGATCAGTTCAAGGATATTAAAACCGAACTCAATAGACAATGCAATAGCTTAAATGTTGAATTTGTCAGTGAAAAAGATGATCTTGATAGTGTTAAGTTAGATTGTAAACATGGAAAAGAAAAAGAGAAAGGCAACGCATGTCAAAATGTGAATCCAAAACCAATAGGTGAATTTGCGAAACTAACAGCACTGGAGGTAACAGTATAGATGAACAATGTTTTAAAGATGCTAACCATAAGAATATTGTTGGGCAGTATAAAAATTATAGGAACAAAATTATGCAAGAAGCGAGAGCTGGTAGAGATGTTGTTACAGTTAAGACAACGAAATTGGTTGAAGGTGAATATATCTCCAGCAGTGGGAGCTATAGTACAGATGAACATAATGCTGATGCGGGAAAGAAACGATGCGGAACCAGAAAACATTCCAAGATCATTCGCTATCTGAAAAAGAAGCAATTTAAGAAACGATGCGGAACCAGAAAACATTCCGGGATTCTTCGCTATCTGAAAAAGAAGCAATGTAGATTCAATTCGTTTTTACAAAATTCGACGGACAGGAGAAGCTTGCTGGGGCAGCGGCGTTCTGATGAAGCCTTCATATGGATTGAAGAGATCTCAAGAGAGATGGAGAAAGTGCGAGAGGACTGCGAGAGGAAGACTACAAAAGAATCGAATCTTCGCAAGAAAGGAGAATCTCGAAATGTGGATCTGCTACTGGAAATCAAGAAACGTAGAGATAGCGCAGATAATGCCTTTGACCACGCAACTACTGGTAATGCATGACAGAGTGTCTATGTCGCTGGTGACATGTCTAGGAACTGTGAAGAACAATCACACAGATCAGAGAGCTGTGAGACTATACAGTACGCTTTGCACTTCAAAATACCTAGGTATACAAGTCTGGCAGATCTGAAGAGAGATCCACCCGAAAGGTATTCTATTCCTCGCCGTCAGCAAAATGCGTCATGGACAATTATCGCAAAGGCAGAGTAACGAGTGGTAATGAGGGGGAACGAAACAGAGATTACGTTTCACAGAGTGGTCCGAGTAAAGAAGAGGCGTCCATTCATCATAGATACAAAGTGCCATTCGACGTTACTGGGGAAGTCGGAGAGATTTTTCCGAAGCATATAGCCACACTCGAATCGTTTATAGAAAGTGGGGATTTAAGAAAGAAGAATTCCGAAGAATGGCTTAGAAGCGTAACAGGTGATGCTAGTAAAGGAGCTTCACGCAGAGACAGTACTTCAAAGACTAACTTTCTGGACGAAACTAAGCCTCAGAGTTACGATCAGAGAGAAGTGAAGCCCTCAGACAATCTCAACGTAGCCATGCTGAATTTCTTTTCTGAAAGTCAATGCGCAGATTTGGACATTATAACCATTTAGATTATAAGGATATAGAAAAGTTTAATCACGACTACAAGAGCTCTAAAGTGGACAATATCATGTTACAAAACTCGTCGCTGATCTCCAGAATGAACAATTTGGCAATCATGACTGATATTTCCCTGGCTAATTACAATGAGAGCTCCAAGAAAGTGAATTCGGAAGAAACAGCAACTATGACCTCCTCGGGTCACGTGTTTTGCTGGAGACCCGAGTGGCGCCATCGGATGGTAGATAAACACAGCACAGGAGGTGTCGGCGACAAAGTGAGTCTTGTCTTGGCTCCTGCACTAGCTGCTTTGGTCTCAAGGTCCCTATGATCTCCGGTCGTGCTCTCCAATTGACGGGAGATACTCTGGACAAATTGGAATCCGTCCCTGGCTTCACAGTGGACTGCACTAAAGATAAAATCGAGCAGATGATGGAAGACGTCGGATCAGATGATGGAAGACATCGTAGGATAAAATCGAGCAGATGATGGAAGACGTCGGAGCAGATGATGGAAGACATCGTAGGACAGACAGAGGAGCTGGTGCCAACAGATAAGGAGATTTACCGCTGCAAGGATCTGACGGCTACCGTAGATAGCGTTCCTCTAATGAGATGCTCAATTGTGTCCAAAAAGCTGGCTGAAGGAGTGTGCGCTTTGGTTTATGATGTTGAATTCGGAAAAGGAGCTATTGATCTCATTAGTACAGAAGATGTTGCTGTTTATTTAGTTAAGAAAATGGTTGCAGCATCACAAACTCGTGGAATGAAGAGTTTGAGTTGTTCAGCTGTTATCAGCAACATGGATTCACCTCTTGAAAACTCTGTTGACAACTCTCTGGAAGTGATGGAAGCTGTTCAGTGTTTCCTTGGTAACGGATCCTTGGAACTGCAAGAGCTCGTCGAAGAGTTAGGAGGAGAACTTCTGCGTTTGATGAACATTGTGGATAATAGGGTAGATGAAGCATCACGTGCCCGCAAGGTTCTGCATAACGGCAATGCTTTGAACAAGTTTCGTAACATGTTAATAGAACAAGGAGTATCTGAAGATGTTGCAAGCTGGCTATGTGAAGGTAAAACAGAAAAAATATTGCTAGCAGCCCGACACATCACTGATTTCACTTATACAGGAGAAACAGGTAAGGTTGTCGGATTAGAAGCTGCAGTTCTAGCAAGAGTATGGAAGGAGGAGATGGACAGAAGCGCTAAAAAGAATTATGGAGCTGATATTATAATTGTGAAGCACCTTGGGGATCAAATTGAATCGGGTGAAATATGGCTGAAGGTTCATCATGACAGTTCTGAATTAAGTGAAAGTCAACTGACAAAATGGTCAGACTGGAGGATGAAACTCCTCCCTAGATTTTATGTCACTAATGACTTTCATTCCTTGTTACTGTTGATAGAATTAAAAATCCAAAGGAGAAAACTTTCGACGAAGAAGAAAACTTTTTACAGGTTTTGCACGAAAACTGTTAGTCGATTCTCCTCCCTGCGGAGACATAAACGTGTTCACAAGGGCTATAGGCCTTACACGTATTCTGCTTGTGGACGAGGCTTCAGTGAGAAAGAAAATCTACGTCATAATGTGATTCGCTTCCATTTTGACACAAACATGTGGGATAAACTGAGGAAACACGTGATAATGAAATGTTCTTTTTATCACCAGAAGCAAAACAAAAGCAATAAACTCGTCACCTTCCTAAAGAAGACAGCCGTCCGTATTTTGAATACAGTGGAACAAAATACGTGTTCACCTACTGATGTAGAGAAAATAACTCCACGTGGAAAGAGGAGACATTCACCGAGACACCAGAGACCTTGGGGAGGTCCTGATACAGTAGTTAACAGGATTAACGGCGTGATGTATCGCATTCGTCGACGTTCAACTACAAAGTGCAAGGTGGTTCCCATGAATCGTTTGGCCCCGTTTCATCGAAGAACTGAAGAAGCTTCGGAATCCAGAATTGTTCGGGACGAACAAGACCTAAGGAGGGGGCAGTGTTACGACAGATGAACGCGCTACAGTGACTTCACGAGTTAACGTGATTGTAACCCTCGTGTGTGCTTCTACGTGAGATTCAATTAGCCAACGATTTGGAACTTAGAACAGTTCAGAAGAAGAAGAATGAAAATATAGCAGTGTGCAGTGTGTTAAAGTTCTGAGATCTGAAAGGTTGTTCAGATGGTTTGAGTCTGTGCGCGATAAGTAAAAGTCAAGAAGTATCTTGTATTGGTGTGTGCACGGGCGGTAGTTATGTTTTGCTAGAGGATACGTCTAGTGATCTAACAAGAAGAAGGATTCTTTATACCTGGTATATAAGGTATTCAAGAGACACGACAGACAGTATAGAGGTAAAAGTTTAGCAGTATAGACTGAGCTGTGTTGTGTACTCTGTGCAGGAATGTTAATGACTTTTGCATGTTAGTAGTCGATTTGTTTATGAAAAACTACATCCATATTTTCTTTGTAACGATTTGCATTGTATTACATTTGGCTTTAAAATATAGTTATTATTACTC
The DNA here is from genome assembly GCA_038380435.1 of Ryuthela nishihirai. NCBI lineage: Eukaryota > Metazoa > Arthropoda > Arachnida > Araneae > Heptathelidae > Ryuthela > Ryuthela nishihirai. The sequence goes on from JAWZYU010000020.1 coordinate 20,349,521, forward strand.
ACGTCCAGTGCATATCCGTATTTTGTAATTCGCAACAGTATTTTAAACACCAATGATGATACAGAACAAGTAAAAATAAGCATTTTACGCACCGGTTATAAACCATAAAGGCCATCTGCTTCTTGCTGTTCCTTGGCAGCACCGGATATTTCACTGATACATAGAAGAGAAGGGTCTCTCAGTCGGAAGCATGTAAGCCTCGTTATCTGCACTTCGTAGTTTCGACTATGAGAGCATTCAGAATTATCTTTGCTAATCGTCCCCCTCCCCAAGGTGAGAAAGGAGACATCGATGGGGTTGGAAAAGCCGCCGTTAGATGGGTCGGATCTAAAGTTACGCATTAGAAGTTAAACCACGCATTAGAAGCTAATAATCTTCCAAGATTTATCCAGGTCTCCTCTATAGGTCTTAAGGACCCCAATGGCTCCGAGAAGGACACCGGACAGCTCTTAGGAGACATATGGAAGCCCCACGTCAAGACGGGCGTGTTCCTTAACATGCACAGGAGATGGCTCTCTTGCTCACAGGGCCACCATATGTCTTCTAAGAGCTGTCTGGTGTCCTTCTCGGAGACTTTGGGGTCCTTAAGACCTATAGAGGAGATCTGGATAAATCCTGGAAGATCATTAGCTTCTAATGCGTGGTTTAACGGTAGAGCGCTCTGGCATGTATGTATCTAGAAAGTTACGGGTTAAATCCCCCCCCCCCCCGCGTGACCGATAATTTTTTTTTTCAGATGAAAAATTACTGAAGTTTATTTCTACAGGCAATCTATGGTGTGTACTAATGTTGCCTATCATTATTTCAATAAGCTGCTCTATCAATCAGTAGCAAATGCAGAGATTTCCTGTTGCAATAGAATTCAAGGAATATTTTTGCGGAAGAAATGACTTCTGAGGATGCATAGGACCCGTACCAATCATTAGCAAAATATATTTGGCCAATGGCAATGGTTATACCCTCATGCTTCATAACTATTGCATGAGATATCTGCAGGCTCAACGTCCGATAAATCAGATGATCTTTGATGGGTGTACACACGTCAATACATTGTTCGACTGATAACGAACATAATGATGTTCGTTATCAGTTGAAAAATGATAGGTCGGAACGTTGTGAAGGGTTTTATAGTTAAATCCGTGTTGCGCGCAACTCCGCGAGCTGTGAAATTACATCACCAGAATAACCTGTGTGGCCATTTGCATATTGTTATGTACTGGGGCGTAGCCACGGGGGGATGGGGGGAGGCTCCACCCAAAATAACTCGGAGTTGGTAAAATTCGAAGCGACTTCGTAAAATCTAGATGAGTTGTGAAAATTTGTGATCTTTTTTTGCAAAATTAAGGGGACTTGTCAAAATCGAGGCAATTTGGCAAATCTAGGGAGTTTGGAAAATGGAGAGACGTCAAAATTTAGAGCAGTTGGCAAAATTCTAAGCCACTTCGTAAAATACAGGTGAGTTGGAAAAATTGGGGCAACTTGACAAAATCTTAAGGAGTTGGCAAAATTCGGAGTGACTTGGCAAAATCGTGGGGAGTTGGGTTGGTGGGTTGTTTTACCCCTGAGCGGCACTTTTTTGCACACCATGGGCTAAATGGCCAGGTCACATGGATCCCGAAGGCTCAGAGAAGGTTGGGAGAGGGGACCCACTGGAACAGTTGTGGGAGACAGATGGATAGCCTCCCGTCAAGGCCATCGAGCGTGTTCTTTAACGTGCACAGGGTATAGCTCTCCCGCACACGGCGCCACGGCTTAACGTCCCCTCCGACGGACGGCGGCCTTTCCAAGCCCATAGGTGTCCCCTACTGACCGTGGGCAGGGCGGGGAATTTTGCGGAGATAAATCTCAACGCTGACCCAGCTGGGACTCGAACCTGGGAAGTACAGATTACGAGCCTGGCGCGCTACCGACTGAGCCACCCCCGCCCACAAAATCGTGGGAAGTTGGCAAAATTCAGGTGAGATGTAAAATTGGGATTTTTTTCTGTAAAATTATGGCGAGTTGAGAAAACTTAGGAAGTTGGCAAAAATCTATGAAAAGTTGGCAAAATCGTGGGGAGTTGGCAAAATTCAGGGGAGATGTAAAAATTGGGATGTTTTATGTAAAATTATGACGAGTTGACAAAACTTAGGGAGTTGACAAAATCTAGGGGAAGCTGGCAAAATTCAGAGTGATTTGGTAAAATCGTGGGGAGTTGTCAAAATTCGGAGTGACTTTTCAAAATCGTAGGGAGTTGGGCAAAATTCAGGTGAGCTATAAAAATAGGGATTTTTTTCTATAAAATTATTGCTAGTTGGCAAAACGTAGGGAGTTGGCAAAATCTAGGGGCAGTTAGCAAAATTCGGAGTGACTTGGCAAAATCGTGGGGGGTTGGCAAAATTCAGATGAGATATAAAAATTGGGATTTTTTTGTAAAATTATGGAAAGTTGGCAAAATTCGGAGTGACTTGACAAAATCGTGGAGACAACAAAATTCAGGTGAGATGTAAAAATTGCAATCTTTTTTCTGTAAAATTATGTCGTGTTGGCAAAATCGAGGCAACTTCGCAATATTTAGGAGAGTTGGCAATCTTGGGGGAGCTGGCAATATTCAGAATGACTTTGCAAAAATCAGGTGAGATGTAAAAATTTGAATTTTGTTTTCTGTACAATTGTGGCGAGATGGTAAAATCGAGGAAACTTGGCAAAATCTAGGGCAGTTGACAAAATTCGAATCCACTTGGTAAAATACGGGCGAGTTCCGAAAATTGGGATTGTTTTTGTGAAACTTAGGAGAGTTGACAAAATCGAGAAAACTTGGAAAAATTTTGGGGAGTTTGAAAAATTTGAAATGATTTGGCAAATTCAGGAGAGATGTAAAATTGGGATTGTTTTGTGAAATTAAGGAGAGGTGCTAAAACCTAGAACTCTTGGCAAAATTCGAATCCACTTGGTAAAGTACAGGTGAGTGGTAAAAATTGGGATTGGTTTTGTGAAATTAAGGAGAGTTGGCAAAATCGAGAACTCTTGGCAAAATTTAGGGGAGTTGGCAAAATTCAAAGCCAACTTGGTAAAATACAAGGGATTTGTGAAAATTGTGCCTTTCTTGTGCAATTAAGGAGAGTTGATAAAATTCGAAGTGACTTGGCAAATACAGGGTAGATGTAAAAATTGCGATTTTTTTCTGTAAAATTATGGCGAATTAGGGGAGTTGGCGAAATTCGAATCCACTGGGTAAAATATAGGCGAGTTGGCAAAATCTAGGGTAGTTGGCAAAATGCGAATCCACTTGATGAAACATAGGCGAGTTATGAAAATTGGGATTGGGTTTGTGAAATTAAAAAGAGTTGACAAAATAGAGAAAACTTAGCAAAATATTGGGAACTTTGAAAATGTTGAAGTCACTTTACAAAGAAGGAGAGATACAAAGATAGGACTGGTATTAGGTTTGTGAAATTAAGGAGATTTGGCCAAATCAGGCAAAATTCACACTGGCTTGCTACAATTCCGACGAGATATGAATATTGGGATAATTTCCGTGAAATTATGGCTAGTTGGCAAAATTCAATAGAGTCGTGAAAATTTCCCCCCACCCCCACCGAGCGAAAATCTATACATTATTTGCTCAGTTGGCAAAATTTGGATTTCCGAATTGGAATTTTTTTTATTTCCATCCCCTCCCTACAACCATAGTCCTTCGTTATGCCCCTGCACAATAACACTGAGAGAAAATCAAAACAGTCAATAAAACTAAGTTTAACTAGTCTCGCCCAAAATTTCGACCGAGGTGATGCACTGCAACAGCTGATGCTGATCGCTGTCGTCTATACAAATTGTCTTCCGCTCCAAGGCGAGGTCATGATTCTTGCAGAATGAACTGTTCAATTTGCCGAAAGCCTCTTAGTTCCGGTCCTTTTTTTCCGTCATACTATAATTTAGGGAAGAATTGGCGGTTGGTGTCCCCCTTCGACTATATGTTCACTCATAGTAGAATTTTTTTATTATTACAGCTCTCACTGCAACATTTATCTGCCGGATGGTTTAGTGAAAAGCTCTGACGCCACGTCAAGGCACCATCCATGTCAGAGTGTTTTGCTCTAACCCAGGAGAAAACCCCTCCACACATAGGCAGCTAATGTGGAAGGAAAAAGAGGGATCCGGCTCCATTAAATTTCATTACTGACATGTCAGAGTGTTTTGCTCTAACCCAGGAGAAAACCCCTCCACACATAGGCAGCTAATGTGGAAGGAAAAAGAGGGAACCGGCTCCATTAAATGTCATTACTGACATGTCAGAGTGTTTTGCTCTAACCCAGGAGAAAACCCCTCCACACATAGGCAGCTAATGTGGAAGGAAAAAGAGGGAACCGGCTCCATTAAATGTCATTACTGATATGTCAGAGTGTTTTGCTCTAACCCAGGAGAAAACCCCTCCACACATAGGCAGCTAATGTGGAAGGAAAAAGAGGGATCCGGCTCCATTAAATTTCATTACTGACATGTCAGAGTGTTTTGCTCTAACCCAGGAGAAAACCCCTCCACACATAGGCAGCTAATGTGGAAGGAAAAAGAGGGAACCGGCTCCATTAAATGTCATTACTGATATGTCAGAGTGTTTTGCTCTAACCCAGGAGAAAACCCCTCCACACATAGGCAGCTAATGTGGAAGGAAAAAGAGGGATCCGGCTCCATTAAATTTCATTACTGACATGTCAGAGTGTTTTGCTCTAACCCAGGAGAAAACCCCTCCACACATAGGCAGCTAATGTGGAAGGAAAAAGAGGGAACCGGCTCCATTAAATGTCATTACTGATATGTCAGAGTGTTTTGCTCTAACCCAGGAGAAAACCCCTCCACACATAGGCAGCTAATGTGGAAGGAAAAAGAGGGAACCGGCTCCATTAAATGTCATTACTGATATGTCAGAGTGTTTTGCTCTAACCCAGGAGAAAACCCCTCCACACATAGGCAGCTAATGTGGAAGGAAAAAGAGGGATCCGGCTCCATTAAATGTAATTACTGATATGTCAGAGTGTTTTGCTCTAACCCAGGAGAAAACCCCTCCACACATAGGCAGCTAATGTGGAAGGAAAAAGAGGGAACCGGCTCCATTAAATGTCATTACTGATATGTCAGAGTGTTTTGCTCTAACCCAGGAGAAAACCCCTCGACACATAGGCAGCTAATGTGGAAGGAAAAAGAGGGATCCGGCTCCATTAAATGTCATTACTGATATGTCAGAGTGTTTTGGTCCTGCCATCCTCTCAGATCTCCTACTGTAGCATATAAACTGACAGGCTCCTGTCAGACCTCTGTGGCAAGCAGCTGCTTGAGGGGGTATTTTTTAATTTTTTTGCTCTAACCCAGGAGAAAACCCCTCCACACATAGGCAGCTAATGTGGAAGGAAAAAGAGGGATCCGGCTCCATTAAATGCCATTACTGATATGTCAGAGTGTTTTGCTCTAACCTAGGAGAAAACCCCTCCACACATAGGCAGCTAATGTGGAAGGAAAAAGAGGGATCATAAATAAGCTTTCTTAACAGTTTTCTTTCCTTTCTCCATCCCATTTATTCGATGTCTTCATCATGGAGTCAACCGCCTTAACTGGAGCAAAGAGAGTTTCCTTCTTTTTTAATCTAGGAACCTGCTGGGACTTTCCTTTCAAGGGCACTGGGACGAATATCGACTTATAGAGTGCATTATAGTCCATTTCACTCATCTTACTTGGCCGTTTGACCTGTCCTCTAGTATAATTGTCTGAACTTTCCTGTCCTTTTCCCCACATATTCATAATTTTCTCCTTGGCACTCATTCTGCTGTATTCTGGGGTAGGAACTTCTATCATACCAGAAGGTACCTTTGGGAACTGTTGTGGAGGCGATTTAATAGGTCTCTTCGCAGAAGGGATTTCTTGGCAATGTTTCTCCGCTCCAGCTCTTTAAGATCTTTTCCTTGGCACTCATTCCTTTGTTATCACAGGCAGGAACTTTTATCGTACCAGGATACACTTTTCCAAGCTTTGGAGGAGGCTGTTTAAGAACTCTCTTAGTAGAAGGATCTGTTGACAATATCTCACTTTTCCAACTCTTCATAATCTTATCTTTTTCACTGTTTACACTGTTCTATGTTGCAGGACTTTGAATCCTACCAAGATGTCCTATTTCCAAATGTGGTTGTTTAAGAAATGTCTTGGTAGAAGGATCTGGCGACAATTGCTGTAATCTCCAAGTGTTCATTATATTCCTCTTCTTGTTTGAGTTTTCAAAAGGGCGGTGTAGAAAGGTTCGATAGTGAGGTGCCATTAGCCACCCGTCTACACAAATTCACAAGCTGTCAGCAAACGGCGAATGAGAGTGTCCGGGAGTATGCTGCCCGCATTCGGACCTGGGCCTATCAGTTTTTGGGAACAGCAGGAAGAAACATGGACAGCGAGGATCAGGGAATCGGCGATCAGATGCGCCTTCCCCAGTTTTTGGCGGGCCTGGCCCCGCGGCTCAAGCGGTTCGTACTGTCTCATAATATGCTGCCCGCATTCGGACCTGGGCCTATCAGTTTTTGGGAACAGCAGGAAGAAACATGGACAGCGAGGATCAGGGAATCGGCGATCAGATGCGCCTTCCCCAGTTTTTGGCGGGCCTGGCCCCGCGGCTCAAGCGGTTCGTACTGTCTCATAACCCCCGCACATTTGAGGAGGCTTTAGCAAAAGCTACACTGCAGGAGAGCAATGAGCGTGCCTCCGGACGAACGCCAGCCATACGAGCACTTGACGAGGAAACCCCTGCTAGGAACACAGAGTCGAACCCTCTGCCCCAGCTACAGGATCTGTTGGCAGCCTTTCCGCTGTGCCAGATCCAGGCAGATCTAGTACGTTTGGGGGAGCGCCTCCACCAGATTGAGGGACAGCGAGAGAGGAGCCATACCAGTCAGCCCCAGCAACAGTGGCACCCCTGGGCGGATCGCCAGGGTGTCACGTGCTTTGCGTGCGGTGGAGTGGGCCATTACGCCTGTCAGTGTGCGTCGCCCCCGACCCTACGCCCACGTGACCCGCAATACCAAACAGGACGAAACCGGCAGCAAAATCGAGACTGAGCAACTCCACGGATTCCAACCTCGGACTTCAAGATAGTAAGACGTGTTCGCTAGTGCTCTCTGTTTTCCACGTGTTTGTGAATTCAGCTAACAATGGATATCAATAAGGACTCCAGATTAAATCGTTGTTTCAAGTTTTTACATCGTGATCTCAGCTATGAGACTTTCGTGACTACATTGGCCAACAATAAGGACCCAGCTGCTATTGAAGTCGCACAAAGTATTTCCAAAGATATCACCATTATTACTTTTGCCTCTGAAGACGCTGCGGATGATTTTGCCGCTGATCCGAACCTGGTGTTTCCCACGGACCAGCCCATCGCATTCAAGCGCCTAGGATATCCCCAGAAAAAAGTTTTCATCTCTAAACTACCATTCTTCATCCCTAACTGTGACATCGTGGACGCCCTCAAGCCATATAGCATTGTAAAAAGCATTGCAGAAGAGTTCCTGAACCTCCCGGGATTGGAATCCATCCGGACGGGTACGAGGGTAGTCCACATGGAGATGAAGAAAATGGTACCCAATTTCCTCCACATCTCTACCTTTTCGGCTACAATTAATTACTCTGGCATGATCCGGCTTTGCAAGTGGTGCAGGCTCCCAGGCCACATCATAAAGGACTGCGAAGCCTTCGCCAAGAAGAACCTGCCACCTCCCGCATCAAAATCGGTCATAATTTTGGACTCTATCTCGACCACCAACTCTTCGCAACTGCTGGCACCAACCTCCATTCAAAGAGAAGAAGTTCAGGATGCTCCAAAAGAAATTCCCGCTCCTGAAGAGTCAGCTACTTCTACTCCCCTTCAACAAAAAAGAAAGCACCTTCCCTCTCCATCGGATTCACCTTCTGCCTCTGAGTCTACTGCCCATCAGAAGAAAAAACAGCCAGCTCCTGACTCGCCTTCCTCATTAATAGGTAATATTCAAAATTTCATCATAGATCGATCCACCTCCCCCTCTATTACTCTAAATTCTGACCCCCCTGATTTTCTTGAAAACTTTGAGGACCTCCTTGATTTTCTAAAATTTCTTATTAACCCTAAATTAGCCTCCTCCGAATGGAAAATCCTCCCCCCACCTTAAAGCTCTTAAAAAAAACGCTATCCAAGGACGGTTGCATTTTGCCGAAGTATCGAGACCTTTACCTCTCTGCTTTAGGCAAATGCCCGCAGAGAGAGTGCTTTTCTATTTGGGACTTCCTCCAATTAGTAAAGAATCTCCTCCCTCTTTTTAAATAATTCACTATTCTTCCGTTTTTAAATTATTTTCCTTTCAAAATTAGCCCTTTTCCATCTTTTTTACTCATTTAGCGATCAAAATTCTGCCTCCTCTCCATTCCTCACTCTCAGCCAATCCCAAAATTCCTTTATCCTCATTGGCTGAGACCCCTCTTGCCCACTCGTCTCCGTTAGCGTCAAACCTAACCAACTTCTAGCTCCCGCTCTCAGCCAATGCCAAAATTCCTTCAATCCCATTGGCTGTGACGTCAGCGATCGATTTCCATCATCTCACTGCTCTGACGCTACTTTTGGCTTTATTTCTCCCCCCCCCCTTCAAATTATTGCTCCCCCGTCCACAATTTTAATGTTTAGCCTACTTAACACTAAATTATCACTAAATTATACCCTTCTCCCCCTTTTTTCTCTCTCATTCCACGATTTTCGAGACACTTACCAACTTTGGAGCAAAATAAGATCTGTGCAAACTTTCGGCCTTTCCTTCCACCCTTGCCTCTAAAAATTAAAATTCCAATTTTTAACATCTTCTCCCTCTATCACCTTCAGAACTTTTTTAACATCTTCTCTCTCTATCACCCACAGAAGACATTGGCTCGTGGTCCTGATGATAAGCAGGCCGAGGCTTGCTTTACAAATAGGACCAGCATTTAGAGGGATGTGAAAGAAGAAGAGCAACTCCACGGACTACCCGCTGGACGAGAGAGAATGGATTACCCTTTACCCCCCCTCAGCGAACTCGAGATCAGGGTAGAGAAGAGTTACGACAAGCCAACCACCATACGGCTCCTTTAAACTAGAACGGGAGGGAAGCCCCGGATGCACTTCCCAGAGTCCCCTCGAAGCGTCAGCCGTCCGCATTGCCCCGTGTGCCATACTATGCAGTGATGAAAATTCACCTATTGTGTCTGGCCGCATGGAGGACACGGAGGTGTCGGCCCTTGTCAATACCGGCGCCACTCTGTCCGTCATGAATAGTCAGTGTTTTCAGCGCTTGAGAGGCCGAATCCTGCACAAAACGGTCCCCCTCCAACAAAACTGTAGATGGCCACCCCCTTTTAGTGATAGGCAGATACATGGTGACCCTCACATTTGACGCGCTAACGCTACCGCGTTAAATATATAATTGAAATCCAAAGTGAATGCACAGTATTCCCTGTTAAGAAACAATAATTAATAGATTCTGAAAAAAATTCATCGCCGCCACGGCGGGAATCGAATCCGCATCTCTCCAGATTCATGCCAGAGCGTGCTAACCATTTGCACCACGCGTTGGACAACGAATATTTTCAGAATTTGACCTTTTAAGTTTTTCTTCTTGAGACGTGACTGAGACAGCGTGTTTCCGGGGGCTTCAATTTCCGACTGGCGTAAGCTACCGGATGACGGAAACCGTCGTCCGTCTCCTGCTCGAGTACGCCGGCTACCGCAATATCCGACGCATCGGTTGACAGGAAAAATTTCCGTCCAAAGTCGGGGTACAGGAGAAGGGGCTCGGTCATTAATTTCCTCTTCAGTACTTCGAACGCTTCCTCCGCTTCTGGAGACCATCTAAAAGGGGTGTCCTTCTTCACTAAATGGACCAAGGGGGCTGTAAGATCGGCGTAGCGATCGATAAAACGCCGGTAGTAGCCGGTTAGGCCTAGGAAGGCTCGAACGTTCCGGACACTACGGGGGCGAGGAAATTCTTCAATGGCCTGGACGTTCCACGGGTCCGGCTGGACCCCTTCTGCGGAAATAAAATGTCCCAAGTAAGTGAGGGATTCCTTCGTGAATTGGCACTTTGCTGGCTTCAACTTTAAATTGTAGACCCTTAGGCGGTCAAATACCCTCTGTAACCGTTCTGTGTGTTGTTCAAATGTCTGGGAGGCCACCATTATGTCGTCGAGGTAGACGAGAACTTGCTCTTGTCGCATTCCCATTAATTTCCTGGTCCAATAAATGCTGGAACGTAGCGGGACTGTTCTTCAGTCCAAATGGTAAGTAGTTAAATTCAAATAACCCTTTCCTGCTGATGAACGCAGTTTTCTCCACATCACGTGGGTGAACGGGAACCTGCCAATAACCGGATACCATATCCAGTGAGCTAAAATATTTGGCGTGAGCTAGTTGGTCGATAATTTCGTTTATGAGGGGGAGGGGGTACGAATCTGGGACTGTTTTCGCATTTAGGGCCCTGTAGTCGACGCAGAATCTGTAGGTGGAGTCTTTTTTCTTCACTAAGACGATGGGTAACGCAAAAGGAGAGGCGCTTTCTCTTATTATTCCTTGCTCTAACAACTCATCCACTTGTCGGTCCAATTCGCCCTGCAGCGCGAACGGCACCCTATACGCCCGCTGCCTCGTCCTTTTTCCTGTGCAGTGTGCCTGAATGACAATCTATGATGAATCGGTGCTTTTTGAGGATATCGTGTCCCATTATCATGTCGTATCGTGGAGTGTCTATGTCAAGGGCTACTATGGGGTGTTCAAATCTAATCCCGTCAAATGTGAGGGTCACCATGTATCTGCCTATCACTGGAAGGGGGTGGCCATCTACAGTTTTGTTGGAGGGGGACCGTTTTGTGCAGGATTCGGCCTTTCAAGCGCTGAAAACACTGGCTATTCATGACGGACAGAGTGGCGCCGGTATTGACAAGGGCCGACACCTTCGTGTCCTCCATGCGGCCAGACACAATAGGTGAATTTTCATCACTGCATAGTATGGCACACGGGGCAATGCGGACGGCTGACGCTTCGAGGGGACTCTGGGAAGTGCATCCGGGGCTTCCCTCCCGTTCTAGTTTAAAGGAGCAGTATGGTGGTTGGCTTGTCGTAACTCTTCTCTACCCTGATCCATTCCTTACTGGACAACATCTTTTCCGCCAATGTTTGATAAAATCCCAGGTTTCTCTAATAAAAAATCACATGACTCCACAATTATAAAAGAATGTCGCGGTGTTTGTAATATGTGTTAGTTATTCTGAAACCATTGAGTTTACTTACCTGTAGGAGACGTTGCCCATTGCCATTGCAGCTACCAATAACAAAAGGGCCTATCACCCCTCCCCAAAGATCAGAGTAGGTACCAACTTTGGCATTGAAGTCACCAAGAACAAGGGCAATATCTCCTTTCTTGGCAGAATTCAAAATATCCTGAAGTTGTCCGTAAAACCTATCCTTCTCATCCTCATCAGCATCCTCAGTGGGGGCATAACAGCAGATAACATTCAAGTCTTTAATGTTTGTCTGAAATTTTGCTGTAAGAAATCTTTCATCAACGCACTCATATCCCAGAAGAGCAACACTAGCATGTCTGCTGAGCAGCAGACCCACGCCTTGGTGATGCTTTCCATCCTCCCTCCCTGTAAAGAGAAATTTAAAGTTATTTTTAAGTATCTCACCTTTGCCTGTCCATCTGGTCTCTTGCAAGCCTAGAATATCTAGGTTATAGCGCTGGAATTCCTGCATGAGGACATCAAGAGAATAATCTCTATATAATGTCCTCACGTTCCACGTTCCTGCAGAGAGAAAATGATTAGTAGGATTTTCAAAGAAATTAGGTTTATTGAGATTGGTAGGGCCAACAATATCAAACAGCCCCCTGATCGCAGGCATGGTGCAAAGACCCGTTCCTCCTCCGCTAAAGGCTGAAGTCACCGATGCTGGTAGGAACTTCAGGCACCACCTTTTCAAGTGGACTTTTTCAAGAGCCACATGGCCTGCCTGAGACGCATTACTCCAGTTTAGGCTTGACGATGCCCAACTAGCAAAGTAAGGTTCAGGTACCTGCGATGGCCTCTGATTAGGATTATTAACCAGCTGATATAAGGTATCCCATGCCTCTGTTCACTTAGAGCTGGCAACCCAGAAGCAAACAGAAAACACAGCGGCAGACTCTCCCTCAACAGAGGCCCACCAGTGCAGCAAGCCCAGGATCCATAATCAAACTCAAATCCATAAACAAGTCCAGTCTGGTAGGTATAAATGGTCAGCACCAGGACCCTGTGAAGTTGACCACACCTCAGCAGGGTACTATACCATCATTAATACTATACCATCTATTTAACTTAATTCAGATTCAAAAAGCCTCTGAATGAGTTTGCTTTTATAAAGCAAGAATATTCAATTTATGTTATGTGTTCTACTACTACTACCCTGATCTCGAGTTCGCTGAGGGGGTGTAAAGGGGAATCCATTCTCTCTCGTCCAGCGGGTCCTCCGTGGAGTTGCTCGGTCTCGATTTTGCTGCCGGTTTCGTCCTGTTTGGTATCGCGGGTCACGTGGACGTAGGGTCGGGGGCGACGCACACTGACGGGCGTAATGGCCCACTCCACCGCACGCAAAGCACGAGACACCCTGGTGATCCGCCCAGGGGTGCCGCTGTTGCTGGGGCTGACTGGTATGGCTCCTCTCTCGCTGTCCCTCAATCTGGTGGAGGCGCTCCCCCAAACGTACTAGATCTGCCTGGATCTGGCACAGCGGAAAGGCTGCCAACAGATCCTGTAGCTGGGGCAGAGGGTTCGACTCTGTGTTCCTAGCAGGGGTTTCCTCGTTAAGTGCTCGTATGGCTGGCGTTCGTCCGGAGGCACGCTCATTGCTCTCCTCCAGTGTAGCTTTTGCTAAAACCTTCTGCTCTACATCTCTTCCCGTTCTTATCTTTGGCACTGCTTTCCCTGCTTTCTGGGCCAGGAGCTTGTATCTGCACTTCTTCCTTCACTCGATCTTTCTTGACCACCAATGATATCTTCTAATATTATTGCACAAAATCTTTCCTATCTCAGCCCACATTTAAATATTGTAAGAGAAGAAATGATTTCGCCATCTCCAAAGTGAATGAAGTTGTCGCCGTGGATTTACCGTAAAGAGCTCACTTAGATAAGGAACTAGGCAACCGTTTGCAGTGGGTTGCGAATTTCTTTAGTAAATTGCTTTAAATCCCTTCAAGTGACCAATTGATTGCATGCAGCGTTGTTAATTAAGCCATTATCACTTCTCATTTCAAATTCTCATAATGGAAAAAAAATCTCATAAAGAACGTCCAAAGTGTGTTGCAGATGAAGTGAAGCATCGCTCGGATTGTTTCAATCCCAAACATCTGGCTGATGGTAGGGATATTATAGCATGGGAAGTTTCTATTGGAATCCATTGTATCTGTGGACAAAATGGCAGTTATTAAGGACTGAGATCGACGTGGTTCCCTTTCAAATGGTAGTCATGATCACGTCCATATTTCAACTGGTCATGAGTGATTTCGGGAGCATCCCAGTGATCTGTTGTATCTATCTTGGCAGTTTCAATCCTTGATTCCAGTCTTATGGAATATATTTCAGATTGTTCTGAAGAAATTTAACCTACACAGAATGCCATTCCTATCAACCCTTGTGGATCTGTAAGTGATAATTGTAAAACGAAAACAGGTAACTCATCCCAAGATATAAATTCTAAGATTTTATTGTCTCCATATGGTAACGTGTTGGTAGAGTACGCAAGGATTAGGATACAAGTTGTAATTCTCTATTACCCACTTAAATATATACTTTATGCATATTAAGAGAAGTATTTATGGAATATGGTAGCTCCTAGTCGCCAAAGTATCAAAACCCCTCAACTTTTCTTACATGAGAAGATGTTGAGTACGCACTACAGTGTATAAACAGTCGTGAGGTAAACTAACTTGTTATTAAACGCATTCTCTAAAAAATTAATCACATGGAATTTGTGTATTAAATCATATTTGAAAATCATCTTAACACTGTATTGTACTAAAGCTGTTAAAGTTTGCACGCAATAAAAAGTAAATAAAAATATCTCTCTTTCTTTATTGTGAAATATCTATATATTTTATGTATATCTCTCTTTCTTTATGTTTTATATCTCTATCTTTATGTGAAACACAAAGGCAGTTTGCATGATAACTTGGAATTGCACCAAGTTATCATGCTTATTATTCTCGGATTGCAACGAAATGGCCAGCGCCATGTCTTTCGAAATATATCTTTTACACTTGAGAATGACCACCTTCCGGAACTGCCAAAACATATCGCCATGTTTTATCTGAGTTACGTCATTATTCATTATTTATCAGGTGTTAATGGGTTTTTAATTGGTAACCTGGTACTTGATGTTACTTTTTTTGTCTCTTATAACTACTAAGCTATATAAATACTGCTTTGAATTTTATCATGTAATTTTCATAAATCTCGGTACCCTGTAGGTAAAAAGAGTAAAGTCCTATGACTTTACTCATATATTTACTATATATATATACTTTACTATATACTTTACTCATTTTTTCATCAGTGTATTCGCTGACATTCGATGTCAATTTAACCAAACTCAGCTCAAGGAGCGATCTAGAGAGTTTAAACTCTCAAAATGAAAGACAATTTCGGTGTGTTGAATGGGCCAATCAGAGAGCAGATAACGCTGATTATCTAGCTAACCCGATTGAAGGAACAAGCTATTTTGAAATCTCCTGAACAGAAGCATAAACTGAAACTTTGGTACCTGAGGTAGCCACCATGTCTTGCCTGAATCATAATCACCAGCACCAGACTAGTAATGCGATATTCCCAATTTCGAGTTCCCACTGTATCAGCTTTGAGATTTATCTCCCATAAGCTCCATCCTACTCTCGGTGTGAAAGGGAACACCGATGAGATTACAAAGGTCGCGGTCATTCTGATGGGTTGTTGAGCCCTGACCATGTATGAAGGAGAGCCATACCCTGTGCAGGTTACAGAACATGCTGGAAGGCCCAGACAGAAAGCTCTCATCTGTCTGCCAAGTGTAATCCAGTGGGTCCCCTTCCCCAACCTCCTCTGAACCTTTGTGGTCCTTATGACCTGGCGGTTTAGCCCATTGAATGCACAAAAGTGTCACTTAGAGGTAAACAACCCAAACCACAACAAAATTCAGCTTCAGTTAATTCTTTCAGTTTCTCTGTCAGCGAGGTAAAACTCTGGCTGGACTTTAAGGCTATTCATTTTTTTCACCTAATTGACGGGAAAAAAATTAATACTGTAGTCTCGTCCCTAATAGCAGTTGAACATTAGACCGAATGACTCCAGCACATATCGATTACCGTCACTAATAAGATCATTTCAGTGAAAATGAAAGAGATAACTCAGGATAGCCAATAAGCAATATATATATATAATTTTTAGACGGGAACAGCGAATAAAAACTTTATTAAAATAACTAGGAAATTCTGATTCAATGAAAAAAATCGTTGTACTTACTCAGTAACTTCTCCTATATACCAATTTCCTTTTCTTTTTCTTCCTGACATCTTATTAACTTTTGTCTTTTACAATAATTTATTCACGCATTTGCTATCACAAAATCAAATCAATTAATGACAACAGATTAGAGGAAATCAACGTCATGTAACTTCGACAGGTGACGTTCCTTAACAACGATTTTTCAAACAATTATGACGTCTAATGACACGCTTGCGTTCTTGCGCATTGTCTACGCAATACCGTCAAATGTTTTTTGCTTATTACCAAATGATTTGTTAAGGTAATATTTGTTAAGGCAAGAGAATTAAATGAAATTCAATTTAATTATAATCTCTAGGTTTCCAATGCAAGATAATATTTAGGTTTCGTTGAGCGATGATTATCCGAAATAAACACTCTAAAAAAACTTTTTAACTCCTTTTCGAAAAAAGGAAAAAATTAGCTAATGCTTTCCTTTTGCCATCTGTCTCTGCGTATAGTTTTGTTTTTTGCTTTTTCTTTTTTAGAGATAAACATATTTTAAAATGGACTTTTGAACTCGCGCTCAAGAATTTCCTACAAAAATGAATTTCCTATAAAAATGAATTTCATATAAAAATGAATTTCCTATAAACCATGACTTGACACGGGTTAAATCCTTGTTTCTTCGCACGAAGGTTGAAGAGGTGATAAAAGGTAATATCCATGAAAAGGGTCAAAATCTTTGTGCCACAAAAGGATCGCTCAGTCCTCTTTTCTGAAACAACTGGATCTCCATTTTCATTTTATTATTACATGTTTTATCATCCTTCACTGTTTGTACGAAACAACAGGATTTCGCCAGTGTCAGGTCATGGTTCACCTTTTACCATCCCTCCGCCGCGTTCTTAATGCATTTCATGCCCTCTACAAGTTTTGGATTTTTCTAAGTTTGAAAATTCTCGTGCTGTCGCTAGTTTCTATCGTATTTCGTGCTCTGAACAACGCTCCGTTATGGGCCGTTTTATTTTTCAGGTTCTTAAACCTAACCGCTCTCATGTCATCTTCTGTAATAACAAAAACACACACGTTTCGTACGTTACGAGACATCTGACAGAAAACGTAACGTAAGACAGTCGTGCTCAAAAAGATTCAAACGCATTGAAGAAGAATCCTTACACCTACCGAAATATGAATATTCAAGTTCAAATCAGTGGCGAAATATTTTGCAATAATCAATTTTGAACAAAAAAAAAATGTTTCTGCTTCTTCGAAACTCGTGGAAAAAACTATTTTCATATATGCAGGTTCGAACACTCCGAAAAACATAAGTAGGTCTCACATGTTCAAGCGTTTGCGTGAAAATTATCCAAATTGGGTGAAACTTACAAATAAAATGTTATACACAGTGTATGTATTTCACCCTTGTTCAGAAAAGTGAATATTTGATTCACATACAACTGAAATGGCACATGTAAAATTCATATGCTTACACAAAAACTGAATCTTTGCAGGAAAAATAACATTGCTGATTTGCATCTCCCTCGAAACGAACGTTGTTGCAAGAAAAGTAAATGTGGCATTGATGCCCTAATACTTAAGTAACGAATACTTGCGGTTAAACTATCGTTACTGCTGTACTCCGCAGGTGCACATACTTGCAATAAACTGGGAAAAACGTTTCGAACGTAAAGAAACATGCATTCTTATGCGGGAAAAATAACTAAACCTTTCTTAGTTGAACATGAAATATGCATGATTGATTTACTCGTGTAATGAAACACATAGGTGAATACATATCACTGTCGAAAAAACGAGTCCTTGCAGGAAAAATAATTACTTTTACACTTATAAAATACAGAAATATACATACTCGGGCGGGAAAAATTACCTAAACTCACTCTTACTTAAACATGAAATGTGCATGTTAGAGATACTCGCGTAGTAAAACACATGTATGAATACATCATCATCATCTTCATCCTCAAGCAGCCAGGGCTACGGAGGTCCAACCAGACCGTGCGATTTAGTTCTCCAAGCAAGTCTGTCCATCTACATCTGCTGCACCTGATCACTGCACACCAATTCTAACAAGATCCTGTTTGACATTGTCTGCCCACCGCATCCTAGGTCTCCCCCTCTTTCTGAAGCCTTTAGGCACACTGTCCATAACCCTATTCGCCAATCTTTAATTATCCATACGGGCAACATGGCCAAACCAGCGGAGTCTCTCTCTGCACAATATGCTGCTTAAAGGAGGTTGCAAAATCCTTTGCCTAACCTCATCATTAGTTAGAAAGGTGAACCCTCTAATGCCCAAGATACTGCGTAAGCATCTGGAATCAAAAGCATCTAGTTTCCTGTTATCTTGTTTACAAAGTGTCCAAGTTTCACTACCATAACTAACCCTAGAAATAACCAAACTATTATACAGTCTAATTTTAGTCTTTAGGTGTATACACCTATTTCTCCACACTCTCCATAGGTTCTTAAAAGTCCCAGCAGCAATCCCTATTCGTCTGTTAATCTCATGCCGCACATCACCTTTATCTGTTACATAGCTCCCAAGATAATTAAACTGTGACACCTGCTCACGACTGCAACCATTCAGAGTAACTGAATCACAGCCTGCCTGACCAATTTTCATCACTTTAGTTTTCTCTCTGTTTATAACCAAACCTACTCTACTACCAGTCTCATCAACAGCTCGAATGAAAGAGTTCATCTCATCAACATCATTTGCCAAAAGGGCTAAATCATCAGCATAATCTAAATCAGAAATTTTCGTATCTCCAGCCCATTTAAGGCCAAAATCTTTCCCTTGAAGTGAATTTCGCATAACATAATCAATAACCAAACTAAAGAGAAAAGGTGACAAAATGCACCCTTGTCGAACAGGGTTACCATATACTACATTTACCAGAAGTAATGCTAAATCAATTGCTACAAGCCTTATCAACTCTCACACACGACTCAGTGTTATTATAGAGAGCTTTCATTATGTTAACTAACTTGTCTGGTAAATCATATGATCTCACAATCAACCACAAATTATGACGATCAACAGAGTCGAAAGCCTTTTTGAAATCAACAAAGCTAGCAACCAAAGGTTTCTGAAACTCTAAACATTTCTCAAGAATCTGCCTAAGTGAAAATATATGATCTACACATCCCCTACCACTTCTGAATCCACATTGCTCATCACGCAATTGAGTGTCAACCAGATTCTTAATTCTATTAAGCACAATCATGGAAAGAACTTTACCTGGAACAGAGAGTAGGCTAATACCCCTATAGTTTTCACAAGAACTGTGATCACCTTTTTGAAAACAGGGATAACAATAGCTCTGGTAAAATCCTTAGGAACCATGCCTTTATCATAAAAGAAATTCAAAATTTCAGGCATCCAAGTGGTAACCGAAACATTTCCAACTCTAAGCATTTCTGTAGTAATTTCATCTACCCCTGGGGATTTATGAAGTTTAAGTTTAGAAACAGCCAAAATAACTTCAGATTGGGTTATAGGGCCAACATTAAAGCCACCAATGCATCTATCATCATTGCAAACAATGGGAATAGAACTAACCGCATTGCTTAGAACATCACTGAAATGCTCAGCCCACCTAGCCATGACAGAATCCTCACCTTCTATAACCTTACCTTGTTTATCCTTCAGTCCCTGTATACCTGTCCGTTTTCTACCACATAAAACATTAACTATCTGGTACAGCTCTCTGCTATTGTGCTGTCTAACTGCTTCCTCGGCTTTGTCAGTCAAGCCAAAGATTCTTATCAGCAGCTAACTGATCCTTTACACGTTTATTAAGCTCTCTGTAATCCTTTCTATTAGGACTAGTAGGGTACTGATTAAGGACATTCCTGCAGTTCCTTCTTTCTGAAATAAGCTCAAGTGCCTTATCACTTAAATAATTCTGTCTCCTCTGCTCCTTTTTTCCTAAAAGAGTACTGTTAGTTTCCAAAAACCCTGTTTAAAACGGCCCCATTCTTCCTCAACTTCAGTAGTAAGCTGACCTGCCATAATGACTAAGTAACCTATCATGGTAAGCTTTAGCTATAACTGGGTCTTTCAGAGCTTCAGTATTAAAAATATATTTTTTTTTAACTTTAGCACAATTCTTTTTGAGTTAAATTGCAAGACACCTTTAACAAGGTAGTGGTCAGATCCAATTTCAGCTCCCCTATATGCCATGGTAGCCTAACATACCTATATGCCTAACAGAAGTAGCCCATTTGCTGTTAATTAATATGTAATCAATCACATTCTTATGCAGCCCATCGGGTGAACCCCATGTGTATTTATGTATGTCGCGGTGTTTGTAATAAGTGTTAGTTATTCTGAAACAATTGAGTTAACTTACCTGTAGGAGACGTTGCCCATTGCCATTGCAGCTACCAATACCAAAAGGGCCTATTACTCCTCCCCAAAGGTCAGAGTCAGTACCAACTTTGGCATTGAAGTCACCTAGAACAAGGGTGACCTAGAACAAGGTCTCCTTTCTTGACAGAATTCAAAATATCCTGAAGTTGACCATAAAACCTATCCTTCTCATCCTCATTGGCATCCTCAGTGGGGGCATAGCAGCAGATAACATTCAAGTCTTTAACGCTTGTCTCAAATTTTGCTGTAAGAAACCGTGCTCTAGGAGGATAATCTATTTCTTCCTCTTCCTCAGTTTCTTTCACTGCCGTCCTAGGCTCAATTTCCGATTGCGGCGGAATGAGCCCCTTTGGCTCTGTCTGATTTTCGCTCTCTTCAGTTGGGGTAAGGAATGCTTTGCGCGTTCTCAGCTTCGTTCGCCTATCGACGTGTACTACCTCCGTCTTCGTAGGTCGAACTACAAGGCTTATTTTGAAGTTAACTGGCGATAATTTCTTAATCACCCTCCACGGTCTTGTAGAAAGCCTTGCCAGTTTTTTCATATTGCCTCGCCTAACTTTTGGAGTATAAAGGAAGACTAACTCTCCTTCGTTAATCTGTTTTTCGTACGCCACTTTCATCCTTTGGCTTTGCTGCCTTTCCTAGATTGGTTCTTACGATTTTATACGTCGTCTGCATCTTTGCCATGATGTATTTTCCATAGTTTTCTGATGCGAAATACAGGGGTGCCCTCTGCGTCGCCCAAATCCGATAAGGAAGTACCGAGTCGCGTCCACAGGTCAGATAATAAGGGGATTCTTTGGTGGAAGTATGAGCTGCGCTCCGATAAGCCAATAATATAAAGGGTATAAACTCATCCCAGTGTACTTGCGCGGAATCTAATCATAATGCGATATTATGTTGAGAATGTTTGCATTCATCTGTTCGCATAATCTATTGCTTTGGGACCGATATGGAATTGCTCGGCACTTGCAAATGCCTAGCTTTTCATAAACGGAAGTCATTACTTTTCCAGTGAAATTTCTTGCATTGTCACTGATGACAAACTGCGAGATGCTTTTGACGACGTAATCTTCCACGAATATTTTCGCTACCCCTTTTGCTGTCTGAGCCGGCATAGGACAGACTTCGGGCCATTTCGTAAAATAATCAGTAATTACCAGTATGTATTTATTACCCTTTTCCGTCATGGGTAGCGGCACTAGGAAATCCATTGCAACTCTTTCGAATGGACGGGAAGCAAGTGGAACTCTTTCTAGATTCGACTTTCGCCTGGCCACGTAGCCTCGTCGCTCGAAGCAGGAGGCACAAGTCTTCCGTACATCTGCATACATTCCCCGCCAGAAATATTGAGATCGAATGTGTTGTAGCGTCTTCAGTTCCCCCAAATGACCAGAGCATGGCAGGTCGTGGCAGAGTTCTAAAATCTGTCCAGCTAAACTCTTGGATATAACTAGTTGTTGTGCGAGCTCATTTCTGACATCCTTCCTGTGTGGCCTGAATAATGGAAAAGCATCCCGTCTTCCAGGTAAATCAGGCATCTTTTGCTGAAGCTTGCTGCTAGCTCCCTCTAAAAATTCTGTTAAATCCCTTATCTGGGTGTCTTCCCTCTGTAGATCCCGAAGCTGTTGCTTGTCTGCGAACTTGTTAGACAAAATTACATTCTCCTCATTGGTATTTTTATTACGAGGTAATATATCATCGGGGATATTATGTTTCCCAGGCCTATAAATAATATAGAAGTCATAGCCCTGAAGGGCTAAATTCTACTTTGCGAACCTGCTTGACGTGTCCTTTAGTTTCAAGAGGTATGACAGTGGGGCGTGGTCACTGATGATTGTAAACTTCTTCCCATATAAATAAGTTTAAAATAATTTATGCCGAATTTAACTGCCAGAGCGTCCTTTTTAATGGTGGAATATCGGGTTTCTGCTGCCTTTAATTTCTGGCTAGCATAGGAAACTGCTTGTCTAACTCCGCTTTTTCATTCCTGCTCAATTACTGCAGCCCCAGCTTCTCCGCTGGCATCAATGGATAAAAAAAAATCTTTTCGAAGTTGAGATAGATCAACACGGGTTCCGTCATCAGTTTTAATTTCAGTTCTTAAAAAGTCCTCTCTGCGTCAGCGGTCCACACAAAGGATCTATCTTTCTTTATCAAGCTTATCAAAGGTAGGGCGATCTCAGCATACTTGTCAATAAACCTGCGGTAGTAGCCCGTCAAACCCAGGAAGGCTCTCACCTTCTTCACTGACTTCGGAATGGCGAAGTTTTTGATTGCATCAAGATTTCGCGCATTGGGTTTAACTCCCTGGGAGGTAATCAGGTGTCCCATATAGGATACAGATTCTCTTAAGAATTGACATTTTTGAGGCTTGAGCTTGAGCTTAAATTTTCGCAACGTATCAAAGACGGTCTGTAATTTAGACAAATGTTGCTCGAATGTTTTTGATGCCACGATGATATCGTCAAGGTATATCAAAATCTGATCACTTTTCAGTCCAAGAACATCGCATTGATAAGCGCTGAAAGCTGGTGGGTGCACATTTAAAGCCAAACGGAAGTCGTGTAAATTCATACAGACCATTTTACTGATGAATGCTGTTTTTTCCATATCCCTTGGATGTACAGGCACTTTATAATAGCCAGATGTCATGTCTAATGAGCTGAAATAGCTCGCATCTGCTATAAATCAATGCCCTCATTGATCAAAGGTAAGGAGTAGGAGTCTGGGATGATTTTGGCATTGTGGGCTCTATAATCAAACGCAAAATCAGTAGCTTCCATCACGTTTCTTTACTAGCAGGATAGGCGCAGCATATGGCGAGACACTTTCACGAATTATGCCATTGTCGAGGAGTTCCTTTATTTGTTCATCCAATACTGAATGCATGGCATAGTGCACTCGATATGCAGAGTGTCTAACAGGTCTATCATCCTCTAAATGTATCTCATGATAGATAACGTCTGTGCTACTAAGCTCACTTATATCTCCAGCGAAAACATCTCTATTTCTCATTAGAAGGGCTCCCAAGGGTTTGCGCATCTTGTGTGAGACATGTGTTAAATCAAAATCATCAATGAACAGGGGCTCAGACTTAGTTTTCTCAATTGCATTTACATATTTCACCTGCATCGCCTGCAGGGTTTCTGAAGTTGCCAGTTTCATACCCCTGTTTATCCACACTGGCTGCTGCGAGACATTCGCGACTCTAATGTTTAGTAGTCCATTGTTATCCACAACATTTAAGGACCTTGCTAATCTTATTGTTTCGTTTCTTATTCCTTCCCATTGCTGTGCTAAGACTGTTTTGGAAGCGAGGTCTCCTTGAGTGCTCCTCACCAAAACAATCCTTTCAGTAGGAGGGGCTATCATTATCTTATTTACAGCTCTTTCCATCGTGGCCGAAATGGCTTCACTATTAATTCCGTGACTCATTTTCCAAATTATGACAGGGTAGATCTCCCTTGGGCTCAGGGGCATAGCGAAGGGGGCATGACTCGCTCTCTCTTTCTAACATTTGATTCTTCAAATCCCACACAAAACCTTGAGCTCTCAACAAATCATAACCAAATATGGCTTCATATTTTCCACTAAATTCCTTGTCTACTGCTATGAGAGAGTATACAAATTTTGCTCCTATCACTTAGATTGCCAGTTCAAACTTGTCCAAGATGGGTAGATTTACTCCATTGATCCCTTTCAATCCGACATTAACTGATACCATCGCAATTTTGCGCTTATTTTCTTAACCTTTTGAAAGCCATTCCGTATATTTGCCGGCCTTCATGCAAAACGCCGGTCCGGCCGACTGCCGCCTCAACTCTCTCCTGCTTGTTTCCTTGCCCCCGATCATAGGCAGCCGCTAATTGAACCAACCGCAACGCCACTCCTTGTGTCCGACCTTCAGGCAGAAATCTTCCCGTCTCCCCTTCCCATCCTTTTCGATATACAGAGAAGAGCAGTGTCACCTCTAGTCTTCAAAACTGCTCTGATGTGTTCAATAGTTTTCTGTTTTAAAACCTTTGCTTGCTATGGTAGATTTCAGTGCTTATTTCAAAATTATTTTCATATTTAAATTATTATTTGACGAAATCAAATAAGTGATTATCGCTTTGTTATGACTTTTAAAACGAAAAACAGGTTTATTAGAAGTTCAGATTCATAATTTATTTTTAGTCATTCTCATATGTCAGATTCTGAAACTATGCTAGATAAATCTCAAACATATATCCAAAGACCTTAGTGGCTGAAATAGAAGGCAAATATTTTCCCTGCAATTCTGTAAAGATTCACACATATCAGAATAAAATGCTCTGATGTATCGTTAAACGATATCTAAATTCGCAGACTCATCTGCTAGTTGAAAACACAAATGTAATCTTACTCTCCTTAAAACCTACCTTACAATAACATGATAATGGGTGTCTGTTTTCTTTTTTCGTTACTAGAAGATTGTCTATAAAATAAAAATATTTTTAACTCTCAAAAGTTTTGCTACTTTGAGGAGATTAAAATTATTGTTCTTACTCTAATAACGAAAAAAAAAATCATAGAAATCTTAAAAAAACACTAAGTTAATAAGTATATTTAGGATGTATAAAAAAAGCTTAATAGAGCAACTGAAAAATTACTCTGATTCAGGTGGGAGCAAACTACAGTAATGTGTTCGATATATGGCCATATCTTCACCCTTTGAGAATGAGTATGTGTAATGGATGCAAAAAAATTATTAAACTTATTTATATTTCATTGCATTTTTTACGAAATTTTTAAAGACTTGTAAAATAAGAGAAAAATCTTATGCTGCATTAGAAAACCAACTTCCTGCTCCCTCTTTACGTTTGTCTGACTCGATTGTATTTCCTGCTCCTTCCCCCTTTTCTAGATCAGAGCCCGTATGAGCATATTTCACACATTTTTCAAAAAATTTTAAAGACCTCTAAAGCGGAGGGGAAAATGTTATACTTCAATGCAAAGCCAGTCTCTTGTCTTCCCCCCTTTTTTTTTACCTTTTTCGGCTCCGTTGAGTCACTTGCACTCGCTCCCCCCCATTTTTTTCCATCCTTATTATATTTTTTCAGATCCTGGCTTGAATGATACTGATATGATATCTCGTGATTTATATGTGTACACTGCAAAATTAAATTAAGAAAACTATAAAACAAAGGTGTTTCTATTTCATTAAAAAAAATGATTTCCTAATTTTTTTTTCCAAAATATGTTTTTAAGGAGGGGGAAGGGGCTCAAAAAATAAGTATCGCGAGAAGGCCCAGTCACCTTGCTACGTCACTGTTAGGAACGCTGTCACTGAGTTAAGACACCATTATAACGGAATACGAAATACTATCAAGGATTTAGAAACCATTGCGCGGAATAGGCATTAAAAAGATTTTAAGTCAGGATGTATCATTTGCTTAGTCAAAAACCTTTCACGGATATTTAGTTCATGGTGTAGTCTTTCATCTCGAACAATTGTATTTAATTTTAACAATAAACAACGTAGGTAAAGCAAAATAACACGGAATTAGGTAACCTTGCCTCCAATTCCTTTACACTGCCAAGCATTGTTTTAGTTGTGATTGATGCAGTGGTCAAACAAACTCTAAAGTTTGATGAGCATAGTCAGTATGCTTTGTATACACTTGAAAGTATGCTTTGTATATTTTGAACAGTATATTGTTAATGATAGGGCATGTCCTTGTACTGGAAGTCCTAGAAAATCTAGGAGTAGGATTCTTTGTCCGAAGTGTTGCGAATTATTAGAAAACCAAAGTCGGCAATCCAATGAAGCTTTTTGCAAAATTTAATTACCAGAATTAACGTCCAAGAGCAAAAAGGAAGTTCTATAATACGTTGTTTTTAATAACGCTCTAGACAGCCATTGCAAACTACCGTTCAAATGGAATTAGCGAAAAATAAAGCAAGATTAGAAATAGTTCGCCTTACGTAATAACGTGGAAAGATGATACTATGTGGCACACAAAAACCATAATATTGACCAGTGGTTCTCAACCTTGTATGCTTCACTTACCCCCGTAAATGTGTATATAACTGGCGTACAGTCGGTCAAAAAGCATCCGCACACTGTGGTTGATTACAGAATTCAGAAAAAATATCTGGCAACGATTTTTTTAGAAATTATTGATCTGGCAACCTTCGTGTCACGTGATACGAAGGTTGCCAGATCACTAATTTCTAAAAAGTCGTTGCCAGATATTTTTTCTGAATTCTGTAATCGACCACAATGTTCGGATACTTTTTTGACCGACTTTACCTCTTGCATAGAAAGATAAAACTATAGTTATAGTATAACAATGGGAATAACGTAAAACATATATACAGGGTGTCCCTGAATTCATGGCCCAAACGAGAGGGGATGGTAGTACACACCGAACTCACCAATATTTGTCATGCAATATGCGGCCGCAAATGCAGCCCAATGCTGGTAGTGGGCGCAGACAAGGCGGCATGGCTTAAAAGCGCTGGATCGGCCAAACCCCAGCATTCTCAGCCGCCGATGTGCGCGGCAAGCCCGCTTTTTTCAAGCAGGTACGCCGATCACTACTCCGCCATTGTGCCGCCTGTATCAACGTTAGTGGGCGGACATTTGAGCATTTGTTGTAATGATCTCCAATAAATGTCACACTGGAAACCTCTGTGTCTGTCCTTCATTTCTGACTCCTCACTGCGTTTGCGGCCGCATATTCTATGGAGAATATTGGTGGGTTCGGTGTGTACTACCATCCCTTCACATTTGGGCCATGAATTCAGGGACACCCTGTATATATAACATATATCTAGCAACTTTTGAGCTCTCACGGAGTACCCCAAAAAATATTACCGCGTACCCCACATTGAGAACCCCTACTTTAAATGTAGGATTCCGAATAAACTAATCAGGCTCATCTAAGCATTGCTCTCTAATCGCACTCAACAAATCAGAGTCAATCATCAATTGTCACCAGTGTCAAAAATGCCACAATTGGAGTTGTCCAGGAAACAGTGCTTGGCACCATACTTTTTGTCTCTTTCACTTTTCATATTCAAGATATTTTTTTTTAATCAAAAATGACATATTTGCAAATGACATCGAATTTTTCCAATCTATAGCGACACAACAAGACCAAGACCAATTACAGACAGCGTGTAACAACATTCTGGAATGGAGTTATCTTAGTATCCATAGTTCACGAACTCCCTATCTCGACAACCAAATCGTCAGTCATTCATTTAGGCCACGATAATAACCATTATAACTTCCACATTGGTAACAATACTCTCGCAAGTGTCCATGAACTTTCTGATCTTGGCGTTACTTTCAACGACACTATCCCATTCTCATTCCATTCTAATAAAGTTACTACCAAGGCCCTTCGACTGCCACCACGATCAAAGAAGCTGTCAAAAGTGCAATTATGTCACCCTCGTCAATGCCTTCATCTTATATGTTCTATCTATAATTGACTATGCTTTGCCAGTGTGGTGCCCTCACGTGGTCTGTGATATTGTATCATTAGAAATGCCACAGAGATGGTTTACTAAAAGACTGCCAGGTTACTTCAACTTGACTTACGAACAAAGGCTGGAAAATCTTAGTATCCATTCCCTGGAATGGAGAAGACTTGAACTGGATCTGAAAACATGCCACAAACTCATTTATGGGACAACTCACTAAGACATCCGACATCCCTTACTAACAATTCCATTTAGCAACACGAGAAGACAACTCATGTGTATCACTAGCCAAGAAAAATTGCAAATATCATTCTTTCGTCTATAGAGCAGCGAGTGTTTGGAATCAACTTCCAATGGACGTGGTGCTTTCACCATCGTTGCAGAGCTTCGGAAGAAAATTGTGAGAAGTGGACTTGTCACCATTTCTTCGATGTTTTAGATTTTAAACACCATAGTGAACTTCGAGCCGTCCCATGGCCGACTGGTTAGCGCGCTAGGCTATTGATCTAAGGGACCTGGCTTCGAGCCCCGGGTAAGGCATGGATGTATGTGTCGTTTTTCTGCTGAGGTCCTGCCATCCTCACAGACCTTCTGCTATGGCATATAAACTGACAGGCTCCTGTCAGACCTCTGTGGCAAGCAGCTGCTTGAGGGGGTATTTATTTATTCATTATTTTAGTGAACTTCGTTGCTACAAATGTCACTTATTCAACAGTCTTTTCTTTAAGCATTTCTTATTTTTAAGTCAAGAGGGAAGGAATAAGAGTACAATGAACCATCTGAACCATCTATGTATTTAATTATACGGAGATTATTATTACAATCACTCTTACCCAAGAAACCTCTGACATGTTTCATGGAATGTGACCAAAATTTGGATTTCGTTGAGATGTCATTACTTTGGCGACCATACCGAGCATTCAGTAAACTTGAGGTATTTCGCTTTATTTTCATTACGTTAATTTTTTTATCGTGTGACAAAAAGTAGTTATGTTTCAGATAGTAATGCTGCTGTAGTAACCCAATGTAAATCTGTGAAAAATTAGTGTATTTAATTTTTTTTAATTAGGCGTAAATTGTGATCTAATAAAAAGATCAAAATATCAACAGAAAACTACTGAAAGCCACAAAAGACTACTCTGTTAGATTTGGAATGTAGTTTCAGAAATAACTGTTTTTTGTTTTACTTTTTTACTGAAGTAGCAATTTTTAGAAACTGAACTGCAGGAATGTCCTTAATCAATACACTACTAGGTCCTAATAGAAAGCATTACAGAGAACTTAATAAACGTGTAAAAGATCAGTTAGTTCCTGATAAGAATCTTTGGCCTGATGGCTTGGCTGACAAAGCTGAGGAAGCAGTTAGACAGCACAACAGCAGAGAGCTGTACCAGATAGTTAATGTTTTGTGTGGTAGAAAACGAACAGGTATACAGGGATTGAAGGATAAACAAGGTAAGGTTATAGAAGGTGAGGAATCTGTCATGGCTAGGTGGGCTGAGCATTTCAGCGATGTTCTAAACAATGTGGTTAGTTCTACTCCCATTGTTTATAATTATGATAGATGCATTGGTGGCTTTAATAGCATATAAATATATTACCTATAACACAATCTGACGTTATTTTGGCTATTTCTAAACTTTAACTTCATAAATCATAAGGGATAGATGATATTACTACGGAAATGCTAAGAACTGAGAATGTTTCAGTTACCACTTGGATGACTGGAATTCTGAATATCTTTTATGATAAAGGCATGGTTCCTAAGGATTTTACCAAAGCTATTGTTATCTCTATTTTCGAAAAAGGTGATCGCAGTTCTTGTGATAATTATAGGGGTATCAGCCTACTCTCTGTTCCAGGTAAAGTTCTTTCCATGATTGTGCTTCATAGAAATAAGAATCTGGTTGACAGTCAATTGCGTGATGAGCAATGTGGATTCAGAAGTGGTAGGGGATGTGGGGATCAGATATTTTCACTTAGGCAGATTCTTGAAAAACGTTTAGAGTTTCAGAAACCTTTGGTTGCTAGCTTTGTTGATTTCAAAAAAAGCTTTCCACTCTGTTGATCGTCAAAATTTGTGGTTGATTGTGAGATCATATGGTATACCAGACAAGTTAGTTAACATAATGAAAGCTCTCTATAATAACACTGAGTCGTGTGTGAGAGTTGGTAAGGCTTGTAGCAATTGGTTTAGCTTACTTCTGGTGTTCGACAAGGGTGCATTTTGTCTCCTTTTCTCTTTAGCTTGGTTATTGATTATGTTATGCGAAATTCACTTCAAGGGAAATATTTTGGCCTTAAATGGACTGGAGACAGGAAAGTTTCTGATTTAGATTATGCTGATGATTTAGCCCTTTTGGCAAATGATGTTGATGAGATGAACTCTTTCATTCGAGCTGTTGTTGAAACTGGTAGTAGAGTAGGTTTGGTTATAAACAGAGAGAAATCTAAAGTGATGAAAATTGGTCAGGCAGGCTGTGATTCAGTTAATCTGAATGGTTGCAGTCTTGAGCAGGTGTCACAGTTTAATTTCCTTGGGAGCTATGTAACAGATAATGGTGATGTGCAGCATTATATTAACAGACGAATAGGAATTGCTGCCGGAACTTTTAAGAATCTATGGAGAGTGTGGAGAAATAGGCGAATACACCTAAACACTAAAATTAGACTGTATAATAGTTTGGTTCTTACTAGGGTTAGTTATGGTAGTGAAACTTGGACACTTCGTAAAACAAGATAACAGGATATTAGATGTTTTTGATTTTAGATGCTTACACAGTATCTTGGGCATTAGGTGGTTCAACTTTATAACTAATGATGAGGTTAGGCAAAGGAGTTTGCAACCTCCTTTAAGCAGCATACTGTGCAGAGTAACAGTTGCTTTGGCCGTTGGACACCGTAAGACACCGTTGGTTTGGCCATGTTGCCCGTATGAATAATTATAGATTGGCGAATAGGGTTATGAACAGTGTGCCTAAAGGCGTCAGAAAGAGGGGGAGACCTAGGATACAGTGGGCAGACAATGTCAAACAGGACCTTGTTAGAATTGGTGTGCAATGGCCAGATGCAGTAGATGTAGCTCAGGACAGACTTGCTTGCAGAACTAAATTGCACGGTCTGGTTGGACCTCCGTAGCCCATGGCTGCATGAGGATCATGATGATGATGATGATGGCCCAGGATGTTTCAGTAGGTAGTACACTAGTTTGGTAATGTGCAGTTCCCAGGTCCGAGTCCCACCTTGGAAAGAATGGTGATTTATCTCCGCAAAAACCCCCACTCTGTTCTCGGTAAGCAGGGCACACTGATGGGCCTGGAAAGATCACCATCCATCAGATGGGATGTAAACCAGTGGTCCGTGTGAGGGAGAGCTATACCCTGTTGATGTCAAAGGACACTCTGAATGGCCTTGACGAAATACTACCATGTGTTTTCTAACAGCTGCCATTGGATCCCCTTCTCCAAAACCTCCTCTGAGGTCTCGGGATCCAGCTCGGAGGTAAAACAATCCAACCAGAAACGGCTCCAGATAATTTATTCAAAAGCGGGAAAAACTTCCCTTCTAATTAACGTTCTGCCAAGTGAATTTTTCTTATTTCTTAAGTAGAAAACGTTTGCTTTTCAAGTTTCGAGTGCTTCCTTATCGATTTAAGTTCCGCCTAGCTAGAGTAATAACTGCCTTGTCTCATGTAACATTGAATATGACGGTACCAAAGGAAAACAAACACATTCTAAAGAATGAAGTGAAAACGTAGAGTGTTTTAGAAAGCATTGATAGAAATTTCGACAAGCCACTCATCAGTTTCGAAGGTGATGTTTTTAACTTAAAGTGTCTCGTTAATCGTAGAGTTTTCATTTATTTCCTCTTTAAATCTATCAGTTAATGAGTGTTATTAAGAAAGGAAGTGCGCAAGTTTCCTGAAGAACGTAAAATCACGACGAGTGTATTTCTCTTACAATACAACGAAATGATAGTTATTTGCTGCAGGGCGAAATAACACAATGAAAGCGATGCAACGAAAAAACCTTAAAAGTCAATATGAGCATGTCCGGATCTAGAGAAAAATTAAGAGGTGGGGAGGAGTTAAGTAAGGCGGGAAAAATAAGAGAATCACCGAAGTTAATGGATTTCCATCATAATATAGCATTTTTATCCTCTGTTTTAAAAGCCTTTAAAAATTTACTGAAAAATGCGAGAAATGCGCAATAGTTTAATCATTTTTCCCTCTATTACTCTTATTAGAATTCTCAACGTGGGGGAGCATGCCCCCCTTGACACCCCCCTCCTTGATCGGGCCCTGAATACAACCCACGCAATTAGGTCAATGTATACTTAAATCATATCATGCGGAAGTATTTGATTATAATTATTTCAAAAGAGTTTAATTATATATAATAAACTCACTGTTATCTGGTACTCAACCATCCGGAAATTTTATACAATCGGGACAGTGGATCAGTTTTCAATTTCAATGCATCAGTGGCAGTTCTCCCAGATGCTAATGGCGCTGTGTCGCTTTTCATGCATAGTTACCCACGCTATTCCCCGAAGAATTTAAAAATGTAATGAAGCTTGTTGAGCAGCAAAACTGCTTCAGTGACCAAACTGTAATGCGTTTTCCATTCAAAATTTTGCACGAGAAAAGGAAAGCATGCAAGAAGACAGACGTAATAAATTTATTCAAAAAACAAACTACGGGACCAAATTTTACGTGTTCTCGACTCTCTATATCATCTTTTGCTCAAGAATCAAATGCCATTTCATTGGATGTCCCTGTAGAAATGTCATCTGAATTTCTAGACCCTAGCCTATAAACTACACTGAACAGGTAATTTGTTTTCTTGAAATTAATGTTTAGCTTAGTTTCGCTATTCTCGTGTCCCGGATGGTATTTTTTGTCTTGTGTATGCTTCTATACCAACTTTACTTTTCAAAAATTCCCATTTTGTGATTAGAAAAATAAGTTACTATCGAAAGTGAGCGCCATCAGCCGCCGAAATTAAAGCTCTTTCCATGGTGGCTTTTAGGGAATACGTTCTAGCAGTTTTTATTAAGTTCATGGATTTAGAAATTCGTTAAGTGTGAAATTACGAATAAAAATTATAGTTTCAGATATTTAAATTTCTATTAAAGACATTATACTTCATTTTCATTTATATTAACATTGTTTTCAGCTGCATTTTTATTTCAACTAAGGCTTGAATACAAGACTGTACCTACTACTGAGGGGCGGGGGTGGCTGAGTCGGTAGCGCGCCAGACTCGTAATCTGTAGTTCCCAGGTTCGAGTTTCAGCTGGGTCAGCGTTGAGATTTATCTTCGCAAAATTCCCCGTCCTGCCCACGGTTAGTAGGGGACACCGATGGGCTCGGAAAGGCTGTCGTACATCGGATGGGACGTTAAGCCGTGGCTCCGTATGAGGGAGAGCCACAACCTGTGCACGTTAAAGAACACGCTGGATGAACATGCTGGATGGCCTTGACGGGAGGCTACCATTTGTCTCCCAACAGCTATTCCAGTGGGTCCCCTCCCCCAAACTTCTCTGAGCTTTCGGGGTCCTTGTGACCTGGCCATTTAGCCCACGGTGTGCAAAAAAGTGCCGCTCAGAGGTAAAACAACCCAACCTACTACTGATTAGTTTATATAAAAACATTCCTCATGCAAACGGCAGATTCATCTAACCAGCAAACCCCATTATTCATAAATACCGGATAACCGAGAGTTTAGTGTATTTTTTACTTTTTTTATATACGTTTATTAATACATTTTTAAATTTATACCTTTTTCCAATATTTTTCTTTCGTACCGAAATGCCAGAGCAAACTATTCTTGTAATAAAGCGTTGTATTTCTCTTCAATTACCTTTTGAAGGCGCTAAGTAAATCGACGTTAACAATGCAATTACGTAAATTGTACCAAGTGCATATAGTCATTGTTAACGACAAATTAAAACGTTTTGCTAAAACACTTCTACTTATATAACTGGAAACGATTCTCACCAGTTTTATTGCTGCAAGATCTCATCAAAAACTTCTTTAAACCTATCAACTTCATTTACTTCTTGGCAATCCTCAAGCACTAATACAGGTTATGGAGGTGAAACAAGACCGTGCAATTTAGTTCTCCAAGCACATCTATCGCGAACAGCAACTTACCACACTCCGCCAATAATGTCCTGTTCGATATTGTTCACCAACCTCATTGTTGTTCTGATCCCTTTCATACGAATTAGGAACGTGCTCATATCTCTGTTCAATAATCTGCAGTTCCGTATAGAAGCAACGTGGTTGAACCATCGGAATCTGACACAGAATGGTGCATTAGGATTGATGATGAATCCTTCAGAAAATCTCACCATTATTTACGTAATGAAACCATGTAACACAGAAGATTCTGCGCAAACATTTTGAGTCAGAAGCATACTTCTGTTATCTTGTTTAGAGAAACTTCCATTTTTCTTTATCATAGCACTCTTCACAGTAATGTTTCTCAAATTGAAGAGCTGTTAGTAGATATCTGAAAACCTCTCATTAAGGCCATTTAGAGTGTTCTTAAGAAGAGTATGGTTCTCCTGTATACTGGTCCATGTCTTAACATTCCAATCGAAGGAGGTATCCTTTCCAAGGGGATCAGTGTCCCTCTTTCGGTAAGTTAGTGTTAATGAAATAAAAACACAACAGAAAATAACAACAGAAAATATCTACACCAAACACATTTGAGACTCAGACCTAGAAACAAATGATAAATATCCTTGCACACTAAAGAATGAATCAACCTTAATCCTTAACTGAAATAAGAATCAACGTGCAAGTTCTGCTATATGTTAGAAAACATACATATGCATAATTAACCATGTTAATAGTAGTAACAATTGAGTACATGGATATCTCCAAATAGGTATTTAAATTTCACTCAGGATAATCTTTTTCGTAAATGCAGGACTACAGGCTCCTCTGAGGATGATACCTGTCATGGCTGGATTAAGTTGGTTTACTTCTCAGCTGCTTTTTTTTTCAGCATAATACACTAAATGACCAGACCACGAGTACTCCAAGCGCTCAGAAAAAGTTAGGGGAATTGACCCTACAGGACATCTATTAGGAGGCAAATGGTAACCTCCCGACAAGG
Organism: Ryuthela nishihirai; assembly: GCA_038380435.1. Classification (NCBI taxonomy): domain Eukaryota; kingdom Metazoa; phylum Arthropoda; class Arachnida; order Araneae; family Heptathelidae; genus Ryuthela; species Ryuthela nishihirai. Next base: position 20,384,000 of record JAWZYU010000020.1, read on the forward strand.
CCAGCCAGTGTGTTCTTCAACTTTCACAGGGTATGGCTTTCCTGCACTTGTCTCCACGACTTAACGTCCCATACTAAGTACTGTGGCCTTTTTTAGCCCATCAGTGTTCCATTTTTAACCGAAAGCTGGGTGGGATTTAGGGGAGATAAATCTCAATGCTATCCCAAGTGGGATTCGAGCCTGGGTAGTGCAGATTACTTCCTCACTGTCAGGGGTCTAAATATTAGGAGCATTTGCGAATCTTTGTCTGATCTTATAGTGAAATTTAAATCCAAAACCTCTTTTTCATCAAACGTGTGAGAAGAACAAGTATTAGAAATCATCTCAGATTTTTAGATATGCCAAATTCAACAGTAAGGCTATTTATGCTAGGCACTTCGTAACAGTTAAACGAGTGTGTTCAAAGCATCAACAGATGAAGCTAATTATGTATTTTAAACTCTTACATTTTTCATTTCTTGAACCCTCAGTACTTCTCTTCCCACAGCTTCAGTTAAAAAAATATAAATTCAATTATTTTCCTTGTGAAATAAGTTAAAATTGTCACTGTTTCAAATAACGTACTACGCCATCAACCACACTGTTGCCGAAATCAAATCTCGATAGAAATTCCGTAGATACGAAACCACAGTCTGTGAAAGCGCGCGTTGAAGTTAGCAATGCCGTTCACTTCTCCGTGTTGAAACTGTGCCGGGTGTGATGGGTGGGGGTACTCATACTGTATAACTAACCGTTAGCGAAGTGAAAACCGTAATATGCAGATTAAAAGAGAGATCTGGGTAGAACCGGGTGTCGTTTAGTAGTAAAATATACAGGAAATTAAGAAGCAAATATTAAAAGGAATAAAGGAAGTAAAAACTCATCCTTTTGAATCAAAAAAAAGGAAAAAATAATGTTTGGAAAAATTTTCGTAACAATAAGAATAAGATGCAATTTGGTTTTAAAAGTCACAAAAAGTAGTATAAGGATATTTAAAATGTCTTGAGGTTAAGGTAATTATAGGAGCAAATCAAATGAAATAATTTTTCAGCAGCTCCAGATCAAGAAAAAACATTAAGGAGTTGGGGGGGGGGGGGATATTGAGAAAGTCAATCGAACCGGAAAAACGTAAAAGGGCAGAATATGAAAGTTCGTTTATAGTATAACATTTCCCTTCAGTTTTATGGAAAAATTCCTGAAATTTTTTTAAGTTTAATGCTTTTTTCCTCTCTATTATCCTTATCAGCATTTTGAAAGAGAGGAGATTTTTCAAGGGGATTCATAGCCCCTTGAATCTCCCCGTAGATCCGGCCCTGCTCTACCGTATATATTTTAAAGATCATTTATAGAGCTAACTCAGCCATTCTTTTATGCCAGGAAGTTAGGAATACAATTCCTTATTGAGGTAAATAACAGAAATATGAGGCGCAATATAGCCTTAGTTGCTATTGCCAAAAAAAAACCAAACAACCAAACAGAAATATGAAAGGGTTAGAAAATGATGAGTCTTGCGCTGTTATTTGGGTTGGGTTGTTTTACCTCTGAGCGGCCTTTTTCACTCCCGCACAAACTGATAATTTCAAATAGCTTTAGTTGCCACTTATTAGTAGGAACCCATGCTATTCAATGGGAAGTTAGATCCAAATCTCTGTAGCTTTTGAAAATGAACTTTATACGAACACTTCAGTAAATATAAGTTAAATATATCAGTCAAATGTGAATCAGTCAAGACACCGATGGGCTCAGAAAGGCCGCTTTTGTCAGGTGAAACGTAAAGCCGTGCCCTTGTTTGCAGGAGAGCCATACCCTAAGCACGTAAAAGAGCAAGCTGGATGGCCTTTACGGGAGATTCTCCAGTGGATCCCCTTCCAGGACACCTCCAGTGTCTTCCAGTGGATCCCTTTCATCACTCTTCTCTGAGCCCTTGGATTCCTTCTGATCTGGCTATATAGACCATTGTCTGCAAACAAAAAAGTTCCATTCAGAGATAAAACAACCCAACCCTTCCCAAGTCCATTGAGAACACCGAGTGCAGAATTTTAAAGGAGATAGTAACTTCTAACACAGTATGGAATCAGATATCAAAACATCAGTTTACGAGAGTGGCTCGCAACCGACTGAGCCAACCTGACTCCTTCTTTTCCTAAGAGCTCAACTGTTAATTGAATATTACAGTAGTTTTTTATAAGACAATTCCAATGCTGTGAAGTAATATGTGTGTAATATGAGGAATTACTACACTAAATAATTGCAGTGTTGGCTCGGTTGGTAGGATGCCTAGCTCGTTTCCTGATATTCGTCATATGAATTCACCCTACTGTACGTTATTAACTCTCAGTTAAAAATGGAATGCCTATAGGCTTGGATTCAAATGGATCATAAAACCTCGATTTCTTGTGCAGAACGGAAATATTCTATGCTTGTTGGAAAGCACGACACGTGTATTTAAAAATTATATCTCTCTCTTAAAAGTGTCCAGTGGATCTTCTTCCATGTCTAACTATGATTCCAAGGGATCCTTGTGACCTCACAATTTATCCCGTCGTTTGCATAAAAATGCCGCTCGAAGGTGAGAAAACCGAGCAGATCGGTAACTATTAAAAAAAAGATATTAACGATTTGACTGCAGTCGTCTCTGTTTTTTAGTTGGATCTCTCTAAGTGACTTGGTAAAACTACACCCACCGTACGTTTAAATATGAAAGAAACACTTCGCAATTACTATTCTTAAAACGGTTGTCACATTAATAGGACTTAACATGGAGAATTTAATTAAAGTTGCTGTGTTGCAAAATACTCTCCAACAATTAAAAGTAACGATCGATCCACGCAAAACGGAAGAAACAAACGCCACGGAAATGAGCTCCGTTTCGTGTTCCATTTCAACCGGATTTTTTTCTCATTATCTAGGAAAAGCAACTCAACACTGTCAGCTTTTCTTTTCTTACTTCCTTTTTGTAATTAAGTTAACGTTTCAAATGTCATTGAAGATTCGTATAGCAAATATCAATATGCATTACAGGAAAAAAAATTGCAACACTTGGAAGGATTAATGCCATTTTATTGAAACGCGGGGCAGTTGTAACGCCCTCCGTTGTCAACGTTTTGTCAACACTGAGATGTGAGATTGCTTACACTATCAAAAAATATATGGAAAATTACACTTTACCTACTCGGTAAAGTAGTATAATTAGTATGATGTTGAACTGTCCCGCGGAGCAATGCATTCATGAACACGGCGAGGAAGGCTATCGTACAGCTCTATATTATCCTCCTGAGGGATAGAACGCCAAATAACATGAAGTCGCTATCCCATTTCAGCGATAGTGGTTCGCGCACCTCTTGAGTGTTGTTGGAGCTATCGGCCCATCATGTCCCAGACGTGTTCAACAGGTGAAAGGTCTGGCGAGCATGCTGGCCATGGTAGTATCTGAACGTTTTGCTCGTGTAGATACTGCAGACTGATGCGGGCTGTGTGGGGACGGGCGTTATCTTGCTTGTAAAGGGTTTCGTGCTGCTGAACAAATGGGACAGCAACTGGATGCAAAATGTTGGTAACATATCGTAAGGTAGTTAGAGATCTCCTTATGATGACCAGTTCTGATCGAGATGATGATGACTATGTCCGACTAATGGCACTTCACACCAAGACAGCAGGCTGGAGCTGTGTGACGATATCGCATGCACTAGGTGGCGTTCCTTTCCCCTGGATACAAGCGAACAAGTTGTCTACCATCGTACTGAACAAGACAAAAAACGAGATTCGTCACTAAACACCATGGTACTACACTCTTGTTCGTTCCAGTTCTGTCTGAGCAACACCACTGAAGACGTGCTGGCATGTGGGCAGATGTGAGAGGCAAACACAGTGCAGGATGATAGGCTCACAATGAAAACTGTAAATGCCTACTGTTTACCGTCCACCTGGTAGGTATTCGATGTGTTTACCTGTTGACAGTCCCTTTGCAGTTGCGTTGATATCGCGAATCTGTCACGAAATGCCATGCGTCGGAAATGGCGATCCTGTCGCTCTATGGTCATACGTCATCTACCTGATCCTTTTCGGCATGTGCTGGATCCTTCTTGAACCCACTGGTGTCATGTGTGTACGATGGTGCTGGGATTGCGGCCAACAATGTTAGCCACATCTCTGTACAACAAACCAGCTTCTCTAAGGCCGATGATTCTTCCATGCTCAAAGTCTGTTAACTATTGGAACGGCTGTCGACATCTGCCTAAGGACATCTTTAGAGGTTTCGAACAATTTCCAGAATGTTTTGTCAACCAGGGAGCTTTGGTTGCCTTTATCTGTGTTTGACAGCTCCGCGCCTGTGAGGTCAGCTTGCGCCTGTCTAATCGTTTCCATCGTCCTGCATACCTAATCATTTTCATGCATTTCCATATACTACCGCCTCCCTAAATTTCGTCACATTTGCATAACTTCTTGCAAGTATTGTATTTTTTATTTCCTTTAGTGTAATTGCAGTCTTCTGTAGCTGTGATGCTGCAATTTGTGACTTTGCAGTTTCTGCATGATATAAAAGTATGTGGAAAGCACGTGCTAATATTTCAACAATTGCCAATGAAAATGTGTGTGTGTTGTATCACGATGCGCTCTACGTGCTGTGAAGCATACATCATATCTTTATAATTGAAGTGACGTTAGAGCTAGAAGATTTGTGTTCTTTTATCTCTGACCGGCACTTTTTTTTGCACACCATTGGCTAAATAGCCGGGTCACAAAAACCGCGATGACTGAGATAATGCTGGGAGAAAGGGATCAACTGGACAGCTGTTAGGAGACAGATAGTAGTTTCCCGTCAAAGCCATTCAACGTATTCTTTACCGTGAGCAAGGTATAGCTCTCCCGCACACTGTGCCAGAGCTTAACGTCCCGTCCAATGGACGGCGGCCTTTCGGAGCCCATCGGTGATCCCTACTGACGGAGGGCAAGGCGAGGAGTTTTACGAAGATAAATCTCAACGCTGTCCAGGTGAGACTCGCACCTGGGAACTGCAGATTACGCTGTCTGACCCACCCCAGCCACCAATTAGTGTTAAGAGAGTGAATTGATTTGAAAGTGTTCACGAATAGTAGAGGCGTGCTTCCTTATGAAGGGGAATATTTAAAAAATCCATTTTAGTATGGTGTTAGAGTTTTATTGTCTAATTTTTTGTGTTGAGCAGGATGTCGTTCCAATAAAACTACGGCTTTAACAAAGTGTACAGAATGTTAGGTGAAAACCTCTTTATACTTACAAGTTGTGTAACAGTAGATTCGGAGACACAGATGATATAAGTAACTAATAAAGCTGTGTTATACTAAAAAAGGTACTTTGTACACTTGAAAATAATGTTAAGCAGTTATTTTTAACCCTGTTATTAAATATTTTGATGAAGTGCTGAGCCTTAATTAAGATGCTTCGACACTTAAAAAATTTTTATTAGAATCTCATGTATGGAAAGTTCGAATAGTTTCTTCTGCATTTGTTTCTAAAAGATGGCCAATTATTAGTTAGCGACGAGTATGTTTGGTCCATTGGTTCATTAAGCGAATTATTCGAATTTTACTTATTTCTTTCAAAATGATTGTTGTATTTATTAAATAATCTGATTTATTATCAGTTTGGTTGATCTGAACACACTGCACGGTATTGTCAAATAAACATTAAACTTTGTAATGGTATTATCAAAAGTCATGTTACATATATATGTACATATTACATTATGAGGGATTTGTAATAAATGGGGCAGTACATGCGCATAGTAGTTGTAATCACACGAGTTATAGGCTAGCATGGCATTCATGAAATTATCGTCTCTTCTTATTCCTGTTAATAATTTTCATGCATAATATGTTTGTATGTATAAACTCACATCAAAAACTGGGAAAGGAATTAAGTCCACTACTCAATCAATATGTCTTGAGTTCTACCTCTTTTGGGAAACATGAAGAGAAATAGTGTGTGAAGTAACAGTCTGAGAACTAAACTTTACTTATTACTGCACAATTTTGAATATCTTTCAAATTTACACTTTTTAAAGTTAAGCATGATAGCTTGAAATATAGGCCGATATCTTTGTAATATTCTATAATTTCTCTCTAGCATTTTTTGAAATGTCTATTTGGATGATACCATCAAGTTTTAAGGTCATTTCTATTCCTTTAATCAAAAATTTTAATGATATTAAAATAATTAATGCTTTTAAAATTATCAATGCAATAATTTTCGAGTTTTCCGAAATTTCTTTTCTTTGTGAACTATATTGATTACAATTGAATAACATGTATGGACTATTTTCTGTAACCAAGAAGAAGGAAGAGTTTTTAGAGAGTTTTTTCAATATATTTGAATCATATTTCATTAGTAGGTTCAATAATAGACGGAGTTTGGTAATAAGTATGACTTCTTGCTTAGTGAAATCAAATGTTTGAAAACCTGATAGAGTTTAACATAATCTAGGGTGGAAGGGGCCCTTGATTCTTCTCGTGAGGATAATAGAGGGAAAAAATCATTAAACTTGTGCATATTTCAGGAATTTTTCAAGAATTCTTTTAAAATCCTCTAAAACGAGAGGGAAATTTTGCACTGCAGTGGAAATCTAGTCTCTTGGCCCCCTCTTTTACCTTCTCTTCCCACTCCCCAATTTTTTTCTAGATCCGGGCCTCCATATAAGTTATATGAAATTAGATTCTATAGAAGCACTTCTTTGTTAATTCTAAAAATGCATTATTAATGAGGATTCTTTTTGATTAACATTTTGATGACATTAAAATTTGTGGGAGAAGTAATAAGATTTTCTTCATACTAATTGTAGTCTTCTGATTTCCAGTGATGCAATACATAAAGGGACGGTGAGTTGTTAGATGCTTTTAGTTTTTTCCAAAAAATTCACTGGAAAATGCTAAAAAGTACTAAAATAGTCAATTTGGTTACTCCTTTGTTTGCAACCAAATCACAGCCACAGCGAAGCGAGCGAAAGCTTGACCAGTGACAGTCTAGTGACCTTGACCTACATGACGCAAAACATAAGGGATTATCAACATATTGTAGAGTGAGCTGAAATTTGGAAAGGTGGTTTTAAAGTGTGGAGTGTGTTCTAAAGAAGCTCGCGACGTATGCAATATAATTGAATGTATTGACAGTTGCAATAGCTCTATGCATTTCTACTGTGGAGAATTTAGTAAAAATAACTGTCGCAAACTATGGAAAGACTCGAGAAATAAGTGGCGATGTCGACAGAGCAAATTTAAAAAGCAAAATGCGAAAACGAAAGGAGATTGCATCGAGCAGGAAGGATCCGCAGGCAAGGAATCCATCATCTCCGGGATCACGTGTATCGTGCACCGGTGACTTCGGCGAGGCAAGTTCCTGCGACTGTGTAGAAACAGCTGTGTTAGCGGCTCCCGTGAATACAAATCCTAGAGCGAAGAAAACTGCAGAGAGCAGTGGAAAAGAGTTAATGTTAGAAGAAGTAGGTTCTTTATGAAATATTATCGTAGACCTAATATATCGTAGACCAAAGTGCTGAAAAATGAAATATCTGGACTTCAACAGAATTTAAATCAGGCGAAATAGATGACTTTTTAAATGTAATGCAGGGACTTACTGAAGAAGTTTCGGACCTGAAAGAGCTTAACCTTGAGTTGCAGTATCGAACTGAAAAGCAAGAGGCAGAACTGAAAGAACTGAGGAATGATTTACATGAACTGCAGCAGTATTCGCGAAACCAAAACTTAGAAATTTTAGATGTTCCAGAAATTCCAGGCGAGAATGTTCAGGCTATTGTTAAAACAATTGCTAGCAAAATTCAAATAAAAGTGAGTAATGATGATATTCAGGTGGCTCATCGAGTTCCTGGAAGTAACAAATACAAAATTAAACCTATTATTATAAAACTAAAAAAAAAAGAAATAGGAGACAGTTGGCTAGAATGCAACAAAAAAATCTAAATTTCCTCTTAAAAGTACTGACATTAACCCTGAGTTTAAAGAGTTAAAATTATTTTTAAATGAACATATAATTCCTAGTACTAAAAATATATTGTATAATGCTAAGGAATTTAAATTAGAAAATGGATATAAACGGAAACGTTTTCATCCATAAAAGTGAAAGATCCAAAATTTGGCTGATCAGAGATGACAATGACCGAAATATGTTAAATGAACAAATGACTGCTGAAAATATTTCTCTTTGAGTTCTGTTGAACCTATTCCATTCTGGAAATAACTCAAGTTTCTAAAATTTTACATTTTAACATTCGAAATTTAAGAAAAAAATTTAAACATCTTCTTGAGTATTTAAATATAATGATGGATATTTTAATACTTTCTAAAATATGGATCAAACTACATGAGTTAAATTTGTATCAAATCGATGGCTATCATAAGTTCCATTGTTGTCGAGATTACAATAAATTTTGTGGAATACATTGCTACGTTAAACGTTTTTTAATAGTCAAGCAAATTGCATTTAATGATATAAGTTCAGCTGAATATGTTGCTATTTATCTGGAGAATTATCAACAATATTTCGTATATATATATAGAGCTGTTTGTATCCCACTTATCACCTTCCTAGTAAAATTTCAGGAATTACTATTATCATCTGATAATAAAGGACTGCTGTAATAAGGTAAGGTAAGAAGTTGTTGTAATTGTTGATTTAAATATAGATATACTAGGAAATGATCACTATACAAATAAATATCTAAATTTGCTGTCATCAAAGTCTTTCAAAGTTTCATAAATACACCGACCAGAGAAAGTATGATATTTTCTACTTGTTTAGATCACATTTTTATTAAAAGCGTAATCGAAAGTTCTTTCAAGAGTAGTATTGTTAAATTACCAGTGACTGATCATTATATCATTGCCTTAACAGTCAATTTTAACAATAATATGAATATTCAGTGTGATAATTATACAGAGCCTATTCTTTATCACTACATTGACTATACTTTATTGAACTGAATTTTAAGTAAATGTTGCTGGGACGATATCAATGAAACTACCTAATAAGAAATTTTTAACCACATTTATTCTCGTAATGAAAAATTCAACTAGGGAAAGAAAAATTCATAATAAATCACAATCAGCAAAGCCATGGATTACTTCCGAAATTCTGAACTTATTAAAAGAAAGAGAAAAGTTATATAAAAACATAAAAATACCTTTTAAATTAAACTTGCGAAAGTAGCTTTAAAATTTTAGAAATCAAATAAATTATAAAATACGAGATATCAAAAAATAGATTCCTTACAACTCAGTTTCAAAATTGCATAATGGTAATATATCAGAGCAGTGGAAATTGATACGCTAGATAATAAATCACAAGGATGAAAATAAATATCCAGAATTAGAAAGTGGTTCTGATTCAATTGAAATTGCTAAGTTATTGGGAAACCAATTTAAAGGACACTTTATAAGTAGAGCAGTAAATCTATCAAAAATAGGATTAAGAAATCAAACAGCCATATGAGTAAAAATGCCAAATCAATGTGTTTAGCTTCAACTTGTACAAAGGAATTGACTGACATTATATAAGGTTTTAAAAATAAAATATCTGCTGGGTATGACGATATTTCCATCATTGCTGTTAAAAATGTTCTTTTAACTTGATTGAACCATTGGTTCATATTTGTAATTTATCCTTCGAAACTGGCACATTTCCAGATTTAATGAAGAAAGCTATTGTAATTCTAGTTTACAAAAAGGGAAATAAAAATGATTTTAAGAATTATCGACTGAATTATCGACTCTTCTTCCAGTGTTTTCAAAAATATTAGAAAAATTAGTTAATAAAAGATTGATAAATTTTAGAGAGTTTTAATATTCTCTCTGAAAACTACTTTGGGTTTACGAAGGGTAGAGTTGCAGAAACTACATTATTGATTTATACGTCAAAGGTGTTCCGTTCCATGGACAATAATCAATTTACTCTATCGGTATTTATGGACTTGGAGAAAGCTTTTGACACCGTTGATCTCGAAATTTTGATTATCAAACTAGAAAATATTGGCATTCGTGGTGTTATTAAAATGGTTTAAATACTATTTACAGCACAGAACACAATGTGTTACTCTTTTTAATACCTTTAATAACCCAAAACATATTTCATATGGTGTACCACAAGGTTCAGTCCTAGGACCACCATTGTTTTTGATATTCATAAATGATCTATGTAAAATAAAATAAATAGCTATATTAACACTTTTGTAGATGATACATCATTAACTTTATGTGCTGATTCTCTAGAAAATCTCCTTTTCAAGATGAACATTGCTCTAAAATGTGTGATGAAATGGTTGGATTTATATGGGTTGCATCTAAATACGAAAAAGACCAAGTATATTCTATTTAACCAAAAAAGAAATTATACATTCCAAATTTAATTAAATTAAAATTTGCATACCTTTTCATGCAATATTTACTCAGTTTGTTGCTGTGAAAAACTGAACAGCTGCAAAGTCTAGTATACCTAGTCGTTTATATTGATACCTCCCTAAGTTGGGAAATGCACATTGGAAAATTAAATACACACTTAGACAGACGTTATATAAATTTTATTTAAAAATAATCCTCAGTAATAAAGAATTAATAAATGTTATACAAATCTTGGGTCCGGTCTGCTGTACAGTATGGTATTACAAGTTGGGGATGAACATATATTTCATTATTAAGGGGTCTAATTTCAATGCAAAATAAATTTATATTTCAAATATTACCAAATAAATATAAAACTGTTACCATCTTTTGTAAGTATACCATTTCAGGTGTATTTCCACTGAGACACTTATTTGTTTATAGAACATTAAATTGCTTCTTTAAAAACAATAATGCAGTGCTGCATTATATAAATTATTCTATGCGAGATGATGGGAAAAAGTTTCTGTTGCCACTTGAAAACAAGAAATTATGCCCAAACATTTTGATTATTTGGCCCCTAAAACTTTTAATTCTTTACCAATTATAATTCGAAATGAAACTTTATGCATTTCAGATCTCTAATGGCTAATTATCTAATGGGCATTACTCATGCTGACAGCCTGCTTTCAGCGTCAAAATAAAAAAAAATTAAAACGTTTTTATAAATTCTACATTGTTTTTGTATATTCCTTTTTTATGTAAAGTTGAGTGTCAATGTTGCCAAAATTATGTATTTAAATAATTTGCAAGTTAACGTACATGAGCTTAGATGCTCTTGGGTTAATAAGAGTCTTACAAAATATATGCTGTTTGTAACCTTATTATTATAATAAACTGATGACGATGTTGATGATAATAAAGGAACATTTTTTTGCTGTTGATCTTTTTTTCCATGTGACTAGGGAACTGTTGAGTCGGAAAGTATTTTTTTGTTTTTATGACGATTTTTGAGATTAAATAGAATTAAATATAATAAATGATATATAGTAATTGATGTTCGAAATTGTATGGAGATCAATAACTACCTATATAAATATACTCAATGGAGCAAGAAAATATTAAAGGTGGGTCCATGAGACTATGCATTATGTAACTATGTATCGTTTAAGAGATAAAATGCTATACTGCATTTCAGTATAACATTTCTCCCGCCATTTATCGTTTTGCGCGAAGTATTATTAACCGTTTTCCCCAATCTTAACATCGCTTCCGTTGTTTGACATTCACTGGAAAATTTGGGAAACAATGCAATAAAAAAATAACCTGGGCCTGATAAAATACATCTTGTGAAATGCAGCAAGCAATACAATATTGCTACAGTGATTGGGCCAGAAGCGGAAACTGGTACTGGAAAGTTGGTGTACCTCAAGGGTCAATTTTAGGCACATTACCCTTTTTAATATATACATTAACGACTTATTCGATATTAATTTTTCTGGATCCATCTTCCTACACGCCTATGATATTGTATTAGTAATTCTGATTATAATTTGAAAACAGTTATTTGCAAATCCTAACATGATCTTAACAAAACAGCCACATGGTTAATGAAAATCTATATTTCACATATTCGAACAGTAATAAAACCAAAGTTATGTACATCCACTCACTTGGTGGAATCTACCAAAGCTCTTTCCGTTACAGGTATAAACGAAACTCATTTTCAGTTGATGAAAAGTGACGACTGTGCCTGTCTAGTTCAAAACGAATGTTGTATCATTTAATTATATAGGTTGCATTATTGATAAGCATTTCAGATGGAAGACCCATATTACTAATCTATGTGATAAGCTTAGAAGATATGCATGTAAAATTTATATATTACAGAGAGCAGTTCCAATTAACGTATGTGTGTTAGTATACAGATCTTTACGTGAATATATTATTCGATATCGCTTCAGTCTATGGTACAACTTTCTCATTTCATATTGACCGCATTTTAGAATACAAAGCAGTATTTTAAAAATAATATTGATTTGCCATTCTTATGGAAACTCTAGCCTCAAGAACGGAATATTTTTTAAATTAGCCATCCTATCAGTCGGCGATTTATACAAGTATGATTTTAAAATATTACTTTAGTACAGACTTCAAAGCTGAAAAAGCTCACTACATCCAGCAAAAAATGGGGGGGGGGTTCAGTCGGTAGCGCACCAGGTTCATAATCTGCAGTTCCCAGGTTAGTGTCCCAGCTGGGTCAGCGTTGAGATTTATGTCTGCCAAACTCCCCGCCCAGCTCACGGTCAGTAGGGGAGACCGATGGGATTCAAAAGGCCGAAGTCCGTCGGATGGGATGCTAAGCCGTGGCTCCGTGTGCGGGAGAGCACGGGGACACGGCTTAGCATCCCATCCGACGGTGTGAACGTTAAAGAATACGCTGGATAGCCTTGACCAGAGGCTACCATCTGTCTCACAACAGCTGTTCCAGTGGGCCCCTCTGCCAACCTTCTCTGAGCCTTCGGGGTCCTTGTGACCTGGCCATTTAGCCCATGGTGTGCAAAAAAGTGCCGCTCAGAGGTAAAACAACCCAACAACATCCAGCAACTAGGTTGAACACTAAGGGATACTATTTATTGGCTAAAACCATTAACAACTATGGTAAAAATACCTGAGCATAAAAAGTACCATTCATATTTAATTCAATGCCATCAGGGTCTTATTTGATACATTGTTGGTTTTGAAGACCGTTGAGCCGAGGTCAGTGGAGGCAAAAGTGTTAGGGCAAGGAGGATTAGCTTCACAGATAGGTCCCGAATATGGTGTGGTGTTCGTACTTGCGTATTGCTGCGAAGAGTTTTAGAGATCGGGTTCCTAGTTGCAGTATGTTGGGATTCAACACGACCCAAGTGTCCAAAACCTCTGCTGGTGTTGGCGTTTACCTTATGAATGAAGGGTTGAAAATTTTGAATGGAGTAATACTTTATTGATAGGGACAGATATCAATGGATAGAAGTTTCGCAGCCAGCGTTTGGGTAAGGACTTAATTTTTGGAAGACGAAACACAGTCCCCCCCCCCCCCCGAATAGGAGCCACCTTCTCGAAGTGGGGAGCCTTGAGTACCTGAATGAAGTTGCAGGCATTGCTGACCAGAGTGGCACTGATTGGACAGGCTAAGATGGACGGGCCGGACTAAGAGCTCCCGTCACGGGAGCTAAGGCAACTTGGATTCTATATCCTTAGTTGTGGCGATCCGAGACACAGATTAAATTTAGATTTTGACCGATGGATGAACTTTACTTCTATAGTACTGTTCGCCATAGGTAGTCGTGGGGTGAGCTGTATCTATATGGTGGTGTCTTGCCCTCCACCGTAGTTAGTGGAGATTTTGGCATTATCCCTATATATGGCATGAAGTCTTTGAATTGCGATACATCTGGGTTTTTCATTCAATTAAAACGAAACACAGTGCACTAAGTTTCGTTCCGATGAAGCTGTTGACGAAATTTGGTGAATCCTAGCCAACGTCACCTTGATGCACCAGGCCTGGAGAGCCTTAAACAAAAGGAGGGAAGAATGGAGGAAATATAATTACGCATTAACATGCAAGTGATCAAATTGGTACAAAAATTAAATTAAAGACATTTATTTTAAGACCAGTTAAAATAAAGTAATTTATTCATTAGGATTTTATTAAACTATTTGGGAATATTATAAAATTACCAAATTTTTCGAAATAAATAACTACCAGTTTGTTTTTAGAAAAAATAATTTAATTAAATCTGCTATATTTTTTCAAAATTAGGTCGTCTGTTACTGCAGTGTCCAGACTTTTTCTATCGAGGTGGTCTTTTCTTAGCTATGACCGTTTAGGAGGAGCTGTCGGACAAAAGAGACAGATAAACACTCTAAAATATATTGAAACAGAATGCATACATGCAATAATTAAAACGAGACTGTAGTATTACGTGGCACCCCAGGTGTAGCATGAAATGTAAATTACGTCACAAACGAGTTTGAACGATGAAGTTAAAAAAAGAATACAGCCGTAGTCTGGAGAACGCATGTGTAGAAGAAAGTGGTTTATCTTGATCTGTGCGCGTTCAGTAATGAGAAAAATAATCTTTAGGGACAATTTTGATTTGTGAAATTGTAGATAGTTAACTAGTAAGAAAGTAATCATTTCAAGTAAAATTGCAATATATCTGTATTGCAGAGAATGCTTTTGGTTTAATAGATAGTCTAGAAATTTTGATCACAGGATCATTTAATACCGATAGATAGCATATTGGTGTTTAGTGCGATTAGTTCAGAATGATTTTATGTAATTTTATTGCCTTAGTGATTAAATTAGTTCATTTATAGTCTGTTTACTTATTTCGAATTCACCCTCGGTTTCCAAACATTCAAATGCAACAGTACTGTTTATACAAATTTTATGTAAATTTGCCCAAAATGAGAATTTCGAAACACCCAAATCACTCACAAAAACTCCCTGCGTAAACTGAATAGTTACCTTTACAAACACTGTCATATCCATGGTGAAATGAATTTCTTGCTAATTGGCAGGATGAATTTTTCCAGAGTTTATGTTTTTGCAAGTTAAGGAAAGTGACATTTAAGGGGAGTACAGAATGAAAGGAAGGAAAGCCATGTGTAGTTGCAAACCATTTCAAAGAGCGAATACCGTAGAAAAAGAACATTATTTCTAATTATGAAAGAAAAAAAAAAAGATTGCTTTGCTACAAGCAATATGCAAAGTGTAATTTTGAAGATTTAAAATCTCAAGGAAAGAAACAAAATTTACAGAACGAAAGGAAAAGTATTTTATTTGCTCTGAACAAATTAGTGTCCAGTGGTTAGAAAAATATTTTTCATTTCCCTTCAGTTTCAAATTAGATTATCATCAATGTCAACTGCTGGAATGTCCGTCGAGGAAAGAAAGGTTTACTATTAGGGAAGAAAAAAAATAATTTGAATAAATATACTTTACGTTTCGGTTTTTTAATTAATTGCATTTGGAAGTAATAGTGAAAGTGAATCACTTATTAACACTTGACACTTCGTCTGGATCTACGGTAATGCTGTATTCAAAAAATAAGTTTCAGCAGTTGCGTATATGTTTTAGATTAAGATCGCAGTTTTGAATGTGTGTAGAGCAGTAAGTATCTCTTCATCGACATAACAAAGAATAGAAGTTAGAAAAAATCCTTAAATTAATCAAGTTATTAAAATTAAAAGATCAGGCCACACATGTCGAAATACCATATTGTGTAAATTCCAAACAATGTTATAACTTATTCGATTTCTGTTCTCCGATATTTTTACATTTTTATTCTATTTGTTATTTAATTTCTTTAGTTAACTCACTGTATAAAACAATTTTTGCTCAGTATTATGGGAATAATATACATTGCTCAAAGTGGAAATCGCAACACCAAGAATGAATGGAAATAGAAATATGTAATTCGCAGGAGGCGTAATTAATTCCCTGGCCATGAGATATATAGATGCAAATGAGCAAAGTTCAGCAGCAAGTGGACATGTGACACGCACAGAGCCGTGGATAAATTCCGGAGGCCACAAGCTTGCATCGTAGCATCACCGACAGAGAGGTTGGAGTGTATGCTGTGTAAATGTTCGGAACATGCCTTGGATATGCCGGCGAACCCTTATGCACAATTGACCTCTTCTGAGAGAGAGAGAGTGAATCGTCGATATGCGAGAGCTCGGATTCAGCTTTCGAGCAATTGTCACACATATGGGGTGCAATGTGAGCACAGTGCAATGGTGCCTCTCCCACAACTTGATGGAGCACCAAATGGCATGAAGGACAGGTACGAGACCAGCACGCCACACCACAGAAAGTGAAGATTGCATGCTCTGCAGGAGGGAGTTCGCGACCCTTTCACCATAGCAACTGTGAAGCAGAATGATTTGAATACCATTATAGGTACCATGATCTCCACACAAACGATTAGACAACGTTTGAATGACCCAGGAATGAGGGCAAGACGTCCAGTTCGGCATACCCATTGCAGCGACATCGCCGGTTATGCTGTTTCCACTAGTGTCGAGCAAGGCAACATTGGACTACGGAATGGAGGAGAGTGTTGTTCGCAGATGAGTTCCAATTCTGTTTCAACCTGTCAGATGGCCGTTTGTCAGCATGGTGTCGGCATCGTCAAGATATGAGGAAGCCTATTCTATTAGTTGCAATACGGCTCCCCACCGTGGTAAATGGTATGGGGTGGCATCACACATGGCGGCCGGACACCTCTGCTCCACGTTTCTGGTGCGCTAATAGAAAGACGTTCCATTGATGACATCGTTAATCCTGTGGCATAACCCATACTTACCATCATGCCTGAACTGGTTCTGCAGTAGGACAATGCCACTCCATACACTGCACGTTGCACGTGCAAATAATGGACAGTCTCCAAGGTGTGAACATGCTCCCATGACCGCCAAACTCCTCAGACTTGTGACATGCTTCGGTAAAACTCTGCTTCTATTGTCATGCCCACAGTAATTTTATCAAACGGACACGAATGCTAGAGTGAAGGACATAAAATTACACATGAGCACGACTATTAGAGTGAATAATTTTTTTGGACGCCATTGTCTTCCATTAATAGTGACATTTTTACATTTCGTCCATATTTCTGCGTTCAGCTCCTGTTGAGGAAGGACCTCGCCGCTGGCTTGGAAGGTTGGCAACGTGTCCATTGCTCCGCCCTCAGATATCAAAGGGGTGAGCTACGTGACTTGTCACTGTCAACAAAAACACCAGATGGCTGCACGATTCGCACCTCGGCTCCACCAGGTGGCCAAACAATGAGTACCGAAAAGGAAAAAAAACGGACATTCGGTCTTCTCTCAGTTGTTGGCAGCGATGGTCCTCTCGAGTGAATACAGCAGATTCTCGAAGTGCCAACATGAATGTGCGATCGCCGCTGAGAGCCATTGGCCTATAGGCGTTTGTCCTCCCGCACATTTTATCCCTTTTCCGGGGACACCATGCATACACACACCATTTCAGGGGATTCAGTGTTTGGGAAGTGAGCTGAATGTCATGTAAAGTGGTGACGTCTGGTACAACGAAAATAGGAGTTTGTACTTTTTGGGTATAGAGTGAAGTGATTAAGATTAATTTATGTATTAATACAATTAAGTGAGCAAATGAGTTGAAATGTCCTGACTAGAGTTGAATTTTGCAATACTATATTGTAATCGAGCTAATTAGAGTTTGATTAATAGCTTGCAGGCCAAATATCTGTTGCATAAAGGAAAGATTTTATAGTGTAGATCGCATAGTATTAAGTGAAGTACACCAAATGTTTTATACGCCATTAATTGCTGTGGAATGAAAAAAAAAAGAGAATTTTGTACTCTCAGACTACATAGTCCTTTTTGTGAAATGATTGTCACCATAACGGGAGAAGAAATTTTGTAATGTTAGACTATATAGAACCAAGTGATGTAAATCAAATGTCTTGCAGATTAGCGGCCATTGTTGTAGTCAAAGAGGCAGGCCGAAATGTTAGATTGTAGAGGCTTAATTCATTCAGCACTGAAGCCTTTTGGAATATATAGGCGGAAAGAAAGTTGCTGCAATCCAAAAAGTGGTTTTCCTGGTGTTTTTGAAGTTATACACGTTCATCTATCGATTTAAAAAAAATACTTCATGATACAATGTATAGTAATATTATAAGCCTACGAGTATGTCGCCTGAGTAAGTAAGGATAATTGTTAACTCCATGTAGCTGTGGCGACACAAACTATACTGTCATTACCTCTGATTGGAAGAGCCTAAAGTGGTTAGTGACCACGTGGTTAAAAGTTCGATTACGGGTTTCCCAGTCCACCTTCACAAACTGTTATGCATAATGGAGAGATATAGTGCTTCATCTGCTACTATTAACGAAATTGTATTTAGCAATGAATGTACAGTGTGAATTGTCAGGCCACCGTGCATCATACTTATGAAATCCAGCCTCTTCTGTGAGATCTTTCAATTCTTCAAGAAAATTTTCGGCGGTTTCCAAGTCAACATTTCCCCATTCATTTTTCCATTCTTAAAACCTTGGCGCACTTTGAATTCGGAAAACTAGCCATGACTTGTAGTAAAACGTTCTGTATCATTGTCATTTCCTTTCTAATCAACAGATGTACTTCGTGCTTTAGCATAGATGATAGCTTGGCTAGGGGCACTTTACAGCATAGATGATAGCTTGGCTAGGGGCACTTTACAGCATCGTCGTTCTTGCAGTCGTGTCACCAGCACTTTTTTTCATTATCCTTGACCGCTTATACGACGATTTTTGCGAACTTAAAGGTTTTCATGCTCTAATGTTGCTTTATTATTTTTTTAGCATTATCTCTAATATTTCGCAGAGTGCTCTCTCCTAAATTAAGAGCACTGCATATCATTGCCATCCAGTGGGTCCCCTCCCCAACCTTCTCTCAGCCTTCCGGAATCTTGTGACCTGGTCATTTAGCACATGGTGTGCAAAAAGTGCAGCTCAGAGGTAAAACAACCTAACCCTATCTTCGTTTGAAGTGAATACCAACTCAGTGACCGACTGCACCATCGATATGATTCAGGTTTATTTTCTACTGTTTAGGGCTCTATAGGAAGACAGATTTTTTAAATATTTTTATTTAGAATTCTATTCTCTCCAGTTTAATTCAAATTTTCAGTTTGGTATTAGATGTTAACCTGCGAGGCATCAACATCAATATCAATAGTGTCGCCCAGTCGTCTGCTGACGACCATTACTCGTTGTTTCCCGCCGAATTTCCCATTTCCAGGATGGATCTTTCTGCGCCCGACTGCACGTACTCAGCATCGCTCTGTCTGTCATCAAGCTAAAAACCTGATTTGTCTCCCTCTCGTTACTAATAACTCAGAATCTGGCACTTCGGTAGGATCGGCAGTGGTGGCCTGTGACGTCACGTATCTGACCAGATCCCGCCATTTTACATCTGTACTGCAGAGTTCATGCTCGCGGCGGGTAAACCACACAGCGGGTAAACATCATCACCGACTCGGCACTGTCTTTGATCTCGTGAAGAATCCTCCTCATTTTGTTCTCTCCAAGATCTGCCAAAATCTCATTCATAAGAAGTCAGTAGGAGACACTGATGAGCTTGGTTAAACCGTGGCCCCGTGTTCGGGAGAGTCATACCCTGTACACGTTAAAGAACATACTGGATGGCATTGACGGGAGGCTGCAATCTGTCTCCTAACAGCTGTCCAGTGGATCCCCTCCCCCAATCTTCGCTCTCTCTCTAGGGTTCTTCATGATCTGGCCTTTATCCCATTGTGTGAAAAAAGTGCCGCTCAAAGTAAAACAACCCTGATCAATGATGCAGAGAACTGTATTTTTTTATGAGCTTTTCAAGATTTCAACGAAAATGCACGTTGTAATGCTACTGATTCTTTAAAAATTTACCGTGGTGTTGCCCTGGTATAACACCAATGGCATTGCCCCTGTTCATCTTTTATTGTCGGATCGGTACTTGGATTTCAAACAGTGTTTCACCACCTCACTTTGGATACAGTGGCAGAAATCGTGGAAGAGATTAACAGATAATTCTGGATCATGCCTCTTTGTCAAAAACATGAAACAATCTCCGAGTTTTGCGACACCATCTGAACCGTTCATATTAAGTGCTTATTCTGCTTTTGACACAGAACGTTTATATTTTAGCCATTATTTACTATCCGAAACAAGGACCCCGAAGGTTCAGAGAAAGTTGGAGAAGGGAACCCACTGGACAGCTGTTAGGAGAAAGATGGTAGAGTTCTTTCAAGATCATCAAACGTGTTCTTTAACGTGCACTCGGTATGGCTCTCCCACACACATTACCTCCACGACTTTACGTCTCATCAGATGAACGGTGTGAAATAGTGTAGTTCTCTCCTCTCAACATTCTCTGAGCCCTTGGGGTCCTTGTGACCTGGCTATTTAGCTCAATGTGTGCAAAAAAGTTCCGTTCAGAGGCAAAACAACCCAACCGAACTCCTTTCAAAGTCAGTCAGATCACCCTTTTTACCCAAGTTGCACTTCGCTTTCCATCACTGCCTTTATGGCTTTTATGGGACTTTGCAGTGACACAGAATACTTCTGTCAGTAAGAAAATTAAAGTAATAAAATAATAATAAAATAATAATAAAATAATATTAAATTAAATATTATTATATTTAATTTAATTTAATTTCAGACTATTTGAGAAGGGAGCTTTAAATATAGGTGGGTCAACCAAATGATCTGAAATCAAGAAAAATCGAGATTATTCGAGAAGGGGATTCAAATTGAAGGTGGGTCAACCAGGGGATCTGTAATCACGAAAAACCGAGTTTATTCAAGAAGGGAACATGGTCGGTTGTGACATAGGGGTCAAAGTTCAATCTGAGAAGGCAACTTGAGCAGTAGTGACATAGGTGTCAAAGTCCAAAGTGACCTCGCGCTTGGGGCCAGTGTCTTCATAGGGGGAAAGCACAGTGCGGGGGGGTTACCTATAATGGGACTACACTACTTTCGCACATTCACATGTATTTTTAAAATTATATATGTTGTGTGATAGAATTATTAACCATTTAACTGAAATTGAAAACAAAAATTGTTTTCCCATACACCGGGTGTATATTTCAAATTGCGCGTTCAAGCACTTCTACGTCAAATTGATCTTATAGAAATATTAGAAACATTGTAGAGGTTGATATATTTAAACAATATCTGCCTCTCAACACAGGCAGGTCGCTAAATCCAAACTTGAAACCCACTTTCAGAAAGCCTTTCTTATTACCAAGTAACCGGACCTCTTAAGAAGTATAGTTATATCTATAGTCATAATCGAAAAAAGGAGAACGTAGGGAATTATCCATTCAGACTTCGATACTAAACGTGGATCAATTAAGAGATACATGGATTCCCTTAGAGGTAAAAGGAATAATGAAGCTTTTTGTCAAAGATCCATTATTAAGTATAGTACACACAAGGATTTAATCAACTTTCCATACATTTGAACGTGAAAACCCCTGGGGTGATTCTCACATTCACATGTATTTTTAAAATTATACATGTGGTGTGATAGAATTATTAACCATTTAACTGAAACTAAAAACAAAAATTGTTTCCTAATACACATGGTGTATATTTCAAATTGCGCATCCAAGCAATTTTAGGTCAAGTTGATCTTATTGAAATATTAGAAACATTGTACAGGTTGCTATATTTAATCAATATCTACCTCTCAACACACGCATGTCGCTAAATCCAAACTTGAAACTCACTTTCAGAAAGCCTTCCTTATTACCAAGTAACCGGACCTCTTAATAAGTATAGTTATATCTATAGTCATAATCGAAAAAAAGAGAACGTGGGGAATTATCCATTGAGATTTCGATACTAAACGTGGATCAATTAAGAGATACATGGATTCCCTTAGAGGTAAAAGGAATAATGAAGCTTTTTGTCAAAGATCCATTATTAGGTAGAGTACACACAATGATTTAATAAACTTTCCATACATTTGAACGTGAAAACCCCTGGGGTGATTCTCACATTCCCATGTATTGTTAAAATTATATATGTCGTGTGATAGAATTATTAACCATTTAACTGAAACTAAAAACAAAAATTGTTTTCTCATTCACAGGGTGTATATTTTAAATTGCGCGTCCAAGCAATTTTAGGTCAAATTGATCTTATAGAATTATTCGAAACATTGTAGAGTTTGATATATTTAATCAATATCTACCTCGCAACACACGCATGTCTTTAAATCCAACCTTGAAACCCACTTTCAGAAAACCTTCCTTATTACCAAGTAACTGGTCCTCTTAAGAAGTATAGTTATATCTATAGTCATAATTGAAAAAAGGAGACCGTGGGGAATTATTCATTAAGACTTCGGTCCTAAACGTGGATCAACCAAAAGAGACATGGCTTCCCTTATAGGTAAAAGCAATAATAAACCTTTTTGTCAAAGATCCATTATTACGTAGAATACACACATGATTTAATAACCTTTCCATACATTTGAACGTGAAAACCCCTGGGGTGTGTCTCACATTCACATGTATTTTTAAAATTATATATGTTGTGTGATAGAATTATTAACCATTTAACTGAAATTGAAAACAAAAATTGTTTTCCCATACACAAGGTGTATATTTCAAATTGCGCGTTCAAGCACTTCTACGTCAAATTGATCTTATAGAAATATTAGAAACATTGTAGAGGTTGATATATTTGATCAATATCTACTTCTCAACACATGCATGTCTTTAAATCCAAACATGAAACCCATTTTCAGAAAGCCATCCCTGTTACCAAATAACCGGTCCTCTTAAGAAGTATAGTTATATCTATAGTCATAATCGAAAAAAGGAGACCGTACGGATTTATCGATTAAGACTGATCCTAAATGTGGATCACCCAAGAGATACATGGATTCTTTAGAGGTAAAAGCAATAACAAATCTTTTTGTCAAAGATTCATTATTATGTAGAGTACACACATGATATAATAACCTTTCCAAACATTTTAAAGTGAACACCCTTGGGGTGTTTGTTACATTCTCATGTATTTTTAAAATTATATATGTCGTGTGATAGAATTATTAACCATTTAACTGAAATTGAAAACAAAAATTGCTTTCTCATACACAAGGTGTATATTTGAAATTTCGCGTTCAAGCACTTTTACGTGAAATTGATCTTATAGAAATATTAGAAACATTGTAGAGGTTGATATATTCAGTCAATATCTGCCTCTCAAGGTATGCATGTCGCTAAATCCAGACTTGAAACCCACTTTCAGAAAGCCTTCCTTATTGCCAAGTATCCGGACCTCTTAAGAAGTATTGTAATATCTATAGTCATAATTGAAAAAAGGAGAACGTGGGGAATTATCCATTAAGACTTCGATCCTAAACGTGGATCACCCAAAATATACAAGGATTCCCCTACTTTTAAGAGAATTAATGAATCTTTTTTGTCAAAGATCCATTATTATGTAGAGTACACACATGATTTAATAATCTTTCCGTACATTTGAACGTGAAAACCCCTGGGGTGTTTCTCACATTCACATGTATTTTTAAAATTATATATGTCGTGTGATAGAATTATTAACCATTTAACTGAAACTAAAAACAAAAATTGTTTTCTCATACACAGGGTGTATATTTGAAATTGCACGTCCATGCAATTTTAGTTCAAATTGATTTTATAGAAATATTAGAAACATTGTAGAGGTTGATATCTACCTCTCAACACACGCAATATCTATCTACCTCTCAACACACGCATATATATCTACCTCTCAACACACGCATGTCTTTAAATACAAACTTGAAACCCACTTTCAGAAAGCCTTCCTTATTACCAAGTAAACATTCCTCTTAAGAAGTATAGTTATATCTATAGTCATAATCGAAAAAAGGAGAACGTGCGGATTTATCGATTAAGACTTCGATCCTAAACGTGGATCAACCAAAAGATACATGGATTGCCCTAGAGGTAAAAGGAATAATAAACGTTTTTGTCAAAGATCCATTATTATATAGAGTACAAACATGATTTAATAATCTTTCCATACATTGGAACGTGAAAACCCCTGGGGTGATTCTCACATTCACATGTATTTTTAAAATTATATATTTCGTGTGATAGAATTATTAATCATTTAACTGAAACTAAAAACAAAAATTGTTTTCTAATACACAGGGTGTATATTCCAAATTACGCGTCCAAGCAATTTTAGGTCAAATTGATCTTATAGAGGTATTAGAATCTTTGTAGAGGTTGATATATTTAATCAATATCTGCCTCTCAACACATGCATGTCTCTAAATCCAAACCATAGATATCTATAGTCATAATCGAAAAAAGGAGAACGTGCGGATTTATCGATTAAGAATTCGATCCTTAACGTGGATCACCAAAAAAATACATGGATTCCCTTAGAGGTAAAAGGAATAATAAAGTTTTTTGTGAAAGATCCATTATTATGTAGAGTACACACATGATTTAATAACCTTTCCATACATTTGAACGTGAAAACCCCTGGGTGATTATCACATTCACATGTATTTTTAAAATTATACATTTTGTGTGATAGAATTATTAACCGTTTAACTGAAATTGAAAACAAAAATTGATTTCTCATACACAATGTGTATATTTCAAATTGCGCGTTCCAAGCACTTTTACGTCAATTTGATCTTATAGAAATATTGGAAACATTGTAGAGGTTGATACGTTTAATCAATGTCTACCTCTGAACACACGCATGTCGCTAAATCCAAATTTAAAACCCACTTTCAGAAAGCCTTCCTTATTACCAAGTAACCGGACCTCTTAAGAAGTACAGTTATATCTATAGTCATAATCGAAAGAAGGAGAAAGTGCGGATTTATCGTTTAAGACTTCGATCCTAAACGTGGATCAACCAAAAGATACATGTATTCCCTTAGAGGTAAAAGCAATAATAAACCTTTTTGTCAAAGATCCATTATTTTGTCAAAGATCGATTATTATGTAGAGTACACACATGACTTAATAAGCTTTCCATACATTTGAATGTGAAAACCCCTGGGGTGTTTGTCACATTCACATGCATATTTATAATTATATATGTCGTGTGATAGAATTATTAACCAATTAACTGAAATTAAAAAAAAAATTTTTTCTCAGACACAGGGTGTATATTTCAAATTGCGCGTCCAAGCAATTTTAGATCGAATTGATCTTATAGAAATATTAGAAACATTCTAGAGGTTGATATATTTAATCGATAACTATTTCTCGACACACGTATGTCGTTAAATCCAAATTTGAAACCCACTTTCAGAAAGCCTTCCTTATTACCAAGTAACCGATCCCTTTAGAACATATTGTTATATGTATAGTCGTGTTTTACAGAAGGGGAAGTAATGGATTTATCGATTAAGACTGAATAGCGACAGTAAAATGTAAGAAGAATCTTTATGTGTAAATAGGAGGGAACACCTGCATATACAGCCTTTGAAGAACTTTTACTTGCTATACTGAAAGGGTCTTTGTTGCCTGAAAGAAGAAAGGAAACGTTTTGGGAGGTCATTATATCTGCATTTGCATGGACGTGTTACAAAACGATCGATTTGAGAGGTATGAAAAGCCAAGCCATAGCTTTTAAATACACCAGTAAAATGTAAGAATTAACTTTATGCATGAATAGAAATGATCCCACTCCTATTCAGAGGTGATCCAAAGTCACGAACAACGTTTCCAGAACTTTACCTGGCATAAGAAATGCTAGGTCAAGAAATTGAAAGGAGCACATTCTAATCTTTGTTGGCTGCAATAAGAAAGGGATGCATTTTGGTCTGGCATTACTTAGCAGCTGCATACACAGGAGACAAAAGAATGGAATTGAGAAAAATGGAGTGTGAAAAGCCATTATTCTGAATAGCACCAGTAAAATGATGTAAGAAGAAAATTTATGCATGAATATGGTAGCGCACCTAGGCAACGAAAAACCTTTCATAGCTTTCACGAGTCATATAGACATATGATTGAAAGGAATGCTTTCTCTGGGAAGGATGAATAGGGTCTCACGAAAAAACCCTTGAAGATTTTTACACATCAATAAGGAGTCGAAAGTGCATTCATCTGGACGTGGGAAAAACTAACAATTCAGATAAATATTTATCAGTTTGTAAGTAAAGATAAAAATGTGGATGGACTCTGATTCTTAGGTAAAAAGGTGGCAAAGAGGCGGAGCTAAAAAAATATATAATTCGGGGCGGAGTCCAAAATTTTACAGAGCCACATTGGAGAAAGTCTATGAACGACCGTTTTGTATATGTTGTTATAGAATTGCTTATAATCGGCAGAAGGTACGCAAGTTTCTCAATCTCGAAATGGAGCATTCTTATAACGAAATGCTGTCGTCTCTGGAGAGCATTCAGAGGAAATTAGAAGATATGTTAAAAGATGTGAACGAGGAGCCAGAGCCCCCGGCAGTTGCACCATCTTCGAAACATTCGTCAACCTTCAATACTGAATAGAACTTTGTTGTTTAAAACAAGAAAGGAAACATTTTGGGATTATATTGAGAGATGTATGGTCAATAAGAGGACTTTGTTGCTTGAACAAGAAAGGAAGCGTTTTGGGATTATATTGAGAGATATAGGGTCAATAATATTTGTACCTCAGAAAAAATATTTCTGGATTTTGTGGCTGTCGATTTAGAGCACTATGGCGAAGCTCTTAAACATGTGGCTCCATGGCGAAGACAGCGAGCCTCAGAGCATTTAATGATGCAAAACACAGTATTATTACTATCTTTAATGATGATATTATGTTTCGAAGATGATTTATTGCGTGGATAGAAGGGAACGCACTTCTATGCAGAGGTGATCAAAAGCACCTGGCAGATTTTGCTGCAAGGTGCGCTGCCCTTCAAGTGTGGCAAAAAGCCTGAGACCACTTCTATGCAAGTCGAGATTTGCTGCCAGATATCAAACCGTGGAGATTCAGCATAAAATGATGTAGAAAGATTATAAAATTTCCCCTGCTGGAGATGTTTCGCCGAAGTGTGGAGACTCGCGCTAAAGCGCAAGAAAAAGGCTACTGCACCTTCCTCTGATGTTTTGCAACCCCCATCGAGGCTCAGCCTAAAACGCTGGAAAAAGGTGGTCACAACTCCTCCTATGAATAACATTTTTCCTCATGTCGAGCGATCATCAATTGGAGTCTTCATACAAAGGGTTGCAACCTTCTCTCCTTTGGCTGAGAGAAGGTCAATGCCCGCTGCTACTGATACTTCTGGGTCATCCCTGCTTCAGCTTACGCGAATAGCCAAAAGATCAAACAACGACTTCTGGTCACTCATCTGATACTAGTGCATCTGTGCCGGACTTTAGAGTGACCAGATCTAGTCAATTTTCATCGCCAAAATTTCAAGTTCTGTTCACTTCCCATACAGTGAGACTAACAAATTTTGAACATGTCAACGCTCTTGATTTTATGGACGCTCTCTACAGAGTGCATGAAAATATTCTTAAAGAACTGATTACCAAGGGCAATTCTCCCATGTGTGTTCGCTCCAATTCCATTAATAATACGTTAATTTTCTCTTGACAGCAATTGATAATACCACCTCTGAAAAGTATTTAGAAACAGTAGAGAAGGTACTTCAGCCCAACGAGGCAAGTTGTACATCAGAAGACATATTTCTTTTTTTTTTTGGCTGTCGATTTAGAGCCCTCTGACGGAGCCCTTAACCATGTGGGTTTATGGCGAAGACAGCTTGCCTCAGAGCATTTAATGATGTAAAGCACAGTATTATTACTATCTTTAATGATGATAATTTGTATCTGGCCCGTAGCCTCGTCGTCGCAAAGTCGTTATGCCTGAATAAGCAAGGAAAATATGCCAGAGGTTTTTTTTTTCTTTAATATATTCAGAAACGGGCCTCTGCGCGCCAAAGAAACGAAGTTGTCACATTTCATTGAGAAGCTGGAGTCCTCGACGGTAAGTGTGGTTTGCCTGAGTTGTATATATTTCACAAACATCTCTACCCTCAGTACAAAATAATTGTGTTTAGCACGACGGATGATTACAGAGTTGTCTTTTCCGGAAGACTGGAGGCAGACAATAACTTTTTCTCCTGTTGGATGGCAATCAATTTAATGTATCACCAAGCCTTCTCTCAATGGTTTCAGAATAACTAACACTTATTACAAACACCGCGACATACATAAGTACACATGGGTTTCACAGATGGGCTGCATAAGAATATGATTGATTATTTATTAATCAACAGCAAATGGGCTAGTTCTGTTAGGAATACCAGGTCATATAGGGGAGCTGAAATTGGATCTGACCATTACCTTGCAACTTAAACTTAAAAAGTGTTGTGCTAGGGTTAAAAAATTTACTTTTAATATCGAAGCTCTGAAAGACCCAGATATAACCAAAGCTTACCATGATAGGTTAGTCATTATGACAGTAATGGTATGCTTACTACTGAAGTTGAGGAAGAATGAGGAAGAATGCTATCATTTTAAACATACTTTTTTAGACCCTAACAGTACTCTTTTAGGAAAATAGGAGCAGAGGTGGCAGAATTATCTGAGTGATAAGGCACTTGAGCTTATTTCTGAAAGAAAGAACTACAGGAATGTCAATACCCTACTAGTCCTAATAGAAAGCATTACAGAGAACTTAATAAAAGTGTAAAAGATCAGTTAGCTGCTGATAAGAATCTTTGGCTTGATGGTTTGGCTGACAAAGCCGAGGCAGCAGTTAGACAGCACAACAGCAGAGAGCTGTACCAGATAGTTAATGTTTTGTGTGGTAGAAAACGAACAGGTATACAGGGATTGAAGGATAAACAAGGTAAGGTTATAGAAGGTTAGGATTCTGTCATGGCTAGGTGCGTTGAGCATTTCAGTGATGTTCTAAACAATGTGGTTCGTTCTACTCCCATTGTTTGTAACTGACAAGTTAGTTAACATAATGAAAGCTCTCTATAATAACACTGAGTCATGTGTGAGAGTTGGTAAGTCTTGTAGCAATTGGTTTAGCATTACTTCTGGTGTTCGACAAGGGTGCATTTTGTCTTCTTTCCTCTTTAGCTTGATTATTGATTATGTTATGCGAAATTCATTGCAAGGGAAAGATTTGGACTTAAATGGTATGAAGATACTAAGATATCTGATTTAGATTATGCTGATGATTTAGCCCTTTTGGCAAATGATGTTGATGAGATGAACTCTTTCATTCGAGCTGTTGATGAGACCGGTAGTAGAATAGGCTTGGTTATAAACAGAGAGAAATCTAAAGTGATGAAAATTGGTCAGGCAGGTTGTGACTCAGTTCATCTGAATGGTTGCAGTCTTGAGCAGGTGTCACAGTTTAATTACCTTGGGAGCTATGTAACAGATACTGGTGATGTGCGGCATGAGATTAACAGACGAATAGGGATTGCTGCCGGGACTTTTAACAATCTATGGAGATTGTGGAGAAATAGGCGTATACACCTAAAGACTAAAATTAGATTGTATAATAGTTTGGTTCTTTCTAGGGTTATTTATGGTAGGGAAACTTGGACACTTTGTAAACAAGATAACAGGAAACTAGATGCTTTTGATTCCAGATGCTTACGCAGTATCTTGGGTATTAGGTGGTTCAACTTTGTAACTAATGATGAGGTTAGGCAAAGGAGTCTGCAATCTCCATTAAGCATCATATTGTGCAGAGAGAGACTCCGTTGGTTTGGCCATGTTGCCCGTATGAATAATTATAGATTGGCGAATAGGGTTATGAAGAGTGTGCCTAAAGGCCTCAGAAAGAGGGGGAGACCTAGGATGCGGTGGGCAGACAATATCAAACAGGACCTTGTTAGAATTGGTGTGCAGTGGCGAGATGCAGTAGATGTAGCTCAGGACAGACTTGCCTGGAGAACTAAATTGTACGGTCTGGTTGAACCTCCGTAACCCATGGCTGCTTGATGATGATGATGATGATGATGATGATGATGATGATGGTGATGGTGGTGGTGGTGGTGGTGGTGGTGATGATGATGATGATGATGATGATCTTGTCACACACTTCCTAAACGGGACTTGCAGTAAGAGACATAGGTGTGCAGACTGCAGAACAATGTTTCATACTTCCAAATCCCTCGAATACCCTCCGGATGAACCATAATTTGTCAAACGTGCCAAAGAATGTGAACCCACAGGCTTCCACGTGTATTTTGATTTAGAAACATTACAAAATGACTAAGTCTTATTGATCCCCATCCTCTGCACCTTCACCTACCAAGATGTCGAGGGGGAGTTGAAACATGAAGAGTTAGAATCTGCCCTTTCTTTTGTGGAGTGGTTACGGGTTGCAGAGAATGATAAGCAAAAATTTAGAGCTGTATCCTGCTTGCACACAATGGGAGAAATTTTCCATTTTTTTACCTGTTTGAATTATCTATATGAAAAATATCTGAAACCCGAGCTAATGTTTAATGGGAAAAAAATTTTACTTTTAAATTTACCTGGGCTTAAAATAAGTTTTATAGATTCTCTTTCTTTTATTCAGGTTCCTTTAAGGGCTTTTCCTAAAACAGGTAAAATGTTTCTTTCCCATGCATTTTGCAAGAAGGGAAATCTCAACTACTCAGGTCCTATTCCCGGTGTGCATTTTTTTCATCCTGAGCATATGACCCCAGGTGAAGCTCTCTGCTACTCTCTCTTCTTCCAGAAGAGGTGTGAAACTCTGTAGACTATATAGTAGATTACACTCTCCATGTCGCAAGCTTTCATTTAGCATAAGTCTGATTATGATCGTTTCATCCCTCTCTCTGCTACCCCCTTTAAATATCCTCCCCTTCTTCCAGGAGAGGGCTGAAGTTCTGTAAGCTGTACAGTAGATTACATTCTTAATGTTGCAAATTTTCATTTAGCATAAGATGCATTATGATCGTTTCATCCCTCTCTCTGCTACCCCCTTGTAAATATCCCCCCTTCTTTCAGGAGAGAGTTGAAACTCTGTAAGCTATATAATAGATTACACTCTCCATGTCACAAATTTTCATTTAGCATAAAATGCATTATGATCGTTTCATCCCTCTCTCTGCTACCCCCTTGTAAATATTCCCCCTTCATCCAGGAGAGGTTTGAAACTCTGTAAGCTATATAGTAGATTACACTCTCCATGTCCGAAAGCTTCCATTTAGCATAAGACACATTACGATCGTTCCATCCCACCACCGGGGTGGGGGTGGGTGTGCCTCAGTCGATAGCGCGCTAGGCTCGTATTCTGTAGATCTCAGGTTCGAGTCCCAGCTGCGCCAGCTTTGAGATTTATCTCTGCAAAACTCCCCGCCCTTCCCATGGTCAGTAGGAGACAACGAAGGACTTGGAAAGGCCGCCGTCCGTCGTATGGGACGTTAAGCCGTGGTCACGTGTGCGAGAGAGCCATACCCTATGCACGTTAAAGAACACGCTGGATGGCCTTGACAGGAGGCTACCATCTGTCTCGCAACAGCTGTTCCAGTGGGCCATTAGCCCATGGTGTGAAAAAAGTGCCGCTCAGAGGTAAAACAACCCATCCAAAAGTTCCTCCACCTTACACTGATGTGTAACCGTTACACCTATGAGGATTTCTATAAAATAAAACCCGTTCACCCCAATTTTTGGTTGATCGCAGTTACATATAGCTTATATTTTACCCTTAATAATCTAAAATTATTGTCTACCCCTTATAATACAAAATGGTATAAAAAGAGTTAAAAAAACTTCTCTTAAGCAACTATTCGCATACAAGTCTAACAGAAGCCTATTCCTTAACGTACATAAAGAAAATCGAGATGTCAGTAGAAACACAGCATAAGAAAAATCCATGTAGCATTCGTGACTCGAGTCCAGGTCCCTTTACAGCTAAGCGTGCTAACTACTCGGCCATAATGCGTTATATTTTTATGGTATATACACAGATCAGCCAAAATATTAAAACTACCTACCTAATATGACGTAGGTCCTCCTCTCGCCGCAAAAAGAGCTCTCACCTGATGTGGTATAGAGTCGACGAGATGTTAGTAGGTGTCGCTAGATACTTGGTACCATGACTGCAACACACTGTGAAAAAGGTTCAGGACAGTAACATTTCGAGCCGTCTACAAAGTGTGTTCCTGCCATGCTTCATTGATGCCAGATGCCAGAGGTTCCCTTGGGTAAAGGGAAAGTTCATGCAAAGTTTGGTGCCCTAGCTGTTCTGGGGGCCAAGTGTATAAGTGAAGACATACAAACAAACACATGCAAAAACAAAATTTCTTCTTTATATATTAGAGGAATCTTTTTTCCTGTTTCTTCTAAATGGAAAACTGTTTCTCAGAATTCTGATAGATTAGAATAAAGTTAAAAATGCTATATAAATACCGATTAGCTAATATATTAAAACCACCCTCTGCGTTATGCAAAGAAGCACGCATGCAGCCAATTAGTGTCACGTGCCAAGTTCGCGAATGATAATATTAGGGGTTCTCAACATAGGGTACGCGGTATAAAATTGGGGGTATGCCGTGAGAGCTCAAAAGTCGCTAGATCTAGTAACAAAGTAAAAATAACCATTTTTATATTATAACTATAGTTTTATCTATCTACACAAGGGGTACGCCAGTTACATACACATTTCCAGGGGTTACGTGAAGCATAAAAGTTTGAGAACCATTGATAAATATAATACCTGGTTCGGAGCTCTTGCAGGGTGTATTTCGCTTCGTCTCAACATGGGAAAAGCAAAGGATTTATATGATTTCGATGAAGGCCAGATCGTTATTGCAGACGCCTTGGTAAGAGCATCTCCGAAACAGCGACGCTGGTAGGCTACTCACGCTATGCAGTAGTTAATATCTATTAAAGATGGTTCGAAACAGTAACACTTCGAGACGTCGACAAAGCGTGTGCCTGCAACGCTTCATTGATGCCAGAGGTCAGCGTAGGCTATCTCGACTTGTTCACAGTAACAGGAGGGCTACTCTGGTTGATATTACCCATACTTTCAATTGTGGTAAAGGGTCCAATGTATTCGAACACACAATTCATCTTAAGTTCTTGGATATGGGTCTCTGCAGCCACAGATCCATTCGTGTGTCTATGCTCACAGCTGTTCACCATCGTCAACGCATCCAGTGGGCACATAATCATCGACATTGGTCCATAGAAGACTGGAAGAGGGTCGCATGGTAAGACCAATCCCGTTTTCTGTTACACCATGTGGACGGACGAGTTCGTGTGCGACGTTTACCCACGGAAGCCTTCTCACCTGGATGAACTATGGGACGGATCCAGGCGGCTGGAGGGAGTGTGATGATCTGGCAATATTTTCTTGGGAAACACTTTGACCAATTGTCCCTGTAGAGCAAACTCTGACAGCTGTCACCTACCTGAACATCGTGGCTGACCTAGTACATCCCTTGATGACGATTGTATTCCCTGGTAGAGATGGCGTCTTTCAACAAGACAATGCTCCATGTCAAACGGCGAAAAAGGTTCAGGAATGATTCCTAAAACGTGATGAGGAATCCCATTTATTGCCATGGCCCCGAAATTCGCCGGATATGAATCCTATCGAGCATTTGTGGTTTGAGTTGAAGAAACGGGTACGCGCAGCTTCACACCAACCACGTAATTTACGGGAACTGCGGGATCCTCTGTTGCAGTCATGGTACCAAATATCTAGCGACACCTATTAACATCACGTTGAATCTATGCCTCATCGGGTGAGAGCTCTTTTGGCGGCGAGAGGAGGACCTACATCATATTATGTAGGTAGTTTTAATATTTTGGCTGATCGGTGTATATACGATAAATATATACCGCATTATGGCCGAGTGGTTAACGCGCTTAGCTGCAAAGGGACCTGGACTCGAGTCACGAATAGTGCATGGATTTTTCTTATGCTGTCTTTCTACTGACATCTCGATTTTCTTTCTGATACATTAAATAATAGGCTTCTGTTAAACGCAGTTCTTGTGATAACTACAGGGGTATCATCCTACTCTCTGTTCCAGGTAAAGTTCTTTCCATGATTGTGCTTAATAGAGTTAAGAATCTGGTTAACAGGCAATTGCGTGATGAGCAATGTGAATTCAGAAGTGGTAGGGAATGTGTAGATCAGATATTTTCACTTAGGCAGATTCTTGAGAAATGTTTAGAGTTTCAGAAACCGTTTGTTGCTAGCTCTGTTGATTTCAAAAAGGCTTTTGACTCTGTTGATCGTCATAATTTGTGGTTGATTCTGAAATCATATGGTATACCAGGCAAGTTAGTTAACATAATGAAAGCTCTCTATAATAACACTGAGTCGTGTGTGAGAGTTGGTAAGGCTTGTAGCAATTGGTTTAGCATTACTTCTGGTGTTCGACAAGGGTGCAATTTGTCTCATTTTCTCTACTTAGCATGGTTATTGATTATGTTATGCGAAATTCAATTCAAGGGAAAGATTTTGGCCTTAAATGGACTGGAGATACGAAAATTTCTGATTTAGATTACGCTGATAATTTAGCCCTTTTGGCAAATGATGTTGATGAGAGGAACTCTTTCATTCGAGCTGTTGATGAGATTGGTAGTAGAGTAGGTTTGGTTATAAACAGAGAGAAAACTAAAGTGATGAAAATTGGTCGGCAGGCTGTGATTCAGTTAATCTGAATGGTTGCAGTCTTGAGCGGGTGTCACAGTTTAATTACCTTGGGAGCTATGTAACAGATACTGGTGATGTGCGGCATGAGATTAACAGACAAATAGGGTTCGCTGCCGGGACTTTTAAGAATCTATGGAGATTGTGGAGAAATAGGCGTATACACCTAAAGACTAAAATTAGATTGTATAATAGTTTGGTTCTTTCTAGGGTTATTTATGGTAGGGAAACTTGGACACTTTGTAAACAAGATAACAGGAAACTAGATGCTTTTGATTCCAGATGCTTACGCATTATCTTGGGAATTAGGTGGTTTAACTTTGTAACTAATGATGAGGTTAGGCAAAGGAGTCTGCAACCTCCTTTAGGTAGCATATTCTGCAGAGAGAGACTCCGCTGGTTTGGCCATGTTGCTCGTATGGATAATTATAGATTGGCAAATAGGGTTATGAACAGTGTGTCTAGAGGCCTCAGAAGGTGGGGGAGACCTAGGATGCGGTGTGCAGACAATGTCAAACAGGACCTTGTTAGAATAGATCTGTAGTGGGCGGATGCAGCAGATGTAGCTCAGGACAGATGTGCTTGGAGAATTAAACTGCGCGTTCTGGTTGGACCTCCGTAGCCCAAGGCTGATTGAGGATGATGATGATGATGTTAAACTTCTATGCGAATAGTTGCTTAAGAGAAGTTTTTTAACTCTTCTTATACCATTTTGCATGAAGAATCAAAAATTTATAAACATTTTTAGCTTCATATCTAGACGATTTACTTTAAGGCGAATAAGATAGCTAGTATTGAACGAAAAATACGTTTTCCGATAATTTTCAATAGTATATTTCGTTTATAGAACTATTTAAAAGTTTTTGCGAGTTTCCAGAGTGACAGATACTTCCCCCCCCCATACACCATCACCACTTCGAAAGACTTTGCTGGCGCCATCTATATAGCCCTTCCAATGCATACTTGGTTTGCTTCATCCATCTCCGCAACCACAATCGGTTCTCTGCGTTATTTGCTGATAGCAAATAAATGAAGTCCATTGGAACTTTCTTCAATTCGTTAAACAGCGCAGCGCAGACCAAGAGAGAAAAAACCTTTTACAGAAAAAAAGCTAGAACTTCTATGTGGGTAGATAATGATAAAGAGCTGACATAGACTGAGTTTTGTACCTCTGAATTACAGAAGTAATTCTGTGGCTCTGCAGCGGCAACCCCTTCCCTTGGAAAATTGATCGAGAAATTAAATGTATGATGAATAACTTAAATGTACCAAAATTTAATATCGTTTTCCCCGTAACAAAATGTAATGTTGTTTTTTACATTTTCTTTCCTTTTCTTTCGGACGTATGCAATTTTTTTTTATTCAGTAATGTGAAGAAACATTTTTACATGTATTTCCAATAACAAGATCCCCTCCCCTCTTTTTTTTTTCTTCGTTTTGGTTTCGTCCTTTCTTTGTTGTTATAATATATGCATGATCGCAACTGCGCTCGTTAATGAAAGATGTGACTTAAATATTTATATCTTGAAACACTGATATACTTGTTGTTCACTTGGAAAAATATTTCTGCCAACGTCCATGGTGGCCTGCTCGTAAAGATTTCACTGCAATTTTTGCTGATCGCTTAACCCACTGGTAACTGTGGGTTGCGAGCAGCTTAGAAGGGGACAGTAAAAACTCCAATAGATTTGTTATTGTTAGTATATTTAGTGAAATGTTTTCGCAGATGTGATATATAGGTCCTACGTCGTAGGGAAGAGGTCGCATAATTTTATCTACGGTTTCAGAAGGTCGCATAAATTTGTTACAATTTAGTAACCTATTAATAGGTGTTATAAAAATTATCAATTTTAATCTTTATTCAATTTGCCAATATATATATATAAGAAGCAGAAATGATATATTGGGGAGAGAAACTATAAAACACTTTACCACCACATAAAACAGGACTTTGAACTGTACAACAGATTTAACACAGCCGAGTTAAATTAAAAGCTTAATCACTATCAGATATTTTAGTATAGTTTTATTACTATTATTAATAAAATAATACTAAAACAGCTCGGATGGTGAATAAGATTTTAATTTCAACTGTACGTTTTACACGATTCAGTACCCCCTCCCTTCCCACCTCCATCATAGGCGTTCCCTCATCCACTGCTATTGCTCCTAAAAGCAACACGAAGGGTTGTGATTGGACAAAGAGCTAGCATAATTAGCTACAAGTTTTCACCTGTCCCCCTTATCTGGAGGCTGAAATCTATCACAAGGTGATGCGAAAAAAGTTAGGACTGGCGTGGGCTCCATCGCGATTTCCCGGTCATAAGGGTTAATTATTCTCAATCAAGAGGAAAACGTGAAACGAAAATAGCCATGGCTTAGGTTTCTGCTTAACTATTTGCTCAGACATTAAATTTTCGGTTTCTATCAAAATTATAATATTGTTTCTGTTTTCTCAAATAACAGGGGAACTTTACAAATTTTTGCGGGTCTGAGTCCCTGAAAACACTAATGAGACGACGATACTGCAATAGAGAGTATTTCTACACTAATACACAATCTAACTTCAGAGAGTTCAAAGCATTACTAAAACAAATGCTCTATTGTGACTATTTATATGTCATTTCTTCACGGAAGGATCTAGGTGGATAGGCAAAGGGGCCATGCATTTCAGAATGGTAGTAAGGATAATAGATGTAAAAATTATTAACTTATTTACATTTCATGCATTTTTTTCAAGAAATTTTAAAAGACCTCACTCCATTGCATTTTTCTTGCACGATTGTGTTTCTTGCCCTCCTTGATTTTTTTTCTGCATCCAACCTGCCTTTTTTTCTCATTGCTATTGAGGCAAAATGACTCATCAACCCTTTCTAATGCATGTAGTCTGCCAAGGAACTAAGAGGAAGTCGCAGGTCTTTTAATGTGTTTCGAGAATATATTTTAACGATAAATTGCCCTAACTTTACCTTATGCACTCGAAACAAATATCTCTTAAATGTGTATGGAGTTAAAGCAATGGGCATATTAATTTTTTAACATTTTCTTGGATTTTTTTTAACATTTTAATTTTAATTGTGTTTTCAGTGCCCCCTATATGATTTACTGGATATCTTATCTCGATCTTCCCTTCTAAATAGAATCATTTGTATCTACGTGAAAATAATCACTACGTTTTTGTTTTAATGAAGAATAAAATAAGCCGCGCATGGCATGCATTTCTTACACGGTGAAAACGCAAATCATTAGTTTTTTTTTTTATCATCATTATGGGTTAAGACCTTCATCAGATTTTCAATTAAACAAATGTAAATTAATTTCCAAGGCGGATCTTCAAAGACTAAATTTTTTGTATCGCGATGAATGTGATTAATTTACTATTTCTTCGCCTCTTTTTGATACTTAGAACAATTAGGAAAAACGATCAAATTGTTTCACGAACCTTAAATTAGTTTCGTTTGCGTTGTACCCATCCATACGCAAGAAAATGTGCTTATAATTAATACGTTCTCTTTCCTCTTTTAATTAAAGACGAAGTTGTTCTAAACGAGAAAGTTCTTCTTTAACGAAAAAAAAATCATTGATTCATTATTTACGCTAAACGTTGTCAGATAGGTGTGTTGATTCGCTTTTTTGTTACAGATTTCGCGAATATAAAAAAAATGTTGAGTACATTCCATTTTTAAATTCATTCTTGACATCAGTCGATTTCATTTTAACGAACACTTCAATCGAAACTTAATTAATCTGTTCACATTAATGAGAAAAATGTTATACTTTTGAAAACGGAAAAACATCCTCCCCTCGTATTTCTCTCTTGTACTTTGCTTTCTTTGATGATCATTTGATTTTAAAAGTTGGGAAAGTAATTATTTTAACACACACAAAAGAAAGTGCAGTTCGTAATGAAAGAAATTTAGTTTCGGTTTACAGAGTAGTTTGCATTGTAAGGCAGTTAATATAAATAGACCATATACATCAGTGGTCGATAACATACAGTCCGCATTGCGTTTTCAAGTGACCTATGCTGCCATTTTAGGTAGCCTGTATTGCCTTTTGACATCCCCGCATTGCCTCTTGAAATGACCCCTAGTTGCCTTTTGAAATGACCCCTAGTTGCCTTTTCAAATGACCCCTTGTTGACATTTCAAATGGCCAGCATTGCCTTTTCGGGTGGCTCACGAATCATTTCAGCTTTATAACATAACGTTATATCACCAGCATAATTGGAAAAGAGCAAATGTTTAAGTAACAATGGAAAATAATTTTATTTTCTAAACCTTTGGTGCCCTCCTGTGGCCGAGTGATTAGCGTGCTTGACTACTGAACAAAAAGACCTGGGTTCGATCAAAAGATGAAACATGTATGCTTGTGTTGTTTTTTATGCTGAGTATCCGATGTCCTCACAGATTCCTTCTACTATGGCGTAAGGACTGACAGACTCCTGTCATTTCTGCGGCAAGCAGCTGCTTAAGGAGATGTTTTTTTTTATCAAATTTAATTTACAAACGAATGACATGTTGAAAGAATTATTTAAATCTGTGGAGCTAGTGTAATATTATGCTGGACTTTCAAATTCTACATTTATTATTCTTTTACAATTCTCGGCCGGAACGATAACTGCATTCGCTAACACCCATATTAGTAGAAAAAATTTTCTCGAATGAATTTTATCAAAAACAAGTTTCGACCACAAATGACAGACGAACATTGCATTCAATACTAAGGGCCATTGAAGTTACCAAGAGTCGAATTACGCCCTTGGCCAGTATTGACATGTCTCCGTAAAAATCCCCACCCTGCCCTCGGTCACTAGGAGACACCGATGGACGTGGAAACGCTGCCGATGGGAAGTTAAGCCGTCCGTGCGGAAGAGCCATACTCTGTGCATTAAACTTTACGGGAGGCTACCATCTTACCACTCATAGGTAAAACAACCCAACCCAATTCAGGGCCAGTATTACTGGCTTTGAAGCTGATTTTGCCAAATTGGCAAAAACGTTTTAAAATTATCAAATGTCACATTAATATTTTTAGATTTTTTTTATTTGTGTTTATATAAGAGTTTTCGATATTCTTTTCACTTATTCAAATATTTTTTTATTTGAGGAAATTTATTCGACTCTCATTTTCCAAAGTAGAAATAATAATAATAATAAATTTTTGAACGAAAATGAACACAATATTAAGTGTGATGACAGTAAGCTCTATATTAAAATAAATGTTGCCTAGACAGCGAAAATATCTCGCTGATTCTTTACGCTTCACATCCAATTTCAAATAATTGGGCCTAAACCATTCAATGAGGAAATCACAGAAAATCCAGCAAAATAAACTTCAAATTTTTAAAAAAGTTAACTTTTTAAATGGGAAATTATAAGACATTAATGTCAAGATACTTGCCTTTATGACTAGTTCAGCAAAAGAAAATATGGGAAAGAATATCGAGGTAGTTTCAAAATTTCCTACATGACCAAAGTTGAATCAATGTCTTCTCAGTTTACAAGAGCGTGACTTTTATCATCTGTTGTAAAGAACATGATAGATTATATGCAAATTAATATTTAATGGTTTAGTTGCGTGTGGGCTACACGATGTATCTCTTTCACTGTGAACGTTACCTGATACAGACGATAACAGAAGTTAGGCTTAACAGATGTTTGTGGGAAGATTGACATCGTTATTTTTATCACACCTAAATTGAAAAAAATCCTGTCATGGAAAAGATACGTTATCATAATGAGCCTCTCAATTATAACACAATATTTTGGTAGTTGTATAACATCCAAGAGGTAAGGTAATCTTTCTTCTCAAACTACCAGGTCACAAAATCTAACAAGATGCGCTGAGGAATATCGATTTCAGTGATGACGTAATGTTGCACTTTCTGAAAGAAAGTGGCAGAACTAACATAAAAGACGCAAGCTATTCTACCTAAGTTGACATTAAGTCATACAAATCTATTTTTTAATGGTATAACAGGTCGTGCAACGGTATTTGGCGGCGGGGTGGAAATTTAAAAAATCTCTTGCTCCTAAAAATTCCTTCAGCGGTCCAAACAAATGCAAATCAGGTGAAGTGAAGTCGAGACTACATTGGATGAGGCAGTACATCCCACTTTAGTTTCCGTAGAGTCTCCAATGTTAAAGCGGAGGTATGCGGACGAGGGTTGTCCATGTGCTCCGGTAACAGAAGTCATGGGACCCACCTTGCGCTCACTTTATTGAATGCCAGCTCGTTGTGTACAATTTCTTACGTACTCCTTACATTAATTCCAGTCTCCTGTGAGAATTCACGAACGGTTATCCGATGATTGTCTAGATTAAGTTCCTCAATTCTGACTACATTGTGGGATGTGACAGAAGTTTTTGGTCTCCGAGTGTGCGGTTCATTTTCGACAATGTCTCGTCCTTTTCTAAATGATTTGGCCCAACTGTACACCTTTCCCTGTGCAAACAATCTTTGCCCAAACTGTGGCTCGAAGCTTGGTAAAGATTTCAGAAAGAATGACACCTTCCTTCGTGAGAAATTTGATAATTATGTGCTTTGCAACAGTGCTGTGTACTTCTTGATCCGACATCTTGATTATAATTTATTGGTGAATTAGAGGGGGGAAACTAGGGCTATTCGCAAGTTTGAACATATCTTTTCAATAAATGCCTATTAACACAATGTGATTTGTACTCGAACGGAAACTAATTTAATATTTAATACGACATATATTTAATACATTTATTTAGTCACATGATTAAATTGAAAGCACTAAAATAACTACGTGATCAACGAGAAATTGCGAGTGATACAGATTTATGCACATTCCCGTAATGGCTAATAATGACCAGGTAAAACGAAATAAAACGATAACCGTTGTAGACGTAAGAAACTGATACTTGTGGTGAAGAAAAGACGAACACATCTCTGAATACTCTAAACAAATATAATGCGTGGGCTCTTTGTTTCTCGACTCTGGGGGGCCAAATTTGCACAAAATTAACTCCTCCCTGAAAAGTGGCCGCGAAATGTGCCCATTGATAACTTGATTGATAACTTTGAACTCTCCATTCATAAGGTAGGCGATAGCAATGCCCCCTGGAATTTCGAACACTTGTGGTGAGTTCAATCCCGATTAACCGCAACTGAGGACGCGATATCTAAATTCTATGTAACAAGAACAAAGTGGGGCAACCACACGAAATCAGGGACTTATCGGTTTGTACATATATATATTCTATTTCATACATCTGCGGATTATGGGAAGCCGAAAACTTTCTCCACAGCGCCTGACGTGAACTAGGGGCCCTTTACAGGTAGAGGTTGGCCATCTCAAAATTCGACGCCATATTTAGTTGTCGCTCGGATTGTTCAGCGTGCATAGCTGAATGGTATTGCACGGTACTTATGGATTCCGTAAAAGGGTAGGTAATATTTGATAAAGATTTCAGTGTTCATGATTGGAAGCACTTTAGAAAACGGCTAAAAGAGGAAAGGGAAATTTTAGGCTTTTTTTAAAAGATATAATTTCACTTTATTGTTGGACAGACAACAAAGTGAAACAGACCAGTCTGTAGACATCGAACTTTTTTGTTTGTACAGTTAAATAAAAATTTCCTTTTGTGTTAGATAGGTATTAATGATATATTATGATTTGCATTTTTCGAATCTCCCAAAAGTTATAACTGCGCCCTCTAACGGTGGAAAAAGTTGAAAATTCCAAAATATCAAATGAATATTCCAAACGATGTATTTATGTTAGAAGTTCGAAATTTTGGTGTTGAAATGTGAAGGTTAGGAAGTTGCCATTGGCAACAATCACTTGACCCTTTAGACCCGGGGGGGTGAATGCAACTTTTTGTGTTTTAACAGGAAAGTTACGTTTTTAGAGATAAATTAATAATTTTTTTTGGGTTGAAGTATTAATCAAATATTACAATTTGAATTTTTCAAAT
The DNA here is from genome assembly GCA_038380435.1 of Ryuthela nishihirai. Taxonomy (NCBI): domain Eukaryota; kingdom Metazoa; phylum Arthropoda; class Arachnida; order Araneae; family Heptathelidae; genus Ryuthela; species Ryuthela nishihirai. Next base: position 20,426,485 of record JAWZYU010000020.1, read on the forward strand.
TTGCCAAAAGATGTAATTGCGCCCTCTAACGGTGGAAAAAATCGAAATATTCCAAAATTTAAAACGAATATTGCAAACGATGTAGTTATGCTAAAAATTTTGGTCACCGAATGTGACAGTCTTCAAAATTCCATTCACAGCAATGAGTTGACCCAAAGCCCAAGGTAGGTAAGAAATGAAACGGTTTTGTTTTAAGAGATAATTGGAAATCTCTTTTTTAGTTGGTTACTAATGAAATGTAATACGCATTTTCAACGGTAGTTTTAATTTATATCATTGGAGATCACTAAATATCGAAACTGCAAAACTTTTAACATATATTTCAAGTGATCTGTTTATGGTAGAAATTTCGGCGTGTAGAGTTCTGTTATGGTAGAAATTCCACTGACAGCAATGATCTGCCCACTATTTTCAGAGGAACGAGAGAAAAGCAACTTTTTAAATTTAAGAACTAAAAGACAAATACTTTTTATGTTTTATGATTACTAATAAAATACTACTATGTGCAATTCCCCCATCACACATTAAAAAAATAAATAACCCTTCAAGCAGCTGCCTGCACAGAGGTCTGACAGGAGCCTGTCAGTTTATACGCCATAGTAGATGGTCATGAGGATGGCGGGACCTCAGCAGAAAAACAACACGAACATCCATAATTAAAACATTTAAGGAGTGAAAATGTAGACAAACGAAGAACTTCCTACTCTTTGAAAATGAGATTCGCATATGCGCCAGAGGCATTATGCGTTCTTCTAGTTATTTTACACTTTCAATATCCTGTGACAATGGAAATTCAAACTGTATAAATGAAAAAATAAACTATTAATAACTTATTAGTACCTGCAATGTGCAAAAAGAGTTTTTAATTTATCTCTTAAAGCAGACAAGTTGCATTTTATCAACGGGACAAATCATTACTATTAGTGTAAACCACTTGATCATTATACACTATGACAAAAAATTTAAATTTTTAGCTAAAAATAGATCGTTTGCAATATTTATTTAAAGATTTGGTATTTTCTACCGCTAGAGATCGCCTTTCGAGTTTTTATATACCGTAATTAGCACCCTCTAACACTGGAAATTCCAACTGATGGGTATTCTAAAAATGTAAATATTAATATTTTTGTGGAAAAATTTCGCTGACATAGGGAATTCGAACCCGCATCTCTCCATAAACATGCCAGATTATTCTAACCTGTTGAACTAACGCCGGCTTTTTTCACAAAAAATTTATTGGTTTGTAGACATTTACACGTTTACATGTAACACTGAAATTATCAAATATCGTTTAAATCATTAATATTTTGTTAGTGCCTGTAAAACAAAAAATAAAACACATATTGCTTCACTTATCTCTTCAAAAAAAGTTTCATTTTCGCACCAGCTTTTTGCTAAGACGGCAAAGCCTTGTTGCCATTGTCAACCTTCTGACCATAACTGTCTATTACCAAAATTTCAGATTTCCAGTGTAAATAGTTTGTAATATCCGTTTGAAATTTTAGCATTTTTCATCTTTTCCCATCGCTAGAAGGCGCTATTAAAGCTATTGAAAATTTGCAAAATTGCGAATCCCAATATTTGCTCCACACCTATCCAACCCAAAAAGATTTTGCTCTAAAAGTAAAAAAAAAAAATGTCTGTACCAGTGGCGCACCCAGAGGGGGGAGGCAAGGGCCCTGGCACCCCTCAAAGAAAAAGCAAAAAAAAACTAGAAAATTTTCCAAAAATCTTTTCCTAATTAAAATTTATTTTTTATATTTATGTTGTGTCGTGTCTTCTATTTCTATACTACTTATGAATTAGCGGTCACATAAGGTGGGAATACCCTATAGCTCTCGGGAATCACGGCAGCTGTGAACACAAGGCTAACGAAGTAGTGCTCGGGCCGAGCGAGCGTTTACTTAGTTTGCCCGAGCCGGGCCACGGGCCTCTCGTCTCCCCCAAGATTAAATCCGGAGTGCACCACTGTAGGTAGACAGACAGACAGGTGGAAAGACAGATGGATAAACAACAGTTAACAGAGTCGCGATCAGACAGACAAATATTGTCATAAGCAAATGATAAAGTGGAACATTAGCTCGTTTTTCAAACGAACTGTAAAAAAAATTATTTGTTGGTTTTCAGTTAGCTCATTTCACTTTTGCAGTCGATTGCCGTCTTCTGATGGAGTTTCTCGAAATAAAATGTTCAATTTATTTCTTTGAGTGAAATCGTTACACCCAAATGCAGCGCAGTGAGGCATTCATTAAATATGACAGCTTTTATAGACAAAAAAAGTGGTAGAAATATATAAAACTATATATATTTCTATAACTATAACATATAAAAAACTGTAACAACTGAGAAGTTTTAACTTGGTACATACACTAACACAAAGGCTTTCGTCTCACGGTACGACAAAACATGCGCCCATAAACCACGTAACTCAATCAACCAATGGCATTGAATCACCGAGATGGCCAACCTCTAACTATACAAGACATCTAACGTGAACGAGTTTCAGCGCCCCCTTTACGAATGTTCCTGCTGCTTTCAGTCATTATATATCGAGGTCCGAGCAACGCCGTGCAATAATTCTGCTAGTGCTTTGTAAAGAGTTAAAACAAGAAAAAAAAGGTGAATGTTTGCAGACCACAAATTTTTTTAAAATAATAGAAATAAAATGGGATATTTTAGAAAAAGGAATGGTAACTAAGGATGAATGGTGGCATTTCTGAAAGCATTGTACTGTGTTTTGTTTTTAATCAACTAATTAATGTGGTTTCATGTTTTTATATTACTAATCGATCTTGCGTGTTGCTATATCTCAGTATAATGCATTTGATTTAAAAGAAAAATCCATGATAATAAAAAATATGATAATATTCTTGGTCATATGTATTGATTAAAAAAGCTCGCATCTCAACGGAAATTATACAGATGAGGTTTTGAAAAACTGTCTCGAGACGTCATTAACACTTTAAAGAGAACTAGCATTTAGATTTACACATATATTATTGGATATGACTCTTAGCGTGTAGTCAATGTCTCGCTGGAGATATTACCATTGTCCCAACCGGCGCCACAAATGAGTTTCTTCTTTATTGATAGATGAAAACGGCGTCTCAAGTACTCTTCGCACTCAAAAAATAACAATTTTCTTTTAAAGCTCTAGATACCGAGAGATTGAACAGCGAATCTTCTAAAACACTTAATCGATACCGAGAGTCTTCAGCATAGAAATAACTATGGAAACAAAGAGATGATGCCAAGTTTGTATTCAATTTAAAGTGCGTCTGAATAACGAATTGCAAACGATTTGTATATATATATATGGGAGGTATTCTATTCCATACATACGACGTAGAGACGTGACTTTTCTAGGATATTTTTGGCTCTGGTGCGATGTAATGTATGTAGCAAGAAGTATCCGGTTCCGTGAGTAGAAGTTTGCTCTGCACTCGAAAAGAAATGATAAGGCATTCACAATACAAAAAAACAAACAAATAAAAAAAAGATATATGGAACACGAAAATGATGTCTCGTTATCTCTGCTTTCTGAGGGAAATACCTTTCCTTTGTGGGATTTCTGTGCTATGACATATTGCACTTCAATTCAATACGGTATGGATAAATAGTTCCATGTAATAAATCTTGGTATTTTCTACGGCAACGGTAAATATTAGAAGAATTGTTTTCCAAATAATGCATTAATTTTTAGCTAAAGGCACTAAAGAATATATCGTATTAACCAAGTACTAGATTATGTCATTAGCTTTATAGAGAGCACTTCCAAAAATTTCGAGCCCTAACGAAAGACCAAGCATATTTCTCATGGATTATAAAAAACAGGTTTTTTTCTTAACATCGAGCTTTAGAAAAATTTTGAATGGAATCTATCTTTATACTTTTATTTCAGTTAGCATGTGTGCCATCCTTTCAGACCTTCTACTATGGCGTATAAACTGAGGATTCTGTCAGACTTCTGTGGCAAGCAGCTGTTTGAGGGGTATATTTATTTTCATTTTATTATATCCCCTCGGTATTTAACTAGTTACAAAATTTAACATGTTTAAGAGCATTTGCCAATAATAATAATATTCGCGATTTAAGTGTTTTTTTTTTATTTTGCATTTGTTTTTTTTTTCAAACGGTTAAGTTAAATGAATGTATTAAAATTTTCAGTTAAATACATTCATTTTAGAAACTGAGAAATAAAAAATACACTTATTATTCATCATCATCATCATTCTCAAGCAGCCGTGGGCTACGGAGATCCAACCACACTTGCAATTTAGTTCTCCAAGCAAGTCTATCCTGAGCTACATCTACTGCATCTGGCCACTGCACACCAATTCTAACAAGGTCCTGTTTGACATTGTCTGCCCACCGCATCCTAGGTCTCCCCTTCTTTCTGAGGCCTTTAGGCACACTGTTCATAACCTTATTCGCCAATCTATAATTATCCATACGGACAACATGGCCAAACCAGCGGAGTCTCTCACTGCACAATACGCTGCTTAAAGGAGGTTGCAAATTCCTTTGCTAACCTCATCATTAGTTACAAAGTTGAACCACCTAATGCCCAAGATACTGCGTAAGCATCTGGAATCAAAAGCATCTAGTTTCCTGTTATCATTTTTACAAAGTGTCCAAGTTTCACTACCATAACTAACCCTAGAAAGAACCAAACTATTATACAGTCTAATTTTAGTCTTTAAGTGTATACGCCTATTTCTCCACACTCTCCCTAGATTCTTAAAAGTCCCGGCAGCAATCCCTATTCGTCTGTTAATCTCATGCCGCACATAACCATTATCTGTTACATAGCTCCCAAGATAATTAAATTGTGACACCTGCTCAAGACTGTCACCATTCAGATTAACTGAATCACAGCCTGCCTGACCAATTTTCATCACTTTAGTATTCTCTCTGTTTATAATCAAACCTACTCTACTACCAGTCTCATCAACAGCTGGAATGAAAGAGTTCATCTCATCAACATCATTTGCCAAAAGGGCTAAATCATCAGCATAATCTAAATCAGAAATTTTCGTATCTCCAGTCCATTTAAGGCCAAAATCTTTCCATTGAAATGAATTTCGCATAACATAATCTATAACCAAGCAAAATAGGAAAAGAGACAAAATGCACCCTTGTCGAACACCAGAAGTAATGCTAAACCAATTGCTACAAGCCTTACCAACTCTCACATACGACTCAGTGTTATTATAGATAGCTTTCATTATGTTAACTAACTTGTCTGGTAAACCATATGATTTCACAATCAACCACAAATTGTGACGATCAACAGAGTCGTAAGCCTTTTTGAAATCAACAAAGCTAGCAACCAAAGGTTTCTGAAACTCTAAAACATTTCTCAAGAATCTGCCTAAGTGAAAATATCTGATCCACACATCCCCTACCACTTCTGAATCCACATTGCTCATCACACAATTGACTGTCAACCAGATTCTTAATTCTATTAAGAATAATCATGGAAAGAACTTTACCTGAAACAGAGAGTAGGCTGATACCCCTATAGTTATCACAAGAAATGCGATCACCTTTTTTGAAAATAGGGATAATAATAGCTCTGGTAAAATCTTTAGGAACCACGCCTTTATCATAAAAGTTATTCAAAATTTCAGTCATCCAAGTGGTAAACGAAACATTCCCAGCTGTAAGCATTTTTGTAGTAATTTCATCTACCCCTGGGGATTTATGAAGTTTAAGTTTAGAAACAGCCAAAATAACTTCAGATTGTGTTTTAGGGCCAACATTAAAGCCGCCAATGCATCTATCATTGCAAACAATGAGAGCAGAACTAACCACATTGTTTAGAACATCACTGAAATGTTCAGCCCACCTAGCCATGACAGAATCCTCCCCTTCTCTAACTTTACCTTGTTTATCCTGCAATCCTTGTATGCCTGTCCGTTTTCTACCACATAAAACATTAACTATATGGTACAGCTCTTTGCTGTTGTGCTGCGTAACTGCTTCTTCAGCTTTGTCAGCCAAGCCATCAAGCCAAAGATTCTTATCAGTAGCTAACTGATCCTTTACACGTTTATTAAGCTCTCTGTAATCCTTTCTATTAGGACTAGTAGGGTACTGATTAAGGACATTCCTGCAATTCCTTCTTTCTGAAATATGCTCAAGTGACTTATCGTCTTAAATAATTCTGTCTCCTCTGCTCCTTTTTTCCTAAAATAATACTGTTAGTTTCCAAAAAAAGCCTGTTTAAAATGGCCCCACTCTTCCTCAACTTCAGTATTAAGCAAACCATGACTACCATAACGACTAAGTAACCTATCATGATAAGCTTTGGCTATAACTGGGTCTTACAGAGCTTCAGTATTAAAGGTAAATTTTTTAACCTTAGCACAACACTTTTTAAGTTTAAGTTGCAACTCACTTTTAACAAGATAATGGTCAGATCCAATTTCAGTTCCCCTATATGACCTGGTATTCCTAACAGAACTAGCCCAATTGCTGTTAATTAATATATAATCAATCATATTCTTATGCAGCCCATCAGGTGAAACCCATGTGTACTTATGTATGCCACGGTGTTTGCAATAAGTGTTAGTTATTCTGAAACCATTGAGTTTACTTACCTGTAGGAGACGTTTCCCATTGCCATTGCAGCTACCAATACCAAAAGGGCCTATCACCCCTCCCCAAAGGTCAGAGTCAGTACCAACTTTGGCATTGAAGTCACCTAGAACAAGGGTAATATCTCCTTTCTTGACAGAATTCAAAATATCCTAAAATTGTCCGTAAAACCTATCCTTCTCATCCTCATCAGCATCCTCAGTGGGGGCATAACAGCAGATAACATTCATGTCTTTAATGCTTGTCTGAAATTTTGCTGTAATAAACCTTTCATTAATGCACTCATATCGTAGAAGAGCATCACTAGCATGTCTGCTGAGCAGCAGACCCACGCCTTGGTGATGCTTTCCATCCTCCCTCCCTGTAAAGAGAAATTTAAAGTTATTTTTAAGTATCTCACCTTTACCTGTACATCTGGTCTCTTGCAAGCGTAAAATATCTAGGTTATAGCGCTGGAATTCCTGCATGAGGACATCAAGAGAATAATCTCTATGTAATGTCCTCACGTTCCACGTTCCTGCAGAGAGAAAATGATTAGTAGGATTTTTAAAGAAATTAGGTTTATTGAGATTGGTAGGGTCAACAATATCAAACAGCCCCCTGATCGCAGGCATGGGGCAAAGACCTGTTCCTCCTCCGCTAAAGGCTGAAGTCACCGATGCTGGTAGGAACTTCAGGCACCACCTTTTCAAGTGGACTTTTTCAAGAGCCATATGGCCTACCTGAGACACATTACTCCAGTTTAGGCTTGACGATGCCCAACTAGCTAAGTAAGGTTCAGGTATCTGCGATGGCCTCTGATTACGATTATCCACCAGCTGATATAAGGTATCCCATGCCTCTGTTCACTTATGGCTGGCAACCCAGAAGCAAACAGACAACACAGCGGCAGATTCTCCCTCAACAGAGGCCCACCAGTGCAGCAAATCCAGGAACCTTAATCAAACTCAAATCCATAAACAAGTCCAGTCTAGTAGGTATAAATGGTCAGCACCAGGACCATGTGAAGTTGACCACTCCTCAGCAGGGTAGAAAAAAAAGAAAAAAGGGACCATAGATGATCAGATCAGTAGGCCATACTGAACTGGCAGCCCTCCCCTTCCGTTCCCTTCCAAAAGTGAATATCTCTTTTGAAAGGTACTAACGGCCTGCACCACGAGAGGGCGGCGAGTTCGGACATTAGGTGCTAGACCTGGCCGGTTTTGTGCATCATCACTAGGGATTGGTACATAGCTCTCCTTCCAGTTTACGAATAGCTACCATTTACAGGCCACTTATTATTAGTGAATGTCTTCTTTATTTCGCATAAATGCATCTTTGAAATGTTTCTTTAGCTTATAGCTTCAAATAAGCTTTAAATTTGAAGTGAAAAGAAACGAAAAATCAAGACTAAGAGAGATTTGAATTAGATCTTTATATCAGTTCACTTATGCATAATAATGCTTTTTTAGAGAAGAGGTAAGAAACGTTTCTAATAAAAAAGCACAGATTCCTCTATAAACGGACTTGGCGAGAACCAATTGATTTTGACGACGTACTCTTGGAAACAGGACGGGGGGGGCGCAGTCACTAGCGCTCCAGCTCGTAATGTATAGTTCCTAGGTTCCATCCCAAATTGTGCGTGATTTGACATTTATGTCCGCTGAACCTCCACCCTGTCCTCAGCGAGAAAGAGGACACCAATGTACTTGGAAATACAGCCGTCCGTAGGATGAAACTTTAAGCCGTGGTCCTTACGCATAAAAGTCATATACTCTGCACGTTAAAGAACACGCTGGTTGGCCTTGACGATAGGTTTCCATCCGTTTCCTAACAGCTGTCAAGTGGATTTTCTTCCCACAATAATCTCTGAGCATTTGGAGTCCTTGTGACCTTTCCATTTAGCCCATAGTCTGAAAACAAATGCTGTTCAGAGATAAAACAATCCAACTCATCGAAATAAAACGAGTGTAATGCAAATTAAATTTTTTGAGTTAATTTTTTCTAGTGTTTATAATTTATCTCAATATTTTCATTAAAATGGTAGCTAGGTAGTCACTGGAAGGAGAGCTATGCACCAATCCCCTGTGATGATGCATAGAACCGACCAGGCCTAGCACCCCGCATTCTCGTGGTGCAGACCGTTAGTACCTTTCAAAAGAGATACTCTCTTGTGGAAGTGAACGGAAGGGGAGGGCTGCCAGATTAGTGTGGCCTACTGATCTGGACAACTATGGCTACTTTTCTTATTTTTCTACCCTGCTGAGGAGTGGTCAACCACACAGGGTCCTGGTGCTGACCATATAAACCAACTGGACTGGACAGATATATGGCTCTGAGCTTGATTATGGATCCTGATTTAGCTGCACTGGTGGACTTCTGTGGAGGAAAAATCTTCCGCTGTGTTTTCTGTTTGTTTGTGGGTTGACAGCCCCAAGTGAATAGATTCACAGGATATGTTTATCAGCTGGTGGATAATCCTGAGCAGAAGTCATCGCAGGCACCTGAACTCTTTGCTTCTATTGGCATCGTCAAATTCTACATTGGAGGAAGTCTTCCAGTGTAGATGGCTTCAGCCTTTAGTAGTGGGGGAACGGGTCTTTGCCCCATGTCTGCGATTAGGGGGCTGTTTGATATTGTCGGCATTCCCTCTCTCAATAAACATAGTTTCTTTAAACATCCCACTAACCATTTTCTCTCCATAGGTAGTTGAAATGTGAGGACTCTGCACAGAGCTTTTTCTCTTGATGTCCTCACACAAGAATTCCACCATTATAATTTAGAAATTCTCGGCTTGCAAGAGACCAGATGGACAGATAAAGGTCAGATCTTAAAAATAATCTTAAATTTCTCTTTTCAGGGAGGGACGACAATAAGCATAACCAAGGCGTGGGTCTGCTTCTCAGCAGACACGCTAATGATGCTCTTCTAGGATATGAGTGCATTAATGAAAGGTTTCTTACAGCGTACTTCTTCCGTTAAAGACCTGACCTTTTTTACTTCTTGCGTTAAAGACCTGAATGTTATCTGCTGTTATGCCCCCACTGAGGATGACGATGAGGATGAGAAGGATAGGTTTTATGAACAACTTCAGGATATTTTGAATTCTGTCAAGAAAGGAGATATTACCCTTGTTCTTGGTGACTTCAATGCCAAAGGTGGTACTGACTCTGACCTTTGGGGAGGAATAATTGGCCCTTTTGGTATTGGTAGCTGCAATGGCAACGGGCAACGTCTCCTACAGGTAAGTAAACTCAATGGTTTGAAAATAACTAACACCTATTACAAATAACGTGACATACATAAGTACACATGGGTTTTACCAGATGAGATGCATAAGAATATGTTAGATTATATATTAACAGCAAATGGGATAGTTCTGTTAGGAATACCAGGTCATATAGGGGAGCTGAAATTGGATCTGACCATTATCTTGTTAAAGGTGTCTTGCAACTTAAACTTAAAAAGTGTTATGCTAGGGTTAAAAAATTTTCTTTTAATACTGAAGCTCTGAAAAACCCAGTTATAGCCAAAGCTTACCATGATAGGTTACTTAGTCATTATGACAGTCATGGTATGCTTACTACTGAAGTTGAGGAAGAATGAGATCATTTTAAACCGGCTTTTTTGACACTAACAGTAGTCTTTTAGGAAAAAAGGAGCAGAAGAGACATAATTATCTGAGTGATAAGGCACTTGAGCTTATTTCGGAAAGAAAGAACTGCAGGAATATCCTTAATCAATTCCCTACTAGTACTAATAGAAACCATTACAGAGAACTTAATAAACGTGTAAAAGATCAGTTAGCTGCTGATAAGAATCTTTGGCTTGATGGTTTGGCTGACAAAGCCGAGGAAGCAGTTAAACAGCACAAAGCAGAGAGCTGTACAGATAGTTAATGTTTTGTGTGGTAGAAAACGGACGGGTATACAGGGATTGAAGGATAAACAAGGTAAGGTTATAGAAGGTGAAGATTCTGTCATGGCTAGGTGGACTGAACATTTCAGTGATATTCTAAACAATGCGGTTAGTTCTATTCCCATTTTTTGCAATGATGATAGATGCATTGGCGGCTTTAATGTTGGCCCTATAACACAATGTGAAGTTATTTTGGCTGTTTCTAAACTTAAACTTCATAAATCCCCAGGGGTAGATGAAATTACTACAGAAATGCTTACAGCTGGGAATGTTTCGTTTTCCACTTGGATGACTGAAATTCTGAATATCTTTTATGATAAAGGCATGGTTCCTAAGGATTTTACCAGAGCTATTATTATCCTTATTTTCAAAAAAGGTGATCGCAGTTCTTGTGATAACTATAGGGGTATTGCCTACACTCTGTTCCAGGGAAAGGTATTTCCATGATTGTGCTTAATAGAATTAAGAATCTGTTTGACAGGCAATTGAGTGATGAGCAATGTGGATTCAGAAGTGGGTGGGGATATGTAGATCAGATATTTTCGCTTATTCAGATTCTTGAGAAATGTTTAGAGATTCAGAAACCTTTGGTTTCTAGCTTTATTGGTTTCAAAAAGGCTTTCGACTCTTCTGATCGTCACAATTTGTGGTTGATTGTGAAATCATATGGTATACCCGACAAGTTAGTTAACACAATGAAAGCTCTCTATAATAACACTGAGCCGTATGTGAGAGTTGGTAAGGCTTGTAGCAATTGGTTTAGCATTACTTCTGGTGTTCGACAAGGGCGCATTTTCTCTCCTTTTCTCTTTAGTTTGGTTATCGATTATGTTATGCGAAATTCAATTCAAGGGAAAGATTTTGGCCTTAAATGGACTGGAGATACGAAAATTTCTTATTTAGATTATGCTGATGATTTAGCCCTTTTGGCAAATGATGTTGATGAGATGAACTCTTTCATTCGAGCTGTTGATGAGACTGGTAGTAGAGTAGGTTTGGTTATAAACAGAGAGAAAACTAAAGTGATGAAAATTGGTCAGGCAGGCTGTGATTCAGTTAATCTGAATGGTTGCAGTCTTGAGCAGGTGTCACAGTTTAATTATCTTGGGAGCTATGTAACAGATAATTGTGATGTGCGGCATGAGATTAACAGACGAATAGGGATTGCTGCCGGGACTTTTATGAATCTAGGGAGAGTGTGGAGAAATAGACGTATACACCTAAAGACTAAACTTAGACTGTATAATAGTTTGGTTCTTTCTAGGGTTAGTTATGGTAGTGAAACTTGGACACTTTGTAAACAAGATAAGAGGAAACTAGATGCTTTTGATTCCAGTTGCTTACGCAGTATCTTGGGCATTAGGTGGTTTAACTTTGTAACTAATGATGATGTTAGGCAAAGGAGTTTGCAACCTCCTTTAAGCAGCATATTGTGCAGAGAGAGACTCCGTTGGTTTAGCCATGTTGCCCGTATGAATAATTATAGATTGGCGAATAGGGTGATGAACAGTGTGCCTAAAGGCCTCAGAAAGAAGGGGAGACCTAGGATGCTGTGGGCAGACAATGTCAAACAGTACCTTGTTAGAATTGGTGTGCAGTGGGCAGATGCAGTAGATGTAGCTCAGGATAGACTTGCTTGGAGAACTAAATTGCACGGTGTGGTTGGACCTCCGTAGCCCATGTCTGCTTGAGGATGATGATGATGATGATGATATAATTTTAAACTTCATTATAAAATGTGAATTACATTTGGAATAAATGAAGCTCACTTAACCTCCCAGACGCAAGATCGCCTGGTTACGCGCCACTTGCTCTACCATTTGAGCTAAGGTGGGAGCATTCAACACTTGCTTAAGAAAGGCTGTGGTTGTTGTGCTGTGAAACCTTTCTTTATGGTTCTAAGCTAATCAAATGATAGAGAAACTGGGCCGTAAACAGGAGATCCTAAGTTCGTGTCCTGGAGGCAGATGAGTGTTTTCTTTCCCCACTTGCCCAATTACTACAAATGACTAGCACTGCAATAAGCCTCATTCCTTCATCAAATTGGTTACTGGTTTACGGCGGAGAGGTTGTTTCTCTCCAGAGCTTCGATGTTGAGCATCTGAATAACAGAAAGTATATTACTTGCAATATGGTAATAAAAGCTTCATTCTCGTCGGTATAAATAGCGCATGGGCGTCCCGACACTTAGAATCACATGGATTACAATATTTCAAACGTTTAAAGTAGAGGTAGAAACAGTTTATCAGAACTAATGTACGATATCAAGAATTGTGGATTTGTTTTTCTTACATAAATTTATTATATCGCGAGTTAGTCCTCTTCTTTAGAACTATTTTTCTCACAGAGTTATAAAACCTAATAAAAGTATTATGGAACAGTTGATAAACTCAGTTTTTTACATCAAAGGTGCTATATCCCAAAACATAAAGTTACTCTATAGTTGGTTCCTCTATAGTTGGTTCTCTATAGTTGGCTCTCTATAGTTGGTTCTCTATAGTTATTTTCTCTATAGTTGGTTCCTAAAAGTCCATGTTGGTTTTATAACTTGATTAGGGAACACATAAGTCAAAATGTTCCTAAAATTACTATGGTGCATTTCTATGTATCTGTTGGTGATTTTGTCCGGAGAGTGTTTGCCGACTTAAGGTTACCCAGTGATGGGTACAAGCTTCTGTGAGTCGCTAAAGTGCACTTCAGGTGGCCAAGTGATGGATTCAAGCCTCTGTGAGTTACCAAAGTGCACTTCAGATTACTAAATGATAGGTCCAGGATTTTGTCAGCAACCAAATGGTTACTCGTAGCCAACCCTAGCCAACACTGGGTGCATCATTGCATTATTGTAAAAAATTGAAAGGAAGGAAATGAAAAATTGAATTAATTTCCGGACTCGCGCTCGAGAATAACAGAACCTATGTAAGCAGGCACTTTGAAAAAACCATCCAAACGTAAGCCTTGAAAGCTATTGTCGCAAATCAGTTTTAGAAATAATTTGTGCAATTGATTGCAAAAAAATATTAATTTCAAAATAACGGTACTTAAAGAAAATAAAATTATCCTCTCTTGAGTTAATAGGAAAAATAATATGGAGTCATTATTCATTAGAATGTTTCTTCTGCACTCACGAATGTATAGCCTACTGGTCTTTTCCTCAGTTTACTTGCTATTCAAATTATCATCCTTACGCTTGATAAGGTGTGATTGTCTTTAAAAAACATATCATGTTAAACACATCTTGGTAGCGCAGTGGAAGTAACAATACAGCTTCTGGGGTCTGGGTCTCAGTCTCGGAATGTCATGATTGTGTATTCATGTATGTATCTCTATGTTGTACTAGAAAATCGGTGCCTTAGGTACCTCTTGATTTGCAAACCATCACTCCGACCCCTTTTTGACCTTGAATGCGACAAGACAAGAAAATTCTTAATATTTCTGAGTTCTACTACGAAATACTCAATTCAACAATTTTAGCTTTCTTGCAACGTCATGCAGAAATTTGATCTTTGACTTCAAAGGATACATTGCATCCAAAATTTCGCAACGTTGCTGACGTATACAATTGAAAATACCCCCCAGCACCAGTTGTTAGCTCCCTAGCACTGATATAAGAAATTTGTGATGCAATGGCTCCGTAGAGGTAAAAGGTCAAATTTCGATCTTTTGGTGCTACAAAACTAAACATTAGTGTTGTTCCGATGGGTCCTTCCAGGCACCTTTGGCCTGGAAGGACCCATCGGAACAAAGACTTCACAACATTTCTCAGTTTTATGACCCCAAATACCCACAGGCACTAATGTTTAGCTTTGTAGCACCAAAAGATCGAAATTTGACCTTTTACCTCTACTGAGCCATTGCATCCCAAATTTCTTAACGCTTCAAAAATCTACAGCCCGAAACTTCCCCCATCCCCCAGACACGAATTTTCATGCTCCCAGCACTTGCAATGTAGGTCAAGGTTTGACCTCACGTGGTTTTCATTTGACCTTGAAAGACACGTCGGAGGTCAAATTTCGAATTATTCCCGAAATCTATGACCCGGTTACCTCTAGGTTCAATTTTTCAGAGCTCTATCATTTGTGCATCTTAGTTAGACTTAGCATGATCCCTTGTTAGTCAGTTACTCATTCACTCAAACAGTCACTTAATCAAACAATCACTCATAATTATCTGCATATATCAGATGAGAAATCGGGAAAAACCTTATTGAGCTTCTATGTTAGGTTATCCCTGTACTTTGTAAAGAACCTAACACTTGAGGTGTGAACTGATTTAGTGCACATACCTGAAACTGCTTCGTCAACAAGAATCTTCAAGTGCAGTCAAGACAATTTCTAACGACTGATCCCATGGCATAAAGCTTAAAGCACCAATAGATGAACTCTTGATTGTCAGCCGGTAGCCCAGGGAGCCATCAGAAATCTTGCTTCGTGTTCCCCCCCGGCTCAAGATAATTTTACTTCCATACTCAAAGTCGTGTACCTACAGTTTCTTACATTGTTTGCTTGTTATAAAATTATTCACTTTCACTTCAAATTAATTTCATCTTCGTCAGAAGATTAATATCACCATTTCTCTCTGGATGTTTCTATTTTACTGCTTGATGCACTCTGCAATCAGTACATGAAGAGAATCTCACGCTTAAGTATTAACGATGATAGAGAAAGGTCTTTCCTTACGTTGCTAATCTTTACAAAATTAATGAGTTACTGATGTCCTAAATTCAATTCCAAATAATCTGCAACGTAACTTTCCAACATGCACATAAATCCTGCTCTAGGTATTCGGAGATTAAAGTTAATTAAACTGAGATTATTATCATCTTTCCGGTGGAGATGAATTACGTTCACTTAAGACAAGATCGTAATCAAATAGAGAACTAGTTTCGCTCTAAAGCTTACTGAATCGTATTTGGATTTGAAATTGGACCGTTGTACTCGATATTTAATGACGATTTCGTCCGATGAATGCAATCATCTATCTGTCAGCATTGATACCATAAGCAAAATGAGAGATTGGAGAAACCAAAAATTACTCCCCAGTATACACAATTATCAAAATTAATAATTAAAACAATGCAAGATTTTATTAATAAGTTCTAGCTCCAAATATTACATTAACGAAATGATAAAATCGAATGCTATGAATAGCTTCTAGGATTCTTCTCTGTCTTATCTGTCGTAAGCGGCAAATAAAATGCAATTTAAATAATTTGCATAAAGAAATATGGTTTGTCCTTCTCAAATGCATTCCACTTTTTAACATCAATTGCAAAAGAATATCCGGATATGCTCATTTTCAACAGAGAATGGAGGTTTTCTTTTTCTAACCTTTGAACAATTTGACAAAGGTAATTCGAACTAATGTATGATTGGGAAAATGCGTAACAGTAATATTTTACATTTTCCCAATACATAATAATAGTACATTAAAATATAAAATAGTATAAAGTTCCCAAACTGAAATTTCATGTAGAGAGAGTTCTCTCAACTCTTACCATTAAACTTTTATCCCTTTAAACAGTTGGCAACTACGACCGCCGGCCACAGTGGCCCTATTTGCTATTTTAAGAGGCTTCGATAGTAAATCAATTTTTAATTAACAATGTTAAATAACATTTGACTGTTGGAAAATAAAGTTGTGTTTCAGACAGGACATAACGATGATATTTCGAAACTTTTCATTGTAGTATGCATGAAGTCGTTGGTCATGTGACTGCTTCCGTTTCGCGGGGATTCACTGACTCTGCTCCTAAGCGCGGCACAATAATTGGGCGATAGCGCTACTCAGTACTACTCCGCGGCATAGGTCTAATGGACCTAAAGGAAGTAAAGATAGGACTATATTTGTGAACAAATATTTTCTCGAATGTATTTTATCACAAGTAAATTTGAACCGCAAGAGTACTGCTGGCTATGAAGTTAATTTAACTAAATTGACATGAAATGTTTTTAAAGATAAATCGAGCCTCTCATTAATATTTTTACCTAAAATGCTATTTTTATTTGTGTATATAAAGCCTATACCTGATATAGTAGTTAGCGTACTAAAGAAGCGAGCATGTGTAAGAGTTTGTATGAGAAACCAAGATAAGCCTAGTAGACCTTCTAGGTTTATCTGTACTTTGTGTAGGGAGTTTCTTCCTTTTTTTAATGAGGGTTTTTTGGTATTTTTTTTCATTTATTTAAATATTTTTTATTTGTGATATAATGATAAAGATACGCATATACATATAAATATTACTTCAATAATAAATCGACATATAAAAGAAAGTATTTAATTTGTATCCGCTCTTAATACTTCAAGGGCGATCCGCTTACAAATTTTGCAATTGAAATGTGGCCGCGTTCACAAAACGTTGCCGACCCGTGTCTTAAAGCAAAAGTTTTGGTTTTCGCCCACTCTCAGAGATAAAGGGAACAAATCACTGCTGTCAATGTGAAGCCCTGACTTGAGAAATTTCATATTTTTTTGCATAAATAGATCGTTTACAATATTCGTTTAAAGTTTTGAATTTTTCTCACGTAGCGCTCTCTAACGAGGGGAATTTAAATGTTCTGCTGGCATTGAAAAGTGTGAAAATGTGAACCCACATTTCACCCAACCCTGCAAACCTTGAGCGTGACTCTGAAGGAGAGAAATCAAGTTTTCGATTGTCACACCGATAAATCCTCAAAATTGAGCAGAATAATTTAATGACAAAATCCGATAGGCTCGAAACAGAATGAATTCTACACCTATCGCACAGTTATTAAAAACCTGTTCCCTTAAATTAAAGACCAACCCTATGTGATGTAAACTGAGTTGACAAATTATTATATATATCTACCTAATAACCCGTTGCTCCACTTTTTTCCCTCACAACAGCAGCCAGACATCTTTGTAATGATTCAATGAGGTGTTGAAAAATGGAGGTGGTATTGCCGCACATGAAGCGAGGATCGCCTGTCGTAGAGCATCCACAGTTCCCGTGGGGGTTGGCGGGCTCGAAAAGATCTTTCTAATTCGTCCCACAAATTCTCAATGGGGTTGGGGTCCGGCAATCAAGAGGACCATTCGAGTCTGGTAAACTCACTTGAGTGCTTCTGGAGCCAATTGGTTCCCACTCAGGAAGTATGCGGTGTGGCATTGTCCTGTTGATTTTGCGTCATGGTGTGGAAAGAGAATCATTACGAATGGCTGTAGATGGTAGGCGAGGATGTTCACATATCTTATGCCGATGATGGAGGTCTCAACGTGTACCAGGGGCCACAAGGAAGCCAATGCAAATGCAACCCAAAGTATTACCCCCTGTCTGTATGACCCCCAACTTGGCAAGCTGAGTCCATTGCATCGTGTGGTTTACGCCATTTATGCACCCTCCCATCATCGTGATAGAGTTGAACACGTGATTCGTCAAACCAGATGACGTGTTTCCAGTCTTCCGCACTCTAGTTGCGATAGACCTATTCAAACTTCAGCCTAATCTTTGATACCTTGCAGTCAACAAGGGGAGACGATGTGGACATCGACTGCCATAGCCTATTTTTTCCACGGTATGACAGAGAGTCTTTGTGAATAAACTTCTGGACTCACTCTCATTCAATTCCGACTTTTCTGATCCATGGAAATCGTGCGATTCTTTGTAATGATACGGACAGTCTACGCTTACCTCGAGAGTCAGTTGTACGTTTATGTCCTCATTTCTCCCGCTGGTTGGAAGTTTTTCAGTATTCATGTAGTCTTGGATACACATGTGACGGTTTGACATGGAAATCCCAACCAACAGTTCAGCAGTTATGGTGAATGAACAACCTGCCTTCCTCGCGCCTACTAATCTGGCCACGGTCAAACTCACTTACGTCGCTGCATTGACCCATGATTATATCTCTGTGACTGGTTTCCGATGCGCATAAACCTGCTCTATTTATAGGTATTGCAAGTGTCAGCATCCCACGTGACTGGGTGAGATACTTCTACTTTGCATATTGTTATCGGGGTGTATATAATAACTTGTCCATTCAGTGTAAATAGGAAGATAAAGTCGAATCTCTTTAAACAGGAGTTGACCAGTTATCGTAACGATAACTGGTCCGGTCCTGGTTCCAAGAATAATATTTTTTAACATTGGGGACTTCAAGTTACACTCTAGCCAAGTGCACAAGCAGATGGACAATCCAAAGACTCGTGTAATATGAAAAATTAAAAAAGCATGTTTCATAGAAGATCCAGGTTAATTTCTGGCCTCAAGACCGTGGAAATTTGTTTCCCAGATATTAAGTAACAATTAATGATAATAAATAAAGGCGATTAAATAAATTACTTAAAGAGATAAAAAGATTATCTGCCTTAGGTGAAATTAGGACATACTGGACTCAACAATAAAAAATATTCACTTAAAATTATCAAATTTGCAACATGATTGAGACTATTAAACATAGATTTTGAATTGTATTAAATCTCATGAGTGATATTTAAGTAGTGCTAAGCTTTATCCCAATTTTCATCTCACACATGCACACATGCTGGTTTCTCTTTTGACATCAGATGGTGTAAAATGGAGCTCACACACCTATGTATGCAAAAGAAACAATGAGAACATGTACAAATAAAACTCTGATGAATGATAACGAAATATTACATATAATTGTGTACACAGCAATTCTGTAATCAGTGTTTTTTTTAAGATTTCGATAAAAACCCATGATTGAAGAACTGAATTCTCCCAAGTAGTGTAGTAGTCATTCTACCAGTAAGCTGGTTTTTCTGAGTATTTCTAGCCTTTTATTTGGCATATAAAGTTTACTTTGAAAGCTAATGCTGCCATTTAGTAACATTCCACTGCTAGTACATATTAAATGTACATTTCAGTACTAGCAGCTGTAAATAAAATGCTATTGTTAATATCAGTATAAGAAGATAATGTAAAATGCGGTAATTCATGTTGAGCTGAAAAATCACTTTCTTATGAATGCATGCTTGAAGGTTTGAAATATTTCTAGTCTAGGAATTTAGACTGGAAATTTAATTTCACTGTGATTTTCAGTTTATTAAGTATAATTTTGTTTATATAGACTACAGATGTGTTACATTAATGCTAAAGTGTGTTTGATTGACTGGCCAGGAAGTTTGCTGTTGTTAACAGTTTCTGTATTAAAATTTTACCATTACATTTCAGTAAAAATCAAAATACCTTAATTTTTGTATTATTTGTTTTTTACTTTATCAGTTTTAAAAAACAAACCAGTGTAGAGATAAACTTCAAAGCAATTATACAAAAATATTGTATGCATTTGTGCAATTTAATATATTTATATTCATATAAGAGATAGAATGACAGATATTCCCTCAAATATTCTCTAATATGATTATAGAATGACGTATTTTTTATCAAAATTAAAAAATACAAAGCCACATGCAAAAAAGGTATGACAGGAGCCTGTCATATATTTATTATAGCAGATGTGTGAGGAAAGCAAGACCTCAGTGGAAAAACAATACATTGTCCCAAAAAAGTAGTTGGTATTTTCTTTGGCAGTTTTTTCTCGAGGTAAGTAACACACAGACAAAAGCAGTAAACAAACTATAACAAGATGGCTAGAATGGTTATAACACACTGCTAGAATGATTCTTCTAGGTCGACTCGAATGACGTCATCACAATTGCTTCAGAGACTGGTACGGCCTTCTCCTCTAGGTGGTGTTGACTCTCCAACCCCCATCGGTGTTCCTTTCTTTCCGAGGGAAGGGTCGAGGGTTTAGCCAATGGTTTAGCGGAGATAAATTTCGAAGCTAGCACGTGTAGGACTGGAATTGGAAACTGCAGATTACGAGCCTGGCGCGATACCAACTAACCAAACACCGCTCATCTCACCGAAAGGTTTGCACCATTTCCAAAGCGCGGAAATAACTATGCCATTAAATTTCTTCGTGTGAAGTAGCAGTAAATTCATTTATTTGTTCAACAGAAGAAAGATATCGTGATAAAATCATTATTGCTGAACGTTTGATTTATTCGGGAATCACCATCCTCTGAGTTTTTTCAATTGGAAGTTGGTATTTTCTTTGGCAGTTTTTTCTCGAGGTAAGTTAAACAGAATTACGATTGTTTACCTATGAGCGGCACTTTTACTGTGCTCCTAGGTACACTTGTGACTTTGCTAAATAGCCATGTCACAAGGACCCAAAGGCTCAGAGTTGGTTGGGGAAGGGGAGCCATTGAACATCTGTTAGATTCTAGTATTCTGTCAAGGTTATCCAGCGTATATTCTTTCTTTGAATGTATTTATATTATGTATTCTTTGACATGTACAGGGGATGGCTCTCCGTCACGCGGGGCTACGGCTTAACGCCTTATCCGACGGACGGCGCCTTTCCCAAAAATATCGGTATCCGTCTTTCTGACAAAGAGCAAGTTGAGGTAAACCTCAACGCCGACACAGTTTAGACTCGAATTTGGGAACTGAAGATTACGAGCCTGTCACGCTACCAACTGAGCGACCCCCTTCTCAAGTACGAGACGATTTGATGTTCGCACTCCATTGTTAGCTAACATTTTTCTGCTCCATCCTACAGTGTACGTTCAACTTTTCAACTACGAAGCTCAGGGCGAAAGAGTAATGCTCTTGACATAATATTTCTGGTTCATGTAATGGTAGTTGGCAGGCGATAGCTCACATTCCTCTTCCTTTTTCTTTTTTATAAAAGGTATAAGGATCTCGAGGGATAAGCATCATCGCTAATTTCTCTTTTTATTCTTGCTGAATGACGAATAATAGTTTCATGTCATTCCTTTGGGTATAACGAAAACGTCTTTCCGTATCAAGATCAATCTTCATTAGATCTTGCTGTTCATTACGATTCAGCGAAGTGTTTTTCTTCTTTAGGAGGGGTGATTAAATGGACGAATACAAGAGATTATTCTCGAAAGGTGAAAAAGGGAATTGTGTCTTTAACAGCTCATTCAACCTAATTTATTTTTGTCCCGCTACATTATTCAGGAGAATTGAGCGATAATTAGAAACATAGCGAATACTTAAAAATACATTTCGTTGATAGAATATAAAAAACGTTTCTCTATCAGTGCATTTTTACTATGAATCATATTCTGTCTCATTTGTAATAACATGACATGAGATTATCATTCAAACTGAGGAGAGATATAATGTGTTTCATTTTTTACTGTACCGCGTACCTCACGTTCTCAACGTGGGTAAAATATTTTGGGGTAGCCGTGAGAGCTCAAAAGTCGCTAGATATATCCTATATATATAGGTTTTATTTTATTCCCATTGTTATACCATAACTATAGTTTTAATTATCAATGCAAGAGGTACGCCAGTTACATACATATTTCCAGGTGGTACGTGAAGCATAAATGGTTAAGAACTACAGCTTTGCTGGTTTAAAACTAAAAGAATAGCATATCATCTTTGGCGAATTGTTTGGATTGTTTTACCTCTGATCGACACTTTTTTTGCCCACAACTGGCTAATGTTGGAGCAGGGGTGCTGTTGGGAGGTAGATGGTAGCCTCCCGTCAAGGCTATCCAATGTGTCTTTAACGGGCATAAGGTATGTCTCTCCTGCACAACAGACCCCCGCTTTACGTCCAATCCGACCGAAGGTGGCTTTTCCAAGCCCATCGGTGTCCCCTATTGACCGAGGACAGGGCTGTGAGTTTTGAAGAGATAAATCTCAACGCTGGCTCAGGCGGGATTCGTACCTGGGAACTGCAGATTAGGAGCCTGGTGCGCTACCGTCTGAGCCACCCCCGCCCGTCGCCTCTGGAGAATATAGGATGTTCGCTTTCAAAAAGAATGATAGTTTTCATTTTTCTCATTTAACACCCTCTAACTGTGGATATTAGAACCAATGGACGATTGAGAAAATGCAAATAGTAATATTTTATTACTACACTGCTCAAAGTGGAAATCGCAACGCCGCGAAGGAAGTGATATATACTCCCGAAACTGACAGGACGGAAGCTATAAGAGTAGATGTGCAAAGGATCAGAAAACGAAACGTGAGAGCGCAAAGTACGTCCGTTTATTGCAGATTCATCCTACATAGTAAGGACCTCTGGAGGTTATACAAGCCTGTATTCGTCCCGGCATTACATCAATCAGATGGCTAATGGTGTCCTCAGGTATAACGTTCCAAACAACATCAAACTGAGGTCGTAATTGAGCAGGTTCGCCGCCGGATGGAGCTGGCGAAGGCGGCGACCCATAAGGTACCACACGAGCTTAATGGTCGACAAGTCTGGGCAATATGGCGGCCATGAAATAACACTCTGAAGACTGTGCAATTAAATTACTAGAAGGATGGTGTCTGCGCAATAAGCTTGGGTTCAGCGTTGCAAAGACTACATCAATGTCTATTGCTAAGGAGGGTGTCCTCAAGAAGAGGTATCCTATTTTCAAACTAAAAGGCGAAAATATCCGCCATGCGACAACATTAAAGTACCTGGGGATCACTCTGGATGAGAGGATGAGCTGGATCCCACACCTGCAGGACCTCAAAGCTAAATGCACAAATGTTATGTGTAAGCTGGGGCGTATGGCTCGCGTCTCATGGGGACTCAGAAGTGAGGTCCTCAAAGAAATTTATCTTAGGGGAACGGAGAGGATCCTAACATATGGTGCGGGTGCCTGGTGGCGCCCGACGGACCACTCCATTATGTGTAGAAAGCTGCTTGCAGCCCAACGACCAGCTTTACTGCGAATTACCAGGGCTTATAGGACGACATCTACGGATGCCCTCCTGGTACTTGCAGGGATCCCTCCGCTATTTTTGACGGTCGGTAAAGAAGCGACCATTTTCAGAGTCCTGCAGGCCAAGGAAAAAGCAACATTCCTCGGAGTCCAGTATGACCCTGAGGATTTTGAGGAAAATACCGCTAAGTGGGATCTGCATCCCACAAGGAGACTATGTGTGTCCTGGTCCACGGAGTTACCATCAGGTACAGATACTGAAATATACACCGACGGTTCCAAGAGCGAGGAGGGTGTGGGCTTAGCCTTCACTGTCTTCAATCAAGGGGCCAAAGTGTATGATTTTCAGAGGAAGGTTTCAAATAATGGCTCGGCCTTCCAAGCAGAGCTGCTCGCTATCAGAGAGGCCCTTAATTGGGCCCTCAATGACGGTGGTCTGACCAACGACATAAGGCTGTACACAGACAGCCAAGCAGCTCTGCATGCACTTGAAGATGCAACCAACAGGCATCAAATAGTGAATGAGATTAAGTGCATTCTGGGCAATCAGGGCATGCCCAGGGTATCCTTCTCCTGGATTAGGGCACACGTAGGACATGAAGGTAACGAGCGGGCCGACCAACTGGCCCGTTCCGCAGGTAATAACACTCAACCTGTGATAGCGGTAAAGACTTCAAAAACTACCCTGAAGTCTATAATTGGCCAATGTACCACTCAGGAGTGGCAGAGGCTCTGGGATACGACTGATAATGGTCTTCAAACAAAGACATTCTTAAAAAGGGTCAGTCTATCCCTGAGATCCTCTGACCACTATTTGACGCAGGTCCTAACAGGACATGGGAGCTTCCCCAAATACCTGGAGCGTTTCAAAATCTCTGCCCACAGTTACTGCGGCTGTGGGGCTCCAGATGCAGACGTCGGGCACTATATCCTCAGATGTCCGATTACTGAGGGGTTCGCTAACGAACTCAGGGACTCCCAAGCGATCAATGAGGTAGCAGGCGAACTGGTCTCTGTGTCCATCGAGAGCGCCCGTGTCAGGGCGCACTTGAGGGACATAGGCTGGCTTGTCTGCCGGCTTCGGGACTCTCTCCTTTGAGTTCCGTGGCTGCTTTCTCTCTTTGACTTATTTTCCAACCTCCTTCCCGGGCTGCACTCAGCACCCCCTTTAACACCACCCATACTCCATGTCCTGACTGGTCTCCTCTGAGACAAACTTCATCTTCTATTTCCAAGCCTCTAGTTGCTATGCACGTGTAGTGTCGTGAGACGGAGCACGTGCTTTCCCCATGGGGAGTGGGTCCTTCGGGACCCACTCCCCACCCCGTATTAACCAGAGGTGTGTTGCACGTGTAAACGAAAACTGTGTGGGGTGTCGTTTTCTTGCTGAAGAATCAGTCCAGGCATGAGGGTAAGGAATGGTCAAGCCACAGGATTAATGGTGTTATCTATATAACGTCTTGCCGTTAGCGCATCAAAAACATGGAGCAGAGATATCCGGCCACCATATGTGATGCCACCCCATATCATTGCACCATGGTGGACAGCCATATGGTGGTTAATAGAAAATGCTTCCTCATGTTGTTGACGACGGCGACGCCATGTGGACAATCAGTCGTCTCGCATGCCAAAACAAAATCTGGATTCGTCTGTGAACAGCAGTGGAGATTGCATAACCGGTGACATCGCTGCAATGGCGAATGTTGTACTGGACATCTTGCCCTCATTCCTGTGTCATACAAATGTTGTCAAATAGTTTGCGTGGAGATCATGGTACCCATAGTGATCCGTAAATCACTCTGCAGCACAGTCGCTGTGGTGTGGCATGCTGGTTCCATACCTGTTCTTCATTCATTTGGTGTCCTATGATGTGTGTGAGACGTACCGTTGCACTGTGCTCACATTGCATCCAGTGATCGGCCAAAGGCTCAATTCGAGCTCTCGCATATCAACGATTTCCCTCTCTCTCAGAAGGCGTTCGATTGCGCATAAGGGTGCGCCGGCATCTCTAAGGCATGAATCTCCAAACGTTTTCGCAACGTGCATTCCAACCTCACTGGCGATCTATATAATTTAGTATTCCCAAATAATGGGTTTAAACGTACACTTTGAAATTGTCCAGCAACGCAGATCTTAAGAAGCTGCAAACCCTTTCATATTGATATTCCATATCAGCATCGTTATTCATATGTATGCGGTTCCCTTTTATTATTATCATTTGTTTTTTCAGGTAGGTTTTACGTTTTGGATGTTTTACTATCCGTGTTTTAATGACGACAAACAATGTAAAATAAAAACCATTCGCACACTAAGGAGGCAGAAATCATTTTCTTTTTCGAGTTATAAAGCTCGTCTAGTGTAAAATGTGCCCATCTGGTCCTTTATCACACAAATCAAATTTAAATGATTAATATCGCGCCAGGCTCGTAATCTGCAGTTTCCAATATTTATCCAAATCCTGACGTTCCAGATCCAGTGTGCTTTAAAAATGGCTGAGAAGTGGAAAATATCTGCAATTTCTAAGACCCGCGGGCGGGTATTAAGTACAATCAATGTTCTTTCTCATACGTAGTAAGAGTTGGGTTCTTTTACCTCTCAAGGGCTTTTTTGTGCACACAAGGGCTAAATGTCCAGATCATAAGGAGCATAAGGGCTTAGAGATGATTGTGGAAAAGAACCCACTGGGCAGTTGTTACGAAAGAGATGGTGGACTCCCATCAAGGCTATTCAGAGTGTTATTGAGATTGCACTGGTTGTATAGTAAGAAACACATTATAATTGTTAATGATGATTCATTAATGAGAATGGAATATCTGAAAAAAAAAGACTAATCGAAAGCTAAATGGCTCTTATAAATATTAATTACTAAAGACGAATTAACAGAACAAATTCTTAAGAGGGGGGGGGGGCAGTCGGTAGCGCGCCAGGCTCGTAATCTATAGTTCCCAGGTTCGAGTCCCAGCTGGGTCAGCGTTGAGGTTTATCTCCGCAAAATTCCCCGCCCTGCCCACGGTCAGTAGGGGACACCGATGGGCTTGAAAAGGCCGCCGTCCGTCGGATGGGACGTTAAGCCGTCGCCCCGTCTGCGGGAGAGCAATACTCTGTGCACGTTAAAGAACACGCTGGATGGCCTTGACGGGAGGCTACCATCTGTCTCCCAACAGCTGTTCCAGTGGGTCCCCTTCCCCAACCTTCTCTGAACCTTCGGGGTCCATGTGACCTGGCCATTTTGCCCATGGTGTGCAAAAAAGTGCCGCTCAGAGGTAAAACAACCCAACCCAATTTTTAAGAATAATTTAAAAAAATATTTACTTCAAGTTATTACATATTTCTTTTACATTTATAAACAAAACTTTAAATGCAAATGAATAAGTCCTAGAGGAAGCATTTGAATCCGGTCTATTGAGGTCCACAGGGTCTGAAATCATTCCTGCTGTTACTGAATGAATTGAGCTGAATGCGATGTACTGGGTTGTCTCTGACGACACACAAATCTGACTAAGGAGATGTACCAACGTTAAGGAGCATTTGAAGTGAAAACAGGAAATTTCTCATTTCTAGTGTGGCACAGTCTGAGTGTAAACTGTCAGGATATAAGTTAAGGATGAGAATGATAAGGAGCTACATTACGCGGGGACATAGAGAAGGAGATGGTTGTATCCATGCGAAACATGGATATAACCAACCAAGCAGGACCGTATCTAGGGGGAAGGAGGCAAGAGGGAAATATGCCCCCTCCCCCTTTGAGAACGATAGTAAGGGCAACGGAGGCAAAAATGTTAGTACATATTTCACTCATTTTTGGAAAAAAATTCCAAAGAACTTTAAAATGGACCATTTAACCCAGTCTCTTGCGCCCCACTTCTTCCTCTTTTTTTCCATCTTCACTGCGTCGCTTGCCTCCATCCACCAATATTTTTTTTCTAGATTCGGGCTTGTTCCCGAGAGCGATCGAGTGATTCAAAATTTCTTTATTCTGGAAATAATATTATAAATGGAAGATTGCCCACCGAATATTTTATCTAAATTCAATTTTATAAGAAATAAAAAAATAAATATCCCTCAAGCATCTGCTTCTCACAGAGGTCTGACAGGACCCTATCAGTTTATACGTCACAGTAGAAGGTATGTGAGGATGGTGGGACCTCAGCAAAAAACACAAACATCCATGTCATACCTGGGGTTCGAACCCAGTCTCTTAGATCAGCAGCCAAGCGTGCTTGCCACTCGGCCATGGTTATGCATGGAATTATTATTTCCTATTTATTTTTGGTTAATATATATATAATATCTCTTGCTAATTGCATGAGTGGGGAATCGGTAGCGCGTCAGGCTAATCAGTAGTTACCAGGTTCGAGTTCAACAAAGGCCAGGGTTGAGATTTATCTCCGCTAAACCTTTACCTTTCCGTCGGTGATAGAGTGACACGGATAGACTTGGAATGGCTGCCGTCCGCTAGTTAGGACGTTTAGCCTAAAGAGACATACCCTGTGCACTATAAAACGCTTGATGGTAATAACAGGAGGTCTGTCTCCTAAGAGCTGTTCAGTGAATCCCTTCCCCAACCTTCTCCGAGCAGCTTGGGTCCTTGTGATCTGGTGATTTATCCCGCTGTGTGCAAAAAGAATGAAGCTCAGAGGTAAAACAACCTGCTTGAGTGCAATCCTGCTTGAGTGGGAATAAAACTGAAAGACAGGTTTATATTATTCTTCCAGTATAACTTTTAATTGGCGATTAAAAACTTCAATTTCGTCTGTTGCTATGGCTCCACTGAGAAGCTAATGAAATCGAGAAAGAAATATTTTGTGAACTTTAGGTTATTGTGAATTCTGTCAAGAAACGAGATGCCATTTGCTCCCAGGTATGGAACTTGACAATATTTCAATGATTCCCCATCCTCTTTTGTATATTTAAGGAGTTTAATTTTTTTCCAAAGACTATACAGTAGTATGCAGTAGTCAAACAAGGAGATACTACCTTAAAACGTTATTTAATATCCGAGCTGTTTAGTATCGTTTTAGTAATTCGAAATATCATTTCGATCGGTGAATACAGGATAGTAGATATGTTAGTCACTTCTTGTGTAGTAGACGAAGTAAGTCCTTTCCTATTACACGAATCACTAAATAACATTTTGACCATCATCACTTAATATTCATTTAACGAATATTAGTTAATTATTCATAGTGTTTTGACCCTCGTCAAAATATTATTGAGTGATTCGTGTAACAGGAATGCTTACTTTGTCTACTATACAAGAAGTGAGTAACATCCCTACTATCCATTTATACAAGAAGTGAGATAACATCCCTATCATCCCTACCATTTCGATCGGTGAATACACCGATCGAAATGCTATTTTGAATCACTTAAATGGTGCTAAATAGCCCTGACAGTGATTAACGTTTCGATTTAATTCAACTGTGTCAAATCTGTTAAGGAGGTACAGTCGCTCAAAAATGTATCCGAACACTATGGTTGATTGCAAAATTCAGAAAAAATATCTGGCATTGATTTTTTTTAGAAATTAGTCATCTGGCAACCTTCGTGTCACGTGACACGAAGGTTGCCAGATGACTAATTTCTAAAAAAAATCAATGCCAGATATTTTTTCTGAATTTTGCAATCAACCATAGTGTTCGGATACTTTTTTGAGCGACTGTACTACTTTTGTTCTGGATGATTTCATTGCCAAAGGTGGTACTAACTCTGATCTCTCGATAGAAGATATAGATCCTTTTGGCATTGACACTTGAAATAGCAATGGGGGGGGGTAGTTGCATAGGATTTCGATTCGGTTGTTTTACCTCTGTGCGACAGTTGTTTTTCACACAATGGGCTAAATGGCCAGGTCACAAAGACCCTAAGAACTCAGAGAAAGTTGGGGAAGAGGATTCACTGGACAGCTGTTAGGATATAGATGGTATCCTCTCCTCAAGGCCATCCAGCGTGTTTTTAACATGTACAAGGTATGGTTCTCCTGCTCATGGGCCACTACTTTTTGTCATCCGACTGACGTGGCCTTAACAAAACAATCGGTGTCTCCGTTTTGATCGAAGGTAGTGGGGGGGAGGTTAAAAGAGATAAAAACGCTGGTCTAGGTGGGATGAAAGCAATAATATAACCAAGTGGTTTGTAGCTATAACCATAAACTCTATATGGTAATATTTGCAGAACGTATCAATCTCTTATAGGTTTAAAATGATCACATGTTGTTTTACCTCTTAATGGCAATTTTTTTTCAAAAGGTTAAGTCACAAATGAACAAATCACAAGGATCCCAAATGCTCAGAGGTTATTGAGGGAAGCGTATCCACTGAACAGCTGTTAGAAGACAGATTCATCAAGGCCACCTAGCATGTTAATCAACATGCACAGATCTCCTGAATACGGGGCACATGGCTTAACATCCCATCCGAAGGACGACTGCCTTCAAGATCTATCTGTATCCCCTTTCTCACCAAGAGCAGGGGTCACTGGAGACAAATCTCAAAGCTGGAACAGCTTGAACTCGAATCTTGGAGCTATAGATGACGAGCCTGGCGCACTATCGACCAAGCCACCCCCGGCCCTGTCTGCTTGGGAAGGGCTAAAAGTGTAAAAATCAACTCTGCGGTTTATAAAGCAACTGATTCAGAAACTTTAAACCGTAGGGTAAATGTGTTTTGCGATTTCTAGAAGAGGAAAAAAATATTATTTCTTATACATGAGTACTCGAAGGGGATCGGTAATTGACTCTTGAATATTATTACGAATATTGAAAAGGGGGTAAAGAACGCTTTGACATCAATCTCCTAGTCCCATGTTAGCAATTACAGTAAAACCTTATCAAACGCAGGATCTCCATAGTCATTAAAATATCTAATAACTGATTTAAACATTTATCATTTAAGTAGTCTAAATCTGGCGGAGTAGTTAGCGCCCTTGTCTACTAATCTAACGGGACCTGGGTTCGAACCCCGGGTAAGGCATGGATGTATGTGTCGTTTTTCTGCTGAGGTCTTGTGATCCTCTCAGATCTACTATTGTGGCATATAAACTTACAGGCTCCTGTCAGACCTCTGTGGGGGTTGGGTTGTTTTACCTCTGAGCGGCACTTTTTTGCACACCATGGGCTAAAGGCCAGGTCACATGGACCCCGAAGTCTCAGAGAAGGTTTAGGGAGGGGACCCACTGGAACAGCTGTTGGGAGACAGATGGTAGCCTTCCGTCAAGGCCATCCAGTGTGTTCTTTAACGTGCACAGGGTATGGCTCTCCCGTACACGGAGCCACGGCTTAACGTCCCATCCGACGAACGGCGGCCTTTACAAGTCCATCAGTCTCCCCTACTACTCTATGGGGGTATTTATTTATTATTTAAATACTTGATGCATCATCAATTTAAGCTTCCTTTGGAGAGACTTTTCCCCAACCTAATAATTTTCTATTAATTTCCTTAAATTTACTCTAATATGGTTTTGATTGATGTTTCTGAACCAGAGTATGTCTGTCATTGTACATTTCAATACCGAGATCAAAAGTAGCAGTAGAAGTTGATTGTTCCTATGTAAAATGTGCACTTTGCAGAAACTCCAGCATCCTTTACAAACTGCATAGAATTCATATCTTGAGATCAGACAGATTGCTTTTTGTTCTTGTAGAAAAAAAATTGCTCTTCTAGTTATAACAAAGACTAAATAAGATATTCCTCACGATTACGCAGTCCGAGGCATTCAAGTATTAACGTCTCGAGAGTTCGCTTGGAGGCTACATGCTCTCAAAAGCATCGTGAAAACGGCTCAAGATCTATATACTTTATTGAAAATAGCCTCTTATAATTTCTTCCTGTCCTGTTTTCATACTTCCTCATCCTTCTTACAGTTATTAATTCTTTCTATTCAAACAAAATGAGATTCTCCAGTAATGAAGTAAGCAGCATACACATGAAAGGAAATGTTGTTTATGTATAGTAACACTGTCTTTCGGCGACATAGTGTGTTGTAATTGTCGCTGACAGAAGAATGCAAAAACTTTCGAAGAGAAGTTAACTTAAGCGTCTATTCTTCATCAAAATATTTTCATAGTGAACAAAAATGAAAATTTGTTTCTTATGAAGTTTTTTTTTTTTTTTTTTTTTTGGGGGGGGGGGGTTATGCTACTGAATGCTTGTAAAAAGGATCGTTATTTTTCCATATAAAGAGATTCTTTTCAGTTGAAAAGAAGATTCATAGAATATTGTTTACTAAATATTAATAGTATGTGATTGAGGATATTCAGAGCCGGATCTAGGGGGAGCAAGTGTGCCCTGAACCCCTTCCCTCACCCTCCTTTGAGAATGCTAACAAGAGTAATGAAGGCTAAAGCTAAAAATGATTAATCTTCCGCATATTTCACTCATCTTTTAAGATTTTTTTTAATCTCTGAAACGAAGGGGATAGTTACACTGCAAAGTAAATCCAGTTTCTTCCTCTCTTTATTTTAATTTTTTTGAAGATCTGGGCCTGCGGGTAATAATATTTTTCTTTTTACTAAAAACATAGCATCACTGTACTCTTGGCATAAATTAGAAGGGTCTCTATCTCACAAACGACTGAAATATTAGGGGCGTGGGTGGCTCAGTCGGAAGCGCGCCAGGCTCGTAATCTGTAGTTCCCAGGTTCGAGTCCCAGCTGGGTCAGCGTTGAGATTTATCTCTGCAAAATTCTCCGCCCTGCCCACGGTCAGTAGGGGAAACCGATGGGCTTGGAAAGGCCGCCGTCCGTCGGATGGGACGTTAAACCGTGGCCCCATGTGCGGGAGAGCCATACCCTGTGCACGTTAAAGAACATGCTGGATGGCCTTGATGGGAGGCTACCATCTGTCTCCTAATAGCTGTTCTAGTGGGTCCCCTCTCCCAACCTTCTCTGAGCCTTCGGGGTCTATGTGACCTGGCCATTTAGCCCATGGTGTGCAAAAAAGTGCCGCTCAGAGGTAAAACAACCCAACTGAAACATTAACGTTACAATTGTGTACCAATGAAATGAAATACACTCATTCGTTGATTTACACGGTAGATAGGTTCCAAGAAGCAACCGTGTCAATCGAAATCGTGCAAATCGAAACCAACACTTATGGAGAAAATGGGGGCTAGGTTCCGAAAAATTATTTTTATGAATAAAGCGTGCATTGAAAGTTTTATTTATGTATATTTATCACGAATTTCAGTTCAGTAGTAATAATAAACATTAAGGTAACATTATTTTGCACTTTTTTTTGAATTAATTCAGATAAATTTAGAATGATTTCCATACATTTGTTTTTGGTCACGAAAAACTTTCATCGTTAAGGTAGGCGTACGCTATCGAATTTGAAGACGTATAGAAAGATATTTATGGACTGAATATAAATTTGAAATTAAGCATTTGTACCAACACTTAGTGCTTCATTTTGTAAAATTAGTATTGATATGATATTTTATGAAACAATGTACTTACGAATCAGCTGTATTTAGCCTATATAATAGTCTACAAAGTTTAACTTTCAGTCAGTTTAACTTCTGGTCAGAAAAATTCAATCTGGAAAAGTCAGATCGTGCTATCTATTCAAAACAGGCTTCATTTCATTAAGATGTTGCGGGACAGATTGCATTACAATGGCAAGAATATAATTTTTTTTGGAAAGAATATAAATATAACTTGTTAGAGATGACGATTTTACTAATATAGGAATTTACTATTATCCGTTTATTCTTGAAAATAAATGATATCAATGAAAACCATTTAGTCAATTTTTTACCTTGGGATGAGAGTCTAATAATTTTCCTTGGCTCTATACCACTGCTATTTCACAATATGTATTATATCCACATAAATAAAAATTAAAATCTCAATCCGTACCGAGTAAAAAAACCCAGTCAATCACCGCGTCAATCGAAACTGGTTGCATGTTTTGACCGTGCAAAACCTAAACCGTGTAAATCGAGGGACAGGTTTGTCCGCAAGGTCATACGCCTCTCAAATGTCACCCGAAAGGACAAAATTTACATATGTGACTCTAAAAGCAAATCCTGGGTACTATAAAAGCTGGCTCCGTTCTACACCACTGATTTCATGTTGAGCAAGCATTGTGTTCATGTTGGTAAAGCATTTGGTAATAACAGTATAACAAAGAGATATCTTATGGATTTATTTATACATGGTAGAGCAAACGCTATGTTTGAATCCCGTGATCCCAGACCGATGTGTCTAGGACTGTAAATTCTCCTTAATCAGTGCTTTCAAGATTTTAGAGACGTCTCTTAGCAATCGAGTGCAAGGTCGTCTAAGAGTGAAAACTTTACAAGATGGCAACTATTTTGCGCTAACAACGCAATGTCAGAGGTCGATGTCAGCCAGACAATTATCTCTGAAGTTTCTGCACCTTTGGGAGATCAGTTTCGAAGCACACTGCGTAAAGAAGGCTTCACCAGTAAAAGCTCTGTGCCAGACGATCGACGATTTGTATTCTCCTCAATCCCTCCCGCAGGAGAGCCCGATTAACACAGCTTGATAGAATTACTTTTTCAGCAGGTTTAAGGCGTTGCTTTATACCGCGAGGCAATGGTCAGCTAAGTTGATTTTGGTTTTAGTGTAGCATGTTTTTAATGAACATTCTTGTGCAAGCAAGGAGAAGCCTTCAGGAATCTTCTGTCCTAAGAATAATAAATAAATAAGAAACGAGAAAACGAAAACAAGGAAAGATTTAAATCAAGAACGCCAAAAATACAAATTTTTCAAACACTCTACTAATAGTGAGAAATACAAGAGTAAAGTAAACACCTAAAATATTTTTAAATATTATATTTAATTTGTTTATATTTTTAAATTGAAAAGTTTTTGTGAGCTTGTTGAAGAGAAAATTTCCAGTAAATATTTTTTGGCTTCCCCACTTTTTTGGCTCTCAAAACAGTTCTTCGATTTTTAAAGTGATCTGATTGTTGGTAAAGATCTGATTTGTGTAATGCTTTGATCCTTAAAATTAGAAGATAATGCATAGAAGTGTACATAATTCAAAATGCTTTCAGGAAATACAATTAAATGTCGTATGGAAAGGAATTGTGACATTATTGAGTAATAGCAAGAGGAATAACGACAAAACCATTTAATATGCACGAGCAGGGTTCAGTTACTCAATTTAAAGTGTTCGTAACGAGAGATGAGGAGTCCAATCTATTTTGTCCAGGTTCAGATCTAGGTAGGGGGCGAGGTGTCCATGCTTCCTCCTCCTTGAAAAATTCTAGTAATGGTAACAAAGGAAAATGTTATACTGCAATAAAAATCAAATCTCTTTCCCCCCCCCCCCCCCGCCTACCTCCTCACACATACACTTTTAATTTTTTGCTGCTCGATGGAGCTACTATCCTGGGGTGGGGGTGGCTCAGTCGGTAGCGCGCCAGGCTCGTAATCTGTAGTTCCCAGGTTCGAGTCCCAGCTGGGTCAGCGTTGAGATTTATCTCCGCAAAACTCCCCGCCCTGCCCACGGTCAATAGGGGACACTGATGGGCTTGGAAAGGCCGCCGTCCGTCGGATGGGACGTTAAGCCATGGCCCCGTGTGCGGAGAGCCATACCCTGTGCACGTTAAAGAACACGCTGGATGGCCTTGACGGGAGGCTACAATCTGTCTCCCAACAGATGTTCCAGTGGGTCCCCTCCCCCAACCTTCTCTGAGCCTTCGGGGTCCATGTGACCTGGCCATTTAGCCCATGGTGTGCAAAAAAGTGCCGCTCAGAGGTAAAACAACAACAACAACAACAACGGGAGGCTACCATCTGTCTCCCAACAGCTGTTCCAGTGGGTCCCCTCCCCCAACCTTTTCTGAGCCTTCGGGGTCGTTGTGACCTGGCCATTTAGCCCATGGTGTGCAAAAAAGTGCCGCTCAGGGGTAAAACAACCAACAATCAATGGAGCTACTATCCCCCTCCTTTATTTTTCCCAGATACAGACCAATGCATGAGTGATGCATACGAGAGCATGAGTTCACATATTGGAAGTGTTGTAATTAGAGGTAAGAAAATTGATCAAATTTTGTGAAAATAAATCCCACAACGATGTGTGGCGCATATCTGAACTCATGAAGTGTTCTGTTGGGTAGCTGAAATCCTGCAATTCGGCTTCCCAAGGCATCCCACACGCTCAGTTACATTCACGTGGGGAAATGTGGCTAGTCAAACCATCCTACGAATATCTTCACTTTCAAAGAAAACGTCGAAAACATGAGCCTCATGGTTACGATCATTATAGTCTATAAGGATGAAATCAGGACCGAAAGCAACCTCGAAGAGTCTCCACCCGCTGGGCAGATTGTCTCCTTAAAAAATGTGAAACTCTCTTAGGTCAATCATCATGATGATAGTGCACACCATAATACCACCATCAAAATGGTCGCTTTCTTTGAAGTTACGTCGCTTGTTTCGAGTTCCTTGTTTTTTCCAGATATACACGTCAAGAATCAGTGTTGACACCCAATCGTTAACTATATGTGAAGAGCACATTTGCCACTGGCCTCGGATATCACAGGCGATGTTGTCTGCACCAGGTCCACGTTCTTAAGATCAAGGAGGTGAGGGGAACATAAACCATTGCTTTATGCACAGGCCTCAGTAATGAAACCTCTTGTGTACAGTATGTCTTGAAACTGCTGTTCTTATAGACTCTGACAGCTCGAGAGACAGTTGCTTAGCTATCGTTTCCCATGCCGTATTGACGTTAGACTGATAGCAATCGTCCTGAGCTATATCTAACTGATATCTGATATATAAACTGTTTCCACTATCGTTACCTTTTTTAGTTAAATCGAATATTAATGACGAAAACTGCAAATCTTTCCATAATTGAAAACTAATGTCACTTTAATTTACTAATGATGATAGAGCAGCTGTCATTTGCAAAAGAATTCGAAATATCAATTCCAATATATCAGAAAATTACTCTTAAAAAAAAAGTATGATCCTGTTCTGGTCTACAACTAACCTCTCCCGTTGATTGATAATGTCTACAAAGTCTTTAGAACAACATTTTGTTGTACATTTCATACCCGGATAACCCTGTCCCATCCTACCTAACCCCACGTCTTACATAATAATCCATAAGTCATCCTTTTCTGAGATGGTAAAATCAAATTAGTACTCCCAAAGAACACAAACTGTGCGAAACGAATATTAGTCACGATTCCAACTCTGCGTTAGCAACCCTAATTTACATGCTCGTGGTCATGTTAGTGAAACGTGCGCTCATTTTCCTTTTCCTCATTACAAAATTTAAACATACAGCATATTTTATGTCAACCCTTCATACATTTTTCGAGATACCATATTGTCTTTTAATCTTGGACACCAGTGTTTATAAGGGATGTGATTAACATTTGAATCAATTTTCTTTTGGACTAATACGTAATTGATTTTGCATATAGTAATTCACTCCATAATCGATACCTTTTTAGTGTAATCGAATATTAATGACGATAGCTGAAAATTGTTCACTTAATTGAAAATTAATGTTTCTTTAATTAACTAATGACGAAGGAGCAGCGGTCATATATACAAAGGAAATGGAATATTAGTTACAATATATCGAAAAATAATCCTCCAGAAAAAATAAAGCGACGAATAAGATAGCAGCCATTGGGATCTCATTGTTCTAAAAGTAGTTTAAATGATTAATTTGCCAAATCTAAGTGCTTAAAATTAAAATGAGTAATCAAAATTGGGTGATGAAGGTATCTGGAGTAAAGTAATAACTGATGATTACCGGTAACATTATTATTAGATCATAGTAACAACAAGTTCACTATGGAAATAAGTGATGTTTCACTTACAGCAGTGATGATTCTAATGTTAAATGAAATAGGAATTATCTCTGAAAATAATTTATAGTACTACAAAAATATTTTTGTAGTACTATAAAATACTATATTATATAAGTATTATACCAATCCCTTTTGATGTTGGTTGAGTTTATCCATATTACTCTGACGAAGTCTACCGATCGTTTTTTTGAGAATTGTTATGTAAAAAAAGAATATGTAACTGATTTTAAATTACTTAAATTCAGAAGATTTGTTATATAAAGTTTTTGAACAGAATATTGCTTTTATACAACCTTCTGTAACTGGAGACAATTGCTTTTTATTATTAACTCAGATACATTTTTATATCATTTTTTTCAACAACTATTTTTCGGAATTCAGGATAGTAGAAAGCCAAGATTTTGATTTGAAAAGAACTCTTTAGCGTAAAGAATTATGCGTAACCAATTTCGCGTGTAGATGTTGTTAATAACGTTTGAATATGTTGATAGCCGTTTTTCATAGAAATGATTTAAATTCCTAAAGTTTGATGAAATATTCATTCGATGTTTTTCATATAACCTTTCAATTGAGGAAGATTGATTAAAATTATTATCTCAGCTGAAATTTTTTTATCACTTCTTTCAATAACTAATTGTTTTTGGAATTCAAAATATACAATACAAAGCAAAGCCAAAAAATTAATCAAGCAATTACACACCAAGATATCTTGTTGAAAAAGTTTCTTAAGCTGAAAAATATGTGTAAATCATTTCCTATAAAGATATTTGGAAATTTTGTATAGGGTTTAAATTTTACTTCAGAGCAGCGGTTCCCAGCTTTATCGGCGTCATCGATCCGTTAAGAATTCTTACTATTTTTGCGGACCTTCTGTCAACTCTCTTTCTGCAGAACCACGTCCAATCACTATCTGATACATTTTAACTGAAATATAAATCTTCGCAAGGAGAACATTCCAAGAATGGGCTCTTAAATTCAAACTCTTCTTCTTTATCTGCTGTTCATTTATTGGCTATTTCGTAATTTGAATCAAAATATTTAAGTGAAGAAATTAGATGCTCCAGAAATTCTATTGTCATGAACAGCAAAATTCATCTTCTGATCAGCATGAGATTACCAGTATTGCCTTACTGAAATGACGCAATACCAACCAAAAATAATAAAACTTAACGCTGTTATGCAATCTCTGTAAATTAATTACTTCCTCTACTTTTTACTACCTTCGCTGATCTCTAGAGTTCAGGGGACGACAGGTTGGGAACCACTGCTCAAGAAGATTTCGTTTTATAGCTTATCCTTCAATTTAAAGAAAACATTGCAATTATGTGCAAAGCAAAAATGTTTCTTTAGCAAAACTTGTCATAATATCAAATAATTATTACGGCTGTTTCTTGGTAAACAGACTTCTCAGCACAGGCCCAGATCGAAAACAAAAATAAAGGGAAGTGGATGTCAGAGAAGTCTGTAATAAATTTTATAAAAAACGCAAAGAGGCCATACCTTGGAAAATGCTCGTATGGTAAATATGTCTAAACTTATATATTTCATGCATTTTTCAATAAATATTTAAAAACCACTAAAACGAATGAAAAAATGTTATACTACGATGTAAATGTAGCCTCTTGAATCCCCAAAAACACATCTCTTTTACTTTTTTTCTGGCTTGTTTGCCCCCTCCTCCCTTTATTTTTCTAGATACAGATCTGTATAATCATATCAATGTTTTCCACCCTATTACTCCTGCCAGCATTATCATAGAAGGGGTCATGATCCCCCTCTCCCTTTTGATTCAGCCCTACTTCAGCATATTAGTTTTAATTCCATAATATCGTGCGGCCTTATTTTCACTATTGAGCAATGTAGATAAATATTTCGTGCAATGTGCAAAGGCACAGAATTTCTTCTCTCATGCATCTCTTTCTGCGATGGATACAAAAAAAGTGAAAAGAAAAATATTTGAGTTTCTGGAAATGCAAAATCCTTGTCACAAACGTTCTTTGCGAATCGAAACTCGATGAGATTGTATTTGTCATTTCTTTGAAAAGTTCTGAACATCGTGAAGAGAAAAGCAATTTCATGCTTTAGCTGCTGCCGAATAAAGACAGTCTCCGATAACGTCCTTTTCCCAAAAAGAAATACATTCAGGTTTTTTTCTTTCTCTATTGTGGGAGAAATTTACACCATCTAACACGAAAACCTCGATGAATGGAGCCTGGGATGAAAATAAGATCTGATTTATATACATCGAAACTGAAGAGAACTTTTTTTTGCAATTGTATTCAGTTGCTCATGAGCTTAAGATAAGGAAAAATAGTTTCTGTTCAATGTCAAAAGGAGTAATGCAAATATAACGAAAACACTGGCATTTGATCCGACGTTATAAAACAAAGAAAGAACTTGGAATAAAGCCAAATAAAATAATACAATGGAACAATAAATAGTTTCTTGAACGTTACTTTAGTGAAAAAATCTCGGGTGTATAAAGAGGCAGGAAGGGATACTATCTGAGAACAATAATGAAAAGATCTTCGTGTGCAATCGAGAAAAGCGTGTTCTGCTGGCACAAGAAGAGCATGACAATTCTAACCAAGGCAGCTTGAGTTTTTCCTTTCTAATAGAGAGAGTCAAAATGATGAAGAGAGTAAAAACAATAGAGAGTGTAAAATATAGAGAGAGCCAAAATAATATAGAGTTAAAATAATAGAGAGAGTAAAAAACAATAGAGTCAAATAATGTAGAGAATAAAACCTGTAGAGAGAGAGTCAAAATAACAGAGTGAAAATATAGAGAGAGTCAAAAAATATAAAGTGATTCAAAGTAATAGAGAGTAAAAACCACAGTCTTTTTTCTTCCTCAGTGTTTTTGACCTATTTGCGTTTGAAAAGATATAACTTGGATATTGTTAACATAAAATCTTTAGTGTCGGTTTGAAATATATTCTATTGGCTAGATTATGCCAAAAGAAAATAATCTTTCAAGAACCAAAATGATTTAGAAACTACAATTGATATTGATGTTAATTACTACTATGTTTCATAATCCTGTATCAAGTACGATATTATCATGACTTGTTCGGTGCAATTTAAATTTCAAGCGAAACGTAAGCACACGCAACAGTGCGAATTCCTGTCATCTTTCAAAATTCGCGAAATATCATGTGCCGAAGCGAGTACTTAAATGTTTTTGCGTTCTACTAACCAAACGCGGTTTCAAGGACAGAGAATGGAATCATTTCCTATGAATTCGTCGCTTCAGAGGTCTTTAAAACACTTGAAAAATGCTTGAAATATGCCAAAGTTTAATAATTTTTTGCTTCCATTATCCTCTCGAGAGGATCTCATGCATGTTGCATCTGATTTAAGTCGGGAGATCGGGCTTGACACTTCATGCAGTTAGCAGTGCTATTCTCCAGATAGTGATCGACAAAGTGACAACGGTGCGGCAAGCACCGTTGTCACTTTGTCGATCACTATCTGTTTGCCTCATATGGTGGTACTAAGGGACACCTGTTTCGCCTCATATGGTGGTACTAAGGGATCCAAGATTTCATTCCTGTACGGTGCGACAGGAGACATAGCTGTTGAAACTATGTATAGATCTGTGCAGCCATCCAAAGATATATCTCCCAAATCAGGAAACTACCACCATAAATATTATCCGATATTTCTGGTATGATAGCGTGTTTCTGGTTCCTTCTCCATATCAAATAACACCACGAATCACTGTGGAGGGCTAATCTCGATTCATCAGTGAAGAGCACAGAATTCTGTTACTCCTATCCCGTTACTGTCCTGAGGCCAGTTGACATTATGTCTGCACCAGTTTAAACGGCCACTTTCTATGTTGTGGAATCAAAGGCATACACATTACTGTCTGTCTAGCATACAGGCAAAGCTAATGAAGTCTTCGACATACGGTAGCAGTGGATATCGCCACTCACTGCTGTGAGGTCCAATCACAGATGATATCGTGTTGATATCCTGTCACTCCGGGTGCGTAGAACTAGGTAGTGGATCTCCCTTGGGGTTGTTACCCATCGTCGTCTACTACTGAATCGTCTGGATGCACTCTGTCTTTGTTGGAAATCTACTTAAGTCTATGCAAAACACCAACGCCTCACATTAAGCCATTTCGCAACATCTGCTTGGCTTTTGCGTGCCT
The DNA here is from genome assembly GCA_038380435.1 of Ryuthela nishihirai. Taxonomy (NCBI): domain Eukaryota; kingdom Metazoa; phylum Arthropoda; class Arachnida; order Araneae; family Heptathelidae; genus Ryuthela; species Ryuthela nishihirai. Next base: position 20,467,638 of record JAWZYU010000020.1, read on the forward strand.
CGATCTGATCTATATCTCGCCACCGCAGTTCTTCCCATAAATGACGTTTGGTAAACGTGCTGGAAGTATTTTTCTCCCCTTTGTTCCCTTTTTTTAAGCGAATAGGTCAACATATTTGCTATTTCGACAACTCCACCTTGCACTTCGCAGGAGAACTGGAGAACAGTTCGAAACACTCCCCTTCGTCGCTCGAAGTATTTGCATATACTGCTGAGAGCGCCATTTATTTTCTTACCATACCTCAGTCCTGCATAGTAGCGATTTACTTGCATTCCTATCTTCGGAGTTTAACAGTATAGGATTTCTTTCATTAGTTCCTTAATTTATGGAAACCAGTGTAACACCAATTTGACATGCCACTCTCATTTAAAGTAGACAATATCATTTATTTCGATTTTATGACTGAATTCTCCTGGTTACGAGTTCCATCTTTGGGGACTATGATCAAAAATTACTGGGATTCGGATATAGCATTACAACTCTAGTATAGGCATTGGAAAAAAAATATCACGCCAATTCTCTACTGTGTGCTAAGAATGGTCGTGTCTTCTTATTTGTACGGCTTACTGGTGATATCTGCAAAGTTGATAATGTCTCGATGATATCCTACGTTTGTCTCTTACTTATTAATTCTCTTTCTACTTAACACACCACAGTCGGCGAGGTGTTTTTCTTATGTAGACTCTCTTCGAATTATATGATACGCTGAGAAAGCCAGGTTCTGCTAGGATCTGAGAAGCGATACGTTCGATTAAAAAAAAACTGTTACGACTGATGAACGTGCTACAATGAACTTGTGATTTGATGTATCATATTGATGCTCACATGTGCTGCAGCGTGCGAAGTAGTCACTAACCACTTCGAACGAACTTAACTTAAAACAGCAGAATAGGAGAGTTGTGATTTAGGAAGAAATTGTGTGAACGCAAACGTAGTTTTAGTCTGTGCACTATAGTATAAAGAAGAAATGTTTTCATTCAGTGTGTTCGCGGGAGGTTAAATAAGTTTATTTGTGAGATCGTGTTCGTAAACTAGTAAAGGAAAAAAAATAATTCATCGTTTGAAACGTGGTGATCAACGTCTGAAAAAAATTGGTTCTGAGAAACCAGTATACTTAGCTGGAGTTTTGGAGTATTAGATGACTAAAACCTTGGAACGAAGCCATTTGGTATATAGTTATTTTGTTTGTTTCGGAATTGGTAAGGTTATTCTTGATAGCTTACAGGTTTGTTAACAAATAAGATAGTACCACTTATCGAGTGTTGTAAAAAGCCTTATTTTATGCTTTGAGTGTAGATAGTAAGAATTATAGAGGAAACAATACTTTGTAAGAATAGTAATAAGTGCTATGTCCTGCTGAAGATTTATTTTCATACTGATGTAGATTTATGTTAGTTGAGTTGAGTTTATATAAATGTTTTCATTCATACTTTTGTAATAAATTACATTATTTTAGAAAAATTGTTACTAATTATTATTTTTGAACTCATGCTCAGTTTCCATCCATTTAATTCATAACCATACAATATCTCGATATTTTTTCTATTATGTACGGCTTTCACATACATTTCCTCGATATTTATTTCGATTTTCCTTGATTGAGAATAGAATAATCTTAGAATATTTGTTCACATTGATTCCATCGGTGTAACATGCAACCCAAATTGCTTCCATACATTTAATTTCATATTATTTCGTTGCGCATTAGCTTTCATTTTCCGTTATTAAATTCATTATTATAATGACATTATTTATTTCATTTATCATAAACTTTTTCTTAATCCTCAGAAATCCTCAGAAAATCCAGCCTGAGGTCAGAGAAATATTTCTTTGCTATTGAATGATAATCCAAATTGAATTCCGATGGGAATTCAATTTGGATTATAACTAGTTGCTTATATAAGTTCCATCCAGTATGTTCCTTAACGTGCGCAGGCATCTCAACGGAAGGAGACTTGGGACTCGAACTTGGATTGAGTTGTTTTACCTCTAAACAGCACTTTTTTGCACACAATGGGCTAACAATGGGCACACAATGGCCGGGTCACGAAAACTCAGAGGGCTTAGCGAAGGTTGGTGAATGGGACCCACTAGACAGTGGTTAGGAAACAGATGGTAGCTTCCCAGATATTCAATACGTTCTTCTGTGTGCGCAGAGTATGGCTCTCCTGCTACAGAGTCAAGGCTTTACGTCTCATCGGACAGACTTTCCAAACCCCTCAGTTTCCCCTAGTGATCGAAGGTAGGGCAGAATTTTGCAGAGATAAATCTCAATGCAGGTCCATGTGAGACTCAAACCTAGAAGCTGCAAATTACGAAGCTGGAAGCAAATGATTTGTTTTTATTCATTAATACGAAAAAAAGTTTTTACGTGCATTTTTAATAATAACTTTGCCTTTTACTTTCGCTTTGTAATCCTCTTTTGCATTATGATATGATGTATGCATGATTTCTGTATTCACAACTGCGCTCATTAATAAATAGTTTGATAGAAATGTTTCCTTTTTAGAAACATATATTTATTCTGCCTTCCCCCTAGCAGGAGTGGAAATAGGTTTTCAGAACTAGGTAGACCCTCCGGAATCAGTTGAAAAAAGACTATACTGACATAGTGACGTTAAGCAATACATAAAATACCTGTATAAAAGCCCAGGAATTATGATCAAAAGTATTATAAAGGAATGGATATAAATATAATGGATCTATTTACTGTCGCTAAATATACTGGATTAAAAAAAAACTGTGGATCTTGAACACAGTTTTTTTCAACTGTGGATCAGGGAAAAACTGACAGTTTCTGACAAAACTGTGGATCAGGGAAACTGTGTACACCCATATCCCCTCCACCAATTTCCATCCGTACCACTCACTGAAAATTGTTGTCCTCCTCTGAAAAGTATTTCTGCTGATGCACAATAGCAGATGGTTGAGCTTTGTCTATGAGAGTGACGACCTATATGTTTGGTAAGTAACCTAAGATATGTATGGTTCTTCCAGAACGTTTTCCCTATTGAATTTAAATCGTTACTACTATCGTACCTATATTTATCGAAATATGGACTCGACATGTCTCGAATCCTCTTTCGTTCTCGCCAATTTTTTTTGGGTTTCCTTTATTTCCCACCTTTGTTCTACTCTGTTCTTCGCCCTTCTTCTCCTGCGTTGGTGACGCTGCAGATGCACCACCAGCTATGTCCCTTCCTGAACAATCTCGAATGACAGAATTCATGTGAACAGTTTCCTGCAAAAGGGGCCCAAAGGGTTGGCTGATGCAACCTAATAGCTGTCGAGGAAGATACGAGCTGGCCAATGGTCAACTTCCACGACCTCCACTCTTTCTCTGACCTCGAACTATAGTTAGGTAGCCTATCCGGGAACGATCCAGACTGATTCATTGTCATTCTTGTTATGTTTCTCATTTCTTCTGCTGCTGACGCAAGTCTCCTCTCCTGACTGCCTGTGTGGGCTGTCGACCTCCTGCTGTCCACCTCAGGCAGGTACGTGCATCATTGAAGAGCAGAGGCTCATCAGAAAAATCTATTCTTCTTTTCTTATGAGCAGTGGAGCATGACCAAACAATCCGACCACCAGCGTCTCTTAATCTAACAGTGGAAAGGAGGAAACAATAAAACGATCTGTCTATTAAGCTGAGAATTTGGTGTAAAGGAATCTAAAAGGCACAAGTCGCACTAGGACTCTTTTCTTTCCTTGTGATCTAGAAGAAAAGTTAGAGACAGTTCCCGTTGTGGTTCCCCTCCCCTTTATTTTTATTCAATTGAGACATTTCTGCAATAATTGGCCTTGCAGTGCGCTAAAATTTGCCAATTCCTTGTCTCTGCCCGCATTAGCGGTGTTAAACAAATTGTGTGTATAAATAGAGATCTAAATTAATGAAACGTAAAGTAGTGAAATATTTTATGTATGAGATCTCTCGTCCTAGTCCAGGAACGAATTAGTTGGAACCATCCTCAATATGAGAGCATTAAACTCTCAAAAGATTCCCATTGCGACTACCGGCTTGCCCTCAACGAAATGTTGACCACAGACACATGGATTTACAAAACGCCATTTTGTCCTTTTCTTCAATTATTTGATCTAAAGAGAGCCCTCTCCACAAGCAGCTGGAGTTGGACACGACATTACTATTACTTTTCCTTTGTACATAACAGAGCCCTATCAAATATTAGATAAGTCCATGTCTTGCCAATAGAAAGACAAATTGGAGACTCAATATCTTTAAAAATGAATTTTTTTAGGAATGAAAGTGAAGGTAAATTAATGATAAACTCAAATTCAAGAATATTTCTTCAGTGTTTAAAGAGTTAGGGATCTGGAATAAATAAGAGCAGGGCCATTCTTCACCTAAAAGTTCCTCAAAAATTGATGAAATTTGAAAGAATTCCGAGACGAACTTCTCGAGCAATTTCTTTTAGTAAACTGTTTTATAAACAATTTTTGCATTTGAGATAATTTTTTTATGACGCGAATCTTTTCACGTTAAAATTTCAACTTATAGAACACTTTAAAAACTGAACGAATATTGCTGAAATTAAACATTGAGGTCTGGGATACACACACTGCGGTGTTGGGTGGGTGAGTGGGTAAAGACATTCAAAGGGTACGCGATGATGTGAAATTTTTCTGCTTATTTCAGTTTTTTAGTTATAATTATTGCTAAAAGTGGGGTTAGCTGGTGACAAATGGGAAGTGGGGGAGCCCTGAGAGTTTTGGAAAAATAAAAAAAAGGGCATGGCGCAGAATAGTTTGGTAACCCTTGATTTAGATTTTCCATTTATATTTGTAATTTATCTTAAGCTTCTTTCCGCAAAAAAAGTTTATTTTTCCAGACAAGTGCGGATTTGGCAAAGTCGATATCTCACCAACCTCGCAATATGGTGTCCTCACGTTCGAGTCCCAATTGTGCCGGTGTTGAGATTTATCTCTGTCAACGCCCACCCTACCCTCGGTGAGACACCGATGGGTTTGGAATTTACCGCGTTGTATCACAGTGACACTGCAACTGCTGGGTCCGAGTTCGTGTCCCGGTTGAGTTGTTTTACCTGTGAGTGGGAATTTTTTGCCCACAGTTCGATAAATGGTCCCCTCACAAAGACCCCGAGGTCTCAGAGAAGGCTGGAGCAGTGGACCCACTGAATAGCTGTTAGGAGACAGGTGATAGCCTCCTGTCAAGGTCATCCAGCATGTTCTTTAACGTGCACAAGGAACCATAGCTTTACATTCCATCTGAAGGACAGCAGCTTTTCTAAGCCAACAGTTTTCTCTACTGAATGAAGACAGGGGAGGGGGGGGGGAGTTTTGCGGAGATAATTCTCAAAGCTGGCCTAGGTGGGACTCGAACCTGGGAGCTACAAATTACAAACCTGACGCGCTACCCACTGAGCCCAACTCCAACCCCCAGTTATATCGTGGTCGTTTGTTCTGTCATAGTCTTCAGAGAAGCTAGTAGCTTTGCTGGCCTGATCACAAATTCAAAAGAAAACTATACGGTCCGTCAGATGGCATATTAGGCCGTGGCAACGAGTTCAAGAAAGCCATGCCCTGTGCACGTTATAGAATACGCTGAAGCTATACCTTCCCCCAACCTTTGAGACCTTGAGGTCCTTTTGAATCTGATCATGTAGTCCATCCTGTGCACAAAAGCGCCTCTTAAAGATAAAACAACCCAACATCATTCAAGACACTGTGCTCCTAATTTCGCTTTCTATTTGCATAATGCTGAATTCTCAAATGATATACACGGAACGTTCAATTAATTATGACCACCTCCATCTATGCCATGTCAGTGGAAACTAACTTCGAAGCTCTATAACTTTCTAAACTTAGCGATTTATGAGAAAATGTAACATAATTAAAGATCTCAATCAAATCATCCTAAATCTCGTTTCTCAACAATATTCCCTTATTATTTAAGGAGTTATGGAAGTTTGAATATCTAACAACAGCAATGCTTAACTTTAGAATTCAACTTAGAAGTTAATTATAATTTCAATAAGAAGTATTATTTCACACCATTTGATACAACAGATGTATATTTGAAAAGTTAATATAAATAACGTTTCGACATTTTAAAGTCAATAACAAAGCGAACGTTATCGAAAAATCGAGATTTAGATAGATTTAATTGAGATCTTTATTTTATTTTCAGCTACATTTTCTCATAAAACGTTTAGTTTAAAAGTTAGAGCTTCAAAGTTAGCTTCAACTTATATAACATGGAAAGAGGTGGTCATAATTCAATGTTTTCTGTGTAAAAGGGCGTATATTTGTTGAAACACAAAATATATTGAAAATTTCCCACTCTAAGCGAAAAAAAAATAGGAATAATAAAATAATGGTAATATAATCAAATAACCGTAAAACTCGGAAATATTCTTTAACGCATTTTTCTCTCAGTATTGGAACAAACTGGTATAAATTCATGTAAACACCAGCAGTGCTTTTCATGCAATTCTTGTGAGTTAGTATAGCTGCTGAAATTCGCAAAGAGCAACTCTAAAGGTTTCCCAAATGTATACGAAAAGGAAATACTTGAGTTTAAAGTGAAAAGCAAAAATTGTAGAATATATTCGGGTGTATTATCTTTGAAAGAAGAAATAGAAGAAAGTTCAGCATTTCCACAAAAAGTAATAACCAGGAGCAACTCAGCTGCTGAATCAAAACCTGTCACTCGTTGCATTTGATCCAGAAAATGACGAGCACAACGTTGCTTTAATATGAGACAAAGATGGGAAAATAAAATGTTTTTTCATTCGTTATAATCAATAGTGTTGTCACAGATGAATGTCAATAAGCAAATCAGAGAAAAAAATGGTAGAACAAATAACATTCTGAAATATAATGAATAATGTACGTAAATGTTTAGCAGGTGATTTCACAGCTGACAATGACTGGTTTAAGTTACGAAAATGAAATCTTGTATGTTTTATTGCATTGTTTTGAAATTTCGATGATTTTTATTGTGGAACGTAATGCGTTTTCTTTTGCTTATATATATCATAATTTGGTTATTTATTAACTAGTGCGAATTTACTGGTTCTCAAGGAAAAGTAATTTTAAATTTATATTAAACTAAAAAAAATACTCCCTCAAGCAGCTGCTTGCCATAGAGGTCTAACAGGAACCTGTCTGTTTATACGCCATAGTAGAAGGTCTGAGAGGATGGCAGGACCTCAGCAGAAAAACGACACAAACATCCATGCCTGACCTGGGGCTCTAACCCAAGTTCCTTAGATTAGAGCCAAGCGCGCTATCCACTAGGCCATGGGACGGAACTACTCTGAATATAAATTTTTAGATGGTCCTATGCAGCCCCGGATCTAGAATAAAATAAGAGGGGGTGGAAGAAACTCAATCAAGCAAGAAAAAAAGTAAAGGGAGGGAAGAGACTAGATTTCCATTGCAGTATAACATTCTCCCTTCGTTTCAGAAGTCTTTAACGAATTTCTTGAAAAGTGCATGAATTATACCTAGGTTGAACATTTGTTTTGTCTGTAATACCCTTACTAGCATTTGAAAAGGTGGGGGAGAATTCCTCAGAAGAAATCAATGCAGTGTAACTGTATCCTCAGAAATCAATAGAGGCGGGGGCAACTCAAACGGTATCGTCTGCGGCTTGTAATCTGCAGTCCCAGGTTTGAGTCTCAGCTGGACCACTTTGAGATAGATCTCGCAAATTCCCGCCCTGCCCTTAGTCAGTAAGGAACACCGATCGGCTCGGAAAGGCAACAGGACGTCGGATGGAATGCTACGCCGTGGCACTGTGTGCGGAAGAGCCATAACCTGTTCCCGTTAAAGAACATGCTGGATGCCCTTGACGTTAAGTTATCATCTCTCTCCTAACAACCTAACTGTCGAGTGGGTCCCCTCCTCCCAACCTTCTCTGAGCCCTCGAGGTTTTTGTGACCTGGCCATTTAGACTATTGTGGGCAAAATAAGTGCAGCTCTGAGATAAAACAACCCAACCCAGTGATCAACTGCATCCTCAGATGAAATTATTACAATGCAATGACATTTTCAGAAGAACTTTGAGCAGCTCAATTGCATCCTCAGAATATATTAAAAGGGATGATAATTTATACTTTTTTGTCATATAGTATTCAAGTTTGAAATCGAAAATAGCGTTTGGTAGTTGCAACAGAAAAGATACGAATCTAGTGGGGAACAAAGAAGCACACCTCTTACACTTAAGAATGCTAGTAATGGCAGTGGAAGCTGAAAACTAATAAATTTATACATATTTCACGCACTTTCAAAGAATGGTTTTTAAAACATCTAAAGCGAAGGTGACAATATTACAGCACAAAGGAAATCCTGTCTCTCGCCCCCTCCCACCCCTCCTTTATTTTGTTTTTCTAGATCCGGGTCCGCATCTGGGAAATTTACATATATCGGATAAAAGAAAAGATACATACACTGCTAAAAGTGGAAATCGCAACACCGCAAAGGAAGTGATGTATATATCGGTAACTGACATGACTGAAGCTATGAGGGTAGATGTGCAAATGATCAAAAAACGAAATATGAGAACGCAAGGTACGTGCATTTATTGATGATTCATAAGAGTATAATAGACCCATATCGAGCGGTTAAACAAGACTGTAGACGTCGACCCATAAGGTCTTACACATGCTCAATGGGTGACAAGTCTGAGGAGTTTGGTGGTCATGGGAGAATGTTCACACCTTGGAGACTGTCCATTATTGCACGTGCAGTGTGTGAAGTGGCATTGTCCTGCTGCTGATGTTCAGGCATGATGGTAAGGAAAGGTTATGCCACAGGATTAACGATGTCATCAATGGAACGTCTTTCTATTAGCGCACCAGAAACATGGAGCAGAGGTGTTCGGCCGCCATATGTGATGTCACCCCATACCATTTACCACGGTGGGGAGCCGTATTGCAGCTAATAGAATAGGCTTCCTCATATCTTGACGATACCGACACCATGCTGACAAACGGCCATCTGGCATGTTGAAGCAGAATTGGAATTCATCTGCGAACAACACTCTCCTCCATTCCGTAGTCCAATGTTGCCTTGCTCGACACTAGTGGAAACAGCATAACTGGCGATGTCGCTGCAATGGGTATGCCGAACTGGACGTCTTGCCCTCATTCCTGGGTCATTCAAACGTTGTCTAATCGTTTGTGTGGAGATCATGGTACCTATAATGGTATTCAAATCATTCTGCTTCACAGTTGCTATGGTGAAAGGGTCGCGAACTGCCCTCCTGCAGAGCATGCAATCTTCACTTTCTGTGGTGTGGCGTGCTGGTCTCGTACCTGTCCTTCATGCCATTTGGTGCTCCATGAAGTTGTGGAAGAGGCACCATTGCACTGTGCTCACATTGCACCCCATATGTGTGACAATTGCTCGACAGCTGAATCCGAGCTCTCGCATATCGACGATTCACTTTCTCTCTCTCTCAGAAGAGGTCAATTGCGCATAAGGGTTCGCCGGCATATCCAAGGCATGTTCCGAACATTTACACAGCATGCACTCCAACCTCTCTGCCGGTGATGCTACGATGCAAGCTTGTGGCCTCCGGAATTTATCCACGGCTCTGTGCGTATCACATGTCCACTTGCTGCTGAACTTTGCTCATTTGCATCTATATATCTCATGGCCAGGGAATTACTTACGCCTCCTGCGAATTACATATATCTATTTCCATTCCTTCTTGGTGTTGCGATTTCCACTTTGAGCAATGAATATTTTTCTCCTAATACTGAGCAAAAATGGTTTTATACAGTGAGTTAACTAAAGAAATTAAATAACAAATAGAATAAAAATGTAAAAATATCGGAGAACAGAAATCGAATAAGTTATAACATTGTTTGGAATTTACACAATATGGTATTTCGACATGTGTGGCACTGATCTTTTAATTTTAGTAACTTGATTAATTTAAGGATTTTTTTCTAACTTCTGTTCTTTTTTATGTCGATGAAGAAATACTTACTGCTCTACACACATTCAAAACTGCGATCTTATTCTAAAACATATACGCAACTGCTGAAACTTATTTTTTGAATACAGCATTACCGTAGATCCAGACTAAGTGTCAAGTGTTAATAAGTGATTCACTTTTACTATTACTTCCAAATGCAATTAATTAAAAAACCGAAACGTAAAGTATATTTATTCAAATTATTTTTTTTCTTCCCTAATAGTAAACCTTTCTTTCCTCGACGGACATTCCAGCAGTTGACATTGATGATAATCTAATTTGAAACTGAAGGGAAATGAAAAATATTTTTCTAACCACTGGACTCTAATTTGTTCAGAGCAAATAAAATACTTTTCCTTTCGTTCTGTAAATTTTGTTTCTTTCCTTGAGATTTTAAATCTTCAAAATTACACTTTGCATATTGCCTGTAGCAAAGCAATCTGTTTTTCCTTTCATAATTAGAAATAATGTTCTTTTTCTACGGTATTCGCTCTTTGAAATGGTTTGCAACTACACATGGCTTTCCTTCCTTTCATTCTGTGACTCCCCTTAACCGTCACTTTCCTTAACTTGCAAAAACATAAACGCTGGAAAAATTCCTCCTGCCAATTAGCAAGAAATTCATTTCACCATGGATATGACAGTGTTTGTAAAGGTAACTATTCAGTTTACGCAGGGAGTTTTTGTGAGTGATTTGGGTGTTTCCAAATTCTCATTTTGGGCAAATTTACATAAAATTTGTATAAACAGTACTGTTGCATTTGAATGTTTGGAAACCGAGGGTGAATTCGAAATAAGTAAACAGACTATAAATGAACTAATTTAATCACTAAGGCAATAAAATTACATAAAATCATTCTGAACTAATCGCACTAAACACCAATATGCTATCTATCGGTATTAAATGATCCTGTGATCAAAATTTCTAGACTATCTGTTAAACCAAAAGCATTCTCTGCAATACAGATATATTACAATTTTACTTGAAATGATGACTTTCTTACTAGTTAACTATCTACAATTTCACAAATCAAAATTGTCCCTAAAGATTATTTTTCTCATTACTGAACGCGCACAGATCAAGATAAACCACTTTCTTCTACACATGCATTCTCCAGACTACGGCTGTATTCTTTTTTAACTTCATCGTTCAGACTCGTTTGTGACGTAATTTACACTTCATGCTACACCTGGGGTGCCACGTAATACTACAGTCTCGTTTTCATTATTGCATGTATGTATTCTGTTTCAATATATTTTATAGTGTTTATCTGTCTCTTTGTCCGATAGCTCCTCCGAAACGGTCATAGCTAAGAAAAGGCCACCTCGATTCCATAAGCCTGGACACTGCAGTAACAGAAGACCTAATTTTGAAAAATTAGCAGTTTTAATTAAATCATCGTTTCTATCCAGTTAAAAACAAACTGGTAGTTATTTATTTTAAAAAATTTGGTAAGTTTATAATATTCCCAAATAGTTTAATAAAATCCTAATGAATAAATTACTTTATTTAAACTGGTCTTAAAATAAATGTCTTTAATTTAAATTTTATACCAATTTGATTACTTGCATGTTAATGCGTAATTAATTTTCCTCCTTTCTTCCCTCCTTTTGTTCAAGGCTCTCCAGGCCTGGTGCATCAAGGTGACGTTGGCTAGGATTCACCAAATTTCGTCAACAGCTTCATCAAAACGAAACTTAGTGCACTGTGTTTCGTTTTAATTGAATGAAACCCAGATGTATCGCAATTCAAGGACTTCATGCCATCTATAGGGATAATGCCAAAATCCCCGCTAACTACGGTCCACTAACTACGGTATGGCGAACAATACTATAGAAGTAAAGTTCATCCATCGGTCAAAATCTAAATTTAATGTGTCCCGGATCGCCACAAATATGGATATTGAATCCAAGTTGCCTCGGCTCCCATGACGGGAGCTCTTAGTCCGGCCCGTGCATCTTAGACTGTCCAACCGGTGCCACTCTGGTCAGCAATGCCTTCAACTTCATTGAGGCACTCAAGGCTCCCCACTTCGAGAAGATGGTTCCTATTCGGGGGAGGGGGGACTGTGTTACGTCTTCCAAAAATTAAGTCCTCACCCAAACACAGGCTGCGAAACTTATATCCATTGATAACTGTCCCTATCAATAAAGTATTACTCCATTCAAAAATTTCAACCCTTCATTCATAAGATAGACACCAACACCAGCAGAGGTTTTGGACACTTGGGTCGTGTTGAATCCCAACATACTGCAATTAGGAACCCGATCTCTAAAACTCTTCGCAGCAATACACAAGTACTAACACCACACCATATTCGGGACCTATCTGTGAAGCTAATCCTCCTTGCCCTAACACTTTGGCCTCCACTGACCTCGGCTGAACGGTCTTCCAAACCAACAATGTATCAAATAAGACCCTGATGGCATTGAATTAATATGAATGGTACTTGGTATACTCAGGTATTTTTACCATAGTTGTTAATGGTTTTAGCCAATAAATAGTATCCCTTAGTATTCAACCTAGTTGCTGGATGTTGATGGGTTGTTTTACCTCTGAGCGGCACTTTTTTGCACACCATGGGCTAAATGGCCAGGTCACAAGGACCCCGAAGGCTCAGAGAAGGTTGGGGGAGGTGCCCACTGGAACAGCTGTTGTGAGACAGATGGTAGCCTCTGGTCAAGGCCATCCAGCGTATTCTTTAACGTTCACACCGTCGTATGGGACGCTAAGCTGTGTCCCCGTGCTCTCCTGCACACGGAGCCATGGCTCAGCGTCCCATCTAACAGACTTTGGTCTTTTGAATACCATCGGTGTCCCCTACTGACTGTGGGCTGGGTTGGGAGTTTTGCGGAGATAAATCTCAACGCTGACCCAGCTGGGACTCAAAACTGGGAACTACAGATTATGAACCTGGCGCGCTACCGACTGAACCACCCCCGCCCCATTTTTTGCTGGATGTAGTGAGCTTTTTCAGCTTTGAAGTCTTTACTAAAGTAATATTTTAAAATTATACTTGTATAAATCGCCGACTGATAGGACGGCTAACTTAAAAAATATTTCGTTCTTGAGGCTGGAGTTTCCATAAGGATGACAAATCAATATTATTTTTAAAATACTGCTTTGTATTCTAAAATGCGGTCAATATGAAATGAGTAAGTTGAACCATAGACTGAAGCGATATCGAATAATAGATTCACATAAAGATTTGTATACTAAGACACATACGTTAATGGGAACTGCACTCTGTAATATATAAATTTTACATGCATATCTTCTAAGCCTATCACAGATTAGTAATATGGGTCTTCCATCTGAAATGCTTATCAATAATGCAACCTATATAATTAAATGATATAACATTCGTTTTGAACTAGACTGACACAGTCGTCACTTTTCATCAACTGAAAATGAGTTTCGTTTATACCTGTAACGGAATGAGCTTTGGCAGATTCTACCAAGTGGGTGGATGTACATAACTTTGGTTTTATTACTGTTCGAATATATGAAAAATAGATTTTCATTAACCATGTGGCTGTTTTGTTAAGATCATGTTAGGAATTGCAAATAACTATTTTCAAATTATAATCAGAATTACTAATACAATACGATAGGCGTGTAGGAAGATGGATCCAGAAAAATTAATATCGAATAAGTCGTTAATGTATATATTAAAAAGTGTAATGAGCCTAAAATTGACCCTTGAGGTACACCAACTTTCCCGTGCCAGTTTCTGCTTCTGGCCCAATCACTGTAGCAATATTGTATTGCTTGCTGCCTTTCACAAGATGTATTTTATCAGGTCCAGGAGATTTTTTTATTGCATTGTTTCCCGTAATTTTTCCAGTGAATGTCAAACAACGGAAGCGATGTTATTGATTTCCAAGCTTATCCCGTGAAACGGTGAAACCCTTTCTATCTCATTTTAATTTATTATCTTTCGAAAGCACTAACTAAATCGACGTTAACTGTGCAATTACGTAACTATAAATAAATAAAATAAATAAATACCCCCTCAAGCAGCTGCTTGCCACAGAGGTCTGACAGGAGCCTGTCAGTTTATATGCCAAAGTAGAAGATCTGAGAGGATGGCAGGACCTCAGCAGAAAAACAACACATACAACCATGCCTTGATCCGGGGCTCGAACCCAGGTCCCTTAGATCAGTAGCCAAGCACGCTAACCACTCAGCCATGGGACGGCACGTAACTATACCAAGTACATATAATCATTGTTAATGATAAATGAAAACGTTTTGCTGCAACAAAACTGCTGCTTACCTAACGGAAACGATGCACACCTGTTAGGGTCATCAGCAACTCCATTAAACCTATCAACTATATATACACTAGGTAATTCCCTAACACACATATAGGTTACGAGCTGAAACAAGGCAGCACAATTTAGTTCTCGAAATATATCTAACTTGAGCAGAAATTAACACACTCAGCCAATAATGTCCTGTTCGACATTGCTCACCAACCTCATTCTTGTTCTGATCCCTTTCACACGCATTCAGGAACATGTTCATAACTCTGTTGGTAATCGAAAATTGGATTCTGGTCGAGAGACAAGCGAGTGTGGACGTTGTTTTTGTGCTTCTGATTTGTTTTGAGTTTTCTTTGAATTATTTTCTACAGTGCTGACATCGTCTTCGATTTATGATTTGGGCCTGTGCCTGCTTCTATTCTGGATACCCAGATTGAGCCTGGTGAATTTGGCTTTTAATAGTGAACTTTTAAAGATTGAAGAGCTGACGTCATTAACCGTTTTTATCAGTGCTCCATTGTGTTAAAGTGTGAATTGCCGGATGTAATTTGCTGATTATAAGATTTTGTGTTGTTTAACGCTGTGGTTTACAGGTTTTTCACTAGTTTCTAAATAACATGCCTTCAAACTGTAGCAGGAAAAAGAAATCTTCAGTACAAGATGCAAATCCTAAATTTAAAATTAAATCAAATAAGCTACAAAAATTAAGCAAACATACAACTTCCCAAGAAGCTGATTGTGATGAACCTTTAAAGGCTGTTGATTCTTCATTCCTTGAAGATTTAAAGATGTCTTCAGAATTTAAAGATGACTTCACCTAGGAAGACAACGGATGATAATTTTTCTGTGAAAGACGATTCAAGTTCTTGTAATTCTACAACTTCAAAGGTGAGGAAAATAACAAAAGATATCCAAACAAACCTGAACTCGGACATTAAAATGAACTTGAACCTAAATACAAATAAAATCAGTGAATAATATCAATTACCAAATAATGAACTCTCCACAAAAGCGGAAATTAAAAATAACTTGACTGTATTAGTGTCTGGTGTCAAAATATGTCTTAAAACATTAGGATTAAAGAACCTTGCATCTTTCTTTTACAAGTATCTAAATCATAGATTCCCAACGGGGGCGATACCGCCCCCCAGTGGGCGCTGTAGCCTTCCATGGGGGCGGTAGCGGATCCAGAGGCAAATGGGGGGCGTTGAGGCAGTCAAGAGGGGCGGTCAAATAAATAAATAAATTTAATGGAATTTTCTGTGACAACCTTTTTATCTCTTCTATTCTGTGGTGTCTTCCTGGTGATTCTGGTCATCCACTACCTCATCCGTCATGTACAGCTTTTCAACTGCAGCTTGGACAATAAGTTCCCTGCTACCGCCTACTAGCGTACTGGTACGTCTGAAGTCGACTGAGATGCTCTCAAAAGTTCTCTTCAAGATCACAGATTGGATATAAGCTTCAATATGTTTTCCCACTCCAAGTCGCTTTGAGTATGCTTTATGGTACGTAGTTACAGTACCATCCCACGTCAGAACATAAGGTATAATATTAACATTACACTTGTGAATTAGGCTCAACTCATTAGCCAGCAGATCATACTTCCTCTTCTTTTCAACCTCTACTGTCTGCAGGTTATCCTGAGATGTTATTCCTACTTCAATAATTGTAATCTCATTCAATACCTTGTAATGCACTACTATATCAGGCTTATTATGTTAGACATGTGTGTCCGTCCTGATAGGCAAATCAACCTTGATGCAATAATAATATAATAATAATAAATTTATTATATTTAATATTTTTTATAATTATTTTTTAATATAATAAAATACTTTGAAAATACCTGTTTTCATGAATAAATATTTTATTTAGCTATGTAAATTATCTTATTGTTATCGCGTTAATAAGCATTTTTAAATTAGCATTAGGTATACCTATACCTAATTTGTTTTAGTTTAGAATAGATTGACTGTGACAAGTCCTTGCAAGTTGGTAGGCAAACACGCGGTTCATGCAATTTAACATGTTTCGACAAGAATATGGGAGCTTGAAATGACTTGTTTACGGAGCAAGTGCGCCGGCATCGCAAACATACAAGTTAATGGGTGCACAAAATCAAATCTATAAAAGCGATAGCTCTAGGAATGTTTTATTATTTTTATGTGCTTCGCCGTGATAAATAGTCGTGAGTGATAAGTGTTAAAAGTCATTATAAACATTATTTTTATAACTATCGATAAATTGTTGAGAAGTTAATTTGTATCTGAAAATGTCTGAATCTACATCTAAAAAGAAATGCCGGCAGTACAGTATTGAGTATTTGAAATATGGATTTACGTAATCTCCTACAAACCAATCATTACCTATGTGTTTAATTTGCCGAAAGGTATTTTCAAATGAAGCTATTAAACCTTCTAGGCTACAAGAGCATTTAAATAAAATGCATGCTGACAATCAAGAAGAACAAAGATTTATCCTATTTTCAAGAACTGGAAAAGCAATATTTAAAACAGCCAACTATGTCAAACCTTTTTGCGTCATCTTCTAAGCAAGATGATGATGGACTACGAGCCTCATATAACGTTTCATTGTTAATCGCAAAAGAAGGAAAACCACACACATTTGGCGAGGAATTAATTTTGCCGGCAGTCAAAGAGATATTAAAAACTGTTCTTCATCATAAGACACCATCAGATATCATCAAAAAAATTCCTCTCAGTAATAATTCAGTGCAAAGAAGAATAGATGAAATGACAAAAGACGTTGAAATATCATTATGTGATTACTTGCAAGAATTAAAATTTGCAAGACTTAAAGACTTGCAAATTTTCCATTCAACTCGATGAATCAACTCTACCAAATAACGAAGCTATACTCTTATCATACGTACGATTTATAAAAGAAGAAAAAAATCATGAAGAGTTATTATTTGCTAAAAATTTGGAATCTGATACAAAGGGAGAATCTATATTTAATACCATGCAAAAGTTTTTTCAAGAGAAAGAAATTCCTATTTGCAATATTTTGTCTGTTGCTACTGATGGTGCTCCAGCAATGACAGGGCGTCATAAGGGTTTCATAGCGCATTTGAAACAAGCAGTACCAAATGTACTCGCTGTACATTGTATTATTCATCGTCAGCATTTGGTTGCAAAAAATTTGAATGAACGTCTGCATACGTCGCTCCATTACGTTATTAAAGCAATCAATAAGATTAGAAGCAATTCATTGAATGACCGATTATTTGGTAAGCTTTGTAATGAAAATGATGAAGATTACAATCGCTTGCTGCTGCACACAGAAGTACGTTGGCTCTCTAAAGGTGTTTGTCTGAATCGTTTTTTCAATCTATTTGACTCAGTACTGGACTTTCTTGAAGACAGAGACGAAAAATTGCGCGAAATCCTGATTACGTCAAAAAATGACATCGCTTATTTCACAGACCTGTTTAAAATATTTAATCAAGTTAATTTACAATTGCAAGGTGATGCGTTGAATTTATTTAAAACAAAAAACGTCATAGCTGTTTTTGCGGGAAAACTTCTTCTATTCAAACGAAATCTAGGTAGAGGTGAATACAACCACTTTCCCACATTATCAGTAGTCTCTGCAAAACCGGAAGATTTACTTACTTACTGCCAACAACACTTGGAAGTTCTTCATGTTGATTTTTACGGAGCGTTTCCAAGATATTTTAAACATGAATATATCGAGTTGGGTTTTAAATCCTTTAGCAAACACAGATACTGAAGAATCATCAAATTTGGACGAGGAACTCTTAGAACTCACGACTAACGAAGCACTCAAAGTAAAATTCAAACATGGATACCAAGAGTTCTGGCTTCAAAATTCAATACCAGTTTTCTACCCTGGATTGTGGGCAATAGTACAGAAGTTTTTAATCGCATTTCCTTCGTCCTACATGGCTGAGCGTGGATTCAGTGCAGTAGCTAATTTACTGTCAAAGAAGAGGAAGAGACTACACATCACAGAACGTGGCGATCTGCGATTGATGTTAACGAAATTGGAACCCGACAATAACAAATTGTTAACACTCCACCAGCCTCTACCATCTCATTAATTCTTTTGATTTATTATTAATTTTGTGTTTATCTCATTATTTTTTATTTCTTATTGATTCTGTGTTTATTTTTAAAATTTTAATAAACAATTTTATTGTACATTTGGTTGTCGTTTTATTAATTTCTGCTGTATGATTTTTAATAGATAAATAAACAGATAAATTAGGTACAGATAATATGCAACAATATTTTAATATTTCATATAAAATTAACTATTATGGACTAGGGGGCGTTGAAATTTTTGTTCTCTTCTAAAGGGGGCGATGGTCCAGAAAAGGTTGGGAATCACTGATCTAAATGATCACATCCCAGGCAGGTATTACAAAGGAGATAAACTTTTATTACATCATAAAACTATGGAGCAAAGAAATAAAATTCTAGAATTACAGAAATTAAATAACGTTGATGTCTTTGCTGATAATTTTATAGTTAAAAAATCTGTATTTGGTACAATTGCAGGAGTTAATTATGCATTAGATTGATGACTCTCTACTTGGTCTTTTAGCTGATCAAAATGTAATTAGTATTCGTAGAATGACCCACTTCAATCCTATCTTTGATAAGAAAACAGACGACCACTACCTTAAAATGCCCAAATTGTGCAGGAAAACATCCGGCTACCTATGCACGATGTGATGCAAAGATAATAGCTTGTCGTGCCAAGAATATGATGGCACATGGAAATATTAATTGGAACCAAGCTTTCCAGAAAGCCAAGAAATTACATCTATACGAAAAAAGAATGACTGACAATGAGCTTAACATTAGAACTTTTATGACTCTAAACTCCAATACAAGTCCAATTAATGATAAATTCCAATAACCCTTACCACTAAAGGACTTGAATGACTTTCCTAATATTACAAATACAACATCTACCTTGGAAGACAACCCAAAGAATATTACTGCTTCTTCAAACATAAGATGTGAAAAATCTTTTGCCATCACAGTAAAAGAAAACTAATTTGGGAAAAAAAGCTCATATTTCTTCAAACCCTGGATAATCAAAGCCAAATGAAGGTCAACTCTTAAACTTCCCACAACTAATCCCAGAAGAGGGAATCGCATTTAACTTACAATCAAAAGGTCAGATTATAAGCTTAACCTTAAAATTACTGAACCTCATATTGCGTAGTGGTCCACATCTTAATCATTTACATTGATCAATGACATTCTCCTATCTTCTATAAACTGCTCTCCATGAATACACAACCATGTTTTCTTCAATGGAAGTTCGAGGAATCATTTCAGGGTCTCATATTTTAAAGCACGTAGTTAAAACCCAAAATATTTATGTATTATGTTTACAAGAAATTTTTACTGAAAATATCCCTCAATTGAGTGGATATACTTCTTATATACAAAAATTTCTACACATTCCAAAGGAATAGTTATATACTTAAAAAAATGGATACCACAAGTAAGAATTAATATCCCAATATTACATGACTCTCTTGAATATATTGCAGTAAAAATCACTCTATTTAAATTTATTTTTTTTATTTTTGACTGTTATAATCCAGGTCAACTTATTTATGAAAATACTTATTCCAAATTATTATTCTACTTTCCAGGATAAACCCTTATTTGTGGAGACTTTAATTCTCATCACTCTTTCTGGAACTCCTGGAAATCAGACAGCAAAGGAAAACATTTACTAAAATTTATTGATGAACATAATCTTATAATTTTAAATGATAAAAACAAAACAATAAAAAATCCTCACAATACTCATTCAGTTATTGACCTTATTACCCTCTCAACAACAAACTTACTAAATTTATTTAATTGGTCTATCTCCTTAGACTCTTTTGGAAGTTATCACTTCCCTATCTATATCTTTCTTTCTCATTCTACAGCTAAAAAACCTTCTGTATTCCTAACTGATTGACCCTCACTTAAAATCTCCATCAGTCTCAACTTGATGAAACAAACCTCGATTATACTAAATTTTTCAATAATATTAACAATTACCTTAAAAAACACACTTCTTCCCATATACAAAAAAATCCCACACAATAATTCACACATAATATATATTAACAAACTATTTGCCATTAAAAGAAAAGCTGAAAGAAATATGATTAATAAAGGTACATTTAGAGACTACCAAAATTCTAATAGACTTTCAAAAGCTATTCTAAAAAAATTTAAAACTATTCAAAAATCCAACTGGTATACTTTTACATCTCATTTATCACCAAATTCAACAATAAATAATTTATGGAGAACTTTCAAAAGCTTACACAATAATGAAGAACCACCTATAACATCAAAGCCAATGCACTCTCTTGCTTTACATCAAAATGTCTCTATATCTTGCATTGCAGAAAAATTTGCTATTCATCACTTAAGTAAAACCAATGATTCCATACCTTTAACCAAACAATATGGTAATAAAATCTATTTCCACCAATTTTTTAAAAAATCACCACAATATTTTAAATTTACCTTTTAAACTATTTGAACTTAAAAATGCTATACAGCAATTAAAAAATAAAACAACAAATGAGCCTGATGGCATTTCAAATAAATTATTAAAAAAATTTAACTCCAAACTATTTATTACACCTTCTAAAATTATTTAATCATATTTGGAAAACTGCTAATATTCCACGTGGAATATAAATTATATGATTTTTATACATAAATCTAAAAAAAGATTATAAAGATCTTAACTCTTATAGGTCTATCTGCCTATCTTCAAAATTATTGAAATTATATGAAAGAATGATCAACAATGGACTTACATGGTTCATAGAACATGAAAATATATTAAACAAACACTTTTATGGTTTTCGACCTGGAAAATCTTCTAAAGATTTAATAATACATCTGTTAACAGATATTGAATCTGCTTTTCTTGATGGACAACACCATGTGGCCATCTTTATAGATATAAAACCTGCTTTTGATTCCATAAATCACAGTGCACTCTTACATAAATTAAAAAATCTAAATATAGAAGGCAACATTTACAAATCAATTTATAATATTATTACAAAAAAAAAAACTTCAAAGTAAAAATTGCAAATTATTTCTCACAAGACCACATACTTTAAAACAGGATTAATCCAAGGAGATATACTCTGCCCAAATTTATTTAAAATTTTTACATGATTTACCAAACCATTTTACTCACGACATAAATTATGGAATTTATTCTGATGACATTGTCATTTGGTTTCAACATAAAAACCCAAAAATAATAAAACATATTCTTCAATTAAATATAAACAATCTTTACAATATTTGTAATAAATGGAATCTTTCTATTTCAAACGAAAATACAATCATTTTACCATTTCTTATAACTAAATTTCCAATTCAAAAACTTAACTTATTTTTACATAATAAAAAAAGTAAAATTTTCAAAGATAAAAAATTCTTGGACATTCATTTTGATTTTAAACTAAATTGGATGAAACATTTAAATAAAGCAACTAATACAGGAAACAAATTATTTAATATTATAAAATTCCGAGGTAATGCTAAGTGGGGATGTAACATCAAAACCTTATTATATGTTTACAACCATATTATAGCCCCTAAATTTCAATATGGTTTTGAATTTTTAAATAACTTAAACCAACTCAAAAATAAATCATTAGAACAAATACAAACAAAAATTCTAAGACATATACTGGGTTTACCCAGAGGGAGTAAAGTTCTTGATCTATATGCTGAAACAATATATATATATATCACAATACAAAAGAAATATGTCCTTTACAATTCAATTGAAAGAATTATTTTAAAAAACAATACTCATACTATAATAGATAAAATCACGTCAAATCATCAAAATCAAACACTGAAAATTTTTAATCATAATCAACAAATATTTAAATATTATTAATAAGCAAATAAGTGGAAATCTTCCATCTGATTTCCCTTTTTAGACAAGTAGTCCTCCAATTATTTCATTAGATATTCCAGGAATTACCAGTAAAAAATCTCTAGATATCTGGACATTGAATTTACTCTCCACCTCTTACTTAAACTCTAAATATAAAACTTTCATCAAAATTTATACCGATGGTTCCTTTTGTGAACATACAAAATTCACATCTGGTGCATTTTTTGCCCCTAATTTAATAAAAGTGATACTTTTAAAATTGCCCATAAATCACCCATAACTCTAGCAGAAGCAACTGCAATTATATTTGGAATCAAATGGGCACTTCAATTTAATAACTCATATACTGTAATACTCTCAGATTGTAAATCAGCCATTAATTTAATGAATCAAAATTTATTTAAATTCAAATACCCAGTATTTACAAGGGACTCTTTAATATTAATTCATAATCACATATCTCAAAAACATTACATACACATACAATGGATACCCTCCCATACTGGAATAAAAGGTAATGAATATGTAGATAAATTAGCAAAAGATGCATTAAAAAATCAAACTTCCATACAATTTCCCCATTTCATCTACCTACACAAACAAAAAAACAAAAAAATTAATGCAAACTGAACTACAAACTTATTTTCCTACACAGGCAATAAATACCCATAGATTTAACATTTCAAATCAGATTCATAAATTTAATGATTTTGGCCTAAATAAAAAAGAAATCAACCGCATTATTAAAATCAAAACCAACTATGCTTACACAAATACAACACTGTATAAATTCAAATTAAAAAATTCCCCAAATTGCAATCACTGTAATGTCCCACACACAATAGCCCATATCATTTTTGATTGTCCATTTTTTCAAACACAAAGAATAAAATATTATAATAATTTAAAAAACATATAATATAACAAATTACAATTTTAAAACAATATTGCACGATGACAATAAGAAAATAAAAACTAACTTATATAAACTTATCGTTACATTTTTTAAAGATTGTTCTCTAATAGACACTCTTTAACATCTGTTTATTACACACATTCTTACATAAATACACTAACAACATGAGGAAAATACTAACAAAAACACAAATACACTCACTCACAACTTGAAGAATCCATTACAAAATTTATTTGTTTTTCTTTCTTCTTCACTGTACAACATGAAGAATTATAACAATTTAACTCATTTTCTCTCCTTTTCTCTTTACGATGAAACAAGCAGAAAATGCTATCTGGATGAGTCAAGACTCGATCTGTGACCGAGTCTTGGAATTTCCAACTTTGTGGGAAGGTTGATGATGATGATATTGGTAATCTGCATGCTGTATAGAAGCAACATGGTCGAAACAACGGAATGTGACACAGAATGCTGCTTTAGGATTGATGATGAATATCCATATAATCTGAACATTATTCACGTACTGAAACCGCGTAACACACAAGAATCTGACCAAACATTTTTAGTCAGAAGTACGGAACTTCCTGTTGTCTTGCTTTGAGACGATCCTAATTTCTTTATTAGAGTAGTGTTTCTCAAACTTTATCCTAACGGGGAATAATACTCAGGTGTTTCATCTAATGAAAATTTTATGAAAACACTTTGGTATTTACTAAGTCTAACATTCGTAACAAGTTATTAAGAACTCCGGGGAAAACGGTTAATAATACTTCGCGCAAAACGATAAATGGCGGGAGAAATGTTATACTGCAATGCAGTAAAACATTTTATTTCTTAGATGATACATAGTTATATAATGCATAGTCTCTTGGACCCGCCTATAATATTTTCTTGCTCCATTGAGTATATTTATATAGGTTATATAGGTTATTTATATTATATTGATCTCCATAGAATTTCGAACATCAATTAATATATATCATCTATTATATTTAATTCTGTTCAATTTCAAAATTGGTTATAAAAACAAAAAAAAATGCTTTCCGCCCCAACAGTTCCCTAGTCATATGGAAAAAAGATCAACAGCAAAAAAAGTTCATTTATTTTCATCATCATCGTCATCAGTTTATTATAATAATAAGGTTAAAAACAACATATATTTTGTAATACTCTTATTAACCCAAGAGCATCTTAGCTCATGTAGGTTAACTTACAAATTATTTAAATGCATAATTTTGGCAACATTGACACTCAACTTTACATAAGGAAAAAATATATACAAAAACAATAAAGAATTCATAAAAACGATTTAATTTTTTTTATTTTGACACAGAAAGCAGGCTGTCAGCATGAGTAATGCTCGTTAGATAATTTACAGTTAGAGATCTGAAATGCATAAAATTAGTTTCATATCGAATTATATTCGGTAAAGAATTAAAAATTTTAGGGGCCAAATAATCCAAATGTTTGTGCATAATTTCTTGTTTTGCAAGTGGCAACAGAAACTTTTTCCCATCATCTCGCATAGAATAATTTATATAATGCAGCACTGCATTATTGTTTTTAAAGAAGTAATTTAATGGTCTATAAACAAATAAGTGTCTCATGGAAATACACCTGAAATGGTATACTTACAAAAGATGGTAACAGTTTTATATTTATTTGGTAATATTTGAAATATAAATTTATTTTGCATTGAAATTAGACCCTTAATAATGAAATATATGTTCCTCCCCAACTTGTAATACCATACTGTACAGCAGACTGGACCCAAGGTTTGTATAACATTTATTAATACTTTATTACTGAGGATTTTTTTAAATAAAATTTATATAACGTCTGTCTAAGTGTGTATTTTAGTTTTCCAATGTGCATTTCCCAACTTAGGGAGGTATCAATATAAACGACTAGGTATACTAGACTTTGCAGCTGTTCAGTTTTTCACAGCAACAAACTGAGTAAATATTGCATGAAAAGGTATGCAAATTTTAATTTAATTAAATTTGGAATGTATGATTTCTTTTTCTGGTTAAATAGAATATACTTGGTCTTTTTCGTATTTAGATGCAACCCATATAAATCCAACCATTTCATCACACATTTTAGAGCAATGTTCATCTTGAAAAGGAGATTTTCTAGAGAATCAGCACATAAAGTTAATGATGTATCATCTACAAAAGTGTTAATATAGCTATTTATTTTTAATTTACATAGATCATTTATGAATATCAAAAATAAGGTTGATCCTAGGACTGAACCTTGTGGTACACCATATGAAACATGTTTTGGATTATTAAGGGTGTTAAAAAGACTAACACACTGTGTTCTGTGCTGTAAGTAGTCTTTAAACTATTTTAATACAACAGCACGAATGCCAATATTTTTTGGTTCGATAATCAAAATTTCGAGATCAACGGTGTCAAAAGCTTTCTCCAAGTCCATAAATACCGATAGAGTATATTGATTATTGTCCATGGAACGGAACACCTTTGACGTATAAATCAACAATACAGTTTCTGCACCTCTACTCTTCGTAAACCCAAAGTAGTTTTCAGAAGAATATTAAAACTCTCTAAAAATTTATCAATCTATTATTAACTAATTTTTCTAATATTTTTGAAAATACTGGGAGAAGAGATATCAGTCAGTCGATAATTTTGAAAATCATTTTTATTTCTCTTTTTGTAAACTAGAATTACAATAGCTTTCTTCATTAAATCTGGAAATGTGCCAGTTTCGAAGGATAAATTACAAATGTGAACCAATGGTTGAATCAAGTTAAAAGAACATTTTTAACAGCACTAATGGAAATATCGGCATACCCAGCAGATATTTATTTTTAAAACCTTTTATAATGTCAGTCAATTCCTTTGTACAAGTTGAAGCTAAACACATTGATTTGGCATTTTTACTCATATGGCTATTTTGATTTCTTACAATCCTATTCTTTGATAGATTTACTGCTATATTTATGTTGTGTTCTTTAAATTGGTTTGCCAATAACTTAACATTTTCTATTGAATCAGAACCACTTTCTAATTCTGAATATTTATTTTCATCCTTCTTCTGATTTATTATCTAGTGTGTCAATTTCCACTGCTCTGATATATTACCGTCACAATTTTGAAACTGAGTTGTAAGGAAACTGTTTTTTTGCATCTCGTATTTTATAATTATTTGATTACTAAAATTTTTAAAGCTACTTTCGCAAGTTTCATTTAAAAGGTATTTTTTTTGTTTTTATAGAGCTTTACTCTTTCTTTCAATAAGTTTAGTCAATAAGAATTTCGGAAGCAACCCATGGCTTTGCTGATTGTGATTTATTATGAATTTTTCTTTCCTTGGGTTAAATTTTTAATTACGAGATTAAATATGGTTAAAAATTATTATGTTTTTTTTTTTTTTTTAGAATATGTAATTTTTATTCATAAGAGTAAATAATACATAAACATTTACAATTTGACCCGCAAAGCTAAATAGCTTATCTGCAGGAAAATGAATAAATTATATTAAACATAGGTCATTCAGCCACAAAAATGGTGTACATCAAATAAATCCATAAAACACAACAGATAAAAATCAGCTAACTAGAAAATACCAAATAATTTTTTAATTCCATTTTAAGTCTTCTAAAAGAATCTATATTTAGTAATTCTTTTGGAATAGCATTAAATATAAGTGGTACTTGATATTCGGAGGTATGTTTCCCGTAATTATTTCGAAAATTTGGCAATTTGTAATAACCTTGGTTTTGAAGTCTTGTATTTTTATTATGTTGAGTTTTTAGTTTGTAAGTTTCGTCAAAGAAATTTTTAATTATTACATTATATTTATATAAATTGCTGTAGGATAAAAGGTTTAAAAATTTTAATCTATTGGTAGAAGTTTTATAAATTTTTTGCAAATGAAACGGAATAATATTTTTAGATATTATAGACTGCAGTTTTTCTATTTTATTTATGTTAGTTAAGTTAGTTGTTCCACGCATAATTATTCCATAATTTAAAATAGATTCGCATATTGCTTTATAAAATAGTACACATGTTTCCATATTTAATACGTATTTCAATTTTTGAATTTTTATCACCGATATTCTCAAGCTTTCACATATGTGGGATATATGGGCATTCCACCTAAAATATTCATCAAAAATGATTCCTAAGTAATTTATTTTATTTACTTGCTCAACAAGTGGGCAACTGCATAATGATTCATACTTTGAAGCATCCTTTTTTCTGCAATTTATTTTATGAGTTTTGATAAAGAGGTTTTGATGAATATGAAATCCTGTTGAATGAATAATCATCAGTTTTGTTTTTTTCTCATTTAAATAGATTTTACTATGATTTAACCATGTAATAATATTATTGTAATCTGTTTGAACCTCTGAAATGCTATTATTTAAATATTTCTGACTGTTTATTAAAACAATGTCGTCAGCATATAGATAAATAGCACTAATTAATTTTGTATTGAACAAATCATTTATGTATACTAGGAACAATAAAGGACCTAAAATTGAGCCTTGGGGAATTCCACATCATGTAATTACTTTTCTGCTGTAGCAGTTTTTTATTTTAGTAATTGTGTATCTGTCTGTTAAATAATTTCTAAACCAATCTAACAATATACCGCGAATACCGTAATTTTCCAATTTAATTTGTAAAATGCTATGATCTATTGTATCGAAGGCTTTCTTTAAATCTAAGAATATAGTTACAATTTTTTCCCTATTATTCAATGATTTATTAATATTATTTGCAATTTTGGAAATTAGTTGAATTGTGGTTTTTCCTTTTCGAAAGCCAAACTGATTTTCATTAATTATATTGTGTTTAAGTAAAAAGTTAAAAACAGTATTATAAATATATTTTTCCATTATTTTCCAACAAATAATCAGAATTGTTATTGGTCGATAGTTAGAAAAGTCCTCCTTAATACCACCTTTAAAAATAGGTCTTAAAATACCTATTTTGAGTCCAGTAGGTATGTTCCCAGTAAATATAATCTGATTTATAATTTTTGATATAATATTTAGTAGTTCTCTTTATTAAATTTTATATGTTTAATGCAAACATTATCGTAACCAGGTGATTTATTGGTGTCTAATGAAGTAATTATTTCATCAGTTTGTTTTTCAGTGATTTCATGTATATAGATAGATTTCAAAACTCTTTGTATAATGGTTGGAATATAATTTATATCGTCTTGGTGATTTGTATTTCTTATCTGTAAAATTAGTGTATTATAAATGTCATTGTAATTATTTGCTATTTCTTCCACAGATAATTTCTTTTTGGCCATATTGTCAATTATTACATCGTCCGATGATTTTTTCTGTTTTCCTTCTAATATTTCATATATTAATTGCCAGTTAGCCTTCATATCATTTTTTTTCATTATAAGTTTATTTCTATAATAAAGTTGTTTCTGATTTCTAATCTGAATATTAACCATATTCCTTAATTTTTTATAGTTATTTTTATAAGCATCGCTTTTATCATTGTTTTTAAATTTAATCCAAGCTTTATCTCTTTCTTCAATTAATTCTATCAAGTTCGGTGTTATCCAATTTTTGCTATGATTTCTTTTTACCTTTCCAACTCTCCTCATATATATTCTATTTTTTCCTAAAATTCCATCATAAATGTCTTTAAATACTTTATATAGGTTTAATTCATCCATTGAGTTGTCTCCACAATTTTCGAAATTCCAATTCGTTTCAGAAATAGCTTTGTTTATATTGTTATGGTCAAATGACCAATTCTTATTTTCCTGGTCTGTTTCACTATAATTAGTATTATTCAAATTGTTATTGGTGTTGCTAATCAGTGTTAAATGCATATAGTGATCTGCTATTTTGCTTGTTTGTATTATTGAATTTGCTGACATATTTTTAATCAGTTTAATATTAATATGGTCTATACAGGTTTTGGTAATTTTATTTTTTACTATTTCTTCTCTTGTAGCTTCCCTTATTAATCTTTCAAAATTCATTTCAGCCAATAGTGTGATATATTTTTCTGCGCCATGTTTTTTAGTATTCATTGTATCGATATTAAAATCACCTATTAAAATCTGATTTGGATCTTTTTCTGTATTTTCCATCCAGTTTCGGAAATTCAACAGAAAAGAGTTCACATCTGTACTAGGCGACCTGTATAGTGCTAAACATGATATATTATATATTTTTTTTTACTTTTATATATATATAGTTTCCGCTGGAAGTGTTTGTTGTGAAATAATTTCAATATCTAGATTTTCTTTATAGTATACTGAAATCCCCCTAATATTTTTATTTACATTATCATTTGTGATTTTATTAAATTTATCAATATTATATAAAAAATTTTCATATTTATTTACATTTGTTTCAGTTAAAACAAGCAAATCAATGTGTTTCATGTAATTGTTAATACTTAATTTTAATGAATCCCAATGTTTTCTTTGATTTCTTATATTAACATGAGCAATTCCCAATTTATTTTTGTGAATAAATTTACTATAATTATTTTCGAACCAAGCCTCCACTTCTAAACCTGGAGTTACATAAGCAACATCATAGTTGCTATCAAGACCTTCAAAATTCAAATCAGACCTAGCTAACAAGAATATTCATAAAAAAGCAAAAGAAAACAGCAAAAAAATGAAAAAAAGCAAGGTTTATCGGACGTATCTAAAAGTTCAAAAATCATCAAAGTTGGTGAACATATCCACATTGATAATTCTTTCACCATTTGATTTCCTCATTAGAACTTTTCCATTTTTGAACCAAACATACTTATATTTTTTTTTCTTTTGCGCACATCCTAGCTCTCCAGAAAAGTTCTCTGTTAATCATAGTCATGTTTTCATTAATAGATATTGATGTTCCTTTATCATAAGGTCTGCAATAGTGGTTGTAATTTTTTTTTCCTATTTTGTATCCAAATGTCTCTATCTTACCGTGTAACGAATTGGACAATTATCTTTGGGGTTTTGCTTTTATTTCTTTCTGGAAGTCTGTGAACTTTTTCAATCATATTGTCTGTGCAGTTGACTATGTTAATGACTGGGAAATTTTATACAACTTTATTTTAAGCTCTGTTTCATCCTCCCCTTCAATTATGGGAACACCATGAATTTCTATATTTTTATTGCGTCCATATTGTTCCACGTCATTAAGATTTTGTTTCAGCTCCTTAATATCTTCTCTCATTTCTGTGTTTAAATTTTCGGCTTCATAGATTTTTGTAGTTAAATCCTTTTGATTTTTTTTCGTAATTTATTACTTGTTCCATTAGTTCTTCATACTTGCTAGAAAAAAATTCTACACTTCGTTTTAATTCTCTCACTTCTGTCTTTAAATCACGGATCTCTACTATCAATAGATTGATGTCACGTGTCGAACTGTCTCTGCTTCCCATGTCTAAGGTCGCTTTTGGGTTTATTTTGTTCGACTTGCATTCGCAACATAACCACACATTCTTCTTTTCTAGGGACAGCTTTTTGTAATTTTTTTCTGTTGTGCTCGAACAGACAAAATGCAGTTTGCCTTTGCATCCACTGCAAACTATGCATTCCGAGTTGGGTGATACTGCTTCGTCACATCTGTTGCAAATTGAGGTCATTGTTGTGAGCGGAAGCGATATGCCTCTGGCAAAAACAACGAGAGCCACCCGTGACAACAGGGATATTGCAACAATTAGTCCAAAAGTTCGGTCTTTTGATCTTTTGCAGCACACAGCACAGAAGGCACTGTACACGGAGACTGACGTCGCGGAGGGGCAGGAGCAATAAATGTTAACAGCACTTACAGGTCCTCCCAGATGGTCAACCGATGGTGGTCGGGGTGGTGAAAGATATCCAAACACGACGGGCTAGCGGGAGCTCCAAGAAAGTACGTCCGATCACGACAAGCACTGAGGGGGAATGCTTCATTGACATCATTAAAAATTAATATATCGTCCTAGGAACATTCACTTAAAAGCCTGATCAATAAAGTTTAGTCTATGTTGTGATAAAGAATAGAATGTATAATTATCATACTGAATATTCATATTATTGTTATAATTAACTGTTAAGGGAATGGGATAATGATCAGTCACTGGTAATTTAACAGTACTTTCGATTTTGCTTTTAATAAAAATGTGTTCTAAACAAGTAGAAGATATCATACTTTCCCTGTTCGCGAATTTATGAAACTTTAAAAGCCACTTGATGACAGCAAATTTAAATATTCATTTGTATAGTGATAATTTCCTAGTATATCTATATTTAAATCACCAATTACAACAACTTCGCCTTGATTGTCAAATAATAAGTGTAATTCCTGAAACGCCATTAGGAAGGTGGTAAGTGGAATACAAAGAGATCTATTTATACATATGAAATATTGCTGATAATTTTCCAGATAAATAGCAACATGTTCAGCTGAACTTAAAACATTAAATGCAATTTTCTTGACTATTAAAAAACTTTTAACGTAGCAAAGTATTCCACAAAATTTATTGTAATCTCGACAACAATGGAACTTATGATAGCCATCGATTTGATACAAATTTAACTCATGTAGTTTGATCCATATTTTAGAAAGTATTAAAATATCCATCTTTATATTTAAATACTCAAGAAAATGTTCAAATTTATTTCTCAAACTTCGAATGTTAAAATGTAAAATTTTAGAAACTTGAGTTATTTCCAGAATTGAAGAAAGACAGTAATTCTTTAATGTCCTTACAGATCACAGAACATGGAATAGGTTCAACAGAACTAAAAAGGAAATATTTTCAGCAGTCATTTGTTCATTTAACATATTCGGTCATTGTCATCTCTGATCCGCCGAATTTTGGATCTTTCACTTTTATGGATGAAAACTTTTCCGTTTATATCCATTTTCTAATTTAAATTGCTTAGCATTATACAATATATTTTTAGTACTAGTAATTATATTTTCATTTAAAAATAATTGTAACTCTTTAAACTCAAGGTTAATGTCAGTACTTTTAAGAGGAAATTCAGATTTTTTTGTTGCATTCTAGCCAACTCTTCCTTATTTCTTTTGTTTTTAGTTTCACAATAATAGATTTAATTTTGTATTTGTTACTTCCAGGAACTCGATGAGCCACCTGAATATCATCATTACTCACCTTTATTTGAATTTCGCTAGCAATTGTTTTAACAATAGCCTGAACGTTCTCGCCTGGAATTTCTGGAACATCTAAAATTTCTAAGTTTTGGTTTCGCGAATACTGCTGCAGTTCATGTAAATCATTCCTCAGTTCTTTCAGTTCTGCCTCTTCCTTTTCAGTTCGACACTGCAACTCAAGTTTAAGCTCTTTCAGGTCAGAAACTTCTTCAGTAAGTCCCTGCATTACATTTAAAAAGTCATTTATTTTGCCTCATTTAAATTCTGTTGAAGTCCAGATATTCCATTTTTCAGCACTTTGATCTCATTCTTTAGGTCTACGATAATATTTCATAAAGAATCTAGATCTTCTAACATTAACTCTTTTCCACTGCTCTCTGCTGTTTTCTTCGCTCTAGGATTTGTATTCACGGAAGCCGCTAACCCAGCTGCTTCTACACAGTCTCAGGAACTTGCTTCCCCGAAGTCACCGGTGCCCGATACACGTGATCCCGGAGATGATGGATTCCTTGCCTGCGGATCCTTCCTTTCTCGATGCAATCTCCTTCCGTTTTCAAAAGTATAATAACATTTTTTCCATTAAGGTGAACGGATTAATTAGTTTCGATTGAAATGTTCGTTAAAATGAAATCGACTGATGTCAAAAATGAATTTAATTTTTGGAATGTACTCAACATTTTTTATAAAATTCGCAAATGCTTATCTGTAAACAAAAAACGAATCAACACACCTATCTGGCAACGGTTAGCGTAAATAATGAATCAATGATTTTTTTGTTAAAGAAGAACTTTCTCGTTTAGAACAACTTCAAGTCTTTAATTAAAAGAGGAAAGAGAACGTATCAATTATAAGCACATTTTCTTGCGTATGGATGGGTACAACGCAAACGAAACTAATTTAAGGCCCTTAAAACAATTTGATCATTTTTCCTAATTGTTCTAAGTATCGAAAAAGAGACGAAGAACTAGTAAATTAATCACATTCATCGCGATACAAAAAATTTAGTTTTTGAAGATCCGCCTTGGAAATCACTTTACATTTGTTTAATTGGAAATCTGATGAAGGTCTTAACCTATAATGATGATCAAAAAAAATCTAATGATTTCCGTGTTCACCGTGTAAGAAAGGCATGCCATGAGCGGCTTATTTTATTCTTCATTAAAACAAAAATGTAGTGATTATTTTCACGTCGATACAAGTGATTCTATTTAGAAGGGATGATCAAGTTAGGATATACAGTAAATCATATAGGGGCACTGAAAACACAATTAAAATTAAAATGTTAAAAAAATCCAAGAAAATGTTAAAAAAAATAATACGACCATTGCATTAACACCATCCACATTTTAAGAGATATTTGTTTCGAGTGTATAAGGTAAAGTGAGGGTAATTTATCGTTAAAATATATTCTCGAAACACATTAAAGGCCTGAGACTTCCTCTTAGTTCCTTAGCAGACTACATGCATTAGAAAGGATTGATGAGTCATTTTGCCTCAATGGCGATGAGAAAAAAACGCAGGTTGGATGTAGCAAAAAAAACAAGGAGGGCAAGAAACACAATCGTGCAAAGAAAAATGCAATGGAGTGAGGTCTTTTAAAATTTCTTGAAAAAAATGCATGAAATGTAAATAAGTTAATAATTTTTACATCTATTATCCTTACTACCATTCTGAAATGCATGGCCCTTTGCCTATCCACCTAGATCCTTCCGTGAAGAAATGCCATATGAATAGTCACAATAGAGCATTTGTTTTAGTAATGCTTTGAACTCTGAAGTCAGACTGTGTATTTGTGTAGAAATACTCTCTATTGCAGTATCGTCGCCTCATTAGTGTTTTCAGGGACTCAGACCCGCAAAAATTTGTAAAGTTTCCCTCTTATTTGAGAAAACAGAAACAATATTAAAATTTTGATAGAAACCGAAAATTTAATGTCTGAGCAAATAGTTAAGCAGAAACCTAAGCCATGGCTATTTTCGTTTCACGTTTTCCTCTTGATTGAGAATAATTAACCCTTATGACCGGGAAATCGCGATGGAGCCCACGCCAGTCCTAACTTTTTTCGCATGACCTTATGATAGCTTTCAGTCTCCAGATAAGGGGAACAGGTGAAACCTTGTAGCTAATAATGCTAGCCCTTTGTCCAATCACAACCCTTCGTGTTGTTTTTAGGAGCAACAGCAGTGGAGAGGGAACGCCTATGATGGAGGTGGGAAGGGAGGGGGTACTGAATCGTGTAAAACGTACAGTTGAAATTGAAACCTTATTCACCATCCGAGCTGTTTTAGTATTATTTTAGTAATAATAGTAATAAAACAATACTAAAATAACTGATAGTGATTAAGCTTTTAATTTAACTCGGCTGTGTTAAATAATCTGTTGTACAGTGGACAGTGGTGGACAGTGGACAGTCGTCCCATGGACGAGTGGTTAGCGCGCTTGGCTACTGATCTAAGGGACATGGGTTCGAGCCCCGGGTAAGGCATGAGTAGTATCATCACATTCCACCGATCCCCCACTAGTGCTTTCCCCCCTATGACGTCACCGACCACGCCCCCTATGACGTCACCGACCACGCCCCCTATGACGCAACATGACGTAATCATTACATAATCATTACGTAACCGACCTTTATTAATTCCTCCCCCTTTCACCCCCCCTTTCCCCTCAGTGGCGCCACCTGTTGACAGTGAGAAGTACTATTTTTCCAAAAAACCCCTATTTTTATTCTAATTCTTCGATTTTTGATTTCCCCCTTTATAAAAAAATCCTCCCCCTTATGAAAAACCCCTGGCGCCATCTGGTGCCTGTGAGGAACACTAATTCTCCAAAAACCCTTATTTTAATTCTTTGATTTCCCCCTCCTATTAAAAATTACTCCCCCCTTTTAAAAATTTCTTCCCCCTTATGAAAAAACCCTGATGCCTTCTGTTGACAATGAAGAGTACTATTTTCGGAAAAACCTCCTTATTTTAACTCTAATTCCCGATTTTTCTTTATTTTGTCCCAATGGTTGACCTATATTTTAAGCCCTCCCCCTTATGAAAAACTCTCTGGTTGACCATTTTAAGGCCCCACCCCTTCACTCGGCTGATGCAAGTCTCAGAATAATTGCATGGAACGATTGACTGGTCTTAGAATAATTGTACAGAAAAGGATGATACAAAATTCCTTAGTAATTAAACACTCATCAAAATTCCCTTACCTCTATTAAAAATCATCCTACAGTTGAAACTCATTTTACTCTTACTGCTTCCATAGAAAATACCATAGGGTGAAATTAATAATGGTTTAAATTATTCGTAGGGATGGCATGTTAAATCTGCTTTTAGAACACACGTCTGCAGTGGAAAAATTTTCAAACTCCGTTAATCAACTCCCTAGTAATTAAACACTCGTCAAAATATTCCTCACCTTTATTAAAATCACTCCAAGGTCGAAATAAAAATCACGTTTTTCTGTAGATGTGTTTCACCGGAAAAAAAAAAATCGTCCCTCGCTCTGTGGATTCCGTCCGACTGTCTTGGGTTCCCGGACTATACAGTGTACTTGCTGTGGCCTTGATGCGGGTCAGGCATTCAAATATTAACCTAGCTTTTTCTATGTATTTCTTACATCAAAGCCAACACTAGCACTGAATTCTTTTGAATGCAGATCTCAAATTGTAAATCAACTCACAGAGTTGTATTTATTCCTTAGTAATTAAAACTCTTTGCTATTCATTTAGCCAGGACGACTAAACGATTCCTTTATAATTAAAATTCCCTGCTATTAAACTCCCTAGTAATTAAACACTCATCAAAATTCCCTTACCTTTATTAAATAAAACAGTTTTCTGTAGAGGCGTTTTATCGAAAAAAAAAAACTTCTCCTCGGCAACCAGAGTCGAACGCGTTACCCACAGCTTCACTCTGTGAACTCCTAACAAGAACCAACCTGCAATGGAAAAGGCATTCCTGAAGTCGTACGTGGAGTCATGCCCACACGTGTCCGTTTACCGGTCAGGTAGCAACGAAACATCTCGTGACACAATCGCCCTGGGAGGTTGAGTGTCCAGCGCTCAGCAGTGTGATGACTCATACGATGTTGTTCTCTGAGGGTAGGTGACGTCACAACAAGGGGAAAGTAACGTGGAGTGACCAGCGAGTGACACGTATCAGAAGACTGAGCACTGAGGATGTTTAACCTTCAGTATAATTTTACACAGTGTGTTAGGATTAACAACTCTTATAACATAGTTATTGCGGGTAGGCTCCCTCTCCCACTTTTAAAATTTAGATCTTACACCGACAGTCTTTTCATATACGTATTTTTATAACCATTTTAAAACCAACACTTATTTCTTTTATCCCTAGCGATTATTGGTTGTTGCATTTTTTACTAGAAGAAACCCTACCCCTGCAGTAACAGCCCCCGCAGAAAATAAAAAAATGCTATCGGGCGAAAAATTAATAAAATCTGATTTTATTCGTCGTGATGAAAAATATTGATGGGGTAATAGGTTCGACTTAAAAGACTTCGTGTTCGGATCCTCACCACGGACAACCTCTCGCTGAAGGACGGTTAAACCCTACGAAATTATTCCAAACGGGGAATCACAAGGTTTTTATTGACGAATGAATCTTGGACCTGTACTGCTTCCGTACATCGTGAAAACCCACTCACAGCCTTGATCCGTGTTCCCAATTTCCTTTACTAAGTCACTTCAAAAAACATTGTGATTGCAAAAGTATGACTAACAGTTTTATTACGCCACGTTTTAAAAATACTTATTACTGCTGTATCCGCGGTACGGGAGAGTAACACTGTTCGAAGAAAAATCAGGTAAAACAGTTTAAAAAAAAAAAATCGTTTTCTCCGTCGTTTGCGTATGTCTCATCACGCTGGTGAAACCGGGTGAAAAAATATTTTTTTTTTGTACGAGGTAGAATGTTAAAAGTACGTCGCGTGCAAAAACTTTAGTTCCATCACGAATGCACATTAATAGAGTAGGGAGGTCGTAGTTTAATACTTCAGCTATAAAAAAATAATACAATGTCTCACACACACCTCTCAACTTGTCTACACTAATCCGCTGAAATTTCATTTGCAACGGAGGCTGATACTTCGAATCCGCTATATGTTCCGGAGCTGCAGTGGAATGCATGGCCCCTGCTGAATGCTACGCTATCAGAAGTCCATGTGGCTGTCACGTTCTCCAAGCGCTCAGAATATTACTATACTTATAACTGATCTAAAGTCCGTTTTAATCAATACTTATTTCTTTCAACTCTGCGACTATTGGGCCGGCACATTTTCACTAGAAGGACCGCCTCACAGTGGCAATCCCGCAGAAAAAATTAATAAAAGGAAAAAATCTGATTTTATTCCTCCTGATGAAAAATATTGAAGGTAATAGGGTCGACCTAAAAGGCCCGTGTTCGGATCCTTGCCCCGAATGGTTTTTAACAAAAGTCCTACGAAATAAAAAAAAACTATCCCGTTACACGACGGCGTTGTTTAAAAATACTTATTACGGTTGTAACCTCAGCAAACTCTTTCCTAGGAAGTAACGCTACTCGATGCAGTCCCAGTTACATGCTTTTACCGAGTAAAGACTGTGCGCCAGAATGTTAAAAGTAGAATTCATACGTTTCCGTAAAAAAAAAAAAAAAAAACAACTTTAGTTCCTGCTTAAAGGAGTATGGTTCGATTCAGGAAGAATAGGATTTGACCTCGTGCATTAGAAAAGGGAACAAATCCGTCCCCGGTGTCCTTTGTTAGGTGGTAGTATTAGTATCCTTATACAAGCTCACTTCAAATTTTCATATGACATTCTGGGGTTGAGTTTCAACCTTTTTATTTTTTCCAACCGCGATAATGCGCAGTTTTCTGCGGAACGCGAGCGACTTCGGCGCCAAGGACGACCCGCACTAAACGATACGACCGTGCACTAGAAAACCGTGAACGGACTTGTGTGAAACGTAATGTACAGAGCTTGACAACAGTAATATAGACTGGGATCCTCGCTCACTATACTATCATAACCCTCGAGAAATTATCAAATATGAATAGACCTCTGTAAAGTTCCGACCCCACAATCTTCTGAGTTCATTCCCCGGTCGATGCGGTCAGGATCACAAGGGATGTTTTACACATTCAACGACTTTTTCTGACATTCGCTAATCAAAGTGTCTATCTACACATCAGACTTGTCATTACATCGACAAACTACCTGTCCATAGGCTGAGTAAGCATTTAGAATGAAAGATTGAGTCTGCTTCACGACACAGATTCGTAAAACGCTCATTAATTATTTTGTGAGAGAAAGCATGCATAAAGTTCAAACACTAATACATCTTCCCTTTCTAATAAACCATACGATCAAAGTAGATAAATTGCAAGCATCATCGGATCTGATTCCGTATATCTGCTTACGACGAAAATCTCACAATAGCCTATTCAGTACTTTAACCCCCCGATACAGTATGTGACTAGGTCGTTTAACTAAATTACGTGCATAAACGAAAATGTAAAGGGATATCTGTAAATTCGCACAACGGGATAGGTGAATATTTTCACAATTCTTTTGAAGGCAGAATAACTGTGACGAGAGAGAAAGTATAAAAATGCAGTGGGATGGCTGTAAAAACAACAGATTACATCGCAAATACTGTAAGATAGAAAAAGCGACTATTAACAAGTGTCATATAAGGAGCGACCGATAAAAGTTACACCGTAGCGGAAGGAGTAATACAGGAAAAATCATAAAATATTAACCCCCCCCCCTCCCCCATGCTGGTAAATCACGGTCCATTGCGTACACACGGATGAATATCACAAAAATACTTTGCATATAGTAAAGAACCACCGAAGTTTGGAAATTTAAAATCTGAAAACTCACTTTTTATAGTATTTCCGTGAAAAGTCACCCCCCAGAAACGAGATCTAGCTCTGTCGCCAGTTATTCCAGCGTACTATCTCTTTTCAGCACGTTTGAATAAGTGCATGTGAAGGTGGCTAGCTGCAGCCACAAGCTTTTCGACAAAGATAGGATGTTTCACTACAATCTAACACGGAGATGTCTGTTAAGTTATTTTTTCCTCCTATTTCTACACTAGTGTCGAAGTCTTAGAACAAGTGGTTCGGGTTAGCACACGTTTTTGATATTATCTTGTTTGGCAATCTGAAAGAACACTGTCTGTGGAACATTACCCCCCTGCAAGCTAGTACTAATTACTTTACGATTCTGAGGGACGAAGGTTGAAATCGTTGGCAGCTATTTTTCAGAAATATGTAATCAACTATAGTGTTCGGATATTTGATCCATAGTAAGACATGAACGATGTTTACCTGCCATCAGCGACCCCTTCTACGGATCGTATGAGAGGTAATTGTTACGACAATTAGCTACGTGAAGTCGTGTTTATTTTTAAAAGCAAAGACACACTAATTACCGACTAGCTAGAGAACGATATATTAACCTACTAAAGTTTGATTTTAACGATCAGATAGTGTATATATCATCACTTTTTTAGTTCATAATAATATTCTAACTTTTAAAGGAAATATTGTCTCGTTATAAGCGATTACATACAAAGAAATACACACTCTATACTTTAAATCTATAGAGACAACGATCACTATCCCAGGAACACATCTGTGAAATATCACCACATTTTTGTTTTTAACGTACGGTTGAATCGTTCTACGATGCTAGCTTTGGTTTCCCATCCCTTTCTTTTACACCCACCCGATATAAAACATTCGACCCAACATAGCTTGCTAGCTGTGCGAGGTCTTGATACAGAGAACAATATTAACACTTCTAAGGCTGACCTTAAAATCCCCGTTAACTATACAAAAGAAATCACATTGACAAAAATATCAGAGACATTCATATTTATTTACATTAAGGTCACATTAATATTTAGTTCGTACATACCAGTTCACCGTGCACCTCTTTTAGTACTGTTGCAAAGTTCAATTTAGACATAAACGCGACATTAGCAGGACGATTTAGTTCGATACATGATTCTTCCACAAAACTTACGGCAATATCAGTTAGATTAACGTTTCTTACCACTTCGGGGAAATAATCGTAAGCTGATTCAGCGTTTATGGTGAGGCACGAATGGCGAAGTTGACTCGGATGATCCACTTCACACCCGAAACAGTTCTTACGTAGCAGCGTAAACAGTTCTTTTCGGAGATCTGTTTTCAAAGTCCGCTTTAAACAGTCCATAAGCTTTACGAAATCACTGCTGTCTTGTTCAAGGGGTCGATCGTTAGATGGTGGGCTTCGAGGAAGATTTGCCGCTAATTCTACCTTCCGCACTGCATTCCAAAATTTACCGTTTTCAAACTTCAGAGCCATCAAACTGTAGGTGATTGGATCGCATAAATCTGTCAACCGATGCCACTGTTCGACGCTGAGCAGAACCGATGACGAAAATACAAGTCCTCCGTCACGGGGGATGCTTTTTTTAATGACCACGCCGTGTCCACATTTGAGCACGACGAGGCAAACCATAGCGTCCAGTTCATACTCGCCGTATTCGACATCTTCGAACGCTTCGACGATTGTAGACGCATACGAAACCAGTCCATGCCACTGCTCTTCAGACAGCATCACACCGTCCTTTGTAGGATATAGTTTTAACGAGTCATCACTCTGGAACACACGTATGTGCACTTTAGGATATGACCGATATTCACAAACGCTCGCAAACAAATCCGATCCGAGTTGAAACATATGGCTATCATCATCTCTAACAGCAAGTCGCTTCGCAGGAAGATCACCATCGGTCAGGGAACGTTTAGCACAAGCCATAGCAAGTCGATACTGGAAAAAATAATGCCTTACAGCCCGTCGAAGGGTAATACTTATACCTTAAACCTGTGACGTGTCCCTGTAACTCCATCCCATTGGTCGAGATCTGATAGATTTGCCATCTCTTAGTAAACATGATGACGTCTACAAATATTTACGAGCCTGTATAGACGTGCTTTCGAAATATGCATGTGGTGCTCCTTTAAAACGGAAATAGTGGGAGCTTTTGATCACAAAAACCTTTCAGAATATCTCTGAAATTACAAACAGATAAGGGGGGTTGAATTCATTAACAGAGTATTTCAAAAGTATCTTAAAAACACACTCATAATGAAACCAAAGCTAGCATCGTAGAACGATTCAACCGTACGTTAAAAACAAAAACGTGGTGATATTTCACAGGTGTGTTCCATGGAGGCGCCACTGAGGGGGAAAGGGGGGGTGTTTTAATAAGGGGAGTGGCCTGTTACGTAATGATTACGTAATGAATACGTAACAGGCCACTCCCCTTATTAAAACACCCCCCCCTTTCCCCCTCAGTGGCGCCTCCATGGAACACACCTGTGAAATATCACCACGTTTTTGTTTTTAACGTACGGTTGAATCGTTCTACGATGCTAGCTTTGGTTTCATTATGAGTGTGTTTTTAAGATACTTTTGAAATACTCTGTTAATGAATTCAACCCCCCTTATCTGTTTGTAATTTCAGAGATATTCTGAAAGGTTTTTGTGATCAAAAGCTCCCACGATTTCCGTTTTAAAGGAGCACCACATGCATATTTCGAAAGCACGTCTATACAGGCTCGTAAATATTTGTAGACGTCATCATGTTTACTAAGAGATGGCAAATCTACCAGATCTCGACCAATGGGATGGAGTTACAGGGACACGTCACAGGTTTAAGGTATAAGTATTACCCTTCGACGGGCTGTAAGGCATTATTTTTTCCAGTATCGACTTGCTATGGCTTGTGCTAAACGTTCCCTGACCGATGGTGATCTTCCTGCGAAGCGACTTGCTGTTAGAGATGATGATAGCCATATGTTTCAACTCGGATCGGATTTGTTTGCGAGCGTTTGTGAATATCGGTCATATCCTAAAGTGCACATACGTGTGTTCCAGAGTTCGTTAAAACTATATCCTACAAAGGACGGTGTGATGCTGTCTGAAGAGCAGTGGCATGGACTGGTTTCGTATGCGTCTACAATCGTCGAAGCGTTCGAAGATGTCGAATACGGCGAGTATGAACTGGACGCTATGGTTTGCCTCGTCGTGCTCAAATGTGGACACGGCGTGGTCATTAAAAAAAGCATCCCCCGTGACGGAGGACTTGTATTTTCGTCATCGGTTCTGCTCAGCGTCGAACAGTGGCATCGGTTGACAGATTTATGCGATCCAATCACCTACAGTTTGATGGCTCTGAAGTTTGAAAACGGTAAATTTTGGAATGCAGTGCGGAAGGTAGAATTAGCGGCAAATCTTCCTCGAAGCCCACCATCTAACGATCGACCCCTTGAACAAGACAGCAGTGATTTCGTAAAGCTTATGGACTGTTTAAA
The DNA here is from genome assembly GCA_038380435.1 of Ryuthela nishihirai. NCBI lineage: Eukaryota > Metazoa > Arthropoda > Arachnida > Araneae > Heptathelidae > Ryuthela > Ryuthela nishihirai. Next base: position 20,510,235 of record JAWZYU010000020.1, read on the forward strand.
GTGGACTTTGAAAACAGATCTCCGAAAAGAACTGTTTACGCTGCTACGTAAGAACTGTTTCGGGTGTGAAGTGGATCATCCGAGTCAACTTCGCCATTCGTGCCTCACCATAAACGCTGAATCAGCTTACGATTATTTCCCCGAAGTGGTAAGAAACGTTAATCTAACTGATATTGCCGTAAGTTTTGTGGAAGAATCATGTATCGAACTAAATCGTCCTGCTACTGTCGCGTTTATGTCTAAATTGAACTTTGCAACAGTACTAAAAGAGGTGCACGGTAAACTGGTTTGTACGAACTAAATATTAATGTGACCTTAATGTAAATAAATATGAATGTCTCTGATATTTTTGTCAATGTGATTTCTTTTGTATAGTTAACGGGGATTTTAAGGTCAGCCTTAGAAGTGTTAATATTGTTCTCTGTATCAAGACCTCGCACAGCTAGCAAGCTATGTTGGGTCGAATGTTTTATATCGGGTGGGTGTAAAAGAAAGGGATGGGAAACCAAAGCTAGCATCGTAGAACGATTCAACCGTACGTTAAAAACAAAAATGTGGTGATATTTCACAGATGTGTTCCTGGGATAGTGATCGTTGTCTCTATAGATTTAAAGTATAGAGTGTGTATTTCTTTGTATGTAATCGCTTATAACGAGACAATATTTCCTTTAAAAGTTAGAATATTATTATGAACTAAAAAAGTGATGATATATACACTATCTGATCGTTAAAATCAAACTTTAGTAGGTTAATATATCGTTCTCTAGCTAGTCGGTAATTAGTGTGTCTTTGCTTTTAAAAATAAACACGACTTCACGTAGCTAATTGTCGTAACAATTACCTCTCATACGATCCGTAGAAGGGGTCGCTGATGGCAGGTAAACATCGTTCATGTCTTACTATGGATCAAATATCCGAACACTATAGTTGATTACATATTTCTGAAAAATAGCTGCCAACGATTTCAACCTTCGTCCCTCAGAATCGTAAAGTAATTAGTACTAGCTTGCAGGGGGGTAATGTTCCACAGACAGTGTTCTTTCAGATTGCCAAACAAGATAATATCAAAAACGTGTGCTAACCCGAACCACTTGTTCTAAGACTTCGACACTAGTGTAGAAATAGGAGGAAAAAATAACTTAACAGACATCTCCGTGTTAGATTGTAGTGAAACATCCTATCTTTGTCGAAAAGCTTGTGGCTGCAGCTAGCCACCTTCACATGCACTTATTCAAACGTGCTGAAAAGAGATAGTACGCTGGAATAACTGGCGACAGAGCTAGATCTCGTTTCTGGGGGGTGACTTTTCACGGAAATACTATAAAAAGTGAGTTTTCAGATTTTAAATTTCCAAACTTCGGTGGTTCTTTACTATATGCAAAGTATTTTTGTGATATTCATCCGTGTGTACGCAATGGACCGTGATTTACCAGCATGGGGGAGGGGGGGGGGTTAATATTTTTTGATTTTTCCTGTATTACTCCTTCCGCTACGGTGTAACTTTTATCGGTCGCTCCTTATATGACACTTGTTAATAGTCGCTTTTTCTATCTTACAGTATTTGCGATGTAATCTGTTGTTTTTACAGCCATCCCACTGCATTTTTATACTTTCTCTCTCGTCACAGTTATTCTGCCTTCAAAAGAATTGTGAAAATATTCACCTATCCCGTTGTGCGAATTTACAGATATCCCTTTACATTTTCGTTTATGCACGTAATTTAGTTAAACGACCTAGTCACATACTGTATCGGGGGGTTAAAGTACTGAATAGGCTATTGTGAGATTTTCGTCGTAAGCAGATATACGGAATCAGATCCGATGATGCTTGCAATTTATCTACTTTGATCGTATGGTTTATTAGAAAGGGAAGATGTATTAGTGTTTGAACTTTATGCATGCTTTCTCTCACAAAATAATTAATGAGCGTTTTACGAATCTGTGTCGTGAAGCAGACTCAATCTTTCATTCTAAATGCTTACTCAGCCTATGGACAGGTAGTTTGTCGATGTAATGACAAGTCTGATGTGTAGATAGACACTTTGATTAGCGAATGTCAGAAAAAGTCGTTGAATGTGTAAAACATCCCTTGTGATCCTGACCGCATCGACCGGGGAATGAACTCAGAAGATTGTGGGGTCGGAACTTTACAGAGGTCTATTCATATTTGATAATTTCTCGAGGGTTATGATAGTATAGTGAGCGAGGATCCCAGTCTATATTACTGTTGTCAAGCTCTGTACATTACGTTTCACACAAGTCCGTTCACGGTTTTCTAGTGCACGGTCGTATCGTTTAGTGCGGGTCGTCCTTGGCGCCGAAGTCGCTCGCGTTCCGCAGAAAACTGCGCATTATCGCGGTTGGAAAAAATAAAAAGGTTGAAACTCAACCCCAGAATGTCATATGAAAATTTGAAGTGAGCTTGTATAAGGATACTAATACTACCACCTAACAAAGGACACCGGGGACGGATTTGTTCCCTTTTCTAATGCACGAGGTCAAATCCTATTCTTCCTGAATCGAACCATACTCCTTTAAGCAGGAACTAAAGTTGTTTTTTTTTTTTTTTTTACGGAAACGTATGAATTCTACTTTTAACATTCTGGCGCACAGTCTTTACTCGGTAAAAGCATGTAACTGGGACTGCATCGAGTAGCGTTACTTCCTAGGAAAGAGTTTGCTGAGGTTACAACCGTAATAAGTATTTTTAAACAACGCCGTCGTGTAACGGGATAGTTTTTTTTATTTCGTAGGACTTTTGTTAAAAACCATTCGGGGCAAGGATCCGAACACGGGCCTTTTAGGTCGACCCTATTACCTTCAATATTTTTCATCAGGAGGAATAAAATCAGATTTTTTCCTTTTATTAATTTTTTCTGCGGGATTGCCACTGTGAGGCGGTCCTTCTAGTGAAAATGTGCCGGCCCAATAGTCGCAGAGTTGAAAGAAATAAGTATTGATTAAAACGGACTTTAGATCAGTTATAAGTATAGTAATATTCTGAGCGCTTGGAGAACGTGACAGCCACATGGACTTCTGATAGCGTAGCATTCAGCAGGGGCCATGCATTCCACTGCAGCTCCGGAACATATAGCGGATTCGAAGTATCAGCCTCCGTTGCAAATGAAATTTCAGCGGATTAGTGTAGACAAGTTGAGAGGTGTGTGTGAGACATTGTATTATTTTTTTATAGCTGAAGTATTAAACTACGACCTCCCTACTCTATTAATGTGCATTCGTGATGGAACTAAAGTTTTTGCACGCGACGTACTTTTAACATTCTACCTCGTACAAAAAAAAATATTTTTTCACCCGGTTTCACCAGCGTGATGAGACATACGCAAACGACGGAGAAAACGATTTTTTTTTTTTTTAAACTGTTTTACCTGATTTTTCTTCGAACAGTGTTACTCTCCCGTACCGCGGATACAGCAGTAATAAGTATTTTTAAAACGTGGCGTAATAAAACTGTTAGTCATACTTTTGCAATCACAATGTTTTTTGAAGTGACTTAGTAAAGGAAATTGGGAACACGGATCAAGGCTGTGAGTGGGTTTTCACGATGTACGGAAGCAGTACAGGTCCAAGATTCATTCGTCAATAAAAACCTTGTGATTCCCCGTTTGGAATAATTTCGTAGGGTTTAACCGTCCTTCAGCGAGAGGTTGTCCGTGGTGAGGATCCGAACACGAAGTCTTTTAAGTCGAACCTATTACCCCATCAATATTTTTCATCACGACGAATAAAATCAGATTTTATTAATTTTTCGCCCGATAGCATTTTTTTATTTTCTGCGGGGGCTGTTACTGCAGGGGTAGGGTTTCTTCTAGTAAAAAATGCAACAACCAGTAATCGCTAGGGATAAAAGAAATAAGTGTTGGTTTTAAAATGGTTATAAAAATACGTATATGAAAAGACTGTCGGTGTAAGATCTAAATTTTAAAAGTGGGAGAGGGAGCCTACCCGCAATAACTATGTTATAAGAGTTGTTAATCCTAACACACTGTGTAAAATTATACTGAAGGTTAAACATCCCCAGTGCTCAGTCTTCTGATACGTGTCACTCGCTGGTCACTCCACGTTACTTTCCCCTTGTTGTGACGTCACCTACCCTCAGAGAACAACATCGTATGAGTCATCACACTGCTGAGCGCTGGACACTCAACCTCCCAGGGCGATTGTGTCACGAGATGTTTCGTTGCTACCTGACCGGTAAACGGACATGTGAGGGCATGACTCCACGTACGACTTCAGGAATGCCTTTTCCATTGCAGGTTGGTTCTTGTTAGGAGTTCACAGAGTGAAGCTGTGGGTAACGCGTTCGACTCTGGTTGCCGAGGAGAAGTTTTTTTTTTTCGATAAAACGCCTCTACAGAAAACTGTTTTATTTAATAAAGGTAAGGGAATTTTGATGAGTGTTTAATTACTAGGGAGTTTAATAGCAGGGAATTTTAATTATAAAGGAATCGTTTAGTCGTCCTGGCTAAATGAATAGCAAAGAGTTTTAATTACTAAGGAATAAATACAACTCTGTGAGTTGATTTACAATTTGAGATCTGCATTCAAAAGAATTCAGTGCTAGTGTTGGCTTTGATGTAAGAAATACATAGAAAAAGCTAGGTTAATATTTGAATGCCTGACCCGCATCAAGGCCACAGCAAGTACACTGTATAGTCCGGGAACCCAAGACAGTCGGACGGAATCCACAGAGCGAGGGACGATTTTTTTTTTTCCGGTGAAACACATCTACAGAAAAACGTGATTTTTATTTCGACCTTGGAGTGATTTTAATAAAGGTGAGGAATATTTTGACGAGTGTTTAATTACTAGGGAGTTGATTAACGGAGTTTGAAAATTTTTCCACTGCAGACGTGTGTTCTAAAAGCAGATTTAACATGCCATCCCTACGAATAATTTAAACCATTATTAATTTCACCCTATGGTATTTTCTATGGAAGCAGTAAGAGTAAAATGAGTTTCAACTGTAGGATGATTTTTAATAGAGGTAAGGGAATTTTGATGAGTGTTTAATTACTAAGGAATTTTGTATCATCCTTTTCTGTACAATTATTCTAAGACCAGTCAATCGTTCCATGCAATTATTCTGAGACTTGCATCAGCCGAGTGAAGGGGTGGGGCCTTAAAATGGTCAACCAGAGAGTTTTTCATAAGGGGGAGGGCTTAAAATATAGGTCAACCATTGGGACAAAATAAAGAAAAATCGGGAATTAGAGTTAAAATAAGGAGGTTTTTCCGAAAATAGTACTCTTCATTGTCAACAGAAGGCATCAGGGTTTTTTCATAAGGGGGAAGAAATTTTTAAAAGGGGGGAGTAATTTTTAATAGGAGGGGGAAATCAAAGAATTAAAATAAGGGTTTTTGGAGAATTAGTGTTCCTCACAGGCACCAGATGGCGCCAGGGGTTTTTCATAAGGGGGAGGAATTTTTTTATAAAGGGGGAAATCAAAAATCGAAGAATTAGAATAAAAATAGGGGTTTTTTGGGAAAATAGTACTTCTCACTGTCAACAGGTGGCGCCACTGAGGGGAAAGGGGGGGGGTGAAAGGGGGAGGAATTAATAAAGGTCGGTTACGTAATGATTATGTAATGATTACGTCATGTTGCGTCATAGGGGGCGTGGTCGGTGACGTCATAGGGGGGAAAGCACTAGTGGGGGATCGGTGGAATGTGATGATACTACTGGCATGACTGTTTGTGTCGTTTTTCTGCTGAGGTCCTGCCATTCTCTCAGACCTTCTACTATGGCATATAAACTGACAGGCTCCTGTCAGACCTCTGTGGCAAGCAGCTGCTTGAGGGGGTATTTATTTAATAGGTTACTAAATTGTAATAAATTTATGCGTCCTTCTGGAACCGTCGATAAAATTATGCAACCTCTTCCCTACGAAGTAGGACCTATATATCATATCTGCGAAAACATTTCACTAAATATACTAACAATAACAAATCTATTGGAGTTTTTACTGTCCCCTTCTAAGCTGCTCGCAACCCACAGTTACCAGTGGGTTAAGCGATCAGCAAAAACTGCAGTGAAACCTTTACGAGCAGGCCACCATGGACGTTGGCAGTAATATTTTTCCAAGTGAGCAACAAGTATATCAGTGTTTCAAGATATAAATATTTAAGTCACATCTTTCATTAATGAGCGCAGTTGCGATCATGCATATATTATAACAACAAAGAAAGGACGAAACCAAAACGAAAAAAAAAAAAGGGGGGGGGGGATCTTGTTATTGGAAATACATGTAAAAATGTTTCTTCACATTACTGAATAAAAAAAATTCCATACGTCCGAAAAAAAAGGAAAGAAAATGTAAAAAACAACATTACATTTTGTTACGGGGAAAACGATATTAAATTTTGGTACACTTAAGTTATTCATCATACATTTAATTTCTCGATCAATTTGTCAAGGGAAGGGGTTGCCGGTGCAGAGCCACATAATTACTTCTGTAATTCAGATTTACAAAACTCAGTCTATGTCAGCTCCTTTATCATTATCTACCCACATAGAAGTTCTAGCTTTTTTTCTGTAAACGTATTTTCTCTCTTGGTCTGCGCTTCGCTGTTTAACGAATTGAAGAAAGTTCCAATGGACTTCATTTATTTGCTATCAGCAAATAACGCAGAGAACCGATTGTGGTTGCGGAGATGGATGAAGCAAACCAAGTATGCATTGAAAGGGCTATATCGAGGCGCCAGCAAAGTCTTTCGATGTGGTGATGGTGTATGGGGGGGAGGGAAGTATCTGTCACTCTGGAAACTCGCAAAAACTTTTAAATAGTTCTACTAAATGAAATATACTATTGAAAATTATCGAAAAAGGTATTTTCCGTTCAATACTACCTATCTTATTCGCCTTAAAGTAAATCGTCTAGATGTGAAGCTAAAAATGTCTATAAATTTTTGATTCTTGATACAAAATGGTATGAAAAGAGTTAAAAAAACTTCTCTTAAGCAACTATTCGCATAGAAGTTTAACAGAAGCCTATTATTTAACGTATCAAAAAGAAAATCGAGATGTCAGTAGAAAGACAGCATAAGAAAAATCCATGCACTATTCGTGACTCGAGTCCAGGTCCCTTTGCAGCCAAGCGAGTTAACCACTTGGCCATAATGTGGTATATATTTATAGTATATACACCGATCAGCCAAAATATTAAAACTACCTACCAAATATGATGTAGGTCCTCCTCTCGCCGCCAAAAGATCTCTCACCCGATGAGGCATAGATTCAACGAGATGTTAATAGGTGACCCTAGATATTTGGTACCATGACTGCAACAGAGGATCCCGCAGTTCCCTTAAATTACGTAGTTGGGGTGATGCTGCGCGTAACCGTTTCTCCATCTCAAACCACAAATGCTCGATAGGATTCATGTCCGGCGAATTTCGGGGCCATGGCAATAAATGGGATTCCTCATCACGTTTTAGGAATCATTCCTGAACCTTTTTCGCAGTTTGACATGGAGCATTGTCTTGTTGAAAGACGCCATCTCTACCAGGGAATACAGTCGTCATCAAGGGATGTACTAGGTCAGCCACGATGTTCAGGTAGGTGACAGCTGTCAGAGTTTGCTCTACAGGGACAATTGGTCAGTGGTTCGCAACAAAATATTGCCCACCTCATCACACTCCCTCCAGCCGCCTGGATCCGTCTCATAGTTCATCCAGGTGAGAAGGCTTCCGTGGGTAAACGTCGCACACGAACTCGTCTGTCCACATGGTGTAACAGAAAACGGAATTGGTCTGATCATGCGACCCTCTTCCAGTCTTCTATGGACCAATGTCGATGATTATGTGCCCACTGGAAGCGTTGACGATGGTGAACAGCTGTGAGCATAGACACACGAATGGATCTGTGGCTGCAGAGACCCATATCCAAGAACTTAGGATGAATTGTGTGTTCGAATATATTGGACCCTTTACCACAATTGAAAGTATATGTAATATCAACCAGAGTAGCCCTCCTGTTACTGTGAACAAGACGAGATAGCCTACGCTGACCTCTGGCATCAATGAAGCGTAGCAGGCACACGCTTTGTCGACGTCTCGAAGTATTACTGTTTCGAACCATCTTTAATAGATATTAACTACTGCATAGCGTGAGTAGCCTACCAGCGTCGCTGTTTCGGAGATGCTCTTACCAAGGCGTCTGCAATAACGATCTGGCCTTCATCGAAATCATATAAATCCTTTGCTTTTCCCATGTTGAGACGAAGCGAAATACAGCCTGCAAGAGCTCCGAACCAGGTATTATACATATCAGTGATTCACAAACTTTTATGCTTCAGGTACCCCCTGGAAATGTGTATGTAACTGGCGTACCCCTTGTATAGATAGATAAAACTATAGTTATAGTATAACAATGGTTTTTTTCTTTGTTAGTAGATCTAGCGACTTTTGAGCTCCCACGGCGTACCCCCAATATTATACTGCGTACCCTAGGTTGAGAACCCCTAATATATATCATTTGAGACCTTGGCACGTGGCACTGATTGGCTGCATGCGTGCTTTTTTGCATAAGGCAGAGGTGGTTTTAATATATTAGCTAATCGGTATTTATATATTAGCATATTTAACTTTATTCTAATCTATCATAATTCTGAGAAACAGTTTTCCATTTAGAAGAAACAGTAAAAAAGAAACCTCTAATATATAAAGAAGAAATTTTGTTTTTGCATGTGTTTGTTTGTATGTCTTCACTTATACACTTGGCCCCCAGAACAGCTAGGGCACCAAACTTTGCATGAACTTTCCCTTTACCCAAGGGAACCTCTGGCATCTGGCATCAATGAAGCATGGCAGGAACACACTTTGTAGACGGCTCGAAGTGTTACTGTCCTGAACCTTTTTCGCAGTGTGTTGCAGTCATGGTACCAAGTATCTAGCGACACCTACTAACATCTCGTCGACTCTATGCCTCATCAGGTGAGAGCTCTTTTTGCGGCGAGAGGAGGACCTACATTATATTAGGTAGGTAGTTTTAATATTTTGGCTGATCTGTGTATATACTATAAAAATATAACGCATTATGGCTGGGTGGTTAGCACGCTTAGCTGTAAAGGGACCTGGACTCGAGTCACGAATGCTGCATGGATTTTTCTTATGCTGTCTTTCTACTGACATCTCGATTTTCTTTATAATACGTTAAATAATAGGCTTCTGTTAGACGTGTATGCGAATAATTGCTTAAGAGAAGTTTTTTAACTCTTTTTATACCATTTTGTATTATAAGGTATAGACAATAATTTTACATTATCAAGGGTAAAATATAAGCTATATGTAAACCCACTGCGATCAACCAAAATTGGGGTGAACGAGTTTCATTTTATAGAAATCCTCATAGGTATAAAGGTTACAAATCAGTGTAAGGTGGAGGGATGTTTCGTTTAGTTGTTTTACCTCATAGCAGCACTTTTTTTCACACCATGGGCTAAATGGCCATGTCACATGGACCTCGAAGACTCAGAGAAGGTTGGGGGAGAGGACCTACTGGAACATTTGTTGGGAGATAGATGGTAGCCTCCTGTCAAGGCCAACTAGCGTGTTCTTTAACGTGCACAGGATATGTCTCTCCCACACACGGGGCCATCGCTTAACGTCTCATACGAGGGACGGCTGCCTTTCCAAGCCCTTCGGTGTCACCTACTGAACACGGGAAGGTCGGGGAGTTTTCCGTAGATAAATCTCAAAGCTGTGCCAGCTGGAACTCGAACCTGGGATCTACTGAATACGAGCTTGGCGCGCTACCGACTGAACCAACCCCATCCCGATGGAGGGATGAAACAATCGTAATGAGTCTTATGCTAAATGGAAGCTTTCGGACATGGAGAGTGTAATCTACTACATAGCTTACAGAGTTTCAAACCTCTCCTGGAAGAAGGGGGGATATTTACAAGGAGGGTAGCAGAGAGAGGGATGAAACGATCATAATGAGTCTTATGCTAAATGAAAATTTGCGGCATGGAGAGTGTAATCTACTATACAGCTTCCCGAGTTTCAGCCCTCTCCTGGAAGAATTTGGGGGGGGGGATATTTATCAGGGAGTAGCAGAGAGAGGGATGAAATGATCGTAATGAGACTTATGCTAAATGAAAGCTTCAGACATGGACAGTGTAATCTACTATATAGTCTACAGAGTTTCACACCTCTTCTAGAAGAAGGGGGAGTAGCAGAGAGCTTCACCTGGGGTCATATGCTCAGGATGAAAAAAATGCACACCGGATATAGTACCTGAGTAGTTGAGATTTCCCTTCTTACAAAATGCATGGGGAAAGAAATCTTTTACCTGTTTTAGGAAAAGCTCTTGAAGGAACCTGAATACAAGAAAGAGAATCTATAAAACTTATTTAAGCCCAGGTAAATTTAAAAGTAAAATTTTTTCCCCCATTAAACATTAGCTCGGGTTTCAGATATTTTTCATATAGATAATTCAAACAGGAAAAAAAATGGAAATTTCTCCCATTGTGTGCAAGCAGGATACGTCTCTAAATTTTTGCTTATCATTCTCTGCTGCCCGCAACCACTCCACAAAAGAAGGGACAGATTCTAACTCTTCATATTTCCACTCCCCGTCGACATCTTGGTAGGTGATGATGCAGAGGATGGGGATTAATAGGCCTTCGTCATTTTGCAATGTTTCTAAATCAAAATACACGCGGCAGCCTGTGAGTTGACATTCTTTTTTCACGTTTGACAAATTATGGTTCATCCGGAGGATATTCGTGGGATTTGGAGGTATCAAACTCTGTCCTGCAATCTGCACACCTATGTCTCTTACTGCAAGTCCCGTTTACGAAGTGTGTGACAAGATACTGCTCTCCTCGAAAATAATTATTGCAGGCGTCACAATAAATGGTCCCCCCTTTTTTCCACAGTTTTTTTTAGACAGTTCGTGCACAAGTATTACAAGTAATTTATTTGTACAAGAATGTGTTGCATTATATGTGTGGCTTCAGGCACATCATACAGAATTTGTAACAGTGAAAATATCTAGAAGGCTTGGTGATCACATTATAGTGATTGCCATCCAACAGCAGAAAAATGTATTGTCCGCCACCAGTCTTCCGGCAAAGACAACTCTCTAATCATCCCTCGTGCTAAACACAATTATTCTGTATTGAGGATGGAGATGTTTGTGATATATATACAACTCAGGCAAACCACACTATCCTCGTGGACTCCGGCATCTCAATGAAATGTGACAGCTTCGTCTTTTTGGCTCGCAGAGGCCCGTTTCTGAATATATTAAAGAAAAAAAAAACCTCTGGCATTTTCCCTTGCTTATTCAGGCATAACGATTTTGCGACGACGAGGCTACGGGACAGATACAAATTATCATCATTAAAGATAGTAATAACACTGTGTTTTGCATCATTAAATGCTCTGAGGCAAGCTGTCTTCGCCATGAACCCACATGGTTAAGGGCTCCGTCAGAGGGCTTTAAATCGACAGCCAAGAAAACCAAAAATATGTCCTCTGATGTACAAATTGCCTCGTTGGGCTGAAGTACCTTCTCTACTGTTTCTAAATACTTTTCAGAGGTGATATTACCAATTGCTGTCAAGAGAAAATTAACGTATTATTATTGGAATTGGAGCGAACCCATACACACACATGGGAGAATTGTCCCTTGGGAAAATTGACTAGATCTCGTCACTATAAAATCCGGCACAGATGCACTAGTATCAGATGAGTGACCAGAAGTGGTCGCACCATCTTTTGGCTGCCGCGTAAACAGAAGCAGGGATGTCCCAGAAGTATCAGTAGCAGCGGGCATTGACCTTCGGTCAGCCAAAGGGGAGAAGGTTGCAACCCTTTGTATGAAGGCTCCACTTGATGATCGCTCGACATGAGGAAAAACGTTATTCATAAGAGGAGTTGTGACCACATTTTTCCAGCGTTTTAGGCTGAGCCTCGATGGGGGTTGCAAAACATTAGAGGAAGCTGCATTAGCCTTTTTCTTGCGCTTTAGCGCGAGTCTCCACACTTCGGCGAAACATCTCCAGCAGGGGAAATTTTATAATCTTTCTGCATCATTTTATGCTGAATCTCGACGGTTTGATATTTGGCAGCAAATCTCGACTTGCAGAGAAGTGGTCTCAGGCTTTTTGCCACACTTGAAGGGCAGCGCACCTTGCAGCAAAATCTGCCAGGTGCTTTTGATCACCTCTGCATAGGAGTGCATTCCCTTCTATCCACGCAATAAATCATCTTCGAAACATAATATCATCGTTAAAGATAGTAATAATACTGTGTTTTGCATCATTAAATGGCTAGCTGTCTTCGCCATGAACCCACATGGTTAAGGGCTTCGCCAGAGTGCTCTAAATTGAAAGCCACAAAATCCACAAATATGATATCTGATGTACAAATATTAGTGACCCTACATCTGTCAATATAATCCCAAAACGCTTCTTTTCTTGTTCAAGCAACAAAGTCCCCTTATTGACCCTACATCTCTCAATATAATCCCAAAATGTTTCCTTTCTTGTTTCAAGCAACAAAGTCCTTTTCAGAATTGATGGTTGACGAATGTTTCGAAGATGATGCAACTGCCTGGCGCTCTGACTCCTCGTTCACATCTTTTAACATATCTTTCAATTTCCTATAAATGCTCTCCAGAGACGGCAGCATTTCGTTATAAGAAAGTTCCATTTTGAGATTGAGAAACTTGCGTACCTTCTGCCGATTATAAGCAATTCTATAACAACATACACAAAACCGTCGTTCACAGACTTTCTCCAATGTGGCTCTGTAAAACTTTGGACTCCGCCCGAATTATATATTTTTTTAGCTCCGCCTCTTTGCCACCTTTTTACCTTAGAATCAGAGTCCTTCCCCGTTTTTATTTTTACTTACAAATTGATAAATGTTTATCCGAATTGTTAGTTTTTCCCACGTCCAGATTAATGCACTTTCGACTCCTTATTGATGTGTAAAAACGTTCAAGGGTTTTTTCGTGAGACCCTATTCATCCTTCCCAGAGAAAGCATTCCTTTCAATCATATGTCTATATGACTCGTGAAGGCTATGAAAGGTTTTTCGCTGCCCAGGTGCGCTACCATACTCATGCATAAATTTTCTTCTTACATTTTACTGGTGCTATTCAGAATAATGGCTTTTCACACTCTATTTCTCTCAATTCCATTCTTTTGTCTCCTGTGTATGCAGCTGCTATGTAATGCCAGACCAAAATACACCCCTTTCTTATTGCAGCCAACAAAGAATAGAATATGCTATTCCTTGACCTAGCATTTCTTATGCCAGGTAAAGTTGTGGAAACGTTGTTTGTGACTTTGGATCACCTCTGTATAGGAGTGCGATCACTTCTATTCATGCATAAAGTTAATTCTTGCATTTTACCGGTGCTATTTAAAAGCTATGGCTTCGCTCTTCATACCTCTCAAACTGATCATTTTTATCACACACCCATGCAAATCCAGATATAATGACATCCCAAAACGCTTCCTTTCTTGTTTCAGGCAACAAAGTCCCTTTCAGTATAGCAAGTAAAAGTTCTTCAAAGGCTGTTCATGACATTTGGTTCTATATGCAGGTGTCCCATCCTATTCACACATAAATATTCTTCTTATATTTTACTGTCGCTATTCAGTCTTAATCGCTAAATCCACTATTTCCCCTTCTGTAGAATACGACTATACATATAACTATATTTTCTAAAGGGATGGCCGAGTGGTTAGCGCTCTTGGTTACTGATCTAAGGGACTTGGGTTCGAGCCCCGGGTAAGGCATGGATGTTCGTGTTGTTTTCTGCTGAGGTTCCTGCCATCCTCTCAGATCTTCTACTGTGGCATATAAACTGACAGGCTCCTGTCAGACCTCTGTGGCAAGCAGCTGCTTGAGGGGGTATTTATTTTTTTTTATTTATCGGTCACTGGGTAATAAGTAAGACTTTCTGAAATTGGGTTTCAAATTTGGATTTAACGACATACCTGTGTCGAGAAATAGTTTTTAATTAGTTATATCAACCTCTACAATGTTTCTAATATTTCTATAAGATCAAATGCCCTAAAAGTGCCTGGTCACGCAATTTGAAATATACACCTGTGTATAAGAAAGCCATTTTTCTTTTCACGTTCAGTTAGATGGTTAATAATTCTATCGCTCGAAATATATAATTTGGAAATACATGTGAATTTGAGAAACACCCCAGGGGTTCTCACGTTCAAATGTATTGTAAGGTTATTGAATCTCACGTTCAAATGTATTGTAAGCAATTTCAATCATGTGTGTTCTCTACATAATACTGGATCTTTGACAAAAACGTTTATTATCGTTTTTACCTGTAAGGAAATCAATGTATCTTTCGCTTGATCCACATTTAGGATCGAAGTAATAATCGATAAATTCTCTTCTTCCCCTTTTCTGGATTATGACTATACATATAACAATAATTCCTAAGTGGATCGGACAGTTGGTAATACGTAAGACTTTGTTAAAATTGGGTTTCAAGTTTGGATTTAGCGTCATGCGTCTGTTGAGAGGTAGATATTGATTAGATATATCAACCTCTACAATCTTTGTAATATTTCTATGAAATCAAATTGACCTAAAAATGCTAGGTCACTCAATTGGAAATATACACCCTGCGTATAAGAAAACCAGTTTTTTTGTCGTTCAGTTAGGTGGTTAATAATTCTATAGCTCGAAATATATTATGTGAAAATACATGTGAATGTGAGAAAAACCCCAGTGGTTCTCAGGTTCAAATGTATGGAAAGATTACTGAATCATGTGTGTTCTCTAAATAAAAATATATCTTTGACAAAAAGGGTTATTATTGCTTTTACGTCTAAGGGAATCAATGTAACTTTTGTTTGATCCACGTTTAGGATCGAAGTCTTAATCGAAAAATCCACACGTTCCTTTTTTTTCGATTATGACTATAGATATAACTATACTTCTTAAGGGGACCGGTTACTTGGTAATAAGGAAGACTTTCTGAAATTGGGTTTCAAGTTTGGATTTAGCGACATGCATGTGTTGAGAGATAGATATGATTGAATATATCAACCTCTACAATGTTTCTAATATTTCTATAAGATCAATTTGACCTAAAATTTCTTGGACGCGCTATTTGAAATATAGACCTTGTGTATGAGAAAATAATTTTTGTTTTCAATATCAGTTAAATTCGTAATAATTCTATCACACGAAATACATAATTTGAAAAATACATGTGAATCTGAGAAACACCAAAGGGGTTTTCACGTTCAAATGAATGGAAAAGTTATTAAATCATGCGTGTAATCTACATAATAGTGGATCTTTGACAAAGAGGTTTATTATTGCTTTTACCTATAAGGGATTCCATGTCTATTTTGGTTGATCCACGTTTAGGATCAACCAAAATATAGATTAGAATCGATAAATCCACACGTTCCACTTTTTTCGATTATGACTATAGATATAACTATAGTCATAATCGTGTGCGATGTGTTTAAAGACATGCGTTTCTCATATCCCTAAGTTTTGCCAACTCACCATAATTTTACAGAAAAAATCCTGATTTTTACATCTCACCTGAATTTTGCCAACCCCCCACCAACCCAATCAAGTATCACAGGAAAATGTCTTGTAGATACGAAACACATGGAATAATTAACTGGAAATAATTGTTTTATCCTGAGTGTAATCCAATATAATCATGAGATTATATTGGATTAGATTTTGTCAAGTCACTCCCAATTTTGCTAACTCCCCACGATTTTGTCAAGTCACCCCGAATTTTGCCAACTGCCCAAGATTTTATCAAGTCACTCCGAATTTTTCCAACTACCCAAGATCTTACCAAGTCACTCCGAATTTTGCCAACTCCCCAAGATTTTACCAAGTCATTCTGAATTATTCCAGCTCCCTAAGATTTTGCCAACTCACCTGTTTTTACTAAGTGGCTTCGAATTTTGCCAACTGCTGTAAATTTTGCCCTCTCTCCATTTTCCAAACTGCCTTAGATTTGGCCAAGTTGCGTCAATTTTGACAACTCCCCTTAATTTTGCAAAGAGAAAAATGACAAATTTTCACAACTCACCTAGATTTTACGAAGTCGCTTCCAATTTTGCCAACTCCGAGTTACTTTGGGGGGAGCCCCCCATCCCCACATGGCTACACCCCTGGCGAAGACTATTCAGGCAGTTTGATAAATTCAGCAACATTAAACAATGCTGATCACGTTAATGTGACGGCATTACAATTCTCCATATTGTGCTAAGATTCTTCTTTGAATCTGAGAGTGTTGTCCCTTTTTGATCACAAAAATCCGACCACAGTAGGTTGTTTACTATAGTGCAATCGGATAATAGAGGCCACATGATTATATTGGATTACACTCAGGATAAAACAATTATTTCCAGTTAATTATTTCATGTGTTTCGTATCTACAAGACATTTTCCTGTGATACTTGATTACTGACGTAAAGACTTACTTGTCTAGCAATAAAGAAAATGAGATAGCCTTGAGAGCATGTTCTGACATATAGTATTAGTTTTACACACTAATTGCCTTTACGTTTAGATTTATTCTCGTATAATATATATGGGTTGGGAGTGGCTCAGTCAGCAGCTCGCAAGGTTCATAATCTGCAGTTTCTAGGTTCGAGTCCCCCTCCCCCTGGGCCAGCGTTCAGATTTTTCTCTGTAAATCCCAGCCCTACCCTTGGTCAGTAGGGAACACCGATGGATTTAGAAAGGCCTCTGCCCATCGGATGGGCGCAGGTGTGTGTGTGTGTGTGTGAGAGAGAGAGAGAGCCATACCTATACACGCTAAAGAATACACTGGATGATCTGAATGGGAGGCTACCATCTGTCTCCTAACAGATGTCCACTGGATTTCCTCCAACCTTCTCTGATCCCTCAAAGTGTTTATGATCTGGTCATTTAGACCAGTGTGTTCAAAGTGTGCCGCTCAGAGGTGAAACAATCCAACCCTTATAATATAAAACTGAAAAATCCAGAAGTTATAATCTAAAATGAAACTACTTCTCTAGTCTTAGCAGCTAACGTCTTACCTGTTACAGTAGTTCGTGTAGGAACTCGGCCACGCTTGGGAAGAAAACAGTGGGCTAGAATCGCCATTTTGTCTGGGTCCTCCCATCCTGACAAAAAACAACTTCAGATCCATGTTTGAAAAACCCGGGAGAAGATACAACATGTTCATTTAATTACAGGCTGTTACCACCAAGATTCTCCACTTTGGTTTCTAGTTCTTGGTTCTTCTCCATCACGTGATTAGAAGGTTCGTCCGACACTTGCACGAATCGCATTGACCGAGGGAGTTCTATATATTAGTGCACTTATCATATGACTTGATGGTTCTTTGGAACTGGAAAATAACAGTTTGAAGATGCGACCTGACTGCGGAATGACTGGGTGTTTTTCTCTGACCCGCCCCGAAGGTTTGGGTACCCTTTGGAGCAGGGTGACTGTGCCCATATTGAGGACAGTCACTATATATGCATATATTATTTGTGCATTATACAGCATCTTGCACTTGTAAACAAAGTGTATGTAACTCATGTATACAAGGGTTGATGATTTATCGGCCACCAATTAGAATCAGTCCGATAAGATTTCTAAAGTACCCTTCTTTTATAAAGTATCCATTTACAGCTGGTAAAACGAGTGTTGCTTAAATTGCTTATTAATAAAAACTGCTGCTTACATTTGATCAATTTCATTACTATAGGTTTTTTTGATCCTCCTTTACTCTGAAAGTTTTTTTGTTAAATAACTGAATTATAAGTTATTTTATTATTCAACTGAAACCTGTAGTTGCTCTTATGGTTTTACCTAGGAAAGGCGCTTTCTAGCACGCATTGAATTAAATGACCAAGTCAGAAGCAACTCAAAGTTTCAGAGGAAGGGAATCCACCAACAATGTCCACTTTCTTACCGAGGGTGGAACAGGGGTTAGAATCAATAGAGAAGAAGAGCACAAACAAGTTCTCGGATTTCCGAAATGAAGAATCCGAAAGCAAGGTTTGGCCATCTCTCCCACATACGTCTACATAGCATTCACAGAGTATAGCCGTGTTGCAGGCGAACCACGTTCAACCTTCTCATGAGACTGATTGCGGACTTTACAATTCCATTGAGAACTCATTTAAAGCGAGCGCTGGGAGTTGAAACGGAGAGAACTTGGACGCTGTTAAGGTCAGTATCGAACTTCAGATTCGCTTTCATTCAAACGAGCTCTGACAAGCTGCCAACTGATCATTCGATTACTTTCTCGGTTTAGGACACATTCCTCAGACTGGAAAAATCTTCAAATTGACAAGGTACGACTGAAGAATTTTAAACAGAAATATCAATAAATACAAAATGCACTTTCGGGTGAAAAATAATTTGGGATAGCTGCGTAACCTCTTTAAACTAAGAAATAATTGAATAAACTGTTTATTTTTTAGTGTTTTTTTTTTCTTACTACCTACCTTACCATTGCTCGTAGCTTTGTCATTTATCAGTTTGTCGGTCGGTTTGTTGATTTCTGAAAATAGTTGTACCATCATAACTTTCCAACAAGGGGGAAGTTTGAGTACTTATTGAATTATGTAAGAAATAGACTATTTCAGAAATGAGTAGGAGTTTGTAATGTAGACAGTTAATAAGATAAAATAAAAAATAACTCTGACCTCTTCTTTCCACCCAGAAAGGAAAATGTGTGAACGATTATTCCTATTGTATTTTCCGAACATGTAGACCGATCGTAAGGAATTATATTCCATATGAAAACTTGTTACGGGCAAGTGTTTCAGACTGTATAAAATTGCCTCCCCCCTCTTTTTTTTTATCTCACTAAAAAAAGTTACAAATGTTTTTTTTTCTATTATAACTTCCGAACACCAGGGCGAGTATAATGAGTTAGTGTCAAATAAGAGCTTGTGACGTGTGTTTTAAACCACAGTAATTCATTGCGCGTTTTTTCTAATGTTATGAGAAAAGATATGCATAAATGATTTCTTCACTGTATCTTCTGAACACAGAACGGAGAAAAAAGAGTTAAATGTCAAGTAAAAGCTCGTGATATGAGAAGAGTTTTAAACTATAGCGAAATTTACCCCACATTTTTTCTTATCTCCCAAGAAACAGGATATGTGTAAACGATTGCTCCACTATATCTTCCGAACGTAAGAGCCAAAGGTATGGAGTTATATTCCAATTGAAAACTTGTGACGTGGGAAGTAATGTAGAATAGAGGAAGTTTAGTTTCGCCAATAAGCTTTTTTTATTTGACTTTTTATACGAATTGTATGTGAACCTTTGATATGAACGTTAGATATATATATATATAATAATAATAATAATAATAATAATAAATAAATTTATTTATTCTCATTGAATAGACAAGATATACATTTCAAATAAAGAATTTTGCATAATACATTTTCTAAAATGATGTATTCAATTTTAGGAACATTGAAAGTAACCACAAGTGTTCAAGTAACTCGCATGTGGGTTTGTACAATTTGACAAAACATTCTGAAATAGGCAACACATTCGATACAAAATTTAGAAGTGATATAATTTTCCATTCTATTTTTAAATAATGAAAGATAGAAATTCAAAAACACAAAACGTATATCTACCAAAATAATGATTATTGACAATTTTCAAAGAAGTTTTTCAATATCGTTATATTCAAAAATCCAGATTAGCAACTTCTTTTTAAAAGAGTGAAAGTTTGTTTCATCTTTAAGATTTGCAGGTAAATTATTAAATATTTTTGGTACTAAATAGATATAATGCACAATGTTTTTTTAGGAAGAGGTAAAGTGAGATTTACGTGTTTAGCTATTCTTGTATTATAATTTATATGTCTAATATCACTTTCAATCCAGTGTTTTTTAGGATATATAATGATATAGTATATGTATAATTTTCTTTAAGGTATTATATATAATTCATTATAAAAGTGCCTAACACTATCATATCTTCTTTTCCTAAAAATGCATCTAATTATTATATTTTGAGTATTAATTAATGGTTTAATATTGCTGTAATATACTCCACCCCAAGAAAATAATCCATATATTAAATGAGATTTAACATATGCGTTATAAATCAGTTTTAAAAGTTAGCATTTATAAAATTTCTGATATAAAATAATTGTGGTACTATTGTATTAAGTTTTTTATTAAAGAAAATGTGTTTTTTCCAAGTTAGTTTGCTATCAATATGTACTCCTAAGTTTTTAGAGCGCTCAACACTTTCTAGTGGCTTGCACGAACAATTAGTACCGATGCATTGAAGTGTATGATAAAATAATTTCTTTTTCAAATTATCTCTTTGATTTATTCTTAATCGAATATATATAGATGTTTTTTTACATTAAGAAACAACTTATTTCTCATGAACCAATTTCTTGAAGTTCATAAATCTTGATTTATTTTTTCAATTAAAATATTTTCAGTAGTTGCTGTATATATCAGAGCAATATCATCAGCAAATGCTATTAATTCTCCTTTTAGTTCTAGGTTACAAAGATCATTTATAAAAATATTAAATAAGTTCGGACCTAATACAGACCCTTGTGGAACACCACATTTAATTTTCTTTTCATTACTGTAAAAATTCCCTATTTTTACCTTTTGTGTTCTATTTTTTAAATAAGTCTGAAACCATAGTAAAATTGTCCCTCGAACTCCTGCTTTCTCAAGTTTATGTAATAATATATCATGTGAAACTAAATCAAAAGCCATATATCTAAAAATATTACTGTTGTTTTTAAATTTTTATATGTTGCACTATAGATTGAAGATGTTAATTTTAATACAGTATCCTCTGGTCCAATGTTTTTCCTAAACCAAACTGATTTTTTGAAAAAAAATATTTTTGTCTAGAAAATTTAAAAGTCTAATCTTGTTTAACTTTTCAAATATTTTTGAAAATACCCATAATAAAGCTATTTGTCTGTAATTATTAATATCTAAATGTAAAATTATAAACCTTTGTAAACAGGTATTAAAGTTGAATTTTTAAGAATTGTTGGAAAATATCCAGAATGCAAAGACAAATTATAAAGATGACATGAAATAGCTGAAATATTATTTTTTATTTCTTTAATTGGCTCTACAGATATGCAATCAGCTCCTGTCGCCTTTCTTATTTGCAAAGAAGAAATTACTTCATTAATTTCATATTCTGTTAAGAAATCTATGAAAATCGAATTCAGTGAAACAGATATCTCATCCTTTTTCTGGTTAATGCATTTTGGAATATCCGTTACAAAGTTTTCTATTATTTCTGTAAAATAATTACTAAACATTTCAGCTAATAGAATCAAAATTTCATTAGAAGAATATAAAGTATTATTTATTTTTATTTCTATCAGAGACATTTGCATATGTTGCTTCCTTCCAGATAATTCATTTAGTATATTCCATTTCTGCTTTACATTGCCATGTTTGTCTAATAATCTTTTCGTGTAATAATTTGACTTTATTTCTCTGATTAATTTTAATAGTAAATTTCGATACTTTTTAAAATTATTATTTAGATCAGTATTAAAAGGCTGAATTTTCCGTAATTTGTACAAATTTTTCCTATTTTATAGATTGTATAAGTCCTTCTGTCATCCACGGTTTTAATTTATTTTGTTTTCGTTTTAATTGTATAATGTATTTTGATTTTTCAAGTAATATTTGTAATTGTAATAGAAATATTTCGAAAGATTTATTGATATCTTTTTCTATTTCAACTTCAGACCAGTCTGTGTCCTTCAACAATTTCTTTAGTTTTGTAATATTTGTTTTACGTATTTCTTTTAAACTTTCTGTACTTTTGTCCATATTAGATTGAATGTTTAAACTTATGAAATAATGATCAATAATATGCAGCTTAATGATATAAGTATTAACATTAATTGCAGCGATTCGTCTTATAGATATATGATCAGGACATGTCTTTGATGTCTTGACCGTGTAATGTCCTCATGACATTGCTTAAAACCATTTGACAGAATTACTCTAAAATATGGGGCGGGGGTGGCTCAGTCGGTAGCGCGCCATATATCTTTGTCTAAATGGTTTTGCTTCACATCGAAGTTACCATTTATGCGAATTGTATATGAACCTTTGATATGGAAATTAGCTTTTGACTGGATACCTTTTTGAGACCATCGGTGTTCTCCTCCTGACCGAGAACAGGATGATGGCAGAGATGGAACTCGAACCTGAGAACATCATATTGAAAGACAGGAAGTTATAATCAGCCCTAGGTGTTCCAATCCCCCTAAAAAAGGGAAAAATATGTACCTTCCGAAATCAAGGGGTGAGGGTAACGAATTATATGTCAAATGAAACTTGTATCGTGGAGTGTATCATAGGCTACCTTAAATTATGACCCCTCTCCTCCATCTTCTTTTTCCTCCTTACGAAAAAAGGTAAGGAAACTTTAACGAACATCCCTCGTAACGATGTATATTGTCAAATAAAATCATAAGACTAGAAAAATAAAAAAAATTCCTACAAAGCAGGAAATTAGGAAAAGAAATGCTTTTCTTTTTAAACTTTTTTCCTAATTGAGTCCTAAAAAAGAATTAAAGAAAGTAAAACTAGTGTCATTAATGAAATGAAACAGCACTACATTTTAATTATTTTTCATTTGAGTTACATATTCATCAGTTCGTCTGTAGACATTTTTTTTTTCTTTTAAGAGATAAATGAAAAATTCTGCTTCTATTGAACAGACATTAACGAGAAATTAGGATTCGCATCTTCCCTTATCTTTAAATATTGTATTTCCACCATTTGGAAAATTGCGAAACTTTAAACGACTGTTGTAGACAATAGATTCGTGTTATATTTTCATGTTTGGGCTGTAGATTGTGGTGCTTAATTTGAGTTGTATGAAAAGGCATTGTATGAAAAAACACCTTTCATTTGAAGAAATTAATGAGAATTTCTCGTTGTGTTTCATATGTACTATTAAAATACTGCTATTTGCATTTTTACCAATCACCCATTAGTTCGAATTTCTATTGTTAGAACAATGCTGCTCAACCTTTTTCTTTTGGTGACAAATTTCTGAAATTGTCCATTTACCGCGACACACCTATGGCAAAAATTAATTTTATTTGTTTTATTACGTATGATAACTTAAAATTCTAGTTATTTAAACAAAACGTATATTAAACGCAAAATTTTACAAAAAAGCAAAATCATAAATAAAAACTGTAAAAAAGTATCAAAGTGTAAATTGCTACATAGTACATTTTTATACTTTTTTAAATCTTCGCAACACACCTTGACTTTGAACGCGAATCAGTCGGCTGGTAACCACCCTATTAGAGACTTCAAAAATCGGAAAAAGGGAATTTAAATTATCTTTGAGAACGAGCATTTCATATTCATCAGAGGCAACATCTGTTTTTCTAGTTTATACGGGGTGATTATAAAACAATAAACGAAAACTGAACAACTCGTGCACGTTTAAAAATAGTAAATAAGAATGTTTGTTTCACACCACAGAAAGTTACATACTGGTATTTGTACATAATATCCAACTGACAGATAACGAAAACAGGAAATGTTTTACTGTGACTTTCAGGAATGGCTCTAGAACGATGGAAATCTTGTTTCAAAGATAGTATACTCTAAGGCAGTGTTTTTCCCCCCATTTTTCAAATGGGAAAATAAGTAATTTATACAAATTTAATTATGTTTCTGTCAGGGACGTCAATTTAGTTCGGGGGAGGGAGCTCCTCAATATTTTACCAACTCTACATAATTTTACAAACACAAAATGCCAATTTTTACATCTGACCTGAATTTTACCACATCACTTCGAATTTTGACAATTCCAAGATTTTGCCAACTCTCCTTAATTTCACGAAAAAAATCCCATTTTCACAATTCACCTGCATTTTACCAAGTGGCTTCGAATTTTGCCAACTTTCCTATATTTTATCAAGTTGCTTGTATTTTAGTAAAATTCAGTTTCTTCGATTTTGCCTACTTCCCTTAATTTTAGAAAACAATTCCCAATTTTCGCAACTCACTTGTAATTTACCAAGTGGATTCGAATTTTGCCAGCTTTCCTAGATTTTGTCCATTTGTCTAGATTTTGGCCGAATCTAGGGTAGTTGGCTAACTTCCTCGATTTTGCCAACTTTCCTTAATTTTCCAAAAAAAAAATCCAATTTAAACAACTCACCTGGATTTTACCAAATCGCGTCAAATTTTTTAAATTCCAATTTACCCCCATAGCTACGATCCTGCACTTAGATGCAAATTGATTTTTTAATTATTAATGAAGAGTTTATTTTAAAAAAAATCATTGTCAATATAATCACTCACAATATAATTGAATCAATTCACAATATAATTGAAATAAAAATTATCCAACTAAATGAAGTTTCCATGAAATTTACACAATTCACATTTAATATGAAATACACTTCAATTTGTGCATTTGACGACTTTTTTCTATTTTTCTCTTCAAATGAAGGGGGCAAAATTGTGCTGCCCTTGGGCCCGCAAAATTCTCATCTACCCCTGCTGGTTAGTGTATGAAAAAAAATGTGTGTAATGTTCAAGGGCAAAGAATAACTTCAATGAATTTATTTGCACGCATCTATTTCTGTGGTGGATGCGATTGTTTCCATTAGAGCTTTCAGGAATATTGGAAATAAAACAGTTAATTCATTTTACTACCTTCGCTGACCGCTAGGTGTCCATTGACCACAGGATGGGAACCACTGATCGAAACGATTATGACTTGCCATCTTCAGTAGAAATAATGACATTTACCCTGTTTGCGAACAGCAGATTTTAAATAGAGTAATCTAATAGCACCACTTGTTTTTATAGGAATTAATAATTTTCATGTTGCAAGGAATTATGGGCTCGTAGATCAATGTCAATTTACTATTCGAACTGTGAATGCAATATTGTCTGAAACAGTGTGTTTTTATGGGGGGGTATTAAATTAAAATTTGATGAACACGCTGTGTTACCTTAAGTTTGTCAACCTGTCTAGATGGATAGAAAATTCTAAAATATTTATATTTGAGATCAATATCATAAAATAGACACATAAAAAATTTAAAAAACCTATTTTCGAACTATAGACATAACAATTAATCATCTATAATATTCAATGCACTCGCATACATTTTTAGAAATATAAAAAATAGTAATTATTTGCTTTTATTAATTTTCTTTCATTAATGCATAAACTGGAAAAATAATCTCTATGACTACAGTGTAATGTGTATGGAAACAATTAGGTGTTTTAATTGAGACTTGACTTACTCTGAAACAAAGCAATCGCAAGAAGGTCAGAATCCGTACTTTTTGTTGTGATAGAGAAATCGGGTTGCGGATAATAGAACGGCCCCGACGGAGACGGATATGGACAGGAAACATCTCTACAAGTTTGAGGAAAAAAGTTAATGACAATTAGGAAGATAATTAGATCTGTTGGGATGTGCCAATGGTGTGGAAGGCAATCGCAGCTGCTCTTGTACGGTAGCGATGGCAGATCCCAAAAAACTCCGATAGTTAGGACATGTAGAACTAATCAGCAGACTGCTTACTGCACCAAGGGAGCATAAAGGGATCCGATCCGGTTGTGCACGGACCGCAAAATCGGAATACCTTGAGAAGGAAGCAAACGAACCATGTCGTACGGTGGTTCTTTCTTCTTAATAAGGACATTGATATATTGTATGTTCCATAGGAGAAGAGGAGCATTTATAACCGATGGAAATATTTTACTTTGATTTTACTATTCTTTTTGCAATTCTCCGCATTTCATGTATTTTTTTAGTAACTTTCAAAGGTTTACAATGTGCTTTCTTGTTTTTAATAAATAAATTTCTTTCAGATGAATGATCGACGGACTTCATTGATCGGAGAATAAAAAATTACTTTCCAAGGCAAATGCCAGGCTTGTAATCTGCAGTTCCCAGGTTCCAGACTCACCTGGACTAGACAGATTTATATCCTTAAAACGCCGCGCTCTAAGACTCATATCCTTGTCTCTCATACACTCAATATACTTGCCAGTATGAGAAACGGTTAAGCTTGTAAAGGCCGTTGTCCGTACGATGGGACGTTAAACCGTGGCAGGACGTACCAAGATATCCCCCCTCTCCCCCCCGAAAATCCGATCGTCTTATACGAAATATCAAACTTGTCTCTTTGATATGAAATTAAAAATAGTTGTTTTTATATAATTTTATTTCAGCCACATTGTTTATGTCCGATACTAAAAACAGATTTAAAGAACTATAGAATGTTTTTACTTACAGAATATCATTTTAATAAGGTTTAATAAGGATTAACTCTAATTAAACAATATTGGTAAATACTACACAAGATTAACAGATTTAAAGAACTATAGAATGTTTTTACTTATAGAATATCAATTTTAATAAGGTTTAATCTTAATAAGGTTTATTCGTTGTTATATCTTGTGTAGTATTTACCAATATTTTACTAATTGGTAAAAACTACACAAGTCTTATTCTCATACCGAAAGAAGACCATCGAAACTAAAATATTGGCACCTCCCCCCCCCAGGAAACTAAATTATTGGATTACCTTTCTCCCGAAACTAAATTCTCCAAACCCCTAAAATAAAAATCTTGGACTCCCTCCCCCACCGAAACCAAATCCCCGAACTCCCACCCGAAATTAAATTCCAGGACCCCCCGCCGAAACTAAATCCTAGGTTGCGTGTCTTGCCGTGTCTCCGTGTTCGGAAGAGCCACAACGTATACGCGTTGAAGAACACACTGGATAGCATTGACGGAAGCCTATCATCTATCTCCTAACATCTGAAAGTCGGTCTCCTCTCCTCAACCGCCTCTGAGCCCTAGTGGTCGTTGTGACCTGGCCTATTAGCCCACTGTGGTCAAAAAATGCCGATCAGACGTAAAGAATCTAACATTCCAGTTTCGGACCATCGAATTTTGACTGTCGAAGATCAATAAAACTACGTCTTAGAAGGGAGGAATTGATTCAGTCAATAATGCGCAAGGTTCGTAGTTTGATAATCTTGAATTCGAGACTCACTTGCCTGACTTCAGATTTTCTCCTCTAAATCCCTCTGCTTTGGTGAAAAAAGGAATACCGATAGGCTTGGAAAGGCTGGCGTCCGTCAGATGGAACTTTAAGCCGTGGCTCAATGTACAATTGAACTGCATGACATCGCTGGAGGCTTCCATTTGTCTTCTAACAGCTCTTTGATAAATCCCACCTCAACTTAGATCCGCATCAATTTTGGGTTAGTTGGATGGGGTTTAACGTTCATCCGACGAATGGCGGTCTTTCCTTGGATACTGACAATATGCGATATGAGTTAAACAGGAAAAAAGTTACTGCTGATGTCACCTTCAAAAATCTGTGGAGATTACGGAAAAATAGGCGTGTAACTGAAGACTAAAATGAGATAAAGTAATAGTTTAGTCCTTTTCAACATTTGCTATGGTAGAGAAATTAAACTTTTTATTCGAAAGATAACAGGACACTTCATGACTTTGATTCAAGATGCATACGCAGTATCTTGAGTGTTGCAGAAGAAAATATAAAAGCGATGCAAGACAGCCGTTATTTATTACAGTTACAATTAGAGTTAATCCTTTGTCACTGAGTCATAATCGACTATATATATATGATACGTTACACACTTATATGATATATTAGTGTACAAACCGTCAAAGGTTTACGGTCAAAAACAGAAAATTGGAAACGGTAAAGTAAAAAGAATGAGGAAAAAAGTCGTTCCCTTTACAACACTGGTTTTATTATCGTAGATAGGGTGTTGAAATTTTAATCACTTAAATTCCTTTTGATATTCAATGGGTAGTTCGAAACCCACCTAAATGAAGGAGGGAAAAAAGTGATTTTAAATACAAACTCGTTTCGACTTGAATTTGTAAAGCCACGTGAAGCGACAGCGGTTGAATTAGGTGAATATAGGAGTAAAAAACCATAGGAAAAATTTGGGTTGTTGGGTTGGTTTGCCTCTGAGAAGCATTTTTTACACAAAATGGATTTAATGGGCAGATTACAAAGCCGTGAAGTCTCAGAGAAAGTTTGGGGAAGGTACCAACTGGATAACTGTTAGGAGGCAGATAGTAGCTCCCGGTCAAGGCTGTCTTGTGTTTTCTTTAACGTGTACAGGATATGGCTCTCTCCCGCACATGGGACCATGTCTTAACGTCCCATCCAACGAATGGCGGTCTTTCCAAGACCAGCCCATGTACAGAAAATCCACACCCTGTACACATTAAAGAACAGTGTCACCTACTGATCGAAGGCAGGCAAGACAGCGAATTTTTCAGAGACAAATCTCAAAGCTGGGACTCCAACCTGGGAACTGCCTTACATACTGCCAACTTAGTCCCACCCAAGACAGAAACAAGGGGCCCCGAAGTGGCCCACTTAAAAACGCCCCAGAACATTACACCACCTCCACTGCACGAACTTGACTGTTGGGGTTCATGACCTCATGTGGTCTAAACCATACACGCAACCTTCCATCAGCCTGTTGTAGATGGAACCTCGATTTGTCGGACCAAGCTACCATTTCCAGTTTTCCATGGTAAATTGGCGATGTTTCTTCGCTCTCTGCAGCATCATAGTCCAGTGACGTGCTATTAACAAGGATTCAAGATGTAGGAATCGGCTGCTACTGCTCGGTCGTGTATCACACGACGAAATGTCTTTGCATAAATCTTTGTAAATGACCTGTTATTGACTGCCGATGTTGTCATCTTCACTGTGGCCCACCGTTCTTGCATCACAATAAAGGAGAGGCGGCACTCAGCTACAACATCAATGGCCTGATTAGGCCCACATTTTCCCCAAGGGTTGCAGGTTTTGATGGTTTTGATGTAGTCTTGGTACATACGTGTACAAAATTTATTATTATTATTTATTTTATTAATTAATTTATTAATTAATTGATTATTTTAATAATAATTTATTAAAAATTTAACATCGCACTTGAAAATTATAGACATTCTGCAATGACATATAATGGTGCAACCCTATCTTCCTCGCACCAACTATCTGCCCTTGAACGAAATCGCTCAGGTCGCTGAGTTTACCAATCATAAAATCGCAAGTACGCTATACAGCAGGTAGATATCTGACCTTTTACAGCCCACAAGGGGTTTCGACTGGCCGCATTGTTGTGTCAGAGTAGGGAAAGTTTTGAACGAGTGTGATGTGTACAATAAATTATGTTTCAGTGTATATTTATCTATCTCAGAAACTATGTCATATAATACAACTGCACTCAGAGTATACAAAAATAATGACTATCTAAACGGGTTAAGCATCTGACACATAGCTCATTTTGTATGCACTCTAAACGAAAATTTATAGCAATGTTGATGCAGGCTGGTGAATGTGTGTTGGGGGCACTTTCTTGAGGAGAGTTTCTATAAATAGCTTGTGCACACTCGTTCTGAAGCCGCAATAATTTTTTATGAACTGAGTAAACATCTGAGAAGAATGTCATCTGAGAATCACGTTATCTCTTTGAAAACGAGACACATATGCGCCAGAGGCGACATGCTTTCTTCTAATTGTACTAAGATTTGGATATTTTATATGTCTGCTTCGAAAAGTGGGAAAAATTATTAGTTAAAACTGAAACTAGTCCAACAGGGCTAATTAATGTAAAGGTTGACTACATTACGGGAACATAAATAAGTGTAACAAATTCTTAGAATATTTCTTCCGCATTGAAAACGACAAAAGACATCATTAATGGGTAACCATCTGAGTGCATCACAAGGAGAAAGTGTTAAAACAAATTTTTAGTAGGTGTTGCTTTATTTTAGCAAAGGCGGAAAATGACTCGCATTTTTTTGACAAAAGTTATCAAGAAAAATTTCGCGAACTTAGTAATAATAAATACCGCCTCAAGCAGCAACTTACTACAGAAGTCTGATAGGAGCCTATCTAATACACCGTAGTTGGTCTGTGAGGATGGCGAGACCGCAGCAGAAGAACGACACAAACATTCATGCCTTAACCAGGGCTCGAACTCAGATCCGTTAGATAAGTAGCCAAGGGCACTAACCACTCGGCCACAAGGCGGCACTTAGTAATAGTATACGTCAAATATGTTCCTAATGTATATATATATATGCCGATTTATCTATCGCCGTAATCTTAAAGAAAGTTTACCAATTATCAGAAAAATCCAACTACATTTTTTTTCTTCAAAAATTTTCTCCCTTTTATATTTTTATCTCATTTAAGAAAAAAAAAAGTGGTAAAATAGTTCCGCTTTGTTTATCTGTCTGTACACATCGAACTTTTTGTTTATAGAGATAAAATAATAGTTATTTTTGTGTTGAATAGTAATTAATGAAATATTACGATCTGCACTTTCCGAATCTAAAGCTATAATTACATCCTCTAGCGGTGGAAAAAGTTGAAAATTCCAAAATTTCAAATGAATATTGCAAACGATGTATTTTTTCTAGAAGTATAAGATTTTGGTGGTGGAATGTGAAGATCACAACATTTCTATTGCGAACAGTGAGTTGGTGTTTTAGACCCAAGAGAGTGTACATCCTCTAGCGGTGGAAAAAGTTGAAAATTCCAAAATTTCAAATGAATATTGCAAACGATGTATTTTTGCTAGAAGTATAAGATTTTGGTGGTGGAATGTGAAGATCACAATATTTCTATTGCGAACAGTGAGTTGGTGTTTTAGACCCAAGAGAGTGAGGAAACACATTTTTTGTTTCAGCAGATAATTGTTTTAATAGATAAATGAAAAACTATTTTTAGGGTTAGATAGGAAAATTGGAGAAATATTATGATTCGCTCCTTCGGAATTTTCCAATGAGCATAACTGCGCCCTCTAACGGTGGAAAAATTCCAAATTTTCAAAATTTCAAACGAATGTTGCAAACAACATATTTATGCTAGAAATGCGAAACTTTGGTAGTGAAATGCGAAGGTCATGAAATTTTCATTGCCAACAATAAGTGCGCGCCTTAGACCCGGAGGGTGGAAAAACACAATTTTTTTCTTTTAGCAGATAATTGATTGTATTTAGAGATAAATGAAAATTATTTTTTGGGTTAGATAGAAATTAATATATTATTACGATTTACCCCTTCGGAATATTCTGAACACTATAATTACGCTCTCTATCGATGGAATAATATCGAAAATTCCAAATTTCATGCGAATATCGCAAGCAATGCATTTATGCTAGAAAATTAGAATTTTGTTGGTGGAATGTGAACGTCATAAAACTTTCATTGTAAAAATAAAAGGGATAATTAGAAAAAAAAAATTGGATTGGTACTAATTAAATATAATAATTTGCATTTTTCAAATACTTAAGAGTTTTAATGTACATTGTTACAGATCACCAGATATTGAAACGACAACTTTGGTAACGACTTTTGCAAATAATACGAATATAACCTAAATTTGAAATTTAGGTAGTAACGTTTTAAGGGATGACAGCAATAATATTCCCGCTTTTCTAAGAGAGCTCTGGGAAATGCAACATTTTAAATTTAAGAATTAAAAGACAAATACTCTTTATGCTGTATAATTACTAATAAAATACTATTTGTATTTTCAGTCCCCTATCTGAAATTAAACTTTTAAGGAGTGAAAAAGCAGTTAAAGGAAAAACTTCCTTCTCTTTGAAAACGAGACACATATCCACCAGAGGCCACATTCTTCTAGTTATACTAAGACTTAGATATTCCATATATGTCTGCTTCGGACAGTGGGAACAATAATAAGTTAAAACTGAAACAAGTTCAAGATTGCTAATTAATTCAAAGATTGACTACATTCACGCGAACATAAATAAATAAATAAAAAATAAATACCCCCTCAAGCAGCTGCTTGCCACAGAGGTCTGACAGGAGCATGTCAGTTTATATGCCACAGTATAAGGTCTGAGAGGATGGCAGGACCTCAGCAGAAAAACGAAACGCACAACCATGCCTTACCCGGGGCTCGAACCCAGGTCCCTTAGATCAGTAGCCAAGCGTGTAACAAATTCTCATAATATTTCTTCCACATTGAAAGCGTCAAAAAATTTCATTAACTATGTTTTTACAATGAAAAAAATAACGATAAGTATCCTTCTTTTCATGTGTGGTTTCTGTTCATTCTCTATTTATTTTCATTTACGTGAAACAAATGACTTTGTACTCGTCCCCATCTCCTATTTTGTCTTTTTCATTTTGAATTATTCGGACATTCAGTAACAATAGCCTGATCAACATTAAAACTCAAACAAATCTTTTGTTTGAAAGCCTTCTTTGGCGTAATCCGATAATGATTTAAAGGTGAATCTTATTCAAATTAGAAATCTGTACCCTTACCCATGCACTAAATATTGATCGGCTGAAAAACAATATCATTTAATCTTTTAAGCACACTCATTTTATTAAGTGCGACAGAATAGCAATTTAGTGTAATTATCAAGTTTCCAGCATTCGCCAGCAAAATAAAAAAATTGCTCTATACAGATGATGTGTAAGAACATTACTCGGAACAACAGAAAAACTTGAGCGGGTCGCTTGTAAATCCTACCAAGCGTAACCTCATCTTAAAGTTTCTATAGAACAATGTTTTTATGAAACGTTAATAGGATAAAATGCTTGATGCTGGATTGATAAAATGCAATAAACATTAAACTTTTGCATATTTCAGGAATTTTTCAAAAATTTGTAAGATATCTATAATGGAAAGCAAAATATACTGCAATGGAAATCTAGTTTCTCCTCGCCCTCTTTTGCTTTTCTCCGGATCGATTGCGTCACTTCTCAGGCCCTTTTGTTTTTTTCTAGATCTCAGCCTGTTTATTTGCTTTCCCCAACCATTCCTCGCGCCATCTGTGTTACGTTAAATATTTTACTTAAAATAGAACCCGATTCAGAACCTCGAGTCACATTTTTCCGTTTTTATTGTGTATCTTTAGAAAATTTGCGTTAGCACTTTTCGACCTATTCATTTCCAAAATATTTCAGAGGCATTATCCAAATTGTTTCCTTAGGCAGGCCTTCTCTCAGACGGTAGCTCGACAGTGGCCAGACCCTAGTATTAACCTATAAATAACCACTTTGAAGTCGATTTAAATTTTAGAGGAAAAATTGAAAAAATCTTGAGCCGGGTGGGATACGAACCCCTGATGACATGTCAGGTGCTCTGGACCACTGAGCAACCGGCCGCCGATCAAGATATCATCTAATTGATAATATGAACCATTTCAACCTACTTCCTATGTAAGGATTGTTCAGGCAATTTCTTAAATTTATTTTAAAAAAATTAAAATTGCCTGAACACTCACTACATAGGAAGTAGGTTGAAATGGTTCATATTATCAAATAGAGGAGATCTTGATCGGCGACCGGTAGCTTAGTGGTCCAGAGCACCTGACATGTCATCAGGAGGTCGTGGGTTCGTATCCCACCCGTCTCAAGGCAATTTTTCCTCTAAAATTTAAATCGACTTCAAAGTGGTTATTTATAGGTTAGTACAAAGTATGTCGAGTTTATTTATTATTTATGTAGTCCTAGTGGTTGTATATAGCGAGAGGTTGGCAAATGGAATCCATGGTGGTTACGTTTGAGCTCTGCGAGTGCTTTAGTTAGTTTAACAGAGGTTATCTGGCTTCGCCAATACATTCAAGGGGACGGAGTAACTGTAAAATATTAATTTGTTACTTAGATAAGTATGGAAATGTTTCCCTTCCCCGTAGTTCGTTGTTTTTCATTTTTCTCTTTGTTCTCAGCACGTTTTAACAATGTTGATTAATTATAGGTATTGCAACATAATCAATACATTAATTTACCTCAAATACTACTACTTTTTCATGATAAAATACTACATACATGAGATAATACATAAATCTACTTACATGAGAAAATAATTCTTTCATGCATCCAGTACCAACCATTTAATTTTTAACTGAAAAAATTGATATAAAATGCTTAACATTAACTTTTCAATTTTGAGATCCTGAGTTAGTTGACTCTTAGACTTGGAAAGATATGACAGTAATTTTCATTTGGGTCTATGACAGTATTCAGTGAGCCAATATCTTATTAATTGGATGAAATTCTTTCCCCGGATTTACATGGGGAAGGAGGAGGAAACTTTAGTGAGAAGTAAAGCATGGTTGTCGGAATATAAATCCCTACGTTTCTTTAACTTATAATGAGAAGAAATTTTGTAACAAATTTAATGATCATAGTTTTAGGAGAAAATTTCTCCAGTTTTTTTAGGTGGGGAGAAAGAGGCTTTTGGAGAAGAAAAAGAAATATTTCAGATCAGGCTCTTAGGTTGCTTTAAGTTATTTTTCGAGGAAGCCCTGTATCGAGAAGTAGTTCTTGATCAGACATGCTCTCTCTCAAATATATAGTAGATTTAAAACATGTGTAATCTCCTAAACCAAAAAGGGACAAATTAAAGTAACTGATTTTACATTCTTCGTTTTGCTCTTCATTTGTCAATTTGTTTCTTAAGCCATATCTTTTGAAAGCGATGCCCAAACGTAATGTGTTATGTGCCGAATGAAAGCTTATGTCATAGTAGTGTCATAGGCTATAGAAATTTTACTGTCCATGTTCCTATATATTCCAAACACAAGGGACGAGTGTAAAAAACTTATGAAATGAAAATGTCACAGGTTATAAGAATTTACCCCCATGTTTTCTTCCCCCCCAAACCAGAAGGTAAATATGTGAAGGAATATTCTATTATATCTTTCAAATGCGAGGGCCGAACGTGATAAATTGTGTTTTAAATTGAATCTTGTGACGGTATGATGGGATATATAATTATAGCCCCTGCGTTTTCTTTCACCCTAAAAAATGGGAAAATGTGTGTTAGATGGTGCTCGATTCACTTGATCTTGCTGAGGATTATCACAATCAACAGCCTGGATAAATGGGTTGGGTTGTTTTACTTCTGAGCGGCACTTTTTTGCACAACATGGGCTAAATGGGCAAGTCACATGCACCCCAAAGGCTCAGAAAAGGTTGGGGAAGGGGACCCAGAGGAGACCACTGTTGGGAGACAGATGGTAGCCTCCTGTCAAGGCCATCCAGCGTGTTCTTTAACGTGCATTGGGTATGACTCTCCCGCACACGGGACCACGACTTAACGTTCCATCCGACGGGCGGCGTCCTTTTCAAGCCCATCGGTGTCCCCTACTGACCATGGGGAAGGGCGGGAAATTTTGTGGAGATAAATCTCAACGCTGACCCGGCTGGGACTGGAACCTGAGAACTACAGATTACGAGCCTGGCACGCACCGACTGAGCCTCCCCGCCCCCCTGGATTAAAGCATTTAGCAAATATAAATGCAACGAGACAAATATGCACTTTCAAATATGGCCAAACAATAACACTATATTTAATTCCAAAGTATTGAAGTTAGTAATTTTACTCTACTTAAAAGCTGTTAACAATTACCAGTTAATTCAGGCGAGAGACACTAGTTCAGGCTTAGTTTAAGCCTACCTCGATCACTCATTACTCATCGGTTCACTACATTGACACAAAACGTTATTCCATCATCGAAAAGTTCACATTGTACTGGAGCATCAACACTTTTAACCCTGGATGACATGGTTCCTTCCAAGTCCTGGACACTCACGCACCAACGTTGACAAGGATACGAGGAAATAAATGACGTCAAATGAGTGGTCTGCAACAATGCACCAAAGATGGCAGTCTCATCTTATTTAAGTATATGGCCTGTCACTGAATTACTTGGAGTAACTCTAATCCTAGTAATCTTCCTGTCGTGATTGCACTGCTATGGGCAGGGGAATTTTTTTTTCGATTCACACAAGTAGGGTGACTATTCACCATGTTAATCACATTATAATTCGGTCATTAATCATTTTCCATTCATATCAGTCGCTCTTTACCCTTTAACAGGGCAAAATTGTTGAAGAATAATTTGAGAGACCATAAACTTTTCTGTTGAATGCAAGAAACCCAGTGATTTGGCATGCACCACGGGCCACCCTTGATGGTCATTGGGGATTCGCCCAGGCTCACTTGAGCTCGCTCTGGAGCGTGGAGTCTCTGCAAGTTTCGCTAAATAAGTGAAGCAAAAATTATGTCGTTTTTCAGTATATCATTGAGTTTCTCCAGTAGTTCAAACAACTGTAATTACTCTATGTTGTTTGCTAGACTAAATCGGTATGACGTGTTAGTGGTTCACGGAGCACGCACAACTCTTTTGTCCCAGACTTGGGAATATAGCTGGTCGTTTGTATCTTTCCACCCATTCTTTATTCTTGGCACTTCCAATGACTTAAAGGTTTGACTGTTTCAATTAGAGGTACAAATAGGACCATAGACCAATATATACACCTCAACCCAATTAAACTTTCCATCCTATATCACTCTTATCCTATTAATATGTCGCTTAATTACGTTACCCAAAAGCCTCTTGCTACCGCTTCTTACTGTCGAGGTGCTCTAACGTTTCGTTGACATTATGTTTACGGTCATCCTTCACTGTTTGTTTAGCATTTCCACGTTTTCTTGTTTGTTTTTTTTTCGTCTTTTTCAGTGAACTCGACATTCAGAACAACATGGGGAAAAATAAGAAAGTGCAAGTGGTCAGGAATGAGAAAAGAGGGACATGGTCAGTCTCTGTAAAATAAAGACATCTTTCTTTCAAAGAGGCATCGATGTGCAGTACTTTTTTAACAGATTACAAAGATTACACTCTGGTGTAGTTCGATATGAAATATAGCTTGGAAATCGACCAGAATTATCGACGTTTTTACTGTATCTTTGAAACTTACCACAAAAAACTCCCTTAACACATATGTATTATATCATCCTGAAAGAGGGAAAAAATTTCTAAATCTGTCAGAACCATTTTACATATCTGAAAATAAAGTTCATTTAACCTTGTAGGCTTCAAGAAGTGTGCAATTGAATCAGCTGGAGACAAGAAAAGTGAAAGCTTGTTTAAAGCAAGTAAGCCCACAGAATGTTCTGTAGATTGCTACCTTTCGTGAATTTAACGAAGACACAATTTCCAAATTGAGACATCAGTATCAAGGCGTTAAAAGAGATTTAGCCATAATTAATCAAGAGTTAATCGTTGCCAAAAATTAACGTGCTGAGATAAAAAAAATAGTTTCTAGGGGTTTTTTTCTAGAAAAAAATTGATAATTTCTCTGACATTGTTAAAAACTTCTCTAGCTCCTTATCCAAAGCAATTAAGGAACATCGACTTTTGATTGAAAAGTCTGGTTTAATGGATGGGGGTTATTTTACCTCTGAGTAGCCCTTTTTTGCAAACAATGAGCTAAATGGCCAGGTCACAAGGACACCAAGGTCTCAGAAAAAGTAGGGGAAGGAGACTCAATGACACCTGTTAGGAGACAAAAGGAGACTTCCCGTCTAGACCATCCAGAATGTACTTTAACTTGTCCAGGTTGTCTCTAATGCACCCAGAGCAACGACCACGATCCCATCCGATGGACGGTGGTCATTCCAAGCCTAGAAGTGCCTTTTCGATTGAGGGCAGGTTTGGAATTTTATGGAGAAAGATCTCAAAGCTGGCATAGATGGGACTGGAACCTGAAAACTATAGATTACGAGCCTGGCCCGCTTCCGACTGAATAATCTCCGCTCACCACAAATATAATCATAGATAGAGTTGAACTGTGAGAGAATCCAAAGGAAAATATTCTTAAGTTAAATGAATAAAAATTAGGTACATGCTACAAACAGTGACCACGAAAATGTACAGTCGTACTGTATATATTTGAATAGCCTAGAAGAAAATTGTTTTATAAACATGTGTGAGCAATCTACCAAAAGAATTAAATCTATAAAAAAAAAATATTCGTATTTTTATCAAAGGTAGGTATTTTATCAAAGGATCGTATTTTAATCAAAGATTAGTATAAACTGGAAATTTTTTTCTAATGAAATTTGACTTATAGACCATTTCTTGATTGAGATCAAGTTTAAAGATTTGTTTAAAATAATAAAAGTTAATTTTTCTAATACTAATAACAAGCTACTGCTTGAGTACTAATTTTTATTTACTATTGAGTTTAATGTTTATTTATTATTTAAGGGCATTTTAGGTTAAAAATCAGTAAAAAATGCTATTAGAATTAAAGCATCTGGTTGTGATGGTGCAGTTAGAGAAATGACAAAGAGAATGGATGATTAATTTCTTATGTCATTAGTTATATAAATACAGCAAGAATTTTAAAATATATTTTAATTTTCCTGTTTATAATGAGTGATAAAACCGAACTCGAAATTTTTTACTTTACAGTTTTGCTATCAGTGATTTCAAAACATTGATTAAGCGTTTTTATTTATTAGAAAAACACTTCAAGTCAAGGAATACGTTATGATGCTTGTTCTCTGCACACCTCTATCACGGCACACTGAAACTCTATTACGACACACCTAAAGCTCTATAACGGCACACTGAAACTGTATTACGACACACCTAAAGCTCTATCACGGCATATTGAAACTCTATTACGACACACATAAAGCTCTATCACGGCATAATGAAACACCTAAGCATAATTGTGACACACCTAAAGCTCTATCACGGCGTACTGAAACTCTATTACGACACACCTAAAGCTCTACCACGGTACACTAAAGTTCTATTGTGACATACCTAAAGCTCTATCGCGGCATACTGAAACTCTATTACGACACACCTAAAGCTCTACCACGGTACACTAAAGCTCTATTATGACACACCTGAAGATCTAACAGGGTACACCTGAAGCTCTACCACGGCATACTTCATTCTGTCTCACGGCATACTTCATTCTGTCTCACGACACACCAGAAGCTCTTTCACTGTACACTAAGGTTAATGGACCGAAGGAAAGACTCTAGTGGTTCTACTAGGTTGTCAAGTGTTGGGAAACACTGATCTATAACAATCCTGAGCCACATGGGAGAGTTGGTAAAGTTTGCAGTGATTGGTTTAGCATTACTACTGTTCGACAAGATTACATTTTGCCACCTTTTCTTTTCAGTTTGGTTAGTGACTACGTT
Organism: Ryuthela nishihirai; assembly: GCA_038380435.1. Taxonomy (NCBI): domain Eukaryota; kingdom Metazoa; phylum Arthropoda; class Arachnida; order Araneae; family Heptathelidae; genus Ryuthela; species Ryuthela nishihirai. Next base: position 20,549,305 of record JAWZYU010000020.1, read on the forward strand.
ATTAAGACTTCAATGCAAAGGGAAGACTGTTGTCTTAGACTGTTTAGAGCAGGCCCGTTCAATCCAAACTTTGTAGAGCTACTAGGAAGAGAAAATTGTATATTTTTAAAGAACCACAAGTAAAATTCTTTAGTAAAAACGGAAACATACTTTGTAATATCTCTGAATTGTAAAAATAAAAACTAGATTTTTAAGAAAGCCAGAAAATATCTTGATTAAAAAACAATAACTAAGAGAATAATAAAAACAAACAACTAAGAGTACTCACAAAAAATGTATTTTTAATGAGTATTCTTAGTTGGTAAAATCTTTTACATACGCACCTAAGTATATTTGGTCAAAAATGGAAAGGAATGATCCAGATTCAATATATTGATTGTTTGTTTGATGAGCCGCATATTCTTAACCAAGGAGCCACAGGCAGGTAGATGGCGCTGCATCATTTTTGAAGGTTGTTTCCCTCTTTAGCAAGTTTCGAAGTTTAATTATAATTGAACATTAGCATTGTTGCTGGGACCTTTAAGAATAGTTATACTGTGTGAAAATAGGCATATATATAAAGATACGAAGAACAAAATCAGATTTTATAACAGTTTAGCTCAGTCCTTTTTAAAGTTTGTTATGGTTTCGAACCTGGACCCTTAGGAACAAGATAAAAAGAAACTTGATTTTTTTGCTCCTAGATACTTACCCAGTATCTTGGGCATTGGGGCGGGGTGGCTCAGTCGGTAGCGCGCCAGGCTCGTAATCTGTAGTTCCCAGGTTCGAGTCCCAGCTGGGTCAGCGTTGAGATTTATCTCCGCAAAATTTCCCCGCCCTGCCCACGGTCAGTAGGGGACACCGATGGGCTTGGAAAGGCCGCCGTCCGTCGGATGGGACGTTAAGCCGTGGCCCCGTGTGCGGGAGAGACATACCCTGTGCACGTTAAAGAACACGCTGGATGGCCTTGACGGGAGGCTACCATCTGTCTCCCAACAGCTGTTCCAATGGGTCCCCTCCCCCAACCTTCTCTGAGCCTTCGGGATCATGTGGCCTGGCCATTTAGCCCATGGTGTGCAAAAAAGTGCCGCTCAGAGGTAAAACAATTCAATCCAATCTTGGGCATTAGGTGGTTTTACTTTGAAGCTTATGATCAGGTGATATGAAGGAGTCATTAATGGCAATTGAGCAGCATCTTAATAGGGAGAGACTGCGTTGGCTTGACTATGGTTGCCTGCATGCAACACTGAGGCATAATCAATAATTATGACTAGTGCGCCAAAACATGGCGCCTTCTGACTAAATATGATCCCTTCTGACGGTTAAACATCCCTGATACTAAAGAAAGAGAGAGCGATCTAAAACGAGATGGTGGACAACGTCAAACAGAATCTTGTGAATTCAACTCTCGTCAAACTTCATCGCTAGCTGGTACCCTGGTGTTCACACCAGGCAGCTACTTCTACTTATCTGAGAGAATGTTAGACCCTCCTCCAAAGAGGGAGCCCCTAGACCACGTCAAGGTCCTCTCTCCGAGAATTGGTTCTGATTGCACAAGTTACAACAAGAATCTGACTAATGGCCTTATAATCACTACTTTACTCGTATAAACGCACAGAGCTCACAAAATCAAAATCAAAACCAATTCCTCCTAGGGGTCACACCACTGTAGACGAACTTTCCGATTCTTTTCAGAAATCAGTGATTTCGGTATAGGCATACGACTGCTAATACCGATCCTCTTTAATTCCTTTCGCATAGTTCGCTGAGATACAGAATACAATACAAATACATGCGGAAACAGCCTTCATTGAATGCTTTAGTCAATTGCTGCACACTGGAAGTCCTATTTCCGTACAAACCTTTTCAGACGAAGGCGATCTCGTTCCTGACAGATTGTCGTTGCGCCACACTTACGTCTCTTCGACATGCAATATAGGTTATTTTTCCACTGATTAAAGACACGAGATATCTCACCTTTTGATAAACCAGTCAGCTCTGCTGTTTTTAAAATCGTCGTTCCAGCCAGACCCACAATAAGCCCTTTATCGAACCCGAAATATCCTTTGTTTTTCCCATTGTGATCAACACTACTGACAATTACTGATGAGCAGCAGTTTTCCTAGATCACATGATGATGCACGTGACCACGTATTTTGCATATACGCTGCGCAAGTGAGGTTTACGTACATCTGCAGAAAGATTTCTAATTCAGTGGCCGGTGTGTGTATTTCAAGAGAGAATCTATCGTGCTAGTCAGGAATTGGGTGCATAAAAATCAATATTATAAATTAAAACTCTTTAAACATCATCCTCTTTTGTAATAGTGACAATATCTCCACAAAAAAAAAAAAAAAACATTTATGGTGACACTAATTGTATCTATTCTATGTTCTAAATTTACCCTCAAAGCTTTTAATGCAGCTTTTATAACTTTCACAGCAAATCAAAAATATCCTTTTTTATCCTTAACTTCCAATGAAACTTCTTTCATAAGGTCATTTATTTCACACCAACAGCCAACAGCCACACAAAATCATCTTTATGCGTCAGTCAAGATTAATAATTGGCATTGATAAGATCAAGCCTCTTTCGCCTGCTCACTACCTCACTTTGAAATATCTCTTCAAAGTCGACAACCTACTTTAATTTTGATATCTTCACATCCCAAGCATTTTGTTTTGCGAAAACAGGTCTCCGCAATCAACGTTCAAACGTTTACATCAGCAGGAAACGCCACATTCCACTTTATTGCTCTTCCACGAAAACATTATCGACGGTGACATTAAAACCCATAGTGTCATTACAAGCTGCAATCAATTTTCGTCCTCACACACGTAGGAGCCAATCCTTTGACCAAACCTACACTTGTATGGAATGACGGAATTAGATTTAAAGCCGTAGCACCAATAAACGAAGTTTACTCAAGAAATTTCTCGACGGCTAAAGTTAGCTTTAGAACTTAGAGAGGTTTCAATTGTATTTTCTCAGGATTATGTAGCTCTTAAATGACAAAAAAATACCTTCGAAACCAAGAATTCAAGAGAGGATGTTGATCTAACAAGGTTGACTACATATTGTCACTTTTGTCCATTTAATCAATATTTTATTTTAAATAATAATAAAATGTTTTTGAAGTCAAATATATTCTACATGTGTAGAGGAAGTTTAGTCAACACTATTCTTTAAAAAATGCATCATTTTAATTTACAATTATTTCGTTATAATTATTTTATTCCCTTTTTAATTAATTTATGCTGCTTTCATATATTTATATATATAGGATTTCAAACAGGCTTTTTTGGAAACTAAGAGTACCCTTTTAGGGAAAAAGGTCCAGAAGAGACATAATTATTTGAGTGATAAGGCACTTGAGCTTACTTAAGAAAGAAGAAACTGCAGGAATGTCCTTAATAAGTACACTACTAGTCCTAATAGAAAGGATTACAGAGAGCTTAATAAACGTGTAAAGGAGCAGTTAGCTACTGATAAGCTAACAAAGCTGAGGAAGCAGTTAGGCAGCACAACAGCAGAGAGCTCTACCAGATAGTTTTATGTTTTATGTGGTAGAAAACGGACAGGTATACAGGGATTGAAGAATAAATAAGGTAGGGTCATAGAAGGTGAGGATTCTGTCATGGTTAGGTGGACTGAGAATTTCAGTGATGTTCTAAACAATGTGGTTAGTTCTACTCCCATTGTTCGTAATGGTGATAGATGCATTGGTGGCTTTAATGTTGGCCCTATAACACAATCTGAGGTTATTTTGGCTATTTCTAAACTTAAACTTCATAAATCCCCAGGGGTAGATGAAATTACTACGGAAATGCTTAGAGCTGGGAATGTTTCGGTTACCATTTGGATGACTGAAATTCTGAATATCTTTTATGATAAAGGCATGGTTCCTAAAGATTTTACCAGAGCTATTATTATCCCTATTTTCAAAAAAGGTGATCGCCGTTCTTGTGATAACTACAGGGGTATTGCCTACACTCTGTTCGAGGGAAAGTTCTTTCCATGATTGTGCTTAATAGAATTAAGAATCTGGTTGACAGTCAATTGAGTGATGAGCAATATGGATTCAGAAGTGGTAGGGGATGTGTAGATCAGATATTTTCACTTAGGCAGATTCTTGAGAAATGTTTCGAGTTTCAGAAAACTTTGGTTGCTAGCTTTGTTGATTTCAAAAAGGCTTTCGACTCTGTTGATCGTCATAATTTGTGGTTGATTGTGAGATCATATGGTATACAGGACAGGTTAGTTAACATTATAACACTGAGTCGTGTGTGAGAGTTGGTAAGGCTTGTAGCAATTGGTTTAGCATTATTTCTGGTGTTCGACAAGGGTGCATTTTGTCTCCTTTTCTCTTTAGTTTGATTATTGATTACGTTATGCGAAATTCATTGCAAGGAAAAGATTTGGGCTTAAATGGTATGAAGATACTAAGATATCTGATTTAGATTATGCTGATGATTTAGCCCTTTTGGCAAATGATGTTGATGAGATGAACTCTTTCATTCGAGCTGTTGATGAGACCGGTAGTAGAGTAGGTTTTGTTATAAACAGAGAGAAACTAAAGTGATGAAAATTGGTCAGGCAGGTTCTGATTCAGTTCATCTGAATGGTTGCAGTCTTGAGCAGGTGTCAGTGTTTAATTACCTTGGGAGCTATGTAACAGATACTGGTGATGTGCGGCATGAGATTAACAGACGAATAGGGATTGCTGCCGGGACTTTTAACAATCTATGGAGATTGTGGAAAAATAGGCGTATACACCAAAAGACTAAAATTAGATTGTATAATAGTTTGGTTCTTTCTAGGGTTAGTTTTGGTAGTGAAACTTGGACGCTGTGTAAACAAGATAATAGGAAACTAGATGCTTTCGATTCTAGATGCTTACGTAGTATCTTGGGTATTAGGTGGTTTAACTTTGTAACTAATGATGAGGTTAGGCAAAGGAGTCTACAACATCCTTTAAGCAGCATATTGTGCAGAGAGAGACTCCGCTGGTTTGGCCATGTTGCCCGTATGGATAATTATAGATTGGCGAATAGGGTTATGAACAGTGTACCTAGAGATCTCAGAAGGAGGGGGAGACCTAGGATGCGGTGGGCAGACAATGTCAAACAGGACCTTGTTAGAATTGGTGTGCAGTGGCTGGATGCAACAGATGTGGCGCAGGACAGATATGCTTGGAGAATTAAACTGTACAGTCTGGTTGGACTCCGTAGCCCATGGCTGCTTGATGATGATGCTGATGACGATGATGATGATGACGATGATGACGATGACGACGACGACGACGACGACGACGATTATGATGATGATGATGATGATGATTTATAAACATTTGGATTGAACAATTCTAATTCTTTTGACTATAGAATTGATATTTATTATTCTTCAAGAATGATATTTAACAACTCTATAATAATAACAATCTTTATTAATAAGGTAATAATTACATTTCAGAACTTACAATTTTTATCACAAGAAAAAAAAATCCGACAGCTAAATAGTAGTTTATCCGCAGAAGATAAAATTATGAGAAACAGTACACGCTGAGTACTGAAGAAAATCAGTTCCAATCAAATGTAATTTCGTTCATTTGGAATTAAATTGACTTATATATGTTGTATTGCATGCAGAAGAACAACATGGGAAATCAACACAATACACAGTCGTATAGAATAATATGACCACCCACGAAATCACAGTGTACCCGCCCAGGCGCGCCATAGAGTTCACATGACAAGGTCGACCACACGGAGATAAAAGCGGCCTGCCAGGACAGATGAACCATAGTGCGTAACGTGAGAACAATGGGTAAAGGTATTGATTTAATGGACATTCAAAACGGAATGATCATCATCTATAGCGCCAAGGGTGGAAGCATCTCGGAAACAACAGACTTCGTGGCCTGTTCACTAGGTGCTGTAGTAAGGGTGTACCAAGAATGGACCGCTAGCACACCGAGTACCTCCAGACGTCATAACTGTGGAGCCCCAAAGCTCATCGACCCCAGAGGAGAACGTCGCCTACGTTGATTGCTAAAGGGCAATAAATGCACAACATCACTTTACCACTCAAGTGAACGCTGGGGCATCTAGGTACGTGTCCCCAATAACAGTACAGTGAGCCCTGTTACGCATGGGTCTCTGGAGTCGATGCTGCGTGAAGGCGCCCATGTTAACCAAGGTCTATTGGCAACGACGCCTGCAGTTCGCACGGGACAACTGTCATTAGACAGTGAAAGAGTGGAAAAAGGTTGTCTTCTCCGACGAATCGAGGTTTCTACTCCACAGAAGTGAAGGGCGGTGGCGGATACAGCATCAGACACAAGAGAAATAACACCTGTACTTGGTTGTCGGTCACATACAGGCCGGCGTGACAGTGTGCATGGCTGGGGAATGTTTTTCTGGTATGACCTGGTAGCGCTGGTACCACTGGATGGGTCCTGAACGCTAATGGCTACCTGTCCATCCTCTCTGACCACATGCATCTCTTCATGTTGGACGTTTACCCTGGTGGTGATGGTGTCTACCAACAGGACGATGCGCCCTGCCAATGCCACTCAGGTGGTGCATGACTAGTTCCAGGACAGCGATATCCCTGTTCTCCCCTGGCTGGCGAAAACTCTCGACCTCACTCCCATAGAGCATTTGTGGGACCATTTGGATCGATAGGTTCAGCATGCGGACCCACGACCACGTCATCTCTGGAACCTCCATGCTCTGCTGAAGTGGGCATGCGTGTCCACTTCAGCAAAGTTTACCATCGACTTACCGGTCGACGGAGGCGACGTTCTCCTCTGGTGTCGATGGACGTTTGGGCTCCACAGTTATGACGTCTGTAGGTACTCAGTGTGCCAGCGATCCATTCCTATTTTACCCTTACTACAACACCTCGCGAATGGGCACGTGTGCCTTTGGCAACTTTCCAGTGCATCATTGCATCCATGCCATGCCATCTTGCCGCTGTCATCTGGGCCAAGAGTGGTTATTCCCATTATTAGGTAGGTGGTCATATTATTCTGATACAACTGTGTATATCTCACTCTACATAAATGCTGATAGAAGCCGATTGATAACTTCTAAACTCGTTACATATTCCATTTATACTCAAGATAAAGACAAGAAATACATAAATATATAATGCACTGCATATATATAAATAATAAATAAATAAATACCCCCTCAAGCAGCTGCTTGCCACAGAGGTCTGACAGGAGCCTGTCAGTTTATATGCCACAGTAGGAGATCTGAGAGGATGGCAGGACCTCAGCAGAAAAACGACACACACACACACACACACACATATCCATGCCTAATCCGGGGCTCGAACCCAGGTCCCTTAGATCAGTAGCCAAGCGTGCTATATATAATACAAAAAAGTACGTATATATTATACAGTTGTATATACTTGCATGCATATCTGGCATGTTTCTGGGAGACCTGGGTTCGAATCCCAGTTGGGATAATCAATTATTTTTAAACCCATTATTTCAAGTGTTCCCTACCTATAGAAATTTTCCTGTGATACTTTATTATTAAATATGCATGAATATTTATGTATACATATCAAATATAATATACATATATGTATATACTAATGAGATATAAATACATATAATTAGACATATATAAATTTATATATATATATATTAAATAAAAAAAATATATATAATATACATTGATAAAATATAAAAATTTATAGTATAATCAGGCTTAGATCTAGAAACATATCAAGGGAAGAAAGGGGGGTGCAAAACACAATCGCGGCGGAAAGTGCAAGTGAGGGGGCAAAACACAATCGTGGCGGAAAGTGCAAGTGGGGGGGCAAAACACAATCGCGGCGAAAAGTGCAAGTGGGGGAGAGGCAAAACACAATCGCGGCGGAAAGTGCAAGTGGGGGAGAGTTTAAACTTCCAATGCAGTATAACATTTCTCCCTCCGTTTTGCAGCTTGATTATGGACCCAGAATTTACTGCACTGGTGGACTTCTGTGAAGAGAAAATCTTCCACTGTGTTTTCTGTACGTTTGTGGGTTTGCAGAGCCAAGTGAATAGATTCACAGGATATGTTTTATCAGCTGGAGGATAATCCTGAGCAGATGTCATCGCAGGATCTTGAACTCTTGCTTCTACGGGCATCGTCAAATTCTACATTGGAGAAAGTCACAAGTGTAGATGGTTTCAGCTTTTAATAGTGGGGGAAAGGAATTTTACCCCATGCCTGCGATTAGGGGGCTGCTTTATATTGTCGGCATTCCCTCTTTCAATAAACATAGTTTTTTTAAGCATCCCACTAACCATATTCTCTCCATAGGTAGTTGGAACGTGAGGACTCTGCACAGAGTTTATTTCCTTAATGTCCTCACACAAGAATTCCACCGTGATAATTTAGATATTATCGGCTTGCAAGAGACCAGATAGAAAGATCAAGGTTAGATTCTTAAAAATAATCTTAAACTTCTCTTTTCAGGGAAGGCAGATTAAAAAAGCATATCCAAGGTGTAGGTTTCCTTCTCAGCAGACACGCTATTGATGCTCTTCTAGGATATGAGTGCATTAATGAAAGGTTTCTTACAGCTAAATTTCAGATAAGCATTGAGGACTTGAATGCTATTTAATCTTATTTTACCACTGAGTGTGCCGATTAGGAAAAGGATTGGTTTTAAGAAACAACTTCAGGATATTTTGAAATCTATCAAGAAATGAGATTATTACCTTTGTTCTAGGTGACTCCAATGCCAACGTTGGTATTGGTACTGACTCTGACCTTTGGAGAGTGGTGATAGGATCTTTTGGTATTGGTAGCTGCAATGACAATAGGCAATGTCTCCTACAGGTAAGTAAACTTAATGGTTTGAGAATAACTCACACTTATTACCAACAACGCGACATACACAAGTACAGATGGGTTTCACCGAATGGTCTGCATAAAAATATGATTGATTATAGGTTGATTAACAGCAAATGGGCAAGTTCTGTTTTAAGAATACCAGGACATGTAGGGCAGCTGAAATTGGATCTGACCATTACCTTGTTAAAAGTGTCTTGCAACTTAAACTTAAAAAGTGTTGTGCTAGGGTTAAAAAATTTACCTTTAATGCTGAAGCTCTGAAAGACCCAGTTATAGCTAAAGCTTACCATGATAGGTTACTTAGTCATTATGACAGTCATGGTTTGCTTAATACTGAAGTTAAGGAAGAATGCGACCATTTTAAACAGGCTTTTTTGGAAACTAACAGTACTCTTTTAGGGAAAAGGGAGCAGAGGATGCAGAATTATTCAACAGCTAGCTTATGGATAATATATAAAAGTTTATGGAATGAAAATAACCCCTCAGATCCTATTTAATCATATGCTCTAAAAAATAAAAAATTAATATTAGAAACTGCAGAATACTTGGTTCAAAATTTTATAGATATTAATTTTAAACCAAATAACCATTTAGACAAAAAATAATCAAACTCGAATATTTTCCATAAAATATTTGAAAGCAACAAAACTAAATAACTAAACCTTCCATTTTCACTATTTGAATTAAAAAACGCTATTAAAGCACTTAAACCAAAAACATCTCCTGGACCAGACGGAATTACAAATAAACTATTAAAGAATTTACCTCTGAATTGTTTAAAAAAATTACTGAGTATACTGAATAATATATGGACAACCAGAGTTTACCCAGACAGTTGGTTTCATAACTTTATGATTTTTATTAAAAAGGAAAACAAATCATCCAACTCTCTTAACTCCTTCCGACCCATATGTTTAAGCTCTAATGTCTTAAAACTCTTTGAAAGAATGATCAGCTATCGTCTAAATTGGCATTTAGAAAAAATAATAATATTTTTAATAAAACTTTTTTTGGCTTTCGTCCTTGTAGATCAACCAAGGACCTTTTACTTAACCTGATTTCGGATGCTGAATTCTCACTTAAAAATAAATTATACATGGTAGCCATCATAATCGACATTAAAAAGGCTTTTGATTCTTTATCTTTTAATGTGTTGTTATCTAAGATTAGAGATCTTAAAATTTGCGGCAACTTAAATTATTTCCTTTTTCACTTAATTAAAGAAAAAACATTTCAAGTGAAAATTAGAAATACTTTATCTAATGTTTATAAATTTCAGAACGGGGTGGTTCAGAGGGATATATTATCCCCTTGCTTTTTCAATCTTTACTTGAAAGATTTGGACAAAATTTTTGAACAAGGAATTAATTTCGGAACTTATGCCGATGACATCATTTTCTGGTCCATTGCTTCAGACATTAATCTTATTCAAAAAAGATTACAAAATGCAATAAACAAATTAAGTCATTATTTAAACAACAATAATCTAAACATTTCCATAGAAAAAACACATATTATATACTTTCATAAGAAAGGCCTACCTCATGATTTTAATATTAAAATAAATCAACAGGACATTACAACTGTTAAAATATTAAATTTTTAGGCTTAAATCTGTACTCTAAATTAATTTGGGGCCAATGTGTCAAAACAGCAAGAGAAAAAACTTCCAAATTATATAATTTTATGAGTTTACTGGGAAATTCTAAATGGGGTTGCTCCCAAAAAAATTTATTATTAATCTATAAATCTATTATATTACTAAAAACCCTATTATGATATTGAATTATTAAATACATTACCTAAAACTAAACTAAAAAATCTTGAGAGTATTCAAACCAAAATTTTTAAATTTTGGATAGGTCTTTTACAGAGCTCATTCAATCTGGATGTCTATGCTGAAACTTCAATCCCACCTCTATAATTACATAAAAAGTTTACTTTATCAAACTTAATATTTAGAATTATTACACAAAATAGAACTCATCCTATTATTGACAAATTTATTACTAATTTTCGAGATACAACATTAAATAACTTTCCTGAAAAAAAAATAAAATTATTGAAATCATAAATAATAACTCTAGTGGAAATTACTTTCCAAGTTTCCCCTATTGGTTATCCATTACTCCTATAATAAATAAGGATATTCAAGGAATCGACCCTAAAAATTCATTTGATAATTCTAGCTTAAAAAATCTCTCTGAACTACATATTGACAACTTTTATAATAACTTCTTACACATTTATACAGATGGCTCTGTTAACCATAACAGAACCATATCATCGGGAGCTTTCCTTTGCCCTTCAGAAAAATATGAATATAAATTTAAATTTCAAAACTATTAACCGGTTATTATATCAGAATTAATGACAATTATTTTAGCTATCAATTGGGCAAAGAAATTTAAAAATAAAAAAATCGTAATTTTAACTTATAGTAAATCATCGTTGAACATTATTTTAAATAATCCTCCCAAAAGTAATTTCCCAATTTTTTTAAATGACATATATATATTACTATGTGATCACTTATTACTCCATAATTTTATTTAACTTCAATGGGTAGCCGCCCATTTTGGCATAAAATTTAATGATCAGGTCGATCTACTGGCTAAAAATGCCAAAGACCTAAATGCAACTATTAATGCAACTTTTACGTTTTCTATTTTTAAATTGAAAAATAAAGTTAACTGCTCTAATGAGTTACAAAAATGGTATGAAACCAGAGCTCAACATACACATCGCTTTAAAATCTCTCCTAATATTATAAAATTTCAAAATTATGGCCTGAAAAAGAAAGAACTTAATGCCATCATTCGGATTAAAGTAAATAGAGCTCTCACAAATTCATTTTTATTTAAATTAAAAAAGCGGGATTCACCCAACTGTAACTTCTGCAATTCTCCACATACGATTGAACATATTATCTTTGAATGTAATCAATTATTGAAAGGGAAGAGTATTTCAACAAACTAAGAAAATATAATATCTCAGTTTTTAACATAAAAATGTTTTGAACCTTCAAAGAAAAACATGAAGCCCATCTTTTTCTCTCTTCTTGTTTCATTTCTTAAGAAGATAAACGTATTATACAGCCTCTAATATCTTCCTTGAAGCAAAAAATTCTCACTCAAAAACTGTGACTGAATGAGTCTGCAAGGGTCCTCATTTTTTCCTTGCAGAAATATTCAATTGTAAATTTGATGTTGGATTGGATTGGAGGCAGAATTATTTAAGTGATAAAGCACTTGAGCTTATTTCAGAAAGAAAGAACTGCAGGAATGTCCTTAATCAATACCCTACTAGTCCTAATAAAAAGCATTACGGAGAGCTTAATAAATGTGTAAAGGATCAGATAGCTGCTGATAAGAATCTTTGGCTTGATGGCTTGGCTGACAAAGCCGAGGAAGCAGTTAGACAGCACAACAGCAGAGAGTTGTACCAGATTGTTAACGTTTTGTGTGGTAAAAAACGGACAGGTATAGAAGAATTGAAGAACAAACAAGGTAAAGTTATGGAAAGTGAGGATTCTGTCATGGCTAGGTAGGATGGACATTTCAGAGATGTTCTAAACAATGTGGTTGGTTCCCCATTGTTTGTAATCCTGATAGATGCGTTACTGGATTTATTGTTGACCCTATATCATAGTCTAAAGTTATTTTGGCCATTTCTAAACTTAAAGTACATAACTTCCTATGGTAGATGAAATTACTTGAAAGGCATAGAGTTGGGACGTTTCTCTTACCACATGGGTAAGTGAAAGTTTGAATATCTTTACGATAAAGACATTGTTCCCTAGAATTTTACCAGAGCAATTATTATCTCTATTTAAAAAAAAAGTGATCGCAGTTCTTGTAATAGCTATAGGGGGTATCAGCTGCGTTCTGTTCCAGGAAAAGCTTTTTTGTATGATTCTGCATAATGGAATTAAGAATCTGGTTGATGGACAATTGCGGAATGAGCAGTGTCGATTCAGAAGTTGTAGGGGATGTATAGACAAGATTTTTTCTCTTAGGCACATTCTTGAGAAATGTTTAGAGTTTCAGAAACCTTCGGTTACTAGCTTTGTTGATTTCAAAACGGATTTTGACTCTGTCGATTGTCATAATTTCTGGTTGATTGTGAGATCGTACGTAATACCAAATAAGTTAGTTAACTTATTGAAAGTTCTCTATAATAACACCGAGTAATGTGTTAGAATGGTAAGGCTTGTAGCAATTGGTTTAAAATTGCTTCTGATATTCGACAAGAGTGCATTTTGTCTCCTTTCCTCTTTAATTTGGTTATTGACATGTTATGCGAAATTCACTTCAAATGAAATATTTTGGCCATAAATTATCTGGAGATCTGAAAATTTCTGATCTACATTATTCTGATGATCTAGCCCTTTTTGAAAATGATGTTGAGGAGATGAACTCTTTCATTCGAGCTGTTGATGAGACTTTAGTCGATTTGGTTTGATAATAAACAGAGCGAAAACTAAAATGATGAAAATTGGTCAGTTAGATAGTGCTTCAGTTGCTTTGAATGTCTCTACTCCTAAGCTAGTGTCACAGTTTAATTATCTTGGGAGCTATGTAACAGACGAATAGGGAATGTTGTCGGGACTTTTAAGAATATGTGGAGACTGTGAAGAAATAGGCGTATACCTCTAAAGACTAAAAAAAGAATGTGTAATAGTTTGGTTTTTACTAGGGTTTGTTATGGTAGTGATGCCTGGACGCTTTGTGAACAAGATAACAAGAAACTTGATGTTTTTTATTCTAAATGTTTAAGCAGTATCTTGGGCATTAGGTGGTTAAACTTTGTAAGTAATGATGAGGTTAGGCAAAGGAGTCGGCAACCTCTTTAAGCAGCATATTGTGCAGAGAGAGACTTCATTGGTTTAGCCATGTTACTCGTATGGATAATTATATATTATTTACTGTTATGAACAGTGTGCCTAAAGGATTCAGAAAGAGGGGAAGAACTAGGATGCGGTGGGCAGACAAACAGCACCTTGTTAGAATTGGTGTACGGTAGCCAGATGCAGCATATTGTGCAGAGAGAGACTTCATTGGTTTAGCCATGTTACCCGTATGGATAATTATATATTATTTACTGTTATGAACAGTGTGCATAAAGGATTCAGAAAGAGGGGAAGAACTAGGATGCGGTGGGCATACAAACAGCACCTTGTTAGAATTGGTGTACGGTAGCCAGATGCAGCAGATGTAGCGCAGGATAGATACGTTTGGAAAACTAAATTAAACAATCTGATTGGACTTCCGTAGCCCATGGTTGCTTGAGTATGATGATGATGAAGTTGAGAAAGATTGAAATCAGTTTAAATAGGCTATTTTTAAATCAAAAAGTATTCTTTTACGAAAAAAGAAACTGAGGAAACAAAATTATTTGCACGATAAAGCTATGTAATATATTTCTAAAAGAAGGAAGTGCAGAAATAATATGAATCAACACTCTGTTATTCCTAACAATCGCCATTATAATGACCTTAATAAATGAGTAAAGGATCAGTTAACAGCTGATAATCATCTTTGGCTTGATAGCTTCGCTGACAAAGCAGAGGAAGCAGATAGGCAGTACAACAGTAGGCAGTTGTACCAGATAGTTATCGTTTGTGTGGGAAGAAACCGATGCATAATTCTAGATTGGCGAATAGGTTTATGAAGAGAGTGCCTAAAGGCCTCAGAAAGAGGGGGAGACCTGGGATGCGGTGGGCAGACAATGTCAAACGGGACCTTGTTGAAACTGATGTGCAGTGGCAGATGAAGCAAATGTAGCTCAGGACAGATATGCTTAAAGGACTAAATTTCACTGTCTGGTTGGACCTATGTAGCCCAAGGTTCTTTGATGATGATGATGATGTTGATGATGATGATATTAGCATTCTGCCCAGAAAATAACACATTGCATTTTGATAAAAAGCATAACTTATAATTAGGCATGCTATGATTACATATTTACTATAGGCATTAATATTGGAATTTACATATCAGTATTATATAAGTATATAAAATATACCTATATATTTGTCGTGAACTTAAAAATTCTCTAAATATTTATATTAAATATTTATGGCTAAACGAGCTTTCCTTTTCTGTTTTTGCTTTTAGGATTAATATTAAACGAGATAAAAATAATGTGAAATAATATGTTATTGCAACGTTCATTTACATGTTATATATTTTTCTCTCTCTCAACGAAATATCTTTCCGAAATTCTTCAACTCTCTACATCTTTTACATTGTATCTTACCAACCTGTGTAACTATTTAGTCCTTGAGCAGGTGTAATCTGTTGATCTCCAAAAAGATTAAACAGTTCAGTTCTCTAATTACGTCTATCCGGAGCAACAGTCATGTCCATTATCTGTCCATTTCAAGCAATGACTTCTTACTGGCTTAAAAAATCCTAATATTTCACTAGCGAAATCTTTTCTGTCTTTATTTGGTGCTGATCATTTTTATTTCTACTCTGCTAAAGAGTGGTCAACAACACAAAGTCCTGGTGCTGACCACATATACCAACCGGAATGGAATAATGTCTCTGAGATTATTTTGGATTCCGAAGTTGCTGCACTGGTGGGCTTCTGTTGAGGGAAAATATTTCGCTGTGTTTTCTCTTTATTTGTGGGTTGACAATCTCAAGCGAATTGATTCACAAGATACGTTTCATCAGCTGGTGGATAATCGTGATAAAATGTTTTCTATATTTTGCAACTTTTGCCTCCTTTGAGCTTTTTACAACTCTCTGCTTTCGTTCTTTCTAGCATTGAAGTAGCAAGAAATCACCATATCCAATGATTTTTATGTGCTTTAATCTGATGGGTAGAGAGGGGAATTCAACGTGTGTGAGATTCCAATTTTAAAATACTTCTATAAGCTATACAATTACAGAAAAAAAACAACATCTGGAAGGATTAATGCGATTTCATGCCCTTCACTCGCGCTGCCGTTTACCTGCAGTTGCTTTCAATTTCCATAAAGATGCGCTGATCATAATGCTTTGGCTCTTCGGTACACTTTAATCTTTCGTCGGTCGTGCTCTGTGTTATGACACAGATGGTCGCACTGAGTCTCACAGACCCATGGTTAATTCTTAATGTTTAACACCTAATATGTCGTTTTTTTAAGAAATAATTTTACTAATTTGAAACATATTATTATCATCGACGTATGTATTAATCGATTTTATGCAATAAATTATATCCCTAAATTTCTTTTTCTCTCAATAGCCAATGTTTTAAAATTTTATGCTTCTGAATGACATTAAAACATTTAAAAATACCAGATAAGAAAAAAATATGCTATATATATATATGTGTATGAGAGGGTCTGGCGTCTGTTACTCGAGTTGTTTTCTCTGGTTTCAGGTCCCCCAAAAATATTCCTCTCTCCAAGAAAATGAAACCTTTTAAAAAAGCGGTGCTTCTAAACGTTAATAGCTAGAACGTCCAAACTCAGTATACTACTTCCTGCAATCGTAACATAGACCAGCGTAAAAGTTAGACCCCAAATATTTTTCCTACCCACAAAAATATTCACTCCTTTAAACATTGGTAAGAACTGTTTCTAAACGATAAGCACTGGAACCTCTAAACTTTGTATACTGCTTCCTCTTATCGTAATGTAGACCAAGGTAAGGATTTGGACACCGAAAATTTTCTTTCCCACTTTAAATAGTAGTAGAACTGCTTCTAAACGGTACGTGCTAAAACTTCAAACCTACTATTCCTTTTCCTCTAATAGTAACTAAGGTCAACGTTATAATTAAGATATAAAGATTTTTTTATCCCTCAAAAAAAAATACACACCTTGAAAATGTGGTAGGAAATGTTCCTAAATAGTAAAAAGGTAGAATTTATACACTTCCCCTAATCGTAACTTAGAGAAATTTAAGGGTTAGGCCACTTAATTTTTTTTCTTCCCCCAAAAAATGTCCAACCGCTATAAAACTGGTACTATCTGCTTCTAAATTGTAATAATTTGGATACAATATATCGTATATAGTTTCCTGAAACCGAAACATAAAGAAGTAAAAGAGTTTGACCTTCAATATTCATTCCTCCTCTCCAAAAATGGCTCTCTGGAAGTTCTTTCATTTTTTTGCTCTAGAAAAAGCATGGAGTAATTTCTCTTAAACTTTAATAGCTATTATACAACTTCCTCTCATAACAGATTAAAGAAACATAGGAATTTGACCTCTCGTCTTTCTCGGGTCCAACAGGGGGTCAGGATGGCGGAACTAATTTACGAAATTTTGGGGCCTTTCTGTCATGTACATCGGAAATCACAGAATATCAAAATCTGTCGAAATAAAAATCTGGAAAATTTGCGACGAAGCCATGGGCTATGAGAGCGCGCTTTGACGTCAGAAACGACCTAAGAAACGGCGGGAAATTCTTCGTATTTATTCTGTGCTAAAGTGTTGCGGGGAGAGCACAACTTACAAAACAAGCCTTTAGTGCAGTAAAGAACAAAATATACTGATTAAAAGAGATACCTTAGCAGTGAAAATTTGCGTAAAAAAAGAAGCCATCTGCCAAGTAGGAACCTGATTTTTTAACCAACCAGAGCAGACGAGAGAAGCGGTGTAGGAAATTTGGACCATTCAATCATGCATCACGGGACCCACAGATCAGCAAAATCTGTCATAACTGAAATAAAACTCCTGAGAGTTTACGTATAGAGTTAACTATGGGCTATGAGAGCGCTGACGTCAGCAATGACCCAAGCAAACGCTGGAAAATTTTCCTCATGTTGAATCTGCGCTCAGGTGTCGGCAGGGTGGGATAATAATAAAAAAATAAATACACCCTCAAGCAGCTGCTTGCCACAGAGGTCTGACAGGAGCCTGTCAGTTTATATGCCATAGTAGAAGGTCTGAGAGAATGGCAGGACCTCAGCAGAAAAACGACACAAACAGCCATGCCTTACCCGGGGGCTCGAACCCAGGTCCCTTAGATCAGTAGCCAAGCGCGCTAACCACTCGGCCATGGGACTGCTAGGGTGGGATAGTACTTACAAAATGTACCTTAGTGCAGTGAACTTAAAGAATATACAGATTTTAAAAGTGACACCCGGGCAGCACTAGGTGCTGTTCAGCTAGTCTTATATAATAAAAGAAGAGGTGTCTGTCTGTCTGTGGCAGTCTTAACTCATCAGGATATTGTGTAGATGTTTCAAGTTTTCAAAGAATGTTTCTAGCTATGGTCCCGGTTGCAGTGCGAAATTTCAAGTCGAAAGTCCAAAAGGGAGGCTTGCTAGAAGGAAATATATTTAACATACTATTCCTACAGAAATGAATATTGCTGTGAAATTTATTTTTGCCATTTATTATTCCCTTACTCTGAACGTAAGAATCATAATAGCATTTAAATGTGCTGCCGTTGCCTGATTTCCGACATTTCCAAAGGAATTATTATATTAGCATGCTTCCCATTGCTGCTGAGAGCCTAATGTTTTAACCGAACATGGGATCATGAAGGGGGAACACACATGCGAAATTTGGGACCATTTGCATAAGTAGATCAGGAACCACAGAGAATCGATATCTGTCGAAATAAAATTATCGATAATTTGCAACGAAGCGGAGTAGTATGAAATTCCAGAATAGTTCTCCCACAAGATAGTGTTTGTCCACAAAGACAATACGTCATTCCCGGTTATGCCAATTCCTTCCATGCCCACAAGTGATGTAGGTGGAGTGACAGGAAGTGACGTGAAAGGGAACTTCACTACTGACGGGCTATGGGAGAGCGTGTGCTGACGTCAAGGACGAACAAAATACTTTGTGCTAAAGTGTCGGGGGAGGGGAGCATAGAACTCACAAAACTAACCTTTAGTGCAGTAAAAAATAGATTATATAGATTAAAAGTGAGACCCGGGCATCCACAATTTACATATACTGGCGGAAAATGAAAAAAGAACACCCAGAAGGAATTGCTTTAGGAACGTCATATTATAACACCTTAATAGTTAAGGGCAGCAGAAACCGTGATCCAAGATTGAAGGTCATTGGGTGAAATAATGATGTAACTGAGGACGACAACATGCAAATATGCGCAGCGCGTATTTAACGATTAGGGCGTGAAGAAAGAAGTCATTCGTCTTGTGTCGTGTTGTTCAATGCTCTTTGAAGAAGCTGCCATGCCTGGATGATGTGCAGGCGCACAACTTTTGTTCAGTTAGCAGAGGTTGAGAGAGGTCGTATAGTGGGTCTTTGGGAAGCAGGTTGGTCTTTTTGTCAAATTGCACACTGCGTTGGACGAGAGGTATCAGCAGTGGTATGATGGTGGCGTCAATGGTCAGAAGAGAATTCGCACACTCACAGATGTGATTCCGGGCAACACAGAGTTACGGAAGCATGAGAGGATCGGCATATCAGGAGGGTGGTGGTAGCAGAGCGGATGGCTATGGCGTCACAAATTCAATCCTCTGTCGTACCAAGGCTGTCTGCAAGAACGATATACAGTCGTCTTTTGGAAGCAAGACTACGGGCACTCGTGCTGTTGGCACGGTTACCACTCGTCACTGTCGAGCACGTTTGCAGTGGTGTCAAGAACAAGTTCATTGAAAGGAAGAATGGCAGTCTGTGGTCTTCAGTGATGAAAGTAGATTCTGCTTAGGAGCGTCTGATGGTCGTTTACACATCCGAAGGTTACAAGGTGAGAGGCGTCTTCCATTGTGCATTCACCAGCGACACACAGGGCCTACGCTGGGCATTATAGTGTGGGGAGCAATTAACTATCGCTCACGTACGTGTATTGTGTTTCTACAGAGTACAGTGAATAGCAATGAATACGTCAGCGACATTGTACAGGCAGTCGTCCTGCTATATTTGAGTGTAATCCCAAATGTGATATTTCAGCAAGATAAAGCCCGCCCACACTCCGCCCATTCAACTGAACATACTCTTCAGGCAGTGCACCAACTCCCTTGGCCAGCACGCTCTCCGGATTTGTCTCCAATCGAGTATGTCTGGGACTGGCTAGGACAAAGACTACCGCGGACCGCGGCAGGCAACGACCATCGCTGAATTACGTGTCCAAGTTGAAAGCCCAAGGAATGGCGTGATATCCAGCATTTGTACGACCGATTGCATGCCAAATTGGAAGCTGTATTGCTGCTCGAGGAGGTTCAACACCTTATTAAAATGTGCCTTCTGTAAAACGTAATACTCATTAAAAAGTACAATAAACATTGAATCACATCACACGTGTGATCACTGTTCTTTCTCAACAAGTTGTTTCTACTAAATATATCTTATACAGGGTGATTCAGAATTCATCATCAATATTTAGTGAGGAGGAAGGGAATAAGAAAAGAAAGAGATTTCACATAGGAAAGTATGGGGCAGACGAACGCATGGTGGTGTAGAGGGCGCTGTGTGTACACACCTCTCATACAGAAGCACAGCTGTTTGACTCGTGCAGTCAGTTGTCATTCGACAAGGTGAATTTGCAGAAGTAACATGAACCGGTATACGTGGAATGAATGTGCAGATATGCATGTAACTTACGGTGCGGCAGGAGAAAGATGTCTTCGAGCCAGGCAATTGTATACAGCGCGCTTCCCAAACCGCCGTGTGCCACAGCATCAAATGTTTTCACGTATTCATCGCCAACTGCGTGAAACAGGATCGTTTGCTGCTAGTAACGTTAATCGAGGGAGGCGCAGATCGGCACGGACAGTAGCAGTAGAGGAAGCTGTCCTACAGGAAATCGAGGAACAACCTGGTGCTAGCACACGAGGTATGGCTAGGCAGTTTGGAATTTCGCAAGCAACAGTGTGGCGGATATTACACGATGAAGGGTTACATCCGTTTCATCTGCAAAGAGTGCAATTATTGGCAGCAGACGACCATCCCAAGCGTGTTATTTTTTGTCAGTGGTTCATGCAGAGAACAGCCGTTGATCCCAATTTCCCAACGTATGTTCTTTTCACCGATGAGGCGTTGTTCACTCGAGAGGGTGTCTTCAACACACACAATTGGCATGTGTGGGCTCATCAGAACCCACACGGTACAAGACCTGGAGCTGCGCAACAACGTTTTGCTGTCAATGTGTGGACTGGGATTGTCGGTGACTGTTTGTTGGGCCCGTATTTACTACCATCCCGTTTGGACGGTGCCAAGTACCTAACATTTCTTCAGACTGTGTTACCGAATCTTCTGAACAAGGTTCCTGATGGTAGTCTCCGGCGAATGTGGTTCCAGCATGACGGCGCTCCTGCACATTTCCAAATGCTGTGCGTGCTTACCTACGCAGACAGTTTGGTGGTCAATG
Organism: Ryuthela nishihirai; assembly: GCA_038380435.1. Classification (NCBI taxonomy): domain Eukaryota; kingdom Metazoa; phylum Arthropoda; class Arachnida; order Araneae; family Heptathelidae; genus Ryuthela; species Ryuthela nishihirai. The sequence goes on from JAWZYU010000020.1 coordinate 20,570,439, forward strand.
GATTGGCCGCGGTGGACCGGTTTCTTGGCCACCACGTTCACCGGATTTATCTCCAATCGATTTCTTTGTATGGGGTGCTATGAAAAACATGGTTTACGAGACCCCTGTTGATAGTGCTATGGATCTTGTAGCACGCATATCAGTTGCTGCCTCAAACATCCGGGAAATGCCAGGCATCTTCCACAGGGTCCGGCTGTCCATGCAACGCCGTTGTGAGTCATGCATTCTAGCACACGGTCGGCAGTTCGAGCACCTCTTGTAAGTCTGTACAACCAATGCAAAGAAATGTTACATGTAAGATAATAAATGTTTTTTCCTTACCACTTCCTTCTTATGTGTTCTTTCCATCATTGAACTGGGGTCATTTTGCCCTACTACATGGCATATGCGACCATGCTTTCCTATGTGAAATCTCCTTCATTTCTTATTACCTACCTCCCCACCAAATATTGATGATGAATTCTGAATCACCCTGTATATTACGCTTCAATTGTTAATGGTGTTCTTTTTTCAATTTCCGTCAGTGTAGAAGCAAAGCCACTGGTCAACAAAGAACCTGATTCCGGAGTCAAGAAAGAACCTGATTCTAACCAAACTCCGGGGCACATTGGGTAAGCCATGTAGGGAATTTGGACCATGCGGTCAAGTATCACGGGAGCCATAGGCAGAATAATCTGTCGTAACGAAAATAAAAATATCGATATTATGGGTAGAAAGGAAGATGAGGACTGTGAGATCTCTCGTTGACGTCATCAAAGCCGTGAAATTCTTCGTTTTAAATCAGTGCTAAAGGGGGATTCACAAAGCTAACTATCATTGCAATGAAATCAAGAATATACAGATCAAAAGTGGGACCCGGACAGCGATACTTTGCAAGGAAACGAAGCCACTGGCTGTAAAAGAGAGTACTGACGTCATCAACGACCTAAGCAATCACTGGGAAAAGCTTCGTATTGAATCTGTGCTAAAGTGTCGTTGGGATGCGAGGAAGGGTGTGGGATTGGTTGGTATTGACAAAACAAACCTTTAGTGCAATGGAAATTAGAATATATAGATTAAAAGCGAGACCCGGGCAGCACCGAGTGCTTTCCGCTATTTGTTAATAATATCAAGTGTACCAAAACTTAACGATTTCTTAAAATCTTGTTTTTCTTGCGTTTTCTATTGTTGTCGGAATTATTGAATTTATTTTTATTTATATTTATGAAAACACATTTTTAAGAGTATTTTCAGAAATCAGTTTGTTTTGTTCTCGGGCTCATTGCATTATGGTATAATTAGGGTAATATGATGCTAACTTCACGAATTTGTAACAAGGAATCCGTGAGAGTTTCTTATCATTTTGAACGCCAAACTACTTTTATTACTTAACCATTTAAAGCTTTTTAAAATGTGTGTGTGTGTGTTTTTACAATGATCATGTAGTATAATTGCAGTGCGGTTGATAAAACTAATTATAACCAGTGGTTTTTGGGTTGGGTCGTTTTACGCCTGAGCGGCACTTTTTTTGGACATCATGGGCTAAATGGCCAGGTCACAAGGACCCCGAAGGCTCAGAAAAGGTTGGGGGAGGGGACCCACTGGAACAGCTGTTGGGAGATAGATGGTAGACTACCGCCAAGGCTATCCAACGTGTTCTTTAACATGCACAGGGTTACGACTCTCCCACACATGGAGCCAAGGCTTAACGTCCCATCCGAAGGACGGACGGCGGTCTTTCCAAGCCCATCGGTGTCCCCTACTGACCGTGGGCAGGGCTAGGAGTTTTGCGGAGATTAATCTCAACGCTGACTCATCTGGGACTCGAACCTGGAACTACAGATTATGAGCCTGGCCGGTACCAACTGAGCCATCCCCACCCCATATAACCAGTGGTAGCTGTACATAGAGTTCAGCATGTTCAAAACGAGCAATGCCCAGTCGCTAATCCAGTGCAAAGGCCAATTTAGTGGAATTTGAATAGTTAAGGTCGGAAAAAAGACATTTAAAACAATCAGCGGAATTTTGCACCGTTTTTTCCCGAAAAAAGTGTTATTCGGTTTTAAGCAATTACAAGAACACGAAAAACTATGTACAAGATCACATTAGACAACCGCCTACAGCGAAACAAAATTTCCTTAATGAAATTATTACTGAAGTGAAGGAAACGAAATGAAAGGATATTAAACGTAAATAAGATGAAGTTAGCGAAGACGTAATTAGGGCAATCATAACTCGTCGTGCGTTGGTGCATTGCACGAAAACGAAACATTGCTGCAGTAATTCTTTGCATGTTTCCAAATTGGATTGCACTGTAACAGTTTGTGTCAATGATGTCTTTTATTCAAGCCCGGATCAGAAAACAATTGAAGCAGGGGTGGGGTACAAGAAACGCAATCGAACACAAACTGAGAGATGGTTTTCCAATGCAGTATATTTCCCCCTCCGTCTTACAGGTACTTAAATATTTCTTGAAAAATGCATACAATATAATTAAGTGTAATAATTTTTGCCTCATTACCCTTATTAACATTCTGAAGGGGGTCGAGACGATATGGACCCCTTGCCCCCTCCCCCCTAGATTCCCTTCATTTCACATAGCAAAAAGACATCGTGAAGTAAATTTGTAACAGTTTAACTAATTAATCGTTCTAACATCTAAGAGCAGCAACATCTTGAATAAATTTCTCTAAATGGATATAAAAATGTTTCGAAAATGCAATCATAGAAACTACAGCTGAACTGAAATCATAATTTCGACTGAAGAAGAGTTATATGTTGGGTTGTTTTACCTGTTAGCGGCTCATTTTTTGCACACAATAGGCTAAATGGCCAGGTCACAAGGACCCGAAGTCTGAGAGAAGGTTGGGGGAGGGGACCATCTGGAAAAGATGTTGGGAGACAGGTGGTAGACTTCCGTCAAGTCCATCCAGCCTGTTCTTTAACGTGGATAGGTTATAACTCTCCCGCACGTGAGATCACAGCTCAACGTCCAATCCTACTAACGGCGGCCTTTAGAAGTCCATCCATGGCCCATACTGACTGTCGCAGGGCGGGGAGTTTAGCGTAGATAAATTTCATTGCAAGGCCAGCAAACCTGAGAACTCCAAGATTGCGATTCTGGCGCCACTGATTGAGCCACTGCCCACCTCACGTGCTGTGTTAGGTCGTCGTGTTGAAATAGCTAGAAATGGAACACTGCTATCAGTTAATTAATTTATAAAGCTTTTCTTTTTACACACGAAATATAATTATAAAGCAAAATCGATATGAAAATATCCTATCAACATTCGCATTGAGCATTTGTTCTCTAATAAAATATTAATAATCAATTTTAATAACCTCACAACAAGCAGTCAGTGGCTCAGTAGTATGTCATTTGGTTTTGTCAATAGTAGGTTACAGTATCGATACGCATGGTGAAAGTCCAATTGTTTTCTTTTTGAAAACCTTTATTTTAGTTATTTTATTTCTCCCCTGCAACCGGTAAACATTTGTGTAAATATTCGATATGGGTTGGGTTGTTTTACCTCTGAGTGGCCCTTTTTTTGCACACCATGGGCTAAATGGCCAGGTCACAAGGACCCCGAAGGCTCAGAGAAGGTTGGGGGAGGGGACCCACTGGAATAGTTGTTGGGAGACAGATGGCAGCCTCCCGTCAAGGCCATCCAGCGTGTTCTTTAACGTGCACAGGGTATGGCTCTCCCGAACACGGATATCACGGTTTAACGTCCCATCCGACGGACGGCGGCCTTTCCAAGCCCATTGGTGTCCCCTACTGACCGTGGGCAGGGCGGGAAATTTTGCGGAGATTAATCTCAACGCTGAACCAGCTGGAACTCGAACCTGAGAACTGCAGATTACGATCCACGCGCGCTACCGACTGAGCAACCCCCGCCCCTATTCGATATGGCATAACTTGAGAAGTTATATTACTTCAAAGAAAAAATCCTTTAAAAAATTGCAAAGCCGAAACAAAAGTTAAAAAGATATATTTCTCAGACAAAAATCTGAATGTTTTTCTTCCCTTCAACAGTCGTTGCACGAAGAAATGTCTATGGAGCCTTACCTACTTTACGTTTGTATATTCTCTGAACGAAACAACACATAAATGACTTAGATCATTATGGATTATTAAGGAAGATTGGATTTTATGCTCCTTAATAATTAATTTAGTTCCTCTAACGAATCAGAAAGACGAAAATACCTCGAAAATACTTGAATCTATCTATCTTTGTTCATGGCTAACCAGGGAACAGAGTAAATTTAGGTTTTGACCGATGGATGAGCTTTCCTTCTATAGGACTGCTCGCCATAGGACCGTCAGGGATGAGATGTATTTATATGGTATAGCCTTACCCTGACAATAGATAGTACACGGCATTCCTTACTGGTAGTGTCGAAAGGCGGAATCAGGATTTGTCGTGTTTGCTGTGGTTGTCACAGCAAATCAGAAATCAATACGTAACAAGCATTATTCAGCTATTGGTTTATTTAAGAATTTTTCTACATTTGGGGTTAAAAATTAAAAAAAAAAACATTTGGGGGCGAAGTTAGAATTTGAGAATCATTGAAGAAAACAACATTAAAGATCATTAACGATCATTAACATGATCAGTTGTACAATTTGCAAAGGAGAATAGCACAACTTTTTATGATTACTTGTCAGGAATATACACACTGGAAAACAAATAATGTTTGCACATAAATCTGCTTCCTTGAACTGTTTTTCTGATTGATTATGCAACTCAAAGCTAAATTTGTGATGTGATTTTGTTGTCGCAAGATCTTATACAGATTTAAACGAAATTTCCCTAGAATTACCATAATATTTCCCGGAAAATTAGAGGAATATGTAGTAATGAGAAAATTCTATGTAAAATGACAAACGAGATCGTAAAAGAGGACGAGCATATGCATATCTCCACTTCGGAATCAAGCATAGAATTAATGCCGGAAACTTCGCTGTGAAGTCCGTGAAGTCGTTATGCAAATACCCAGCTGAAAACGGAACTAAACGAGACTGCTAATGAGCGCACACATGTGTTTAGAAATAGCTACTTTATATGAATGGAAGATACAGGTGTTGTACAAACTTGGAACCAAAGTATGTCGCTTCGCAAGACCAAGACACTTGCTTGAAAGCAGCGAAGACAGACGCTGGTTTCTTATCGAAAGCGAATTTTTTCAAAGATTTAGTTACATTTCAGCTCTCCTGAAAGGTTTTACAAGTCCAATTACTTCGCCTTCTGTATCAAGTATATGCGTCACAACAGCTGTTACTGAATAAAAGGGGCGGGGGTGGCTCAGTCGGTAGCGCGCCAAGCTCGTAATCTGTAGTTCCCAGGTTCGAGTCCCAGCTGGGTCAGCCTTGAGATTTATCTCCGCAAAATTCTCCGCCCTGCCCACGGTCAGTAGGGGACACCGATGGGCTTGGAAAGGCCGCCGTCCGTCGGATGGGACGTTAAACCGTGGCCCCGTGTGTGAGAGAGCCATAAACTGTGCACGTTAAAGAACACGCTGGATGGCCTTGATGGGAGGCTACCATCTGTCTCCCAACAGCTGTTCCAGTGGGTCCCCTCCCCCAACCTTCTCTGCGCCTTCGGGGTCCATGTGACCTGGCCATTTAGCCCATGGTGTGCAAAAAAGTGTCGCTCAGAGGTAAAACAACCCAACCCAACTGAATGAAATATCTTTATACAATAAATGTTTACATAATAAACATCTATGTCCCAATTTCTGCATCTTGGGAGCTTCAGGGACATACTTGGCGAGGGGAGACCAAAGGGTCCGGACCCCGCTTCCACTCGAGAATTTTGTCGTCGTATACAAAATCTCAAATTTTTTTCTTCCTGCTTTGAAATTCAAAACAGTTTCTTTTGTGTAATTTATATTATTTTATTTTAGATTCATAATATATTAGTCCGACACTTAAAATAGATTTAAGAAGCAACTATAAAATTTCGTTCCATTTATAATTTTATTTTAGTCTTTCCTGTCCGGTAGAAATTTAGCAACTGGGAAAACCCTACTCAAGTCGTGTTTGCAGACTCCCTCCCCCTCACGGAACAAACAAATTTCTCGAATCCTCCCTAAACTGAAAGGTAGCTCCTCTCCCCAGAAACAAAATCCTGGAAATGTCCCTGCACTATCTGTCCATATTATTATATGTTATATATTCTTGCGTGAAGTACTTGAAACATGCCAATATATGCAAAACATTTTTACTAACGTTAGTATTCTACTTTATTGCGAAGTCTTACAGAAGCCCTAAAGGTATGGTGGAACGTCAAATTCAACATGGGTAAAAAATCTTATCTGACTGACTTTGAAATACCGCTCTTTCTTGGAGTGCGATCGGCAGGAACATTGGTAGCGGAGGTGAGCAAATGATCAATGGGCAGGATATCCCAAGTATCTATATAGAGAATAGCAACGCTCTAAAAAAGCTCCATCAATCATGGCAAATGCGTGAGGGCAAATTCTCTGCAACACAGGTACAGGTGTTTGTTGGCACGAAATGTAAGAATTTTGATATCTGTTTCAACTGAAACTGCTAGAGTCCATCATCTGAAAGAGATGACCTCTAGCAGTACTTCAAACCCATTTCAACCAGAACTATGCGCAAAGAATTGAAATTTTTTGAAATTTGGTAGCTACCATAAAAAAATACCCCCTGAAGCAGCTGGTTGCCACAGAGGTTTGACAAGAGCCTATCAGTTTATATGCCATAATAGAAGATCTGAGAGGATGGCAGGACCTCAACAGAAAAACGACACATACATCCATGCTTTACCCGGGGCTCGAAGCCAGGTCCCGTAGATTTGTAGTCAAACGCGCTAACCACTCTGTCACGGGAGCTACCATATGAGGTATTAAGTAGCTATTCATAATTTGGTCAGGTAGTGTATGCTATATCTGCTGCGTTGAGACCGATCTTTTGTGAAAATAGCTGTATTTGGGTAACCATATATCTATCTCACAAATCTGCACCTTCGGGAAACAAATGTGTCTATCACATATGCTCCTTCTTAGGAATCAAACATCTCTATCACAACCAGGCCTTTCAGGGAGCGGATCAAAAGGTCGATTTGGCCTGGTCCTGAAGCTCAAAGAGATGCTGAAATTTAGACCCTGGTTAACGTTTTGCTACTAGACCCAATAGTAAAACGTGTGATAAAAAAAATTAACTGACGAAGATGATGACGGCATGGATGTTTAATAATAAATAACCCCAAGTAGTGGTAATAGACAATCACACCTGTGAACAGGAGGGCATGGGTACCGAACCCTCCCGTCTAATGAAAATTTTTGCTCTATACTTATCAAAGGCATGGGTATTTTTCCTGCTGAAGTCTCACCTTACATTCTTTATAGATTATTATACTAACGAGTTCATGCCGGAACTATCTACCAAGCAGTTGTTTAAGGGGCAATTTTTTGGCACAGATTTTTTCTAATAGAATTAAAAAAGGTCGTAAATAATAATGACAATAAAATAATAATGACAATTTCTATTTTGGCTAGTGCCCTCAACCTCTCTGGACTTATGAGGGGACTGATCACAACAGCTACTTCTTGGTATCAAATATCTGTGTCATAATTTTGCCTCAAGTACTTCTGTCAAAATTCTTCGTCTTAAATCCAATGATCAGGTTCATATTATTACGAACATTACATGGTGTGTGATTTCTGGGAATCAAAAATTTACTGTTTTGAAACAGTGTACAGGTGGGCTGAATTAATGATTTGTAAAAGTATAACATCTAACGTTACTATTTGGTGTGGGAAACATTACTGTCTCTAATTATGCAGTTTCTTTCATGGACATTGGCAGGAATTTTTAAGGGGTGGGACAAAAATGCCCATGGGAAAATGTTTTCAGGGATGGGCAAAATGTTTCTAACGGGGACGGGAGGGAAAAAACAAATCAATGCTTCAAGATAAAAATATTTAGATCGAACATGGAGTCATGGCTTAACGTTACATCCGACGGACCGCGGCCTTTCCAAGCCCATTGGTGTCTCCTTTCGGACCCAGGACAGTATGGGTATTTAGTGCAGAAAAAATTCATCGACGACACAATTTGGACCCGAACCTGGAAAATGCAGATTATGAGCCTGGCGCACTTCCGGTTTGTAGCCTTCCCCCCCACCTCCAAAAAAAAAAAAAAATCAGCGGCGCGAGAGACAAAATGTATCACTGACCTTCGCTCTAATTTGGTGTATATATTCATGGACTCATCCATTTTGAATTTCGTTTAAATCAGGATATGGATTCGTATTTGCATAAACAAAACTATCTAACGGTGTTGTCAGATATGTTTTAGGTTTTAACATTCATTTTGTTATTTATTGACACAAATTTTGTACATTTTGAAATTCACCATACTGTTTGAAAAACTTTGTAGTCCTACTTGGAAAATTCTTGATGTATGAATTTATTTCAATTTTAAAATTATTCCTCGCGTGAAAATATTGTCCGAATTCTGTTTCCCATTTCAAACTTTTGCTCTAATTATTTTCTCAGTCAGGGAGTATCATTAATTATTCATTTTTTTTGCAATCAAATTATTTATTTACGCAGAACACTGATGATGTGTAGTACTTTGGAAATATCTATGATAAGCATGATATGCTAAAATCAAGGAAAGGAGATGTTTTCAATTTGAAGAATGAGGGTTATATTTGAGTAAATACGGTAATTCATATCAATTTTCAGTTTCTATTTCCATTAAATATTTCTTTTACTCGTATCATTACACGAATATTTACTAGCATTTAATAAATTCATCACAGAACATCCGAAACTTTTAAACGTTTAAATAGTACAAAAAAATATTTGCCAAGAAAAAGTGAAATGTTTATGTTAATCAAAGACGAACTTTCCTCAGCCTTCAAGAACATTATGTACTACATAAAACTAGTACCAACTGCAAAAGCGAAACATCAACTCTCTACTAGAATAGAAACTATTGACACACTTAAGAAAATATGTAAATGTATTTACACATACACCCAGGAGCAAAAACATTTTGACCATTATTATCATCATTCTCAAGTAGCCATGGACTACGGAAGTCCAACCAGACCGTGCAATTTAGTTCTCCAAGCAAGTCTCTCCTGAGCTATATCTCCTGCATCTGGCCACTGCACGCCAATTCTAATAAGGTCCTGTTTGACATTGTCTGCCCACCGCAACCTAGGTCACCCCCTTTTTCTGAGGCCTTTAGGCACACTGTGCATAACCCTATTCACCAATCTATAGTTATCCATACGGGCAACATGGACAAACCAACGGAGTCTCTCTCTGCACAATATGATGCTTAAAGGAGGTTACAGACTCTCTTGCCTAACCTCATCATTAGTTACAAAGTTGAACAACGTAATGCCCAAGATACTGCATAACCATCTAAAATCAAAAACATCTAATATCTTGTTATCTTGTTTACAAATTGTCCAAGTTTCACTACCCTAGTAAGAACCAAACTATTATACAGTCTAATTTTAGTGTTTAGGTGTATACGCCTATTTCTCCACACTCTCCATAGATTCTTAAAAGTTCCGGCAGCAATCCCTATTCGTCGGTTAATCTTATGACGCACATCACAGGTATATGTTACATAGCTCGCAAGATAATCAAACTGTGACACCTGCTCAAGACTGTAACCATTCAGATTAACAGAATCACAGCCTGCCTACCAAGTTTCATCACTTTAGTTTTCTTTCTATTTACAACCAAACCTACTCTAGTACTAGTTTCATCAACAGCTCGAATGAAAGAGTTCATCTCATCAACATCATTTGCCAAGAGGGCTAAATAATTAGCATAATCTAAATCAGGAATTTTCGTATCTCCAGCCCATTTAAGGCCACAATCTTTCCCTTGAAGTGAATTTCGCATATCATAAACAATAACCAAACTAAAGGGAGTTGTATTGGGTTGTTTTACCTCTGAGCGGCACTTTTTTGTACACCATGGGCTAAATGGACAGGTCTATGGACCCCGAAGGCTCAGAGAAGGTTGGGGGGGACCCACTGGAACAGCTGTTGGGAAACAGATGGTAGTCTACCGTCAAGGCCGTCCAGCGTGTTCTTTAACATGCACAGGGTATGGTTCTCCAGCACACGGGGCCACGGCTTAACATCCCATCCGACGGACGATGGCCTTTCCAAGCCCATGGGTGTCCCCTACTTACCGTGGGCAGGGCAGGAAATTTTGCGGAGATAAATCTCAACGCTGACCCAGCTGGGACTCGAACCTAGGAACTACAGATTACGAGCATGGCGCGCTACCGACTGAGCCACCCCGCCCCCAAACTAAAGAGAAAAGGAGACAAAATGCACCCTTGTCGAACATCAGAAGTAATGTTAAACCAATTGCTACAAGCCTTATACCAACTCTCACACACGACTCAGTATTTTTATAGAGAGCTTTCATTATGTTAACTAACTTCTCTGGTATACCACATGATTTCACAATAAACCACAAATTATGACGATCAACAGAGTCGAAAGCCTTTTTGAAATCAACAAAGCTAGCAACCAAAGGTTTCTGAAACTCTAGACATTTCTCAAGAATCTCCCTAAGTGAAAATATCTGATCCACACTTCCCCTACCACTTCTGAATCCACATTGCTCATCACACAATTGACTGACATCCAGATTCTTAATTCTATTCAGCACAATCATGGAAAGAATTTTCCCTGTAACAGAGAATAGGCTGATACCCCTATAGGTATCACAAGAGCTGCGATCACCTTTTTTCAAAACGGGGATAATAATCTGGTAAAATACTTAAGAGTCATGCCTTTATCATAAAAGATATTCAAATTTATCATAAAAGATTTCAGTCATCCAAGTGGTAACAGAAACATTCCCAGCTCTAAGCATTTCCGTAGTAATTTCATCTACCCCTAGGGATTTATGAAGTTTAAGTTTAGAAGTCGTCAAAATAACTTCAGACTGTGTTATAGGGCCAGCATTAAAGGCATCAATGCATCTATCATCATTGGAAACAATGGGAGTAGAACTAACCTCATTGTTTAGAACATCTTTGAAATGCTCAGCCCACCTAGCCATTACAGAATCCTCACCTTCAATACCCTTACCTTGCTTATCCTTCAATCCCTGTATACCTGTCCGTTTTCTACCACACAAAACATTAACTATCTAGTACAGCTCTCTGCTATTGTGCTGTCTAACTGCTTCCTCGGCTTTGTTAGCCACGTCATCGAGCCAAAGATTCTTATCAGCAGCTAACTGATCCTTTACACATTTATTACGCTCTCTGTAATGCTTTCTATTAGGACTAGTAGGGTATTGATTAAGGACATTTTTTCAGTTCTTTCTTTGTGAAATAAGCTCAAGTGCCTTATCAGTCAGATAATTCTGGCTCCTCTGCTTCTTTTTTCCTAAAAGAGTACTGTTAGTTTCCAAAAAAGCTTCTTTAAAATGATCCCATTCTTCCTCAACTTCAGTAGTAAGCATACCATGACTGTCATAAGGACTAAGTAACCTATCATGGTAAGCTTTGGCTATAACTGGGTCTTTCAGAGCTTCAGTATTAAAAGTAAATTTTTTAACCCTTGCACAACACTTTTTAAGTTTACGTTGCAATACAATTTTAACAAGGTAATGGTCAGATGGTTCGCAGAACATGACGACGACTTCCAGGTATTGCCCTGGCCTCCAAATTCCTCAGACATCAATTCAATTGAGCATTTGTGGTTTGTGTTAGAATAGCATATCCGATCTGCGGCGACTCAACATTGTAACTTACAAGAGTTAAAGGATCTGCTGTTAACGTGTTGGTACCAGATACCACAAGACACCTGTAGAAATCTTGTAGCCTCAATGCCTCGTCGGGTAAGAACTGTTTTGGCTGTACGTGGAGGACCAACATCATTATTAGGCAGGTGGTCATAATGTTTTGGCTATTCGGTGTATGGCGACAGTATTTTTTTTTCTTTATTAGTCTCCGGAATCATTTCTTCGAGCAGCACACTTTCAGTAAAGTTATCACTGACATTCATTAAGGTACATTTTTTAATCATCAACATGAGGCTAACATTTCTAGCGAATTTACATTTGTTTCCATTTCGATAATGCACAAAAAAACTTTGAAGGTGGCTTCATCAGCATATATTATATATCTTTCTTCAATAGAGATATTTCATTAATCCAAAGAACACTTATTCTCTACAAATATATATCATGGATCATAAAATGACTTAATGCAGTATGTGGCTGAGGTTAGCCCATACCTGCTTCAGCGATTTTGTGGAAAGGGCAATGATGGTAATAAAGAAATAAACCAGAAAGAATGCAAAAAGCGAAAAAATCCCAAAAGCGCATGTGAACCAATTAGTTAAGAATGGCTCTTAGCCTTTTAAAGCTTTGTTGTCATTTGACATCATAATTTGCTTTCAATAAGCAAATTATGGTGACAAGTTACATTCAGAAAGAATTTGATGACTTATATTTTAATCCTAATTCTATAGTCATGACACCGAGGTCACGATGTACGACTCTGTTTCGGACAAACCATTGGGCTGCCACAACTGATCGCAACATCATATTTTGAAAGACCTGAAGTTTTTGAATGCGCGTCTTGTTACCGTACCCCCACACTGGGGCTGCATACGTGAAAACAGTCTTTATAACTACGTATGTTATAAATAAAAAGCTTGTTGAAAATTGATAGAGGCGATTACTTCGACATAGGGAATAGTCTGCATAGTGTAGAACAAGCCTTATTAAGAACATCTATAATGTGAAAATTCCGATTTCAATTTTTATCACACCTAAGTACTTAACTGATTCCTTCCACACAATTTTTAAAGTTTGAGACATGGTGTAATCTCCTGTGAGTGTAGAGCACCACTACACTCTTATCAATGTCACTCTTTGTTTTCCGTCTAGTACAGCACTCTTTGCATAATGAAAGCATGTTTTGCATTCTTTTACCTACAAATCATACGGACATCAATCATCAATGACGCAACTCTTTCCAACTGGGGTAGGTATGCCAGCAAATACCGGAAACTTTTTCGACAACTTCTTTTCGACTGAATTTGTTCGACGGAAATTTGTTCGAAACGGAAATTTGCTCGACGGAATTTTGTTCGAAACGGAAATTTATTGGACGGAATTTTGTTCGAAGCGGAAATTTATTCGACGGAATTTCGATCGAGACGGAAATTTATTCGACGGAAATTTTCCCGAAACAGAATCAAAGAGATTTTAGAAAAAAATGTTAGGATAATTGTATCTCTCCAGTGCGAAAGACTTTAGTGTGGTTTTCAATGGAGCTCTAGGTGGCGGAGGGGTAGTTTTTACTTTCCTTTAATTCTGTGGTTACTCTTTTTTTCCTGTTCTGCTAAATGGTGTGTTTTTGATTTCTTGTGAAAATGTGAATAGCCATGGCAATAAAGCTTACTGTCATGGAGGCAAATCTCCGTTTACGATAAGATAATTTTTGGAATGGTGCGTATGGATGAGGGGGAGGGAGCGACTCTCCCCGGTTATAGTTTTCTCTTTGAATTTAATGGTGCATATTCATTATTAATAATTAGAAATGTAATCAAAAATGTTAATGATATATATTAATACACATTTTGTATAAAAGTTTTGAAAGAGCACTAAAATGAAAGAAAAATTATATACTGGATTTGCGTTTAAGTTCATTCTTCTTCGATCTTACCATTTGGCCCTCTCACAAAACCCCAAATGTTTATTTACATATTCACTCTAAAAACATAACTCTAAAAATATACCTCCTCAATCAGCTGCTTACTACAGAGATCTGGCAGGAGCCTGACAGTTTATATGTCATAGTAGATGATCTTTGAGAATGGCAGGACCTCAGCATAAAATCAACATGAACGTGAATGCCTTACCCGGGTCTCGAACCCAGGTTCAATTTGGTGGTTAGCGCGCTTGGTTACTGAACCTGGGTTTAGACCTGGTCCAGGTCTAAACCCAGGTTCAGTAGTCAAGCGCACTAACCACTCGGCCTAGGCCATTAGAATTTTCTTTCGTTTTCTAATTACCAGAGCCATTAGAAAAGACATATTCTGAGTAATAATTGAAGTTAGTGCAATTGTCCGAAATCAACGTCACATTGACGTTGATTGAACATGGTATCCCATGTACATGTTACGTACTAATTAGCGTAGCATGACTATCCCATGTTATGCCAATGGGACGCTAACATACAAGCTCTGTAACTTCTAAAATCAGCGTTTTGTGAGAAATTGTGGTGGTGGATAATTTAAAGGTCTGAATCAAATTTATCAAAATCTCGATTTTTAAAATATTCTCATAATATTTAAACAGATATTGAAGTTTAAACCTTTCAGAGAAGAAATCTACTCTAAGAAATTTATTTAAAACTTTAAGAAATTATTTGCACACACTTTTAAAATATGTAATTACATGTGAACTGGTTTGAAATATTTCCTATTTCTGTTTCAATTAACTTCCAATGTCTAGCACTGCTATTATTACATGTTCAAATTTCCACGATCTTTTAAATACAGAAAGAATATTGTTGAAAATGGATATTTAGATAGATATGATTTCGAACTTTAATTTACCTTTATCACATTTTCTCATAAAAAAAAAGATTTATTTTAAATGTTATAGGACTTTAAAATTAGAGTCCCATTGACATAACTTGGGTTGGGTGGTCATATTTCGATTATCACTCAGCATATAGTTGTGGCAGAAAAAATATCAAATGATAGGTGTAAAAAGAGTAAAAATTAAAAAAGACAATAATGTTGTTTGCTTCTCAACAGTCAAAGTTGGTTCAAAGAAAGTTAAAAATACAAGCACTCTTATACTCCATCCAGTCTAAAGCTCCCAGAAGATATCTGATGCAACATCCCTACAAACAAAGCCAATCACATCACTCCAACATTCCAAAGATAGCAGCTATCCACTTCGGACTGTTGAAAAGCCCTTTTGAACTCGAACGTGATAAGTCCTCTTTGTCAAGTAGTTGTATACCATATAATCTCCACATGGAAGCTAACACATGAAAATTTGTATACTAGCCCTTCGATTCACATCCTGTAGAATGTTTTAGCAATGTTTAAAAACACTACAGCAGTATATTCTTTTTTGTTTTGTCTCCGACGTTGGAATGCCAAGTCTTTCGAGCCTTTGTTCCAGTAAGAAATAAAGGAAAGTTTAAATAAAAGCTTACAATCGCTGGTTCTTCTAATGTTTAAGTTTATTTGGCTATTTTGAGCTTATTTTGAAATTTGTAGAATTTTTTCTCACATGATTCTTAAAGTAGTAGCTTTTGAATGTTTCAATTTGTGATTTTTCTCCTAAATCTGTTTAAGAGATTTGGTTAAGTATATTTATATAAGCAATATTATACTATATTAGCTTTTCTTTGCTCTATTAATATATTGTCTTCTTGCTTCGTTTAAATCAATTTAGGTAGAGTAATAAGTTTGTTATTTTGTTCTGATTTCTGAAGTTAATAAGTATGTTTCAATTTGTGTATGGTCTTTGGTCAGGAGGATTTGTTAGTTGCAAGAGTTGAGGCATCAGTTGGTTGTTTTTGTCTCGGCTAGTAGTGTGATGCCCCTGGGACAGACAGTGACTAGTTGTCACTACACGGTAAATAAGAATGTCAAGAATATGAATCAGCTTCTGGCGTGGGAGTGTTTGCCTCAAGTTATTGAAGAAAACAACTTCTGGTTAGCTGGAACAAAGTTGGCTCTTGCAGGCAGGGGGGTAGCGAAGGACTATGGTGGAGGGGGGAGAAATTCCAACTCGAAATTCAAATTTTGCCAACTGAGAAAATAATGTCTCTGTCAGGTTCGTACCTAGAGATTATCGCTCCGTATGTGTGTGTGTGTGGGGGGGGGGGGGGAGGTGGCGACTTTTTCACAACTCTCCTGCATTTTTCCATATGACTTCCAATTTTCCCAACTAGTCATAATTTCACATAAATAATACCAATATTTACATCATACCTGAATTGTAGCAAGTCAGATTTTGTTAAGTTTCCTCGATTTGTCCAACTCACCTTAATTTCACAAAACAAATCCCAATTTTCACAACTCGCCTATTTTTACCAAGTGGATTCGAATTTTGCCAACTCGCTATAATTTTATAGAAAAAATCGCAATTTTTATATCTTCCCTGAATTTGCCAAGTCATTTCGAATTTTATCAACTCTCCTTAATTGCACAAGAAAAGCACAATTTTCTCAACTCCCCTGTATTTTACCAAGTGGCTTCGAATTTTGCTAACTCCTCTGTATTTTACCAAGTGACTTCGGATTTTGCTAGCTCCCCTAAATTTTGCCAAGAGTTCTCGATTTTTACAACTGTCCTTAATTTCATAAAACTGATCTCAATTTTTACAACTCAACTGCACTTTTCCAAGTGGTTTCCAGTTTTGCCAACTCCCTTAGATTTTGACAAGTTGCCTCGATTTTACCACCTCTCCTTAATTTCGCAAAAACAATCCTAATTTTTACCTCTCTCCTGAATTTGCCAAGTAACTTCAAAATTTTCAAACTCCCCCAAATTTTGCCAAGTTTTCTCGATTTTGTCAACAACCCTTAATTTCACAAACACAATCCCAATTTTCACAACTCTCCCGTATTTTACCGAGTGGATTCGAATTTTGCCAACTGCCCTAGATTTAGCCAAGTTTCCTAGATTTTGCCAACTCGCCATTATTTTACAGAAAAATACCCCAATTTTTTCATCTGACCTGAATTTTGCCAACTCCCCACAAATTTCACAAGTCACTCAGAATTTTGCCAACTCTACACGATTTTGCCAAGTCACTCCGAATTTCGCCAACTGCCCCTAGATTTTGCTAACTCCCCAAGTCTTGCCAACTCTCCTAGATTTTGCCAACTCACCATAATTTTACAGAAAAAATCTCAATTTTTACATTTCACCTGAATTTTGCCAACTCCGAGTTACTTTGGGGAGTGAGCCTCCCCCCCCCCCCCCCCCTCATTCCCGCCATAGCTAAGCCCTTTCTTGCAGGTGTATTTACATGCATTTACATGTATTTACATGCACCTGTGGAACGAAATGTCAGTCATTCATTGTTATGGAGATAATCTAGGTAGGAATGTGGTTGCAGCTAGTTTCCTTCAAAAAAATTCCTTTCTAATGTATATCTGAACGATAGTAAACATTTTATTATATATATATATTTTTTTTTTAAATACGGTGGGGTAAATTGTAATTTTGAAAGTATTTAATTAGAAGATTCCAGATTTATTATCGAAGTTTGGCGTTCTTATTTATGAGGATGTCTTCTAAAGTGAATTTCCTTATTTTAATTTCAATTAAATCTTGAAGGAATATTTGTTTTTGAATTTGGCATTTGGTGCACTGGAGAAGTACACGTAGTACATTCTCATCATCCATTTTGCAATCACAGAGAGAATAAGGGACTTTTTTATTTTTAAAGAAAGTGCAGTTCAAAAGAGTGTGATCAATTCTGATTGCATTTTGATGAGTTCTTGGGAGAGAATTTAAATTAATATGTTTCTCGAGATTTTAGGTCTATGATTTTTAGTGGCAAGTCTTTCTTCTTAAAAAGGTTTCTCTGTGAACCTTCTAGTATTTTTTAGATTTAGGATTTTGAATGTTTCAAGATTTGGAGGTATTTTGGTGCAAGGCCTTGGGCAGCCTTGTCTGCAGCTTCATCGCCTAAGATTACAAAATAACTTAGTATCCTATTTGTTTTTTTGTCAAAAATTCCGAAAATAAGTTCATGGATTTGGAGATTAAGTATGGGATTTTCTGTATTCTGATAACGTTTGGTCAGAGTTTGTAGGGCCCCCCCTACTGTTGGAAAGGAAAAGGATATTTCGTTTCCAAAACTTTTCAATGAATAGAGGGCTTCTCGAATGCTATGATTTCCGTTTCTGTGGAATGTATGAAGTTTTCAACTCTGAAGATTCTAGCCACCATGATTTGGGGATATCGAATGCTTCTGTTGTTTTATTATCCTTTTGTAATATAGTCGCTCAAAAAACTATCCGAACACTATTGTTGATTACAGAATTCAGAAAAAATATCTGGCAAGAATTTTTTTTAGAGATTAATGATCTGGCAACCTTCGTTGTCACGTGACACGAAGGTTGTTCGCTTGTTTGCGCTCCTCTGTTCGCTTGCACAATTCTCACCAGTCTCTTTTGATCCCTCTCATCCACAAGCTGTTTTTGCCCACAGGATCGCTGATCATTGGTAGTTTTTTGCTTTTCGCACTATTCTTTATAAATACTTTTCATGGTTGTTTGTGAAAAACCCACTAGGACAGACAGTTTAGAGATGCTAGAACCAGCATGTCTAGCACCAACTATCATGCTATGTTCAAAGTCGATCATGTCGCTCGTCTTCCCCATTCTTTTGCTCAATGGACAGACAGTTTAGAGATGCTAAAACCAGCATATCTAGCACCAACTATCATGCTATGTTCAAAGTCGATCAGGTCGCTCGTCTTCCCCATTCTTTTGCTCAATCGAACTCTAACTTATGCTCGAAGAGCTGGTTTGCCTGATTTATACTTCACACTGCGGTCACGTGATGTATTAAGTGCTGGAATGAACCATTTGTGTTAGGTGGTAATATACCTAATAAACTGGCATCTCAGTATATGTTAGGTTTTCCCAAATCCAGTTTTTTTACGTGGATGATTTTTAATTTTTGTGGCTATTATGATATAGTTGTTCATTTTTGTGTAATCTTCTTCTGAGCTACAGTTGTGTGATGTGTGATGTGTGTTAGAGAGATTACTGGCGAGAGGACATCTGTCGAAAACTTATTCTGAGAATTTGTTTTGATTATATCGAGTTTGACAAATCTTTTTGTGAGGCTGTTTCAATACCAATGGTTCCGTGATCGAATTTGGAACGGATTAAGGTGATGTACATTTTGAGCAGTTGGTGATAGGTAGGTCCAAATTATTTCCTCTAATACAACAAAGTAAATTGAATCGTAGCCTTCCTTGTGTGATTAAATATTTAATGTGCATTTTCCATTTTAGTTTACTATCAACTGCAATCACAAGGAATAATGTTTAATTTATGTAGCAATCATCTGATTAATTTTAGTGAGGTTTATAAGCGGATTATTCTTTTTATGGAAAGGGAAAGCTTTTATAAAATGAACAATTGTAGCTGCCTTTAACTATTTTTCAGGTGTTGATTTCAGATCTGGCCTTAAAAAATTACTACCATGTCACGATTTTATGTTGTTGGTCATTTTGACTTCTATTGAGATCTTCCTTACCAACGCCTTCAGGAAACTGGGAGGATAGTATATATTTTACTTTTTGTGATTGGCAACACTGATTACCAAGTAGGAGAAAACATGAAGCAATATCCTAATATCAGACCGCCATTCTTGTTTTCATTGTAGGAGGAAAACGTGCTGTACGTTGAAGAAGTGAATTTTTGCGTTTAAATGGCACAAAGGCAGTGTCGCGGATGTATTAATGTGTCAGATAAGTTTTGTTATGTGTGTTGACATTATATTTTAAAATTTATTGATTATATATAGTTGATTATATATTTTAAAATCCCAGGGTCGTCCTTTGACCAAGATTATGAAGAAAGTCTATAACTTGTATTTTGGATGTCATGTTGGACATCAAGACAAAACAATGGGCTCCACATGTGTGCTGCATTTCGTGCTTTATTGGGTGAGTGAATGGTTGAAAGGTAAGATAAAATCCATGCCCTTTGCAGTTCCAATGGTTTAGCGTGAGCCAACTAGTTACTTACATGATTACTACTTTTGTTTAACTAAAGTGTCGGGCTTTCGAAAAAAAAGCAAAATATAATATCCAAATGGCCAGTTCCTCATGGAGATCTTCCTATACCAACACCTCCAATCAACTGGGAGGAGATGGATTCGCATTCATGAGGAAGACTTTGAAGCACATAGATCCTGATCCCACATTAACCTCATCTGATTCAGCAAAAATTAACTAAATGATCTTGTTAGAGACCAAGGACGTTCCAAACAACAAGCTGAGGTTTTAGATTCAAGACCTCAAGAGTGGAATTTTCTGGCCAAGAGTACCAGAGTTTCTCTGTTCAGAAAAAGAAATTTGGCTCTTTCTGCTTATTACGAGATCCAAGATGGTTTGTGCTTCTGACAGATATTTCAAGGCTGATGGAAGAAATTGAAACACCTCACGACCCTAAATAATGGGGTCTATTTATAGATTCGTTAAAATTAAGCGTAAAAGCTGTCCTTTTGCTTAAAGGAAACCAAAACCTTCCATTCCAGTGAATCACGCTGTGGGAATGAAGGAAACGTATGAAAGCATGGAAAAAATACTCACTGCTATTAAATATGACCAGTTTAAGTGTGCAATATGTGGTGACCTAAAGTCACATTTCTCTTGCTCGGGCTTCAAGGAGGCTTCACAATATTTCGCTGTTTTGTGTGTTTGTGGGACATTAGGGGCAGAAAGAGGCACTATAAAACAAAAGATTGGCCCAAAATAGATGTTTGTATTCCCAGAAAGAGCAATGTGAAGTATAAGCGTCTAGTTGACCTTTCTGATGTTCTGCTCCCACCAGTATACATCAAACTGAGGCTTATGAAAAACTTTGTAAAGACTATGGACAAAACTGGTAAAGGGTTTTTTTCACTTGAAGGACACATTTCCAAAACTAAGTGATGCCAAACTCAAAGAAGGGATCTTTGTTGGTCCTCAGATCAGGAAGCTCCTGAATGATACTCTCTTCGAAGAAAAACTGAATATGAAGGAGCGCGCTGTGTGGAAATCCTTCACGTCTGTGGTCCAGGAATTTCTGGGTAATCACAAAGAGGAAAACTACCATCAGCTCATTCAAGATTTTCTCAAAAACTATGAAAATCTTGGCAGCCGAATATCCTTGAAGATCCATTTCTTGCACTTCGCATCTCGACTTCTTTCCCAATAACGTAGGAGCTGTCAGTGATGAGCAAGGGGAAAGATTTCACCAGGATATCCGAACCATGGAGGAGAGATAGTAAGGCAGGTGGGACCCAGCACATAAAAGACAAAAATGAACTTCTTGTAAGTGTAAAAGTTCCTTACCCATGTTTTCTTATTTTGCATTTCAATATTATTTCATTTGTTACTTTATATTCAGTGGTCTATAAATATGATTTTCTATTTTTTTTTTACTGTAATCATGTAATTAATTAATGAGTTTTAAGTTGCAATTTAATAAAATAGTCACATTTATTTTCGTTTCCCAGATATACGTATTCATTGAAATTTGAAATACATCAATCCGTAATTTTAAAACCAACTGTACGTGCTGCAGATTTTTTACTCCAATATTTTAATTCAGCACTCCAAAATTAGTTAAAAACATCCTATTTGACCAATGTTATGAAAAAAAATTTATTATTTTGTCTAGTGTAATTTGAGTTACCGCGTTAAAGAATATTCATTAATGCTGTTTAAAGATATTCGCATCAGTTCTTCTTTAATGTGGAACTACCTTCCTTTGTGCCAGATGGCTATGTCATCTGTAAAACCTATTTCAATATTTATTTGGAAGGATGGAGGGAAGAGTTGCCAGGAAAATGTTAAATAGCCTAGACTCTAAACAACTCCCTTGTTGAAAACCATAGTTTGCTCTGATTTCTTCAGATGATGTATTGTTTAATTTGACTCTAAATTTTCTGTTGGATTTGACTTGATGATGACTTGAAGTACATTATCTGTCAGTACCATTTTGTTAACTTGTGAAAGAGGTTTTCTTGAGTTGGGTTGTTTGGGTTGTTTTACCCTTGAGCGGCACTTTTTTGCACACCATGGGTTAAATGGCCAGGTCACATGGACCCCGAAGGCTCAGAGAAGGTTGGGGGAGGGGACCCACTGGAATAGCTGTTGGTAGACAGATGGTAGCCTCCCGTCAAGGCCACCCAGCTTGTTCTTTAACGTGCACAGGGTATGGCTCTCTCGCACACGGGGCCACGGCTTAACGTCCCATCCGAAGGACGGCGGCCTTTCCAAGCCCATTGGAGGTTTTCTTGACAAACAGTGTGGAAGGCGCTTTTGATATCAGGAAAGATGGCGATCATAGGATGACCAAAAGCCAGAATTGCTTGTGCATATATAAGTAATTCAGTTATGTTGTCCGTAGTTGAGTGATCTGTGCGAAATCCTGATAGTTTGAGGTGTAGAAGTTGATATTTAGTGATAGCCCAGTCTATTCTCTGTTTAACAATTGTTTATAGATCTTTAGAATGGTATTAAACATAGTGATGAGTCGTTAAGAGTTGACTGTCGTGGATAATTTTCCAGGCTAAATGTCGGAAGTATCTCAGGTAGCGTTTGACTTTCTCAGCAATGATTAATTACTTCGAAAATTATTTTCTTTGCTGCTTGCAGTAACATTTTCCAGATTTTGTTAATTAGGTTATTTGGTTCTGGGGCTGATTTTTTGGTTTGAGCTAGTGATGGCTTGATTTAGTTCTTCATAGGATTTTTTTTGTTAAGAATTTGCAGGTCGTGTGGAGAGATATGGTTATAATTTTTTGTTCTCTTTTTGTTTTCCACTTAGATGATCTATTCTTATCTTTTTTGCTATGGTGTTTTGCTAAAAGCTCCCATTTGGTGAAAATATTTTACAAATAAATTTGCCGTTTTTTTTTTCAGTAATGTTGTTTTTGAATGGAATGGTAGTCCAAGGATGTTTCGGTTCGATTTCCTTCCCTATGTTTTTAACAAGGATCCACGCTTTCGACAGAGGGATTAAGATATTAATGTTGTCACAGACTGTTTGAGGTTAATTTTCTTAGATATCCGATCTTTTTTTTGTGAAGTTAATTCTTTTAAAGTTTAGGTCTTGAGTTGTTTGAGTTCTTCTTGCTCTTCTTTGAGCTCGCCTGCGTATCGTGATTAATTTTTAATACAGATTACATGGTTTGGCATTGACATTTATCAATGTATTCTTCTGTGCAATGTTTTACGGTAGTATGAATTAATTGTCTTCGACAGCTTTGCTAATGTTTATCTCAAATTTCTTCCAGTCTCTGTTTTTACTTTTGGTTTATCTTTTTTTTTTTTAGTTTTACATCTTACCTGTGATAATAATGGCGCACAATCACTTCCCATAAGGCATCTTGTACATTCCGATGTAGTAAGCTTGCAGTTGAAGGAGAGGCAACAGTTAAGTCTAAGGAGGGACATTTTTTGAAGTGGTCTAAAAATTTGGCATGATTCCTTCATTGAGAATGTTCAAATTGCTGTAAGCAAGTAGATTCTCAATAGGTTTGCCTCTAGAATCAGTTTTCGCAACCCCACATTGTGTCATGTGCGTTGATGACTATACAAAGAATAATAGGAGTGCAGCATACTTATCATATGTTGGCAACAATCCGGCCTGAATTGTAAATCGAGAAAGACACAGCATGGTACATTGCTATGTCTCTACTTGGCAGTAGACTCCGATGGCGTCGATTTTCGTATCGTTGTCCGGTAATATTATTTTATGCTGAGAATGTATTTCCTGATATAAAATGTCCATCAATTTTGTACTTAAACTTAACGGAAGAGTAGCAACGAATTTTAGTATTTTGGTGGGATTGAACAATCTCCTCAACCACACCAAGCATTTGATGTACTGTAGAGTGCTTGGGTCTGAAGTCAAATTGCTGTACAGGCAAAATGCTTTTGGTGTTAATGACTTCGTCTATTCTATTAAGAATTATTTTCCCAACAGTTTCTCCATGCAGGACAACAGGCTGATAGGCCTTTATCTCTGCGTGAATAGTGCAACTCGGACTACCTCGGACACATAACAATAACTGTTCATTTCCATGTTATTGTGAAATATAGAATTCTCATACACTTATTTATAATTTCAACCAATCTGACACAAGCTTTCTTTGGCAAGAGTTTCAGCACTGTGTTGTTGATATTATCAAGGTCTGCCGCTTTTTTCAATTTAAGAGATCTGATTGTCTCCCTCAGTTGATTGAAAGTTGCAAATTTAATTTTATCTTGACATTCCAGATCTTCGAGATTTTCAATAGCTTTAGGCACTTCATGGATAAAGTCATCGGGTCATTAGGTTGACATTGCAGTTCTTTCCCTACAAACACGATCGACACAACCATACAAACTGCCCAAAGGCAAAGAAACTGTGGTTAAGACATCATATTTATATTACATCACAGTCTATACAAGGTTTGGGCAGGTTACAATTTAGATATTCGTTAGCTATTGCATATGATATGAAAATGTGGCACAATTCCAGCGATTAAAAATGTCAAAAGAGGAACTGAAAATCTTAGTTATATATTTTTTCAAGGTACCCAAACTCTTATCCAACCTGCTTTCAGCATGCGGTAATTGAGATTGTATGGTGAATTCTTAGTTAGTATTACTCTTTAAGCAGAAATTTAGGAAAAATATAGTAATTTTCCTCGGTATTTGAAAAGTAAAATAATTAAGAAAAAATTAGAATAAATTATCCCCAATTAGTTATTCTCCATAGAGGACTGATAAGATCTTGCCAATATAATGTATCATATAGAAGTTCTGCGAAATGTTAACAGAAAGACAACAGGAGAAATAGCCATGCCTTATCCATGGATCGAACCTAGATGCCTTTGATTGGTAGTCAAGCAAGCTAATCACTTGGCACCCTACCTATATAACATAAGCTACTTTATAATCAGCTGCCTTGTCACAGTGGTGTGAGAGGAGTTGTTAGCTGAATAGACCTATGTCGTAATTTGGGTTGAGGAAAAATTCTGGGAGAAAGGTGAGACCTCAGCAGACTGACAAAGCCGAAAAATAAACACCTTTATCTTATCTAGTGCTGGAACCCAGCCTTTACTCCCAGCCTCTCTGAACCATGCACAACAATCGGCTTAGGTACCAAAACACTTATTCACCAGGAGAGTTATTTGAAACTAATTGTAGGTAAAATTCATTGGGAAGAAATCTCATACGGACTAAATGTTGAAAGGACAAACATCGCTAAGACAAAGTGTCATGAAAGCGAAATGTCTGCCTTAAGAAACATCACCGAGACAGAATGTTGTAGAGACAAAACATCTCCCATATGAAACATTGCGGTTAGAAAATGTCTTAGGGGCGAAACTTCTGTCATAAGGAACATCACTGTGGAAAAATATTTCATCTCCCATATGAAATACTGCCAGTACAAAATGTGAGAGGCGAAACGTTTGTCATAAGAAACGTCACTGAGACAGAAAGTTCTAGAGATAAAACATCTCCCATATGAAACATTGTCGTTAGATAAATGACATAGAGGCGAAACTTCTGCCATGAGGAACATCACTGTGACAAAAAGTTGCAGAGGAGAAATTTCTGCTGTAAGAAATATCACTGTGACAAAATGTTGTACAGACGAAATGTCTCCCATAAGAAATATCACTGTGACAAAATGTCGAAGAGACGAGTCTTCTCTCATATGAAATGTCGCCGGTACAAAATGTCAGAGGCGAAACTTCTGTCATAAGGAACATTAGTGTGACAAATGTTGCAGAGACGAAACTTCTTCCATAAGAAATATCACTGTGACAAAATGTTGTAGAGACGAAACGTATCCCATATGAAATGTCGCCGGTATAAAATGTCATAGAGGTGAAATATCTTCCATAAGAAACATTTCTATAACAGAATGTCATAGATCTCTTCAGATCAATTCATCTCTATAACAGAATGTCATAGAAGTGAAATGTCTGCCATAAGAAACATCGCTGGAACAAAATGTCATAGAGATGAAATATTTCGTTGACATTTCTGGAACAATATTTTGTAGAGATGAAACGTTTCCCGTATGAAACATCACCGGGGACAAAATATCTCCCATATCAAACATCTCTGGGACAATATTTTGTAGAGACAAATGTCTTTCATATGAAACAATGCTGGGAAACAAATTCACAGAGATAAAACTTCTCCCACTCGAAACGTATCCTGGACAACATGTCATAGAGACGAAACTTCTCCTATATGAAACCAGTGGCGGATATGGGGGGGGGATCGGTGTGATACCTCCCTAGAGCCCAAAGAAGAATGTTGAAAAATTAATTCACATTTACAAATCTATTGAATGTATTGTAAACGCCCATGGGTTCACAAAACTCCGATCAGACAGGTTAAAATACGCCAGGATTATCAAAAAGCGATCAAGCGCCATGATGAGTTTTGTCATTCGATTTCCAAAATGGAATTATCAAAACAATAATCTTTAGGCGAAAGAGTTATAAAATTCTCATAATTAATGAATAATGTTGGTGTAGTATTGGCCATAAATTGTTTTGCCCAAAATGATTGAGATGAAGGAGTAGTTCCAACAAGCGTGTCAACTGTTCTCCTTCTTCATGACAATGCCAATGCTCACAAAAACCGATAAGTTACGGCCTATCTGGAGCAAGAGAAAATCAAACAACTACCTTATCCTACATATTACCCCAATCTCGAACCATGAGTTTTTTGTCAGTTTCCAAAAATTTAAAAGGGACATGTCGGGAAACTTCTTTTGCGAGGTTCCCCTGCAAAATACGTTCATTCATAGTTGCAGAGTATTCCCCAATAGGGGTACCGCCAAACGTTATAGAATTGGTGTAGATGTCTGCAACTTTGCATAGATGCTGGAGGGGAATATTTTTAAAGACACTAACAGTTTTGTCGAGGAAAATGCAAAGGTTTTTGTTCTGCAGTATTGTCAAGGACTTTGTGAACGTCCTTCGTAAAGATTTCGCATACTTCATTAATATTATCGATAGCGTTCCAATTTTAATTTGCATATATTTTGTTTCTCTTTAGATCAAGGCCATCCAACCCAAACTTATTGAAGTGCCCTAAAGAAAAGAAAACTCTGTTCTGAAAGAGCGGCAGTTGGGTTGTTTTACCTCTGAGCGGCACTTTTTTGCACACCATGGGCTAAATGGACAGGTCACATGGACCCAGAAGGCTCAGAGAAGGTTGGGGGAGGGGACCCACTGGAACAGCTGTTGGTAGACAGATGGTAGCCTCCCGTCAAGGCCATCTAGTATGCTCTTTAACGTGCACATGGTGTGGCTCTCCCGAACATGGAAATCACGGTTTAACGTCCCATCCGACGGACGGCGGCCTTTCCAAGCCCATTGGTGTCCCCTACTGACCGTGGGCAGGGCGGGAAATTTTGCGGAGATAAATCTCAACGCTGACCCAGCTGGTACTCGAACCTGGGAACTACAGATTACGAGCCTGGCGCGCTACCGACTGAGCCATCCCCGCCGCAAACGAGCGGCAGTAGAAAATTCTCAACTTAAAAACGAAAAGATACATTTCAAAGGAAGCAGAAAAAATACTTTTAAGGAATCGAGGAAATATAGTGATTAGAAAAAAATTAACATTTTTAATTAGCATTGGGAGTTGGTAAAATTATTTAGTTGTGAACCTAAATGTTTGGTCGAATAATTGCAAAAATGATTCAGATTTAGCATTTGTTTTTGCGTGTATGTGTATCAACCATAGATTGAGTGAACCTGCTTTAAAATGGTCAACATATCGGTTTGTATCGTTCATAATCAATTCAAGCATATTGTCACACAGCAGTAATTTTAAAATTCCAACGGGCTACAATCCTACCAAAAAATTATGAACTCTACTTTCATGAGTGATCCAGATCGATGATTCATTACCGATTTGGTTGGACCATGAAATGTCACTAAAATTACGTTCTCTATCATCACTATGTAGGGTCAAAAATCCTTCTTTCTCGTCATTCAGTTCATTCAAGAACTGAATATTCTTAGTCGATTGCTATCGAAACCTCGTTCTCTTCTTCAGATAATCTGAATTCATTGGCTTCATTCTCTGAACTATTAATGGAAAGTAAAATGTTCGTAATTTCTTCCTCCTTCCAAACTATCCGTTTACGGAAAGCGATTTCAAACATCAAAATAAAATATAACAAAATTATATCAAGGAAGTGTAACAGCTGTAGAAGAACGTTTTTGTGAACGTTTATTCATAATTTTTTCGGAACCAATCCCCATTTTTTTTCATAAGTTGTTAGTTTCGATTTTTACCGTACTTTTTATCATAAGTTGTTGGTTTCCATTTGTACGATTCCCGGAACCTTTCTACGGTGTAAACCAAGGAATGGCTGTAATCTTATTTTATTAATATGCATTTGTGTCCAAAATAAAAATAATTTCGAAATATAATAAGCTGCTTTTCGGCCGAAAGGCCTAATAAAGTTGCGAAATCCATTTTTCCGTCAGTGGACCTTTTAATTCGAAAAGGAGCCCTACCTCGTATATCGCTTCCCCTCAAGACATTTTCTGGATTCGCCCCTGTATGAAACATTGGTGGGAAAAATGTCAGAGACGAAATGTTTCTGGTATTTCTTATCTGGCATTTCGTCCGGAAATTTTGTCTTATTGTTACGAAACAGCAATGGGACAAAATGTCATAGACATATGATGTTTGGCGTATGAAACACTGATGGGACGAACTGTAGAGACGAAACGTCTCGTATGTGAAATCTCGCCGGGACAGAATGTTACCGACATGTAACGTCTGCCATATGAAATGTTACCTGCGAGAAATGTCGTGGGTTTCAAACTGAGTGGGCTACGAGGGTGAGATTGATCTACCTGTTAATATACTTTTGTTTGGTGGGAAGGGAGATTGTGAGGTTGAGTCTCTCAAAAGCAAAATAGTCGAAGAGAATTGAAATAATATTATTAGAAGAGTTTTGGTGAATCCCGATATCGAAAATAAGACAGTAGTGGCAAACGGTTAAAATTGTAATCTTATAAAAATTAGCTTTTCATCTTTTTGCAGCCACTCTAGTGAAACAAACACAGTTAAACCGGATCTTTGTAAGGAGATACAGCGATGATTTCGCAATGTTTACGGCAGCCGGAGCTATAGATTAGCTAATAGAGGTATGAGCAGTGTGCCTAAAGGCTAAGAAAGAATGGGAAAACCTAATATTCGATGAATGAACAAACTAATCTGCAATGGCCAAATGCAGCAATTATAACTCAGACATGATTGAAGGGTTCGGTTGTTTTACCTCTGAGCAGCATTTATTTGCACACCAAAGATTAAATGGCCAGATTATAAGGACCTCAATCTCTCAGAGAAGGTTCGGGAGGTGGGTAGGAGTAAATCAACTAGACAGCTCTTAGGAGACAGATGGCAGCCTCCCGTGAAAACTGTCCAGAATGTTCTTTGACGTGCACAGGCTATGACTCTACTGCACACGGAGCCACGGCTTTACTTTCTATCTGACGGACGAGGCCTTACCAAGCTTTTGGTGTCCCCTTTCTAACCGAGTGCAGGGTACGGGTGGTAGCAGAGATAAATATCAACGCAGGCCCAGGTGGACATGTTTGAAGGACTAAACTATATTGTTAAAGTATATACAGGGTGTCCCTGAATTCATGGCCCAAACGTGAGGGGATGGTAGTACACACCGAACCCACCAATATTCATCATAGAATGAATATGCAGCCGCAAACGCAGCCCGGTGCCAGTAGGGGACGCAGTCGAGGTGGCACGGTTTAAAAACGCTGGATCGACCAAACCCCAGCATTCTCAGCCGCTGATGTGCGCGACAAGCCTGGTATTTACGAGCAGGTACGCCGATCACTGACATTCAAATCTCACATGAATATTTCCTCGAGGGATAAAGGGGGACCCCGAGGACTCATTCAGACACATTATTAACTCATAGAGAATTTTTCCATTATATTAGCTTTCCTGAGGAAAGAAATAAGAAGAGAGTACAAGAGAGGTTTCTGTGATTTTTTGTGAGGTTCTAAAATATATTTTAGGTCAAATTGTGCAATATTATAAGTTTTTAATTTTTTGGATAATTCTTCTCTTTCTTTTTTCAGTTTGCTACATATAAATAACAGTTGATTGACAGTTTGGGGAGTATTGCAATGGGGATGATTGGGGGATGAGACCTTTTCCAAATGATATAACATTGAGTTTGTTAAAGATCTGTTCACTTTGATACGTAATATTACATTAATTTCCTTCTTAGTTATGAAATTCATTAATTATAGGTGTAATTTTATATCTATCAGAATTTTGTGCTTTGGATTCATACCAAACTTGTAGATCCTTTAAGCAGTTTAATTTATTTTTGTTTTTATATACATGAATATATAAAACGTGCAGTAATGAGTACGATTTAAGTCTTTTGCATTCTTTGCCAGATTGTCAACATGCTCAATAAATTCATTGTTGCAGTGGGAAGGTATCCACTGTAAATAGAAAAATTTATTGAGATGAAGATGATGAAATATTAGAATATATAAATCATTTAGGAAAATTGCAAAGTTGCTTTTATGAGGATTATTCGAAAAACTTTCCAAAGCAGATTTACAATCTGGAAAAATTACTGTGTTTCTGAGAGAACGTTTTAGCCCAGTCAAGAGCTACAATAATTTCAAATAGTTCAGGAATAATTACAGGGTTATAATTATCAAATTTAAATTGTTTTTGAACTTTTAAAGAAGGGCAATAAAAAGCTCCTGAGGCAATAGTTCTATTATTAAGTGATCCGTCAGTGTATATGTGTAAATAATCTTTGTAGTAATTATCAATGTGAATTTCAGAAAGTGTTTTTAAGCTATGTATATCATGAAGGTTTTTGGCTAAGATTCCAGGAATGTCTTTGAAAATTATAGGTAGTGTAGAAATTGAAAATGGGAAGCTAAGAAAGCTATCACCACAAAGATTATTTCTGATTATATCAGTTGCTTGTTCTTTTTCTGGGAAATTAAAAATAGAAGAATTTTGATGATTATTTAGTAATTTATATATAATTGGATGGTTATAATTTTTAGCAACAATTCTAAATATTAAGTTTGAAAAGGAAATCTTTTTTAATATATGTAATGGAGGTAAGGAAGTTTCGGCATAAGCATCCAGATTTCTAGTGCATTGCAGGAGACCAAGACAATGTTTTAATATTTTGGTTTGATGTATTTCTAGTGATTTTAATTTTGTTTTGGAGATGGTATTAACTAGTTCAATACCATAAAATATTTTGTTAAAATTATAGATTTATAAATAAGCAGTAGGTTTTTATTAGAGCAACCCCATTTAGATGAACCCAGGTATCTTAAGAAGTTGAATAATTTATTTGATTTACCTTTGGCTATTTTAACGTATTCATTCCATATTAATTTTGAGTCGATATTTAATCCTAAAAATTTAAAATTTTTACTATTTTAATATTGTTTCCATTTAATTTAATATTAAAATCTTGAGGAAGGTTTTGTTTGTGGAAAAAACATTAATATTTTTTCAAACGAAATTTTAAGGTTACAATTGATAAAATATTGATTAAAAAATAAATACCAACTCAAGCAGCTGCTTGCCACAGAGGTCTGACAGGAGCCTGTCAGTTTATATGCCATAGTACAAGAACTGAGAGGATGGCAGGACCTCAGCAGAAAAACGACACATGCATCCATGCCTTAACCGGGGCTCGAACCCAGGTCCCTAAGATCAGCAGCCAAGCGCGCTAACCACTCGGCCAAGAGAAGGCTTGAGTTTATTTAAAGTTTGTTGCAGATTTTTTTGAATTATTTTTAAGGTAGCTCCAGTTGTCCAAAAGATGATGTCATCCGCGTATGTTTCAAAATTAATTTCTTGATCAAAATTTTTGTATATGTCTTTTAGATATAAGTTAAAGAGGCAAGGGGATAAAATATCCCCTTGAACCAGTCCATTCTGAAATTTGTAAGTGTTAGACAAAATATCCCCGATTTTGACTCTAAATGTCTTTTCTTTAATAAGGTAGAAAAGAAAATGATATAGATTTCCACAGATTTTAAGTTCTATAATTCTAGCAAGTAAGACATTATATGAAATGGAATCAAAAGCTTTTCCTATATCTATTGCTATAGCAACTATGTATATTTTTTTTTTTCAGAGCATATTCAGCATCAGAAATAAAGTTCAGTAAGAGGTCTTTTGTAAATCTCCCAAATCTAAATTCAAAAATGTTTTTATGTAGGATATTATTTTTTTCAATGAAATAATTTAGTGATAATTTATCATTCTTTCTAATAATTTTAAAACATTGGAGCTTAAACATATAGGTCTATAGGAATGAAGTTCATCCGAATTTTTCTTTTCTTTTTTTATTAATTTTATAGAGTTATCTGCCCAACTGGCAGGATAAGATCTAGTTGTCCATGAATTATTTAATGTAAGTAGTAATTTTTTTAGACAATTAATGGGTAGGTTTTTAACAGTTTGTTTGAAATTCCATCTGGCCCAGGAGATGTGATTGGTTTTAAAATTTTTATTGCATTTTTCAGTTCAAGAAGGGTGAAAGGTAAATTTAAATAATTGGTTTTATTTATAAAAAAGGTTTTATGAAAAATTTTTGAATTATTTAATTTTTTGTCCAGCAAATTGTTTGGATTGTAGGTGGAATCTATAAAATTTTGAGCTAAATCTTATGCTATTTCTTGTGTAATTTTATTGTTTTTTAGAGCATAAGAATCAATACCATTTTTGGGCTTAATTTCATTGCATAAAGTTTGTAAATTTTCCAAAGTTTGAAGTCTTATTTTGAGGTGAGAGTTTTTCTGTAAATAGGACCAATTGAGTTTTTTGTAAATTTTTTATTTATTTTTATTACTCCACCGTTGTGCTGCCTGTGTCGTCAATGTTGGTGGGCGGACGTTTGAGCATTTTTTTGTAATGATCTCCAATAAATGTCACTCTTGAAACTTCTGCGTCTGTTCTTCATTTCCGACTCGTCACTGCGTTTGCGGCCGCATATTCTATGACAAATATTGGTAGGTTCGGTGTGTATTACTATCCCTACACGTTTGGGCCACGAATTAAGGGACACCCTGTATATAAATATACGCTATAGGAAATAACAAATGCAACACTTGCAATAATTTATTCAAGTGTGACGAAATTTAGGGAGGTGGTAGTATATGGAAATGCGCGGAAATTATTTGGTTTGCAGGACCATCGAAACAATTGGACAGGCTCGAGCTGACGTCACAGGTGAGAAGTAATCAAACCCAGATAAAGGCAACCTAAGCTCCCTAGTTGATAAAATGTTGTGGGAATTGTTCTAAACCGCTAAAGATGTCCTTATACAGATGTGGACAACATGTTTCAACAGTTAACAGACTTTGAGCGTGCAAAAATCATCGGCCTTAGAGAAGCTGGTTTGTCGTATAGAAATGTAGCCAAACTTGTTGGCCGCAATCCCAGCACCATCATACACATATGGAGCCTGTGGGTTCAAGAAGGGTCAGAAAGATGACATATGAACACGGAGTGACAGGACCGCCATTTGCGACATATGACATTTTGTCTGACAAATTCGCGACTACAACGCAACTGCAAAGAGACTTGGCAACAGGTAACACATCGAATACCTACCATGCGGACAATAAACAACAGGCTTTTACAGTTTTCATTGCGAGCCTATCGTCCGACACTGCGTTTGCTCTTCACATCTGCCCACATGCAAGCACGTCTTCTGTGGTGTCGTCTCAGACGGAACTTGAACGAACAAGAATGGAATATGTGGTTTTTAGTGATGAATCTCGTTTTTGTCTTGATCAGCACGATGGTAGACAAGGTGTTCGCCGTCATCCAGGGGAAAGGAAAGCCATCCAGTGCGTACGACATTGTCACACAGCTCCAGCATCTGGTGTTTTGGTGTGGGGTGTCATTAGTCGGACATATCGGTTAGAACTGGTCATCATAAGGGAATCTCTAACTGCCCAACAATGTGTTACCAACATTTTGCAGCCAGCAGCTGTTCCATTTGTTCAACAGCACTGAACCTTTTACAGCAAGATAACATCCGTCCCCACGCAATCCACATTAGTCTGCAGTATCTACACGAGCAAAACTTTCAGGTACTACCATGGCCAGCACGCTCGCCGGACTATAGAACACGTCTGGGATATGATGGGTTGATACCTCTAACAACACAAGAGGTGCACCAACCATTGTCGTTGAAATGGAACAGCGACTTTTCGATATTTGTCGTTCTATCCATCAGGGGGACATTATAGAATTGTACGATAGACTTCCCCGCCGTGTTATCATACTAATTATATCACTTTACCGGGTAGGTAAAGTGGTACGGTAGAGTTTACCGGTAGGGTTTTCCATATTCTTTTTCTTTTATTTTTGATAATGTAATCAATGACACATCTCAGTGTATGCTAACAGCTGCCTACGTTTGAACAAAATCACAGTAATCCTTCCAAGTGTTACAACTCTTTTTTCTGTAGTGTATATACATATCTACAGATGTACCGACTACAAAGTGTAAAACAATACTCGTATTTTGATTATTGATTAAAAATGTAAAATTAGATCTATTTATAAATTTTTGAAAAGAACTGGCTAATTTAGGATTTTTGGAAACACTGATGAAAGAATCACGTCTAGCAAAAGTTGTTTATATAAAGAGTGACTCGAATGTAATTGCTGCCACATAGTACAAATATTGGTACTTAATTAACTTAGAGAAAAAAATATTCAAGGATTACTGTATATTTTGATGATATATGAGGCATAAAATAATGAGTAAAAATCTGCAAGTATTAGTTAAAGCAGTTTTAAGAATCCATTTGATTATAAACACTCTAAAGACAAATGAAGTAACGAAAAATAAGAAAAAGGTTGTTCAGTTGAATTCTATTAATACAGAGGAGGCTTATGTTTATGTAAATTTAAGAGACAATGGTTAAGTTAATTTAGTAGTGTAATTTCACGTTGCTCATTTTTGCGTTCTGCAGGCTCTTCATTTCTCGGTTCAGTCTTTAAC
This sequence comes from Ryuthela nishihirai, assembly GCA_038380435.1. Classification (NCBI taxonomy): domain Eukaryota; kingdom Metazoa; phylum Arthropoda; class Arachnida; order Araneae; family Heptathelidae; genus Ryuthela; species Ryuthela nishihirai. The sequence goes on from JAWZYU010000020.1 coordinate 20,605,246, forward strand.
AGCCTTTCTTTAATATTTTGAAACCTTTAGGGATAATCATAAAGTTATACGGCTTTGATTTTTAATTGGATTTCAGCAAAGATAAAAATTTTTGACAAGCAGTTTGTTAAACACCAAATTATTTGCTTTCTTTCCCTTAATTTGAACAAAAGAACTTCATTTATTAGGTAACTCACTAAATATTACTTAATATTTTCCTATAGATTTTCTGTAGATTATTCTCTCGAGTACATCGAGTCATCCTGAGTAAGTAATTAAGATGTTTTAGGCGCAAAATTTTTGCATAAAGTTCAAACCAGTCAGACAGTTAAATTCTCTATCAAGTTAATAAATAGCAGTTTTTTTCATAAGAGTATACCCATATGCATATAAATTTTGTACGAAGATTGTCGTTTAGGAGCCTTTTAGTTTTATGCTGAAAGGTATCAAGCAAGTGGAATAAAGATAAGAATCCACTGATCGTATTTCAGAAGCATGCGCAGTAGTTGGAAAAAGTTAACGACGAAAAGACTATTTCTACCGAGCTTTGGGTAAGGTAAAGTGAAGTAAACCTTCATTTTAATGACTGATTTATACTGATTATGTAAAACTTTTTTATGCACAGGTGTAATGTATAGGTTATGTACTTGAGGTTATTCACTTGAGTATTTCTACACATCTTCGACAAGAAATTAAAAATTTTAATACACATCTGTATATTGAAAGATGTTCCGAGGGAGGGGGGCGGACCAGAGGGTTCGGACCTTCCCCCAATCTCAAACTTGTCGACCTGCTTTGAAATTCAAAACAGCTGTCTTTGAATAATTCTATTTTAACCCCATAGTGTATATCCGGCGCTAAAAAGAGAATTAATAAGAACTATAAAATTTTATTCCATATAGAATATCACTTTAACCTTTTCCGTCGGTGGAATATTTTAATAATCGGGAAATCGGTATCCGTTATTCGGATCGGAATCGGGAATCCGGACAATGTCCCAAACACACCACTTTACTGAATCGTTTGGATTCAGGAGCCACTGGATGACCTGGATTTGTTCAGTCTCAAAATGATATGCAAATAGAGCTTAAAGCGTACAATTATTATTTAGAGGCAGCAGAACGAAGGACCCTTGATAAAACTTTATCAATACCGAGTCTTGATGAAGATCGATCAAGTGAATAAAATGACATTGAAGATTAGGAATAAAATGGATATTGTCTCATCCGGTAAAGCGAATGATTAGAGACCTTGGGGCCGAAACGACCTCAACCTATTCTCAAACTTTAAATGGGTGAGAAGTCCGGCTTGAATGACTGAAGTCCGGACGTCAGGATGAGAGCTCCCAGTGGGCCACTTTTGGTAAGCAGAACTGGCGCTGTGGGAAGAACCAAAAATCGGGTATGGACATTGAAGATTAGAAAAAAAATCCCAATGCAAGCTATTATGATTGGCTTAAAATAAATGCGGCCGTCATGTATTGAGAAATGGTTCATTTAACTCCCATACGATTTGAGTTTGAAACTCGTACTCTATATAAAGAAAAATACCCCCTCAAGCAGCTGCTTGCCACAGAGGTCTGACAGTTTATATGCCACAGTAGAAGGTCTGATAGGATGGCAGGACCGCAGCAGAAAAACATACATACATCCATGCTTTATCCGGAACTCGAACCCAGGTCCCGTAGATCAGTAGCCAAGCGCGCTAACCACTCGGCCACGGGACGACTACAGATTATTAAACATTACAACAACATCGTTAGTTTTACCTCATGTGTACCACACTTTGTTAACAGTATACCATAAAAATAAATCAGGAAACTTACTCAAGTGTGACAATAATATTCAGGAGAACAGAATACCTCCTGATCAGTTTTTATTACTCTAATTTTATCTATATTTTTCATCAAACCTAATTCCTTAACGACCCTGCCAATAGTTCTAATGAAACATTTGAATACATCTGCCAACAGGCCAAATTATCAGAATAATCTAAGTCAACTATATAAAAAATTTCAGACAATCTAGGTTGTCAGTTTCTCCCTTGCAAAGTTTACCTCGTAATATACTTGTTCACAATACACTAAAGAAAAAGGTGACAAAATGCTCCCTTGCGTAATTACTGTAAAATACTAAACCAATCACATCACGCTTTACTCATTCTTATACTATCTCAACATGTTATCGTCCACTAGATTAGGGATTCTCAACGTGGGGTACGCGGTAAAAATTTTTGGGTAGGCCGTGAGAGCTCAAAAGTCGCTATATATATACACGGTGATTCAAAACTTATCGTTCAAATTTCGTGGGGAGGTAGGGAATACGTCAGGAAACCGATTTCACATAGGAAAGTATGTCCGCAAATGTACGCATGCGTATGTAGCGGGCGCTGTGTGTACCCAACCAGTGTACAGCTCGCCCGACCACTCCCGCTGTCATCAGTGTACGAGCTGACTTACTAGTGATAAGATGAATCGTTTTACGCATCAAGAGCTAGCGGATATGCATCTCGCATATGGGGCAGCTGGCGAAAGCGGCCGCCGAGCTAGGCAAGTTTATGAAGACCGATACCCCAACAGAAGAATACCGCAGCATCAAATGTTTGCACGTGTGCATCGCAATCTGCGCGAACGTGGTTCACTGCGCAGCAACATGCAGGATACGGGGAGAAGACGACTGACGCGGACTGTCAACGTCGCAGAACAAGTCCTACAGTCCATCGAAGATAATTCGAATACCAGCACATGAGCTATTGCTCAGCAGCTTGGGGTCTTTCAGTCAGCAGTGTAGCGGATACTGCACGAGGAACGTGTCACCATCTGCAAAGGGTGCAGTTACTGCATCCTGACGATTATCCGAAGCGTGTGGAATTTGCACAATGATTCATGCAGAAAGGAGCCGTGGGCCCCAGTTTTCCAGATTCTGTCCTTTTTACAGATGAAGCTTCATTCAGTCGTGAAGGTGTGTTCAATACACACAATTCACATGTGTGGGCTTACGACAACCCGCATGGTACGAGAAGTCACGCTGCGCAACATCGTTTTGCCGTAAATGTGTGGGCTGGAATCATTGGTGACTGTTTGTTGGGACCTTACTTGCTACCGCCCCGATTGGACGGCCGGAAATACCTAATATTTCTCGAGACAGTGTTACCGACTTTTCTGGGCGCTGTTCCTGCGCATATCCGCCGAGATATGTGGTATCAACATGACGGGGCTCCAGCCCATAGCACAATTGTTGCGCGTGATTACCTGAACCGAACATTCGGAGCTCGATGAATCGGTAGAGGTGGACCGATCGCTTGGCCACCCAGGTCACCTGATTTATCGCCCATGGATTTCTTTTTGTGGGGGGCCATGAAATACCATGTGTACGAGACCCCCGTCGACAGTGAAATGGACCTTGTTGCACGAATAGTGGCCGCCGCAGGCATTGTCCGTGATATGCCAGGCGTTTTTGAAAATGTTCGGCGGTCAATGCAACGGCGCTGTGAATCCTGTGTCCGTGTAAATGGTCGCAATTTTGAGCACCTAATGTGAACCTGTATTTTACCTTGTTGCAATAAAAGTCACATTCGTTACCACTTAACTGTACTGTTTCCTTGTGTTCACTTTACTTGTCCATTTTGTTCATGTAGATGACGTTTGCGGACATACTTTCCTATGTGAAATCGGTTTCCTGACGTATTCCCTACCTCCCCACGAAATTTGAACGATAAGTTATGAATCACCCTGTATATGTGTTTTTTTATTCCCATTGTTATAATATAACTACAGTATTATCTATTTATACAAGGGGTACGCCAGTACATATTTCCAGGTGGTACGTGAAGTATAAAAGGTTGAGAAACACTGCACTAGATAAATACAATAAGGGAATGCTGTCTTACAATACATCAAAGTTTGTTTCCATGGTTATTTAACTCAAGTTATTGTCTTTAATTTGCGAAACTATCAGAAATTTAGATTATCGAGGTTTGTTTGTTTTTTAACTGTTTTTGAAATATGACACTTTTTTTTAAAGTTTTCCCCTATTTTAAAAGTTTGCGAATTGTTTTGGAGCACTAATATTTCATATATTAAATCTCAACTTTTTTGTGGAGAAATGATTGCATTAACTACAAAATATTATAATTTGTTTTTTGGATGTTCCCAAAATTTAAATTGTAACGTGAAACAAGAATTCGGGAAAAATTCATTTTTTAAACTTAATTTCACGATTATTCTTAAATTTTCTGTTAGAGATAAATGAATCAAAAAACATTCATTTATATGTGTCAGATATGGTTTTTTAAATAAATAATAAATGAAAAATGCTAAATAGGTAGGTTTTAAATTATTAAAATTGCAACAAATGACAATTTAACCCGTTATTTTCCAGGGGCCATTCAGATATTCTTGATAAGAATAGTCTCGCATATATTTTTCCAATAGCATCCGTGAAGGTCATCTGACATCCTCTGCTTGATTTGAGATGGAATGGCCCTCAACTCTATTTGGTTAAAATACATGTATTTGTAATGTTACACGTTGCGATATAAGAAGGATAAAAAGAAGAATAAATTCCTTTAATTAACCTTATCAGCCGTAGGATGTCTGTAACACCACATTATCAGCATCACGTTCATACGCACATAATCAGCATCAATTTCCCATCCCATTGTCTGTCCAAGGTAAAGAATTTCAGCTTCATGGTTGCTTTGTTCCTCAAAATCATGGATCACAGAGGGCCACACTTCTTCCACGCGGAGTTCAAGTGATTACCTCTTTCCATGCCTTATACAACAATTCTAACAGCCTCAAGGATATTGTATTCCTTCTTCCAATATTTACTGAGGGCAGGGTCATTAGGAGCTTATGTTTGCTCGTGGTATTTAGAAAACATAGTTTTGTGTAGATCTTCTTGAAGTTGACAATGACCTGCTGGTCCAGGGGCTCGAGGAAAGTAGTGGTGTTAGGTGGGAGGAATTTAAAGTTGACAAAAGGAAACTTCACACTGATGTGTCTGCCAGTTCAGGGTCATGAGCAGGGGCATTGCCCAATAAAAACAATACTTTGAGAGAGAGTTTGTTGGATTTGAGGTAGTACTGCATAGTTGGACAAAACACTTCTGCCATCCATTCGTTGAAGAGTTGCCTGATAACCCATGCTCTCTTGTTGATCTTCCAGTAAACCCCCAAGAAAAGCCTTCGTGATGTTCTTCTGCCTAAAAATCCTTGTATTTTCTGAATGATTAACAAGCATATGCTTAAGTTTAAGGTTTCCAGAGGCATAATAGAGTTGAATGAAGCAGTCTTTCATGGCCTGATATTTTGGACTCCTCTTTCGTAATATTGTGGTGCCCACATTTGTTTTATCATGTGGACACGACTTTTGGCGTGGAGGGTCATGGACGCCCTTATCCTCGTCCGATAGTGCCTTTCTATATTGCCTCCATTTTTTGTGTCCAGTTCGACGAAGAGGAACTCGGCTGCAGGCACGGAATTTTCCACGTTGATCCTGAAACCCCAGATGGCAGAAGGACTACGTGGCATGCTGGTAAACAACGTTGGCCGGAGGGGAGCTGAGACTCGCACCTCGGCTACTCTGGCCAATCACGAACAGCCACGTCTGAGTGTAGGTGACCTCTGCCAGGGTGACCAGACAGCGTACCTCGAAGAACAAGCGGTAAAGTGGAGTTGTTTTCGTCGCTCTCAAACGAAGAAAGTCTTGAGCTGTTGCCGCTGGAAAGATGAAAATAAGGAGAGTTGTTGTAAGAGCCATGTGAGATACATAGAGCTGCCGAGGAACGAAAGCCTGCAGCCACGGGAAAGTGGCTAGCCAACCTGCGATGTTGTCTCCTGGGATCAGCCTACACGGAATGAGGAGGTAGGGTCGAAATCGATTTTACCCTGGTTTTAACTTTTTCCACTCAATTGAATTACTACCGCCGTCATGCGGCCTGTATGGAATTAATACTAGGTGTGTCATCTACTCACATTTTGAAACTGAACTTAAATAGCTTTTTCGACTGTGCTGCACTGTCGCTGGGGCAAGCCCCTTAAATTGAGAAGTGTTGCGCCGAGGGCGCCTGATGAAATTGTCCGATGAGTGGACCTACATGTATGAAAATGTCGAAATAGTAACTTGTTAATGAATGTTGTGTTTTATTTGTTAATTACAAATTATCTCAGTTTTCATTATGGTAATGTCTGTATTCTTAATGTTGGGTTCGGAACTGCCTTAGACTTGGCAGCAAGTAAACAAATCATGGCGTAAGTGCGTGCGCCGCCCTAAACATACACAGGGGTGGCCACCACATATTGGTTCTCGTCACCAGAAATTTTTCGAACCTGTGGGTTATTGCAGATAAAAATTGAAAAACAGAAAGATTAGATCTTTGAAAAATTCTGTGCCTATATTTTAACAAGTAGTGATGTGGAAGAAAGGCAATTAGGATTTGAAAAGCAAAATAGTATGTTACTAAATGAAATGTGTATGTTTGTTAAGGAAAGTGTATTTTTATTAGCGAGGATTGTATATTATGTTTGAATTAGGATTTGCAGGGACATCTGTTGAAGCAATACTTTTTGATATGGTATTTTTATGAAATTGTGCTTTCCATATGCTAGTTTGTAAGATTAGATTATGCCCAGGAGTAGCATGTATGATGAGATTAAAAAGTCAACTAGGGACTGCTGCATTTTAATTTTATTCTAACTGGAAGCGATTGTTTTATGTTATGGCATTTCCGCAGTTTTCGAGGTTTCCAAAACCAAACATACACCACTACAACGCTCAGTACTCGGGGAATGGTGTAACAAGTGAGTGGAAACACTAACCGATGTAATTAGGATGTACCATGTTGTTGTTTTTTTTTCTTTGAAAAATACTGCAGATAAGCTGGTTCATGTGTTATTGAAAATTATGTGTACTACATGTTTAAGATTTCTTAGTGAGATAAGAGGAATTGTAATGACACTGTGATTTAAAGTGATTACATTAAAATAAGGATTAAGGTATTGATGAAAACAGTTTCTAGAGAGATTTGTGGAGAATACTGAATAGTTTATTTTATAAAGGTTTTCTGAAACACAATGTAGTGCATATGAGTAGGTAGTTGTTTTTTTTTTTTATAAGAGATTGGAAAAACACCTATCCCTCGATTTACACGGTACTCAGTTCACACAATTTTCGCTTTGCACGGTCAAAAAATGCAACCTGTTTCGATTGACACGGTACTGACTGAGACGTACATAGAAAGGAAATCTCAGTCAGTACCGTGTAAATCGAAACTCTTTGCATTTTTTGACCGTGCAAAGATAAAATTGTGTGAACCGAGTACCGTGTAAATCGAGGGATAGGTGTACTGTATTATCATATTATGTTTCATATCTGTTAGCATTGGCTTTGGAAAATTTTATCATGGCCCCTGTACCTATTTACCACGTCACGATCGACTCTGGCACATACCCCCACCACGAAACACACTGAATAGGAACACAGAACAGTGCACGGAATATTGGTTCACTAGGGAAGTCCACAGTTTACCATTTTACCGCGCCGTGCTCAGTCCTGGCGCAAACCCCCAAAACAAGAATCGCCAGAATCCACCCAAGTGGAGAACCAGACGACACATAAATAGTTGTTGAGAGTGTGGAGAGTATGGACATTTAGCTCGTAACTGCCCCATCGAAGAACATTGGTACAATTACCATGAGAGCCAAACGCAGCAGCACCCCCCTAGCCCGAATTTCCCCCCCCCAGTCCCAGGACATACCGAGCAAGACAGCTCAGCAGAAGACACCCCTGGTGAACCCCATTGTGCAGACCCCCATGTGTTGGGCCTTAGAAGTGGAACTGGGCCCTCCTCCCATGTGCTGGAGGAAAGGGATGAAGGTCGATGTCATGAGAATGGTGACTAAAGTGTTTGCACCATTGGGCCTCGAAGCTGACGTGAAACTCAATAAATCAGTAGAAGTCCTGTTCGACATCAACCAGCTTCAGGACGTAATTTTTGAAATATTAGCAGAGGAACAGTCGAGGAAATCAAAGGGCAGTATGAAAGAGGGACAGGAAGAGAACCAGGAGAATCGACCCCACATGGAGCAGCCAGCGCAGGGTGAAGTACAGTTTGTGGTACCCACAGCAAACGGAGATGACGTTGACCCCCACAGAGATAGCCATACCATCGAAACCCCTCCTACTAATGAAAATTCAAGCACACCCGGAAATCGAACCACCATTCAGCACCAGCCACAGTGTGAAGGACGTCCCCCTGAGCTCACCACAGCTAGCGAGGAGGCCTCTCACTGACTAGAGAATAGCAGGTGGGTAGAAGCGCCCCAGGCTAGGGAGAATTTGGAGATGCGTAAAACTGAGAATTTTGAGGCACCGAGTAAGGAAGAAATTGTTGAGGTGAACGTTGTGAGTGAACAGATTGAGATGCCCAGCAGTAGTGAAACTGATGAGGTACAAAACAGTAGCAGTAAAAATTTTGAAACGTCTGAGGCACATGAAGAGAGTTTGCCCCCATCAGAGAATAGGGACTGGGAATTACAAAGTGTTAATGAGAGTTTTGAGATACCCGGTCCGAAATTAGATGCCCCTATGGAAGTACAGAGTAAGAATTTGGATACATTCCGAGGGCAAGATGATTTTAGTTTCAACAGAGCAAGTGAGAGCTTTAAGATTCATTCTGGAGATACAGAAATTGAAAAGTCATGTAAACGGCAGAGGAGCAAGAGTTATCGCACTCAAAACAGTAATGGGAATTTTTATGCAGAGATGAAGATAGGAAGTTTTAATGCACTAAGAGATACAGCCATTGAGAATTGCTACCAACATGAAAGTAGGAATTTGTTCACAAATAGGGATGGTGAAAGTATTGGGCTATCTGAAGAACCCACCCACGAGGACTGGGATTCTGACCCGCCAGTCACCCAGCAGCACGCAGTAGAGCGCCCTCCACTTCCTGTCCATGCCACACAGCAGCCGGCGACACATTCATACTCCATATGCCAATGAGATATTTTCGGCCAAGCAAGGACACTGTCCACTGCAGTGAACTAATGCTGCGTCTTGCAGCGCCCTCTATGAGTAAAGCACCGAGGCAGGCCAGAGCACCTGCGGAGTCAGATGGCTCAACCCGAATTCTGGCACCTCTCCTCAGCGCGCGCCTCCATTGATAGCTGACACAGACTAAAACGACCAATCAACTCGCGAGGCAGCCACGACGACATGCAGCCAACTGGTGTTTCTTCCTCCGCATTGCCATGTCAACAAGTGAACACATACACCGAGGCAGCTCAGCGGTGACCCACCACACGGCACTGCCTGGAAGCAAAGATTAGAGTGATGTCATCTCCTCATTGTCGGAGTCTTAATGGGACGCCAGAGTACTGCCGGGCGGATCCCTAGCGGGCTACTTACAGGACGCTCATTAGGCACCCTGACTGAGTCCGACAATGGAACTCACCAGCATTCAGGAAGGCAATTGCTGCCCGAGAGCCATTGGGCAGATGGGCATCCTGCCCCCCGCACATTTATCCCTCTCCCGGGGACACTACACACCACTTCAGGGGACTCAGAATTTAGGAAGCAGGCTGAATATCATATGTAAAGTAGGGATGTCTAGTACAATGGAAATAGGAGTTTGTACCTTTTTGGGTATAGAGTAAAGTGAATGAGATTACCGTATTTTAACGTGTATAAGGAACCCCTTTTTGCCAAAAATTAGGTCCCAAAAATAGGGGGGTTTCTTATACATGGATAGTATTATAGATATTAGCAAATTGATTCTAAAGGCCTTTAAAAAGTGCCGCATAAGCAACAACATGGATGGTACTGTGGATGATTCAATTTACCATTAGAGTGACTCTGATGATGATACTGAACTAGTTGATGTAGCTGATATGTATCAGATGAGAGTGATGAGGAATTTTATGGTTTCTATGATGAATAAAAAGTTTCTTTTTTTTATAAAAATTAAATAAAAATATCTTTGATGAAAAATCAGGGGGTTCCTTATACACGCTAAAATACGGTAATTTATGTATTAATGCAATTAAGCGAGCAAAGGATTTGGAATGTCCTAACTAGAGAAACGTTTTGTAATGTTATATTGTTATCGAGCTAATTAGAGTTTGCTTAATAGCTTGTAGGCCAAATATCTGTTGCATAAATGAAGGATTGTATAGTGTAGATCGTATAACATTAAGTGAAGTACACCAATTGTTTTATAGGCCATTAATTGCTGTGTAATGAAAAAAAGAGATTTTCGTACTATCAAACTACATTGTCATTTTAAATGAGATGATTGTCACCATAACGAGAGAAAATTTTGTAATATTAGACTATATAAGAACCAAATGATGTAAATCAAAGGTCTTGCAGATTAGCAGCCATTGTTGTAGTAAAAGAGGCAGGCCGAAATGTTAGATTATGCAGGCTTAATTCAGGCAGCACTGAAGTCTTCTGGAATATATAGGTGAAAAGTACTATAATCCAACAAGTGGTTTTTATAGTGATATTATTACACGTTTTACACGTTTTATCTATCTATTTAAAAAAAAACTCCATGGTACAGTGTATAGTAATATTATAAGCCTATGAATATGTGGCCTGAGTCAGTAAGGATAACTGTTAACTCCATGTAGATGTGGGGACACGTGGTGGCTAGGAATAAGAGGAACTGTGTTTTGTAGATTACTGATGTGGGAAAAACCATATTTTTGACCCTCCTCGTTTCTTTTATTTCATGTGTTGCTGAGGACACCAAGGAAGAAACAGCGGATGAATAGAAGGCCAAAGAGAAACTCAACCAATGGACCTCTGCAGATGCGGCAGATTGCGGTGCCCCAGTGAACTAGAGCAGTGCGCGTATGATGTCCGGTCCATGGGGCCTAATCGGGACCCTGCCTTCTCAGAGGAACTTTCATCTCCAACCTGCGACTGTGAACATTCCTCTCCAACTTACAACCGGGAGTACTGTGACTTTTGTTTTTCTCTTCCCTGATACAGAACAGACTGATAGTACAAGCGCGCCGAATGTTTTGTACACTACAGAAAACTACACATACAAGGACTGTCGAACCCACAAGAACGGGAACCAGATCAGTTAGCATGAACATGTCGCCGTCTCTCGCCAGGCTATGGACCTTTCCACGCCACTGCCTACCACCCCTTAAGGGAGGATAGGTATGTTGTGCCCACATTTGTTTTATCATGTGGACACAACCTTTGGTGTGGAGGGTCATGGACGCCATTATCCTCGTTCCAATTGTGTCTTTCGATATTGCCTCCATTTTTTTGTTTCCAGTTCGACGAAGAGGAACTCGGCTGCAGGCACGGAATTTTCCAGGTTAATCCTGAAACCCCAGATGGCAGAGGGACTATATGACATGTGGGTAAACCACGTTGGCCGGAGGGGAGCTGAGATTTACACCTCGGCTACTCTGGTCAATCACAAACAGCCACCTGAGTGTAGGTGACCTTTGCCAGGGTGACCGGACAACGTACCTGGAAAAACAAATGGTAAAGTGGAGTTGTTTTCGTCGCTCTCAAAGGAATAAAGTCTTGAGCTGTTGCCGATGGAAAGATGAAAATAAGGAGAGTTGTCGTCCGAGCCATGTGAGATACAGCGAGCTGCCGAGGAACGAAAGTCTGCAGCCACAGGAAAGTGGCTAGCCAACCTGCGATGTTGTCTCATGGGATCAGCCTGCACAGAATGAGGAGGTAGGGTCGAAATCGATTTTACCCTGGTTTTAACTTTTTCTACTCAATTGCATTACTACCGCCGTCACGCAGCCTGTATGGAACTAATACAAGGTGTGTCATCTGCTCACCTTTTGAAACTGAACTTAGGTAACTTTTTGGACTGTGCTGCACCATCTCTGGGGTAAGCCCCTTAAATTGAGGAGTGTTGCACCGAGGGCGCCTGAAGAAATGGTGATGAGTGGAAACGGCATGAGAAAATCCGATGAGTGGACCTACTTGTGTGAAAATGTCGAAATAATAACTTGTTAATAAATGTTGTGTTTTATTTGTTAATTGCAAATTATTTCAGTTTTCATTATGGTATTGTCTGTATTCTTAATGTTGGGTTCGGGAACTGCCTTAGACTTCGCAGCAAGTAAACAAATCACGACCTAAGTGCGTGCGGCGTCCGAAATATACACAGGGGTGGTAACCACAATACAAGTCTTTCTTAGCAACTTCTTCCAGAAGATAGCTGTTTCGTCCGCATTGTAGACCTGATGTGGAAGATAGCCCTCCTCTTTCACAAGTTGTGCAAATCCTGTTTTATACTCTTCTATTGCTTCTTGGTTGGCATTATTAGCCTCCCCATACCTCACACTTTTAATACCCGACCTCATTTCGAATCTTTCGAACTAGCCATGACTGGCAGCAAATTCAGTGAATCGAGCATTTAATGAAGAAGGTGATTCACTAACTAGTTAATCAAAAATAATCTTTGCCTTTTCAAAAATAAAGACTTGAGAAACAGAATCACCTCTCATTTGCTTTTCTCTAAACCATATTTCTAGAGGTCTTTCCATTTCAACAATTTTTTCTCTCCCTTCAAAAAGTCTAGTTGAAGAATCTGTCACTTTCATTTTTTCCAGCACCTCTTTTTTCTTAATTATTGTATTTGGAATGGTCCTAGCCGTGCTATATTTTTCACAAATTAACTTAACACTAAGCCCTTGATAACGATCTTTCATTATTGCTTAGTTTTTGGCTAAACTGATGGCCGGCCTTTCTTGATGCTTTATCTGCAGAACCAGGTTTAGAAGATTGAGATTTTTAGGAGCCATGGGTTTAATTTCATGTATTTTTCTTAATAACAACGTAAAATTAAATTAACTTACAATACAGTACAGTACTACAGTAGGTGCAGTTGGGCAATAAACACAAGTCCCGCAATGCTTCTCACGCAATCCAAAATATATAAAAATGGAGTCAAGAAAATGAAGTCAACCAATCAACAAAACGCCTGAAGAACAACTGACTGGGCAGCGGTGTTTCCATAGATAAATATAATTACGTAAAGATACGACATTCCCATAGGGCCCATGGTGATCTTCGCCGACTATCCAGCGCTACCATGGCATCAGGTAGCAACTAACGTCGTCGCTAATGCGCATGAGCACCTTTGGCTGTTCAGCTTCTGACTTTATAGACGAAATGTAAAGCAATCGAATCTCAATGGCTTTGCAATTTCTTTTCACAGGATAAATGTCTTCTATCTTCAAGGTCTTCCATAAAATAACTCTGTAAGTTATGCCATATCGGATATTTGCAAACATTTACACGTTAAAGTGAAAGTAAAAACAAGTAAATTTGGGAGAGAAAAAAATCCATTACCCACTCAGGGAGTCGATCGTGAAACTTTATTAATAGAGCCGGGAGGCATACCACTACACCATTAACTGATTAGTAATTAGTATGTTAAAATGGTATAATAATATTTTATTGTAGGACAAATGTTCAATGCAAATATTCTAATATTGTGTTTGATAATGCAATAAGATCGATTAGGTATGTAAACTGAAAAGCTTTATAAAACAACTAATAGATAAAACTATTTCGTTTCTTGCTATTTCAGCGTTTACTGCAGCTAACACACATCATCGTTAAGCTTAATGCTGCTATGGGGAAGTTCGCTATATGGAATGAATCCGTTCGATGCAATTACATTATCGTGCGATTAATAATTCTATGAATTGTTCCATATTCCTTTGATCTCTCACAACGAACATATTTAAAATTTAACCTCGAAGATTACCCTTTTCTACGCAAACCTAAAAAGTTGCAAATAAACAGCAACTGAATTAAGGCTTATTATTACCGTTATCTACCGAGTCAAACCACGATCTGAATAGTTCACTCTGGCACCGATAGTAGCAGCACTCTCGCTAGTAGTTAGTGTCGTATCTTTACGTAGTTATAATTATCTATGCGGTGTTCCATGCCTGCCTCAACCGGTGATCATGCAAGCCTCATGGGAGCATCACGTGAGCTATGCGTGACGGCAAATGGAGTAGGTGATGAAAAATGAACGCATGTATGCCAATGGAACTTTTGAAGCTAAACGAAAAGACGTACACCGAGCGTTAAACCAGGTTCGACTGTATGTACGTAATCTTTATCAGGCGTAATGCCACAAAAATAACTGCAAACATGAAAATTTCAACGCAAGCATATTTCCCGCTCAAACTTAGGAACATCAGACTGCAAAACATGAGGCGCTACAGAGAGAATCATCTCCATCCACTTTTAGTTAGTGAAAGGGAGGCCAAGAAATATAAATAGAAATTGAAATGTATTACGCAAGAACATTTAGTGACGCAAGAATAATTTTATGAATGATAATATTAATGAATATTAATGATAATTTCCACCTAGTACGTTGGAAAAACATTTTTTGTACTCTACGAGAATAATTTCTGGAAGAAAAAAATATTGACTAGGCATTCGTATCTATTAATCTAGCCACTTGCCCATCTCCCCCCTAAAATTATCTCGAGATCAGATCCTGCCTACAAGCACCGTTCATATATGCTCCATAGTGCAATGGGCATTATTGCTTTCTAATCTTCTGAATAACGTCATTGACGGCATACAGAATCTAAGTTGGGTTATTTTACTTCTCAGCGGATCTTTTGTACAAAAAAGGGGCTAAAGTCAAGGAGGGAAAGGAGGGGGGGTCGGTCGGTAGCATGCCAGGCTCGTAATTTTCAGTTCCTAGGTTTGAGGCACATCTGGGTTAACATTGAGATTTATCGCTGAAAACCCCCGCACCCTGCCCTCGATCAGTATGGGACACCAACGGATTGGAAAGGCCACTCTCCGTTGGATAGAACTTAAAGAGGTGTTCCTGTGTGCTGGAGATCCACACCGTGTACACATAAAGAACATTCTGGGTAGCCTGGGAGGGAGGCCAGCATATGTTTCCTAACAACTCTCTAGGGGTTCCCTTCCCCAACCTTCTCTGAGCCCTCAGGTCCTTGTGACCTGGCCATTTAGCTCATTGTGTGCAAAGAAGTTGCGCTCAAAGGTGCTAAATAGCCAGGTCAGATTGATCCCAAAGGCCAATTTGATCAGCTGGAAGATATTCTTGAGTATTTAAATAGTAAGATGGATATTTTAATACATTACGAAATATAGATCAAACCACATGAGTTAAATTTGTATCAAATAGATGGTTATTATATGTTCTATTGTTTTAGAGATTACAATAAATCTGGTGGGATATTTTGCTACGTTAAAAGTTCTTTAAGAGTCAAGCAAATTGATTTAATGATATAATTTCAGCTGAATATGTTGCTATTTATTTGGAAAATTATCAGCAATATTTCGTATATATATAGATCTGTTTGTATCTCACTTATCACCTTCCTAGTAAAATTTCAGGAATTACTCTTATCATCTGATAATAAGGCGAAGTTGTTGTAATTGGTTATTTAAATATAGATATACTAGGAAATGATCACTATACAAATAAATATCTAAATTTGCTGTCATCAAATCTCTTTCAAAGTTTCATAAATTCACCGACCAGAGAAAGTATGATATTTTCTACTTGTTTAGATCACATTTTTATTAAAAGCGTAATCGAAAGTTCATTCAAGAGTAGTATTGTTAAATTACCAGTGACTGATTATTATATCATTGCCATAACAGTCAATTTTAACAATAATATGAATATTCAGTGTGACAATTATACAGAGCCTATTTTTTATCACTACATTGACTACACTTTATTGAACTGGCTTTTAAGTGAATGTTCCTGGGACGATATCAATGAAACTAATAATAAATTTTAACCACATTTAATCTCGTAATGAAAAATTCAACTAGGGAAAGAAAAATTCATAATAAATCACAATCAGCAAAGCCAGGGATTACTTCCGAAATTCTGAACTTATTAAAGGAATGTGATAAGCTATATATAAAACACAAAAAATACCCTTTAAATGAAACTTACCAAAGTAGCCTTAAAAATTTTAGAAATCAAATAAATTATAAAATACGAGATGCAAAAACAGTTTTCTTACAACTCAGCTTCAAAATTGTGATGGGAATATATCAAAGCAGTGGAAATTGATAAGCGAGATAATAAATCAGAAGAAGGTAGAAAACAAATATCGAGAATTAGAAAGTGGTTCAGATTCAAATGAAAATTTTAAATATTGGAAAAACAATTTAATGAACACTTTGTAAATGTAGCAGTAAATCTGTCAAAGAATAGAATTATAAGTAAAAATAGCCATATGAGAAAAATACCAAATCAATGTTTTTAGCTCCAACTTGTAGAAAGGAATTGACTGACATTATAAAAGGTTTTAAAAATAAAAAAATCTACTTGGTATGACAATATTTCTATTATTGCTGTTATAAAATGTTCTTTTTACTTGATTCAACCATTGGTTCGCATTTATAATTTATCCTTCGAAACTGGCACTTTTCCAGATTTAATGAAGAAAGCTATTGTAATTCCAGTTTACAAAAAGGGAAATAAAAATGATTTTAAGAATTATCGACAGATATCTCTTCTTCCAGTATTTTAAAAAATATTAGAAAAAACTAGTTAATAATATAATGATAAATTTTTTAGATAGTTTAAATTTTCTCTTTGAAAACCAGTTTGGGTTTACGAAAGGTAGAGGTACAGAAATTGCATTGCTTAATTATACGTCAAAGGTGTTTCGTTCCATGGACAATAATCAATTTACTCTGTCCTTATTTATGGATCTGGAGAAAGCTTTTGACACCGTTGATCACGAAATTTTAATTAGCAAACTAGAAAATATTGGCATTCGTGGTGTTATTAAAATGGTTTAAATACTATTTATAGCACAGAATGCAATGTGTTAGTCTTTTTAATACATTTCGTAACCCAAAACATATTTCATATGGTGTACCACAAGATTCAGTCCTGGGACCAACCTTGTTTTTGATATTCATAAATGATCTATGTAAATTTAAAATAAATAGCTATATTAGCACTTTTGCAGATGATACATCATTAACTTTATGTGCTGATCCTCTGGAAAATCTCTTTTATAACATGAACACTGATCTAAAATGTATGATAAAATGGTTGAATTTCAATGGGTTGCATTTAAATTTAGAAATGAATAAGTATATTCTATTTAACCTAAAAAGAAATCATACAATCCAAATTTGATTAAATTAAAATTGCATAACTTTTCATGCTATAATTACTCAGCTTGCTGCTGTGAAAAAAAATAACAGGTTCAAATTCTACTATACCTAGACGTTTATATTAATAGCTCCCTAAGTTGGAAAATGCATAATGCAAAACTAACAAACACACTTAGACAGATGTTATATAAATTTTATTATTTTAAAAACTCCTCAATAATAAAATGTTAATAATATTATACAAATTTATGTCCAGTCTGCTATACAGTATGGTATTACAAGTTGGGGAGGAACATACATTTCATCATTAAGGAGTCTAATTTCATTGCAAAATAAATTTATATTTCAAATATTATCAAATGAATAAAAACTGTTACCATCTTTTGTAAATATGCCATTTCAGGTGTATTTTCACTGAGACACTTATTTGTTTATGGAATATTACATTACTTCTTTAAAAACATCAACGCAGTGCCGCATTATACAAATTATTCTATGCGAGATGATGGGAAAAGATTTCTGTTACCACTTTCAAAAAAAAAGAAATTATGCACAAACATTTGGATTATTTGGCCTCTAAAAATTTTAATTCTTTACCGATTACAATTCGAAATGAAACAAATTTGATGCATTTCAGATCTCTCACTGCTAATTATCTAATGAGCATTACTAATGCTGACTGCCAGTTTTCAATGTTAAAGTAAAAAAGTTATAATTTGTTTTTATAAATTCTCTATTGTTTTTGTATATATTTTTTTTCAAGTTGAGTGTCAATGTTGCCAAAATTATGCATTTAAATAAGTTGTAAGTTAACCTACATGAGCTTAGATGCTCTATGGTTAATAAGAGCATTACAAATATATGCTGTTTGTAACCTTATTATAATAAACTGATGATAATGAAAAAAAATAATTTTGAACAATTAGTGAATTTCCACATGTGCACCATTCGTGATTCTGTAGATGAGTATACCAGTCATTGCCACACACATTATCTGACATATGGATTGACAGGGATGGTTCAATTCTATGCCCATCAATGATCCCTAATTTGACGCCTTGATGTTTTTCTTGTGGAGTTTTACAAAGAATTATATAGTCAAAATTCGATACCTGAATCATTTGAAAGCCAGAATAAGAGAAGCAACTGAGAAAGTAACAAGAGATATGCTGCAAAATGTATGACAAGAAGTCGAATACTGATTGGACATATGCAGGGTCACAAAAAAGTGCACATGTCGAAATTCACTGATTATGCTCAAAACAATTTTAGGACTCTTTCACTTAAAATGCTACCTTTTTGAGTATGTGTATTATTTTATTATATATTAGTTCTCGACACTTCACCATTGTATTTCGGATACCCTGTATTATCATTCGCATATATATGGCAGTAATATCTTGTTTTATCTATATTTCTACAAGACCGTAGCACAATCCAAATACCACATTTTCCTAATTTAATGTCATTGATCTCTTACCGTTTTGATGCTTCTTAATGCTAGCGCGGTCCTCGTTTGAGAACATGTATTGCTTATAAATGCAACATAAAGTATTGAAATAAGTTTTCCTTATAAAATAAAAACGGATGGACACGGATTTTTCTTCAATTCATTTTATCTGACATCACGTTATGTTGCAGGCGAATATTAAAAATAGATTGACTATGAAGAATCCCTCTTTTGAAAACTCATCCAAAATATCAAAATATCATGTGAAGGCAAGAGGGCAGATTTCAGACTCAGCTATCGATGGTGGGCTGCAGAGAGCGTCTTTATTATTTAATAACGTTCCCCGGGAGTATTAATATTTAAGAACGAAAGGCTCTCGAAGATTTAATTTACTTGCAAAAGTTTTGTGCCCAGAAGCAAACTGTGGTTATTAACCCTGCAGCTTTTGGTATTAATACGCCATCTGCCATCGGATGTCTTTCTATCTGAAACGTGAAATCTTTTCAATCTAATATGAGGTCAACTTTCGCTGAAAAAACGAGAATAAAATTTACTATGACTTATAACCTGGAAGAATTATGAGTTGCTGCAACACATCATTCATTTCAGATCGCCTAAAGCACAGAAAACATGACTTGAAAACACCTTGAAAGGGTTATCTTAATTGTGCATTCTAGAGTCGGTTTTAATTCTTAGTGAGGATTAAGAAAAGGATAATTCGATAAATAGTAACAGAGATCAACTGTATGTCTGTTACTCTTCACCGAATTTTATACTCTATGTTTTATTTTCCATACTCTATATTTAATTTTCTAAGCTATATATTTTCATTTTCTACGCTGTATATTTTATTTTCTATACTCTCTCTCTATTTTTTTCTATGCTGTATATTTTTTCTATATGTTCTGCGTGAATTTGCATAGTTCGCGCAGAACGGTATTCAAGGTCCAGACTGCAGTTTCCTTTCCATCGGAGCGGTGCTATACGAGGTATTATCACGATTCCATTGATGCACCGCCTAGCTAAGCCAACCACTTACCTGTCGGCAGCCAGCGTAATCCCGAGCAACGGTTACAAAGGGAAGCGTCCATGCCTCAGCAATACTCCTTTGAAGGAAAGGAGTCTGGCGCCAGAACTGCTCCTGTCTGACAGCCCTCAGAGAGAATTCCCCTGGTTCACGGTACAACGGACTCGTTAAGGACAGTCACGTGGTTGTGGCTAAGGACATAGACCCTGGAAGTTTCTAATTTTCGTCCGGCACCCTATCACACCCCGTGGCGGAGAGTTGAGAGAGCCAATGAGAGTTCTTCTCATGGTGACTGTGAGAGAGTAGACTTCTGGTGGTGACTGTGAGAGAGTAGACTTCTTCTGGTGGTGACAACGAGAGAGCACAGAGAGGTTGGACGGTTGGCTTACGATGGACACGTAAAAGTTTAGCTTAGTAGAGAAGGGGGCAGTTGAAGTAAAATGATGTGATCACGACAGTCTACTGAATCTGTAAGTTCTGTTGAGCATGTTTATGGAATTGAAATGATTGATTGTGGAAGTTCTTTGTGGATTGTGAAATAATCGAATTTGTGGAATTGAATCAGTGATGTTTAATTTGTAAATAAATATCTTTAACTGCCTTTGCAGACTCCTTTTCTTTGGGGAGGATGATTTTGTTTCCCAGTGGGATACTGGGCCATTAATTAATTAATTAATACTATACGATCACGGTAAAAACCAAATAGGGGGCTAAGAAAATCCTTAATATTAAGAGATATGTTTATCATATGTTATACCCTTATAAGAGTTGGTACCGTGAGCCACGATTTTCGCGGCAACCCTTAAAACATAAACTCTATATTTTTTTCTATACTCTATATTTTATTTGCTATACTAATTTATCATTTCATATTACATTTTCTGTAAAATTTTATTTCCTATAATTAGGGCACGATCCATTAGGAGGAGGGGGACATCCCCCCTGAAAACGCCAGTAAGAGTAATAAAGGCAAATAATTATTAAACTTATGTATGTTTGAAGCATTCAAGAAAGTTTGAAAACACCTCTAAAAAGTAAGAGAAAATGTTTAATTGTGATAGCAATCCAGTCTCTTGTCCTTCCTCCCCCCATCTTACGTTTTCCCGGCTCGAATGAGTTTCTTGCACCTCTCCCTCATTTAGTTTTTCCCATAACCAGCCTTGTTGCTAATATTAAATATATTATATATAAGGATCGTTAAAATGAAAAGTGAACAAGTCGAAATGAAGCGTAAATAAGTTTTTGATCTTTTCAAATTCGCTATGCTTATTGAGGCATTTGCCTTTACATGACATTAGCATCATGATGACTTCTTTCATAGAGCAGCTTGGCTGGTAAATGAAGAAGCCTGTGACAATTAGGGTTTCCAGATAACTGGAGTTTTGATAACCGTGATTAAAGTATAGTGAACGTTTTGAATAGGCCTGATATCAGTTAACCGCTATAAAATTATTTTTAAAAAATATTCAATCACTGAAAATCCAATGAAAAAGTTCATTTAATGACTGTAACAAATTACAATTTAATAACTTTAATCTTGATTTAATTTCATTGAATAACAATATTTAAGAAATAAACTAACGCGTGAATGGAAATATTAGAAAAACAAAACATAATCTTGGTTCTGAAATTGAAACCGAAAACGTTCTTTCTGCATCAGTTGATGAGGACTTGTTTTATTACTTTATACAGTAGATCTAGGCTTGGTGTTCTCTTACCTGTTTTCTTGAAAAGATTAATTTTTTGCGCTAATATTTTCCATTTATTCATCTTTTTTTACCACTAACAGCCATTGCTTCCGAAACAGATTTAAATCAGCTTCAAGCGAGATTTCCTTATCAAGAACATAATTTTCGTTTGGTGTTTTTCATCCGAATGTACACTGAACTCATTAGAATAGAGACCATTCATGTGATTGTAGCGGAACTCAAAAGTTTGATGGACCCAGGGGCGTAGCCATTGGGGGAGGCTGCCCCCAAAAGTAACTCGGAGTTGGCAAAATTCGAAGCGACTTCGTAAAATATAGGTGAGTTGTGAAAATTTGTAATTTTTTTTTTTTTTTTTTGGGGGGGGGGGAATTAAGCAGAGTTGTCAAAATCGAGGCAACTTGGCAAATCTAAGGCAGTTTGGTGCAGTTGGAAAAATTCCAAGCCACTTAGTAAAATACAGGTGAGTTGGCAAAATCGGGACAACTTGGCAAAATCTTGGGGAGTTGGCAAAATTCGGAGTGACTTGGTAAAACCTTGGGGAGTTAGCAAAATTCGCAGTGACTTGGGGAAATCGTGGAGAGTAGGCAAAAATTAAGGTTGGATTTTTTTTCTGTAAAATTATGGCGAGTTGGCAAAACTTAGGGAGTTGACAAAATCTAGGGACAGTTGGCAAAATTCGGAATGACTTTGCAAAATCGTGGGGAATTGTCAAAATTCAGGTGAGATGTGAAAATTTGGATTTTTTTCTGTAAAATTATGGCGAGTTGGTAAAATCTAGGAAATTGGCAAAACTTAGGGAGTTGGAAAAATCTAGGGATAGTTGGCATAAACTAGGGGCAGTTGGCAAAATTCGGACTGACTTGGCAAAATCGTAGATAGTTGACAAAATTCAAGTGAGATGTGAAAATTGCAATCTTTTTTTCTGTAAAATTATGACGGGTTGGCAAAATCGAGGCAAATTCGCAATATCTAGGAGAGTTGGCAAATCTTGGGGGAGTTGACAAAATTAAGAGTGTCTTTGCAAGAAGCAGGGATGATGTAAAATTGGGTTTTTTTTCTCTAAAATTGTGACGAGATGGGGAAATCGAGGACATTTGGTAAAATCTAGGGCAGTTGGCAAAATTTGAATCCACTTGGTAAAATACGGGAGATTTGTGAAAACTGGGATTTTTTGTGAAATGAAGGAGAGTTGATAAAATCGAGAAAACTTGGCAAAAACTAGGGAAGTTGACAAAACTGGAAACTACTTGGTAAAGCACAGGTGAGCTGTAAACATTGGGTTTGGTTTTGTGAAATTAAGGAGAGCTGGTAAAACTAAGAACTCTTGGCAAAATCTAGAGGAGTTGGCAAAATTCGAAGCTATTTGGTAAAATACAGGGGATTTGTGAAAATTGCGCCTTTCATGCGCAATTAAGGAGAGTAAATAAAATGCGAAGTGACAAGGCAAATTCAGAGAAGATGAAAAAGTCGTTTTTCTTTCTCTAAAATTACTGCGAGTTGACAAAATCTAGAGTAGTTGGCAAAATTCGAATCCACTTGGTAAAATATAGACGAGTTGTGAAAATTGAGATTAGTTTTGCGAAATTAAGGAGTGTTGGACAAATTGAGGAAACTTAACAAAATGTAGGGCAGTTGGCAAAATTCGAATCCACTTGGAAAATACAGGCGATGTGATAATTGGGATTGGGTTTGTGAAAATCAGGATAGTTGATTGAAATCGAGAAAACTGGGCAAAATCTTGGGGAGTTTGAGAAGTTTGAAGTGATTTGGCCAATTTAGGAGAGATGTAAAGATTGGGATTAGTTTCGTGAAATTAAGGAGAGTTGGCCAAATCAAGGGAAAATTCACACCGAATTGCTACAATTCAGACGAGATGTAATTATTGGAATTACGTATGTGAAATTATGGTTAGTTGACAAAATTGTAAGTCAAATGGCAAAAAATGCAGGAGAGTTGTGAAAATTGCCTCAACCATCGGAGCAAAAATCTAAGAAGTTTGCTCAGTTGGTAGAATTTGAAATTTGAATTTCGAATTGAGATTTCTCCCCCCCCCCAACTATAGTTTAGTTTTTCGCTACGCCCCTGGATCGACCAACAATATCGGTTAACCCTGCAATATGAAAATATTTTCTGGTAAACCTGTTATGGATTTCAATTCTAGTTTTCGTTTATAAAACGACAACACTCTTTCAACTCCAAAGAGATTTGCGTCATCTAATCAGTACCGTTTTTTTTTCTTCGATAGGGGTGGAATGGGTTGAGTTGTACCACGGATTATTCCTTATTCCTTTTTAAAATCAAGTCTTATGCTCTAATGAAACAGGAGATAAACCTTCATATGCTTGCTAACTGCTGTGCGATAATTTTTATAGAGTTGCTAAAATTTACATAAAAATCAGAAAAAAGGCTATCCGAAATGTTTCTGTACTGGTTCCGGATACGGATATGAGTCCTAATTTACGCAGATACTGGTTACGGAAATATCCATTTTAGAAACCCTAGTGACAATGCATTTTTCCTCGTTGCCCGACTTCAGCTTTCCTTTTTCGATGATGATGTTTGTAGAGGTTCAAGAATGTGAAAATCTAATAAAGGAGATGCCACGACTACAGTGAGTTCGAGGCAGTCCCAACTATACATTGTTCAATGCTATTACTGTTTCTTGGATAGTATGGAAGTTGACGTCCTCATGCAACACAAAAAATAGCAAAACACTTCCTGAAAAGACGAGAAGCCGTGAAGTACAAAGTACGGTGATGTGCTTCTGAATCATCTAAAGCGAGAAATTCCAAAGAAACGTCGTTGTTTGTTATCCTCGAATGTTTGTCTTTAGCATGACAATGCCTGACTTTGTACCACACGTTCTACAGTGGAGCAGGTACAGGAGAAAAAGTCTGAAGCTTTATCTCATCCTTCATATTCACTGACATAGCACCGAGTGATTACAACCTTTAATGGCCACTGGAATATCCCCTTGAGGATGCCAATGAGGATGAGAAGGAAAGAATTTACGGACAACTTCAGGATATTTTTTATTTCTGTCAAGAAAGGATATTTAACCTTGTTCTAGGTGACTTTAATGCCAAAGTTGGTACTAACTCTGATCTTTGGGGAGGAGCGATAGATCCCTTTGGTATTGGTAGCTGCAATGGTAATGGACAACGTCTCCTACAGGTAAGTAAACTTAATGGTTTCAGAACAACTAACACTTATTACTAACACCACGCATACATAAGCACACCTGAGTTTCACCCGATGGGCTGCATACGAATATGATTGATTACATATACACTACATGAAATAAAAATGCAACACTTGCAAGATGTTATATAAATGTGAAATTTAGGGAGACAGTAGTATATGAAAATATATGTAAATAATTAGGTTTGCAGGACGAGCGAAACGATTGGACAGGCGCGAGCTGACGTCACAGGTGCGGAGAAGTCAAACACAGATAAAGGCAACCAAAGCTCCCTGGTTAACAAAACGTGTAAATTGTTCTAAACTGCTAAAGATGCCCTTACGCAGACGTCGACAGCAGTTCCATCAGTTAACAGACTTTGAGCGTGGACGAATCGTCGGCCTTAGAGAAGCTTATATGTCTTATAGAGACGTGGCCAACTAGGTTGGCCACAATCCAAGCACCATCATACACATATGGCGCCAGGCTAACTCCTGAGAAGAAGGATACGCAAACAAGGTTCAGTAAGACGACGTAAGATCACGGAGTGACAGAACCGCCATTTCCGACGCATGTCACTGTGTGATAAATTCGCGAATACAAAGCAACTGCAAAGTATACCTACGTAGTATACCGATGGTAAACAACAGGCTTTTAAAGTTTTCATTGCGATATTATCGTCCGGCACTGCGTTTGCTCCTCACATCCGCCCACATGCAAGCACATCTTCAGTGGTGTCGCCTCAGACAGAACTGGAACGAACAAGAGTGAAGTACAGTTTTTGTCTTGGTTCGCTGTCATCCAGAGGAAAGGAATGCTACCCAGTGTGTAAGACATCATCACACAGCTTCAGCACCTGGTGTCTTCGCGTAGGTTGCCCTTAGTCGGACATCTCGGGCAGAACTGGTCATCATAAGGTGGATCTCTAACTGCCCAATTTAGCTTTTCCATCGACAAGCCCGTCAACAGGGTAAGCCACTCCCAGTCGCGAGCCTTCAACGTCATCCTCTCCATTGTGAGCAGGCCGAAGCCCCCAGTGAACAGTTTTCCGACCCACAATATCACTGAGACCGCGCCGGAGAGCCCATATGACCGGCGCCTCAGTAGCACTTCCATCGATAAGTCCGTCGACTGGGGTCACCACTCCCAGTCGCGAGCCTTCAACTTCTACATCTCCATAAAGACGACCCGCAGCCTTCCCGGCGCATAGGGTGCATCCATAAGGAATTGCGGCGAACCTTCTCAGGTGCCAGGATGAGTCTGCATAATCGGGCCACAAGCCAAAACCCTTTCAACAGACGTTCCCACTCCGGCACCTCCACCAAGCCACGCGCACACACATTGGCCAGCAAACCCCCAGCAACGGCCCCTCAATTGGGGCTGCAACCCAAAGCTTCACAGGGGACAATTCAATAAACCCACTGGTCTGGCCACTCTCTGACCAGACCGCAGGCCCTCAACAGGCCCCTCCACCAGGGGCCACAAGATATTGCGAACTCCAGAGAGCCAGCGATCCGAACCCAACTTCTCAGAGGCACCGTAGGCCCCCCACCTCGACAAGGTGGCCCCACTTCGGGGAGGGGGTCATATAGGGGAGCTGAAATTGAATCTGACCATTACCTCATTAACAGTGTCTTGCATCTTAAACTTAACAAGTGTTGTGCTAATTTAAAAAAAAATTGCCTTTAATTCTGAACCTCTGAAAGACCCACTTATAGCTAAAGTTTACCATGATAGGTTATTTAGTCATTATGACAGATCATTTAACAGAGCTAATATTAAGCATCACTGTTACACCGCCTCATCTGCCTGTTTGACCTCAACTTTGCAAGCTGGGTCCATTACTGCATGTGGTTTATGCCACACAAGCTTCCCCCCCCCCCTCCCGTTGGCGTGATAGAGTTGAAACTGTGATTCGTAAGACCAGATAACGTGTTTCCAGTCCTCTGCACTCCAGTTGCGATAGGCCTTTGCAAACTGTATCCTAATTTCTCGGTGCCTTGTAATCAAGCAGGGGACACGATGTAGACGTCGACTGCCATAGCCTATTTTTCATGGTATGATGATTCGCAGTAAGATAACAATGTCCAAATTCCTTGAATACCACAACACATTTCATCCCTATATATATTAAATTAATATTTATATTATTTATAAGAAAAAAAAGTTTTGCACTCCTATACCTGTACGAAATTTAGATTGTTGACTTTACAGAAAATTTATTTCATTCAAAAAATTTGAGGCGATCTCCAAAATATTTTTCCATTCTCTTATCGAAAATTTTTAATACGGTGATTGGTCTATAATTATTAAAAATTTTATTTGACCCTTTCTTATATACTGGTCAAATTATTCCAATTTTCATAGCAATTGTGATATGCAAGTTTCCAAATATTTTATTTTAAGCACTGCTATTACATGCATAATTACTTTTACGTTCCTTTATGTATCGAGATTTAATATTGCCAAATCCAGGAGATCAGTTGTATTTTATACAATCTATAATATTAGCTTCATCGAAATAACTAGATAGCGGGAGATACAAAGAATCTTATTTATATCAGATTAGCGCATGGACAGAGATTAATGCCCTGCGTAATGTTTGAATATATTCCGTAGAAAGTTTTTAACGTTTATATCATATATGTGGGATGTATTACAAGCATGATTCTTGCTTCTCAATTAGTTTTCGGCTCTCATTATCTTAATTATGATATATGTAATCTCATTGCATGTGCCCGGCGAACTATAAAAATGCAAGCCATGCGCAAAACCACATTGCAGGTTCCAGCTAATGAAATAAATGCTTCAAGCGAGTGGTGGGCAACTTTATTAATTTTGAACTTGAATGAAAGAAAATTAAGATGGTGCCATACTCTTAATTAGCTTATGATCACGGAGGCAAATAAATTGTGAATAAAGGAAGATGATTCATTTTCCTTAAATCTCATAAGAGGCGTAATAATGAAGTAATGGTAGGGTGATAATGAATCCCTACGGAGAAGTTTATATAAGTGGCATCGATTCAAGATAAAAAATGTTTTCATCGCAAATGAACTCTATTAACTAGCTCCCAATCTACAACAGATATCTGAAGAAAACGTTAATACTCTGTAATCCGGCCTCGATCTAGAAAACTATTAAAAGGGTAGAGTGGAGCCAAGGAACTTTATCGAGCCGGAAAAAAGTAAAAGGGTGGGGGGAAAAGGAATTTTTCCCGCGCCCTTTTATTTTTCCATTCTAACTAACCTTTTTCGTGTTTACCCTTTTACTATTTCCATTGAAAATAGACATTTCCCATTTCCCCCTTCATTTTAGAGTCTTTAAAAGTTTTCTTGAAAAATGGATAAAATATACACAAGTTTAATAAATTTTTTCCTCTGTCACCTTTACTATAATTCTCATGGCTACCTTGCTCCACCTAGTTTCGGGTCTTTCTATAATCAATCCACAATTGACACAAATAAGCTACTTGGCAGCTGAATAGTAATGACTTCAACACAATGGTGGAGAAATCTAGATGCTCGTTCTAGTCAGTTCTGATTTAATCTCACAGATAGAAACAATAGTTTTAGTAATTAGTTCGTTGATTCCTATACAAGTTAGAGTATTTTACCAGCATCAGTCATTAAATTGTCACCATTGATTATGGCCGAGTGGTTAGCGCGCTTGGCTACTGATCAACGGGACCTGGGTTCGAGCCCCGGGTAAGGCATGGATATTCGTGTTGTTTTCTGCTGAGGTCCTGCCATCCTCTCAGATCTTCTACTGTGGCATATAAACTGACAGGCTCCTGTCAGACCTCTGTGGCAAGCAGCTGCTTGAGGGGGTATTTATTTTTTTATTTTATTGATTATAAGCTAAATGCCTAATAAAGCATCAGGTGTAGGCTAATAATCACGTCTATAGTCTCTTGTTTTGAAAATTATGATACAGAGTCATTGCTACTCTTCTATTCACCTGCAAAAGTTAAATGAGAAAAGAGTGAAAAATTGATAAATCCCACAAATCATCTAATAAGTGCTTTATTTATTTATTTTTTGCCATAGTCTGTTCCAGGCAAAAACAAAATTGCAAACGCATTGATACACATTGTGTGTGACCAAATACAGGAGCAAATTATAGTTTGGAGACTTATAGTTGCCCCATAAAAATACAGAAAATTTCATACCAAATGAAAATTGAGTTTAATGGGGAAGGTTTGAAGTCTTAAATCTTCGATTTTCGGGGACTTCCACAGTAAATTTAACTTATTCAAGTCATTAAATAGAGTGAGGGTTTTAAACCCCTCTTTGGCTCAAAAGTGATCGTGTATGGAATAAACTGGAATATAGGGTGAACCATGATAGCTATACTGTACATTTATAATACTTTTCATAGTAGAAATGTACGTAAAACGCTTTCATAAGTGTTCTTTCAAAATAGGTAGAATTTGCTGATGTTGCATTTAGAGTTTTTGTATAATAAATATTTTAAATCATTATCTTCATTTGTGTTCCCCCTGTACACTTTACAATTTTAACGAAATTCTAAAGTGACAAAAGCAAAAAAAAAATAAACTATAAACTAAAAGTTAAAAAAGAGAACCCATATTCCTACATTCGTTTTAAGAACGTAAAAAACAAAAGAAATAACAAGGACGAAATCACTTACTGGATTTGCATTAACTCTCTGGGGAAGACAGAGTGACGATGATTTTTATTGAGTTTGAAAGAGAAATCAAAGTTCTGCTCTATCTTTCCGTCAAGTTAATATGAATCCAGTGAGTGATTTCGTCATTGGTATTCATTTCTATTTTTTACTTTTTAGGGCGAATTCAGGAAGACAGGTATTTTTTAATTTTTTTTGCTTCTCAGTGGCAACTTTCAAGGCTACTTTGCCACTAAAAACACCTATCTCTCTGCTGCTTCTGGGGAAAAATTGATACGTTCTGTATAAGCTATCATTTGACACCTGATTCATAAAAATCGACCATAGTTTAATTTCCCTCCCCTTTTATGTGGGGAAGAAAGAGGATGCAAAATTTGAAGTAGCTGGTGAAAATCTCGACGCCACAATCTTATGTTTCAGATGTAAGTCTTGTTTCGATCAACCTTCCCATGATATTTTTGTCCACTTTTTTATGGGGAAAAATGATCTAGGGCAAAAATGAGGTAGAGTATTATAATAACCATATCACAAAATTTCGTTTGATTACAATGTACAGTCGCTCAAAAAATATCCGAACATATGGTTGATTACAGAATTCAGAAAAAATATCTGGCAACTTTTTTTTTAGAAATTAGTGATCTGACAACCTTCGTGTCACGTGACACGAATGTTGCCAGATCACTATTTTCTAAAAAAACGTTGCCAGATATTTTTTCCGAATTCTGTAATCAATCCTAGCTTTCGGATACTTTTTTGAGCGACTGTACACGAAGGTTTCCAGATCATTAATTTCTAAAAAATTGCCAGATATTATTCGAATCTTTGTGTTTTGTGTAATTTTAATTTCCATCATTACAAGATACTGAATATCGAAACAGCGAAACTTTTAAAGAATGTTTCAAGTGATCTGTTTATGGCATAAATTTCGGTTGTAGTGTGAAAATATATTCCACTAGCAGCAACAATCTTCCCTCTTTTCTTAGAGTGGTCTGAGTAAAGCAAAGTTTTCATTTTGAGTATTAAAGGATAAATGTTTTTAACGTTTATCAGTATTAATGAACTACTACTATTTGTATTTTTCCAATCATCCTTTAGTTCGAATCAAAATTTTTAGAGTGCAAAAGTAGGTAAACGAAAAAATTTCTTCTCGTTGGAAACGACATTCCCATATTCACCAGAGGCTATATATGTTTTTCTGGTTTAATTCTAACCTCAACCACCTAGAAAAAAAATTCTAGATCACGACTCACCAAATAAGAAATTTTTGTCTCAAAAGAAAACAGCTGAATGAAGCATTGCTACGAGAAACATAGCTTGGGGAAGAATAGCAGAAGGAAATGATTTTTATCTTCAGAGAAAAGCAAAAACGAAACAGTGGAAGGTTTTCGATAAGTCTTTTTTCGTTGTAATAAAACCAAACTTATCAATGTGCTTCGTGGATTATACTCATTCTTATATTTTTTTCTCTCTCGAAACTCTTCATCGAAGCAGGAATTTCGTATTATTTCTTAGGATGGATATTTTTTCCCTTCCAAGTAAAAAGGAATGCATTCCTCAGATAGTTTTCATTCAATGATAGATTTTCGGCTGACTTCTTCCCAATATTGTATGAGTCTTTCTAAATCAGATAATTTTGAGACTGCTGTACCCCTTTTTCCCGTACGCAAGAAGTTTGAAAGAAAACATTTGTCAGAAGCCAGCAGGATTCATTTGTCATGAGTAGCATATACTCGGTGTTTCTCGGGTATTAAACTCTCTGACACACTGTTTTTCGAAGTGTGCGATACAGATTCTTGGAAGAGAAAATAAAAATATAAATTTCCCATCAAGTAGCTGCTTTCCACAGCGCATCTGACAAGAGCCTGTCGGTGTAATACTGCCATAGAGAAAATCTGTGAGGAAGGCGAGACCACAGCAGAAAGACAATACAAACACCCATACCTTAGCTGGGGCACGAACCCAGATGCCTTTGATCAATAATCAAGAGCGCTACCAACTCGGTCGCCGGGAACTGCGTGAACCTATCCCATACGATATTCTTATCCCATATGTAATATTTTCTACTTCATTTTTTTCCTTTAGTTATTTAAAAGCTACAGGCAATGGGCAGAAAAATGGAAAGGTCCTCATCTTATGTCGATTGAGAATCAAACTCGAGACTCCGTAATTTATTAAATGATTTTTTTACGGAATCATTAGACTGAACATAAATGTAAAATGTCAGTTAAGCTGTCTAAACTTCAATTTCGAACAATATCCGTTCAGTATTTAAAGACATATAGAAGTTTGAATATTGAATAACAGATAAATCAATCATAAGAATTCATCTCAGAAGTTCATTAAAGCTTAAAAGAATGTATTATTTCAAACCATTTAATAAATTATGTATATTTTAGAATTTTGTGCAAATAGTTCTTTCAGCAATTGCGAGGTTTTAGGCCTCACTTTCGTGCTGGTAAGTATTCGAGCTTCCGCAGTCCTTTATATACCTAATAAATATTGTTGAAAATCGTGATTTAGATAAATTTGAATGACATTTATTGACTTAACATGGGAAAGTTTGCATCTTTCTGTCCAATATTTGTTTAAAGTGCACATATTAATAAATGATTAAGATTAAATAAACAGTGAAAATTTATTCCTTTTTTTTTCATTCTTTTTATGTTGGTTTGAAGGATCCTGCAAAGACAGTTTGTGGTTGGGGTCAATTTATACTTTTGAGGCCGACACCCCATAGCTGCAACAGATCCAGGGGTATGAGGGTATCGAATATTCCCTCCCTCCACCCCCTTCCCCTTCGGACAGCCAGAGCAATAAGGGGTGCAAAATACTGTATGGAAAGGTGGTGGCGAAGTGGTCCGGCGCCAAAGAAAAATAATCCCATCCAACTCATGAGTAGATACATATTGAATGCTAGGGATTGAAATCAGTCGACCATTTTCTTTATTTTAATCGTTTTATTAGTTTTAGTCTATGTGTGTGTTTGTATGTTGTACGAGAAACAAGGACAAGCCCAGTAGAGCTTTTACATTATCTCAGCCCTTTGTGTAGGGCAGTACCTTCCTCTCATTTAATTAAAAAAATACAAAATGCAAATATTTAACGAATACTTCCTTTATCTAATATATGTTTATATAATTCTCATAAAGTTTAGGCTAAATGCTTTGTGGGTTTATATTTTTGAGTCACCAAAAAAGGCACTTAAAAAAAAAACAGAATCCCAGCTATTATAGATTTGGGAATCCCTACTCTAAAATGCATAGCAGATGACGTACATCACGTTACAAAACTTTGTGGATCAGCGATTCGACTTACATGAGATTTTCCTCCTCTATTTTTGGGAGGAGGGGCAGAAAACAGGGGATATAAATATGAAGTAGCCCATGATATTTGCTATCTCAGTAGCTGTCATTTCAAACATAATTCTTTAAACTGAGTAACCGTTTAAATATTCTTCATTTATTTATTTATATTTTTTGGGGAGAAGAGAAAGAAAGGCTGAGGGTCAAACATTACGATGCTTAAAACCATGGTAAGCGGAGGATGTAAACTGGACTCGCGCATCTTTGCTCTTACAATTTAGGAGCAATTCTTTCTCAGGTTTTATATGTGTGAGGGGGTCATCTTTTAGAGGGTGAGGGAAGAAATATTAAGGTGTCAGATTCTTATATTTCTTTCACTTGCTATGGGAAGAAGCTGTATACTGAATTCAGTAATCATAACTCTTACCGTTTAAGAAATCCCTCTACCGTTTTGATTTACGTTTAAAAGCAATTCCTGTTGCTCTTACCTTTTAAAAGAAACCCAGCTACCGTTTTGCTCCTGAAGTTTAAAAACAATTCCTGTATCGTTTTGCTCTTATTCTTTAAAATAAATTCCTCTATCATTTTACTCTTACCATTTAAAAGAATTCATCTACCGTTTTGCTCTTACCGTTTAAAGGATATCCCTCTAACGTTTTGCTTTAACCATTTAAAAAAATCCAATTACCGTTTTGCTCCTGAAGTTTAAAAACAATTCCTGTATCGTTTTGCTCTTATTCTTTAAAATAAATTCCTCTATCATTTTACTCTTACCATTTAAAAGAATTCATCTACCGTTTTGCTCTTACCGTTTAAAGGATATCCCTCTAACGTTTTGCTTTAACCATTTAAAAAAAATCCATTTATCGTTTTGCTATTACCATTTTAAAAAATCCTCTATTGTTCTGCTCTTACGGTTTAAAAAGAAATTCTTCTATCGTTTTGCTCCTACCTTTTAAATTCCTTTTTACGTAGGGAGGGAGTAACATCGAGGGCCAAATATTTCGCTTGTTTACGTTGAGATTATGGGAAACTTATACCGAATTTAGTGGTTCTGGATTTCAGTGTTAATAAGCTGTTCTTACCACTTTATTTGGTAGGAATGGAGGAGGAATAATATTTGGGATCCAAATTCTTACATTGCTCTAAAATTCGATGAGAGGTGCTGTATACCCAATTTTTCTGATTTATAAGCGACGCCTCTACAGCTAGAAGCCGTTCTTTTTTTTTTCGGTGAAGATGGAAGGAATAAATCTTTGAAGCTCAAACCAATTGTACGTAGTCTGTGCTACTCAACAACCTCGTCATTTAGAATTTTGGAGTAATCTGCAATATATCAGAAGTTAGCATCGCTAAGTTTCGCACTTAGCCACCAGGGGTGCTGTATAACAATGCTTAACGGGAAGAGC
The DNA here is from genome assembly GCA_038380435.1 of Ryuthela nishihirai. Taxonomy (NCBI): domain Eukaryota; kingdom Metazoa; phylum Arthropoda; class Arachnida; order Araneae; family Heptathelidae; genus Ryuthela; species Ryuthela nishihirai. The sequence continues at coordinate 20,639,102 of JAWZYU010000020.1, forward strand.
CTTCCCACTTTTCCCCGTTCTTCCATCGCTTCTGCATGCATGGGGTCGCTTGGTACCGAATTATCGCCCTGGATAAGATCTTTACGCACCAGTCAGCATAAAATATTCCTCATAAAAAAATTGTTTCTTCCAGAAGGAATGTCATGCGTACGATACAAAACGGTAAGATAAAAGGTAATAGTGTGAGTAACAAGTGATCACATTTGCAGCCTGTTTAGTGAGGAGGATACATGGATATTAGGGTAACATCAGTACGAGGTTTGGTCGCTTTTCACGGCGATAAAAGCACTAATACGGTTAGAAAGTGAGTCAAAATGGTTGCTAATAATATCCTAATGTTCTCCTGATTTACTGCACTTACACCTGATTCGTCACGTGACGTGCTAGAGTAAGTTCTGTTCTCAGACATCGTTTCATAACTTTCCAGATGCGCTCAAGTGATAGACATGAATATCAGTTACAAAAACAGGGAAATTTTGTGCATGTTTTGCAGTCGAAAGGTTATTTCCAAGCTAAGCGATTTCATTTAGTTAAGTGTAAAAACTTATCTACTTATATGACACGCATCTTGTTACTTGGGAGCTAAATTAGGGAAAACATGTGATGAGATACACGAAAATGTACGATTTATGTTTATAAGAAGTCGACTGAAAAATATAAAATATTGATCTTCCACAGCATATAAACTTTAAGCAAAACACTGAAGTTAAAATCAAAGAAAAAAAATTATATGAAGTTTTAATTTGCTCTAAGAAAATATTTTATCTCAAAATACAGTAAAAAAAAGTTTATTTCAAAATGAGCATTTTTTTCGACTAACGAATAAGACAAAAAAGTATCACTAAAATGCACTCTACACTTTAAAAGCAAGCTCTTTTTTATTTATGGTAGCCATTAAAACAGGGGCTCTTAATCAATTATGTCCGTATCCGTAGGCGATGCTGGGAGGGGAATCCATGAGATGAGAGAGGAAGTTTGAAAATAGGATTTTTTCACTTTATTTTTTTCAGAAATAAGATATTTTTCTTTTTATTTATTTCAGAAATAAACCAAGCAAGGAGATCTGTAAATGGGGTGCGAAGTTTCCATATTATTACAAGATTATATATATTACATATTTTTTACAATATTATCAAATCAATTTTTTTTACAAAATATTGTGGCATCTAGAGCATTGACAGAAAAGCATTATATTTATTTGGCTAGTAGGTATTTTAATGCTATTCCAAGAAATATTATCTTAAAGTTTTAGGATTATCAGTTCTTTCAAAAATTTAAAAAAAAATTAAAATAAAAATTAAAAAATTATTTAATTAATATTAGTTTTGTATTATTAATTAGAATCTTGCGCAATAATCTATTTCGTTATAATTGGAAATATATATTTGTTCTATGATATTAATGTGAAATTGAATTCACATGCGAGTGTGAGCTCTTGTGGATCTGAAGTGGTTTATTTTTATCTATTTTATAAAGGTTTATTCCTAAAAGATTTATTCCTACCACCTTCATCGAAAAAAACAGAAATGCTTCTAAATAGTAAGAGGCATCGCTTATAAAGCAGAAAAATTCGGTATGTAGCTACCTCTCATCGAATATTAGAGCAATGTAAAAACAGTAAGAGGCATCGCTTATAAAGCAGAAAAATTCAGCATATAGCTACCTCTCATCGAATATTAGAGAAATGTAAGAATTTGGATCCCAAATATTATTCATCCTCCATTCCTACCAAAAAAAGTGGTAAGAACAGCTTAGTAACACTGAGATCCAGGACCATTAAATTCGGTATAAGTTCCCCATAGTCTCAACTAAACAAACGAAATATTTTGACCCTCGATGTTACTCCCTGCCCACATAAAAAGGAATTTAAAAGGTAGGAGCAAAACGATAGAGGGATTTCTTTTTAAACCGTAAGAGCAGAACAATAGTGGATTTTTTTAAACGGTAAGAGCAAAACTGTAGAGGAATTTCCTTTAAACGGTAAGAGCAAAACGGTAGATGAATTTTTTTAAATGGTAAGAGCAAAACGATAGAGGGATTTTTTTTAAATGGTAAGAGCAAAACGATAGAGGGATTTTTAAGCGGTAAGAGCAAAATGGTAGAAGTATTTCTTTTCAACGGTAAGAGCAAAGGGTAGAGGGATTTCTTTTAAACGGTAAGAGCAAAACGGAGTTCTTTTAAATGGTAAGAGCCAAACGAGAGAGGAATTTTTTTTATTGGTAAGAGCAATACATTTTCTACCGGAAGCCATGATTCTCTGCGTACGAGTGGCAAGGAGAAAATATTATTTAGTATTACACACAATTTAATAAATATCATTTAATTAAAAATTTAATGGGAAATTAACATTTCTGCCCATTTAAAAAATTAAAAACTCTAAGTTGTATAAAATTTACCACTTTTTTCGCAAAACACACCCGATTTCGATTAAAGGAAGCTATGTTGCTGCATCACTGATGCATATCATATGCAAATAAATAGACATTCCGGACATGTACATACACATTGGACACATTAACTGGCCACTGTTGAAAATTAATATGATGTCCCATTTTCCACTCAAACTATAGTCTATTTCACATAAAGAATACAGCGGCTAGTCTTGCTCAAAGAGAAGTTTTTTGTCCCATTGTGGCTTATTATGCTTAACCACGAAAGCCAATGAAAGCAAGATTTTATGCCTGAAAATTTATCAATCCTCAAATCGTTTTGTAACTACTACGGCGGATATTTTACTTTCTAATAATAAAATATGCATATCGCTAATAATTTTACTTTTATATTATTAATTATAATCAGTTTCTGACTAAATTAAAATATTAATGCTATTTGTAACGAAAAATATCAGAAATACTAGTAGAACTTGAAATTTCATGAATAGGTTATAAAAGCAAGAGAATGCATAATAAATAATCAAATGTACGGTGCAAAATATAAAGTTGACAGGTTCAAAAGGTGGTTAGAAATTTCTAATTTGGATAAAACGTCTTTCTACTCCTTATCCATTAGTAACTTCTACTCATTCGCAAATTATAATCGAGAAAGCCATCAACCATTGCCAGATTCCTCATATTCCCATAGATATTATTATATTAAGACTTCCCATTATACGTAGAAACCTAATTTTTCACCCAACAAGGTTGGGTTGTTGGGTTGTTTTACCTCTGAGCGGCACTTTTTTGCACACCATGAGCTAAATGGCCAGGTCACATGGACCCCGAAGGCTCAGAGAAGGTTGGGAGAGGGGACCCACTGGAACAGCTGTTGGGAGACAGATGGTAGCCTCCCGTCAAGGCCATCCAGCGTGTTCTTTAACGTGCACAGGGTATTGCTCTCCCGCACACGGGGCCACGGCTTAACGTCCCATCCGACGGACGGCGGCCTTTCCAAGCCCATCGGTGTCCCCTACTGACCGTGGGCAGGGTGGGGAATTTTGCGGAGATAAATCTCAACGCTGACCCAGCTGGGACTCGAACCTGGGAACTACAGATTACGAGCCTATCGCGCTACCGACTGAGCCACCCCCGCCCCCACCCAACAAGGGGTCACAAAGGAGGAACCCGCGTATGTCATTTGGGACCATTCGATCAGGTATCTTGGGAATTATAGCGACCCACATCTGTCGAAACGGAAGTAACACTTTCGATAATTTGCGTAGAGACGAAGTCACGGCCTATGAGAGGTCGTGCTGACGTCAGCAACCACCTGAGCAACACCAGGCAATTCTTTTAGTCGCTAATATACCAATGTAAAAGAATTTACGCTCATTGTGTACTTTACAATATTCTGAAAATAAAAACAGCACTTTCAATGTTCACTTCCATAAATTATACTTATTAATAATGCGCGAATACTTTAGAAAAAGTACTTATTTCTCGAATAAAGTGTGGAAATATTTGGTGTGGAGGAATTACATCTGCGTGTTGTTCTTGAAAAAACTCATGGGGGTGTGGCCTCTTTTCATTGCTTTCTTTGATCTTCAGATAAATGTTGCTCTATTCTTCTGGAACGGAGTATACGTTGTTGTAATGCACGATTGAAAATTATATTTAATTTTTTTCCTTAATTTGTTATTATTTATTTCCAAGAAGGAAATTTAATAAGTAATGCTCGAAATTTAATTTTTCAGATTATCTAACTTTTTAGATACCTAGGATGAAGTGAAATTGTGGTATTTCTATGAATTGTAAAAATACGGGACATTTGGCGTCTCCAACCGAATTTGTGGAATAGAGCGCTGTAAAAACCCGTAAAACATGAAATGTCCCGGAAAAATCGGAACGGATTGGATCCTTGCTTCTCCTAAACTTCAAAATTGCGAAGAATTGTACTAAATTGAATATGCGATACATTTCCTGCATTACTTTCCTTTTTGCTAAAAACCTAACCTATACGGAAAGAAAATCTGTAGAGTTTACGATTTTTTGAAACGGATAGAAGGATTAATAACGAGCTCAACTGAAACAAATTGCGATTAATAAATGTGTAATTTTCTTACTTAGAAATCAGTGAAACCTGAATATCTTACTCAATTCACATTTTATATGTTTATTAGCTTATTATCTTCGATATCAAAGTTGCGACAAGCTTTGTCACACAATTAAAATTGTCTCTGGTCTTGTCGTTTAGTTATTCCGCTTCTTACAAGATTAGACGAAGTCTTATTAAAGGACATATAACCTCACGTAATGTTCTGCGAGATTGGAACGTTTTCTTGTTTTGGAAATTGACTGGTCTGGTCTTCTGTTGTGTTAAGCTAGTTGGAAGGTCTAGTCGATAAACGCAATTCACCTTAACAGCAGAATCACGTGTCTACTAAATAGGTCGCAGCACTATTCAAGCTGCTGCCAATACCATCAAATCACATTAGCTCTTCCGAGCACAGCTGCAACACTTCCAGTGAAAGGTTACAGAGACCGACAGCGCTTTTCTTGAACCAAGAAGTGTACAGCACACCACACACAAACCGGAAATCAATTATTGAGGAAAAGTGACACTTCCTGTGATCTTGTTAAATTGAACACCTTATGTGACAGAGGTTTCTGTTGGCACAGCTGCTTCTGATCAGAGAGATAAGATAACCTGTAATTCGGAAGTTTCAATAGGGGATTATATACCCAACATAAAAGAAATTGACTTTTGAGAACACCAAAAGTTCTTTTATTCCAGGAATCATATCAGTGAATTTTGATCAGAAAACGTGTCTACGAAACTGTACACTACATTCTGGTAGGATGATAAAGGGAGACTATTAATGAAAATCAAAGATCTGTAAATGAACTATCGATACAAAATAGTGTATGTTGAAAATTCTCATGTTTCAATGTCAGGTTTCGTATTTAAACTCGCTAAAATCATCATTAAAACAAGTTTTACTAGAATCGATTAAAACTGTTGGACAGTTGAACGGATTTGAACTTCATGGTAACTTTTTCTGTACGTAAATAATTCAATAAAGAGGAAAAAATTATTTTTGTCGACGTTGCGGAACCCGAACTCACGGCTCTCCAGATATGCCAGAGTGCCTCTACCCACTGAACCAGCCAACCATCAGTTCCGTAATTTATTTCTGCAGTGTGACCTTTATATCTTTTGCTGAGAGTTGCGGACATGGCGTCATCTATAATCATGAAAGGGCACTTATATTTTTCAATTCTTTCTAATGAATAAGATGTAAATGAGGAAAATCACTCATGCTTAAGCGTTATTAATGAAAAAACCAATTCACAGCTAATACACAGATTATTTTTAGATAAAGAATTCAATAAATACTTATCGGAAAAAATGTTTCTGCTGACGGTGATGGACTCGAACCCACTACTCTAGATACATTAGCGGAAGAGATATAAAAATCGCATTGAGGAAATAAATTATATAGCTGATCGTTGATTTAGGGGTAGAACACTCTAGCATATAGCTTCCTACGTGGATTCCTCATGGGTTCCAATACTTCACCGCGGCAAAAGTAATAGTAATCGTATAAGTATTTATTGGATTTAGACTTGTTGCCTTTTCTTGATCAAAGAGAGAACTCACATCATAATCCATTTAGTTGCACGACTGCGAAACGTTTATTCGAACAAGTAAGGGGCTGGGTTGCTTTATCTCTGAGCGGCAATTTTCTGCACACCATAGGTTAAATGGCCAGGTCACAAGGACCCCGAAGGCTCAGAGAAGGTTGGGGGACCCACTGGAACAGCTGTTGGGAGACAGATGATAACCTCCCGTCAAGGCCATCCAGTGTGCTCTTTAACGTGCAGAGGGTGTGGCTCACCCTAACACGGGGTCACGGCTTGACGTCCAATCCGAAGGACGGCGGTCTTTCCAAGCCCAATGATGTCCCCTACTGACCGTGGGCAGGGCGGGGAATTTTGCGGAGATAAATCTCAACGCTGATTCAGCTGGGACTCGAACCTGAGAACTACAGATTACGAGCCTGGCTTGCTACCGACAGAGCCACCCCCGCCCTAAGTAAGGGGTTGGAGATGTTAATTATAAATGGGACTTTTTTGCATACAATGGGCTAAATGGCCAGGTCACAAGGACACGTGGTCTGAGAGAACTTTGAGGGAAGGGGGCCCAGTAGACAACTGTTAGGAGACAGAAGGAAAACTACAGTCAAGGCCATCCACCGTGTTCTTTAATGTTCACAGGGTATAGCTCCGCTTACAGGGTGCCGCGGTTTAACCTCCCAACCAATGGACGGCGGGCTTCCCACGTCCGTTGGTGTTCAATTTCTGAGAGCAGCGTGGGAGTTTAGCGGAGATAAATGTCTATACTGACCAGGTGAGACTGGAAACTGAAAACTACAGATTTCGAGCCTGGAGCGCTAACAACTAAGTGAAGGGTTAAACTTTTATAACTCCACTTTGAGGAATAGTCCATACGAAGTTCAATCAGAAAGTAAAGTTCGGTATTTAATTTCTGCAGAGGGCAAGCAATAATACAGAAAATCACATACAGGAAATTTTCGTACATAGGTATATTATTATTTCCCCACGTAGTAACTTGTAAAGATACCTGTCGTAACAGTCGATCAGCGTATCGAAGCCCTGTCGATAGAAGGAATCCTACTGCGCCTGAAGACACTTTGTCGCTTCCACTTTGACGGCGCCATCCGATGGAAAGCTTCGTCTTCGGAGATACTTCTTCAGCTTCCCAAACAAAAGAAAACCCCACGGAGGCAGGTCTGAACTGTACGTGTGAAGAAGGTTGGTGGAAATTTTTACCCTTATTCACTACAGTCACAAGACCATTTTCGAACTCATTGCATCACTTCCTCCCATGTTGCGCTGAAAGCACATCCGAGCACTCTATTGAATCGATATCCAGCAATTTAAAAATCACGCTGGATGGTCTTGATGGGAAACGTCCATCTGTCTCTTAGCAGATGACCAATGGATCCACTTCGCCAACTTTCTCTAAGCCTTTGGGATCCTTGGGATCTGATCATTTTGCCCATTGCGTGCAAAAAAATTAAAGCTCAGAGATAAAACCACCCAAACAATCTTTTCCCACCAAGACCAGAAAGAAGATTAGTAGTAAAAATTCTCAACCCTAGCACAATTGTGTACTCAACTTCAGAACAAGGAAACAGTGAAAAGATTACATGATTACAAAGACTTACACACACGAAATACTTAAACAGACACGAATATAGTGGTCCAACCATTCTGCACATTTTTTCACCAAAAACATCTGCCATGAGCAACAGCTCATGCTGCATTTGTTAGGCTTTTCAGCAACATCAGTTTTGAGTCTTGTTAGACATTATTTCCTCACTTCATTCTTGATTTCCACAACTTTGATTCTTGGCGTTTACGAATAGTATTCATAACTCTACTCCACATTTTACAGTTTCTCCATGCTAGCAGGTGCCGGGGTTCTTTCAGATGGTAACACGACAGGCTCGTAATCTGCAGTTCTCAAGTTCGAGTCCTAAGTTTCCTGCATTGACAGTTTTTTCTGCTAATCCCCGTTCTGTCCTCGGGTAGATTGGGTTGGGTTGTTTTACCTCTGAGCGGCACTTTTTTGCACACCATGTGCTAAATGGCCAGGTCACATGGACCCCGAAGGCTCAGAGAAGGTTGGGAGAGGGGACCCACTGGAACAGCTGTTGGGAGACAGATGGTAGCCTCCCGTCAAGGCCATCCAGTGTGTTCTTTAACGTGCACAGGGTATGGCTCTCCCGCACAGGGGGCCACGGCTTAACGTCCCATCCGACGGACGGCGGCCTTTGACAAGCCCATCGGTGTCCCCTACTGACCGTGGGCAGGGTTGGGAATTTTGCGGAGATAAATCTCAATGCCCAGCTGGGACTCGAACCTAGGAACTACAGATTACGAGCCTGGCGCGCTACCGACTGAGCCACCCCCGCCTCTCCTCGGGTAGAAATGAGTCCGTTGAACCCGTTGCAAGTCCGTTGAGCTTGAAAAGACCGCCTTCCATCGGATGAGACGTTAAGCCGTGTACCGTGTGTAGTAGAGCAATATCCTGTGCACGTTAAAACACTCTGGATGGCCTCGACGTGATGCTTCCATAACTCTTAGATCCTGTGCCTGGTCATTTATCTTGATTTGGTTCATTTATCAATAGGTATGAACCAGGCTCGTGATCTTAAGTTCCTATGTTCCAACCTTCACTGTGCCACACCTAACCCTGGTTCTATCCTCAGTGAGAGAGATGAGACATCGCTGCTCTTAGAAAGGCAGACATCCGTCGGATGAGACAACAATTCGGCCACTCGTGAAGGCCAGACATCCTATGTGTAGATTTAAGATCATACTGGATGGTCTTGAACAGAATTCTTAGGAGGAGGATGTTTACATCTGCCTATTAAGAATTATCCAGTGGATTCACTATGATCTAAATGGCAAGATCACAGAGACTTCAAGAGCTTCTTGAAGTTCTTGTGATCTTGCCATTTTAGATCATATTGTGTGCAAAAGTGCTAAGTCACGAACAACAGCTGCTCGTGACAGGCCAATAATAATCCAACCTCTGCAGCACGAAATCCGGAGATGTCCTCTAGGATCAAAAGTGTTTAGAATGGATGCCAAGAACCCTCAATAAGGAAGGTTTTGATCTTTCACCGCAATGCATGACTCAGGATATTAATTGAGATCATGTATATATGTGCGACAGGTGTAGTAATTGGAGAGTTCCGCTTCCTTCTTAATAATGAATGAAGTCTCATAATGCGACCGCCAGGTTGTCATTAAAATATAATTAATATTAGTTATTTATTTTTCAAGAGGAATGGAGGCTTCTATACCCGTTGTTGGCTCTCAGAGCATTAATTCTCTCTGAATTGGTTTTGTATTTAGTCAAAACAATTACTATCACTTAGGAAAGTTAAGATAATCACCAAGGCACTTGGGTTGGGTTGTTTTACTTCTGAGCGGCACTTTTTTGCGCACCATGGGCTAAATGGCCAGGTAACATGGACCCCGAATGCTCAGAGAAAGTTGGGGGAGGGAACCGACTGGAACAGTTGTTGTGAAGCAGATGATAGCTTCCCGTCAAGGCCATCCAATGTGTTCTTTAAAGTGCACAGGGTATGGCTCTCCGGCACATGGGACAACGGCTTAACGTCCTAACCGACGGAAGACGGCCTTACCAAGCCTATCGGTGTCCCCTACTGACCGTGGGCAGGGCGGTAAATTTTTCGGAGATAAATCTCAACGCTGACCAGCTGGGACTCGAAACTCGGAACTACATTGTCAGATTACGAGCCTGGCGCGCTACCGACTGAGCCACCTCCGCCCCCCCCCCCCTACACCAAGGCACTTGATTAAAACTTTACGACATTTAATGTTTATGTAGCTATGATTTAAAATCTGAAGCTCTACAAGGTTCCTTCTTTTTCTGCTGGGGTCCTGCATTCCTCACTATCTTCTCTATGGCGCATTATACTGATTAATTCCTGGGACAAACAACTGCTCGTGAGGCATTTTTTAAATTCGAATTTTTATTGAACATTCAATAACTTTTATGCAGTTTATTTCACACTAATACTTCCATGTAGACTCGTACCTAGGAAAAAATAAAGGGTAGAGGAGGCAAGTGGCGCAATCAAGCCGGAAAAAATAAAGGGAGAAGGGGGGTTAAGAGACTGGATTGTCATTGCAGTATAGCATTTTTCCCTCCGTGTTAGAGGTCTTTAAAAACCGTTCGGGAAAAATGCATGAAATATGCGCAAGTTCAAGTTTAATACTTTTTTGCCTCTATTACCCTTACTGGCATTCTCAGGAGGTGGAGTATGACCACTTGCACCCCCTCTCCCGATAGATCTTGCCCTGTTTCCATGCTTCTCTGTTTCTGGATCTCGGTTTAGAAGGGTTACGAAGTTAGTTTCCTGTTGGCAAAAAATGGGGTTGTAACTTAATTTTGCGCACGAGAGTATTTGATAGAATTCTTCGAACTTTAATTTTCGTAAAATTTCTTATAACTATTGAAGTGTCAAGTTTAACAGCACGCTACCAAAACGACAACAAAAAATAACACAACATAAAATGAATTCGCTATTCATTTCTGCCCAAAGACACAATAATATGCACACCTATCCCTCGATTTACACAATACTCAGTTTACACGCTTTCGATTTTACATAGTCAGAAAAATGCAACCAGTTTCACCGTGATTTACACGGTCATAGCCTCAGTTTTACACGATCAAGAAAATGCATCCAGTTTCATTTTACACGATTATAGGATCGGTTTTTTACAGTACGGATCGATTTTTTTATGTATGCAGATAAAACGCATTTTACAAAGCAGCAGTTGTATAAAGTAGCAAAGTAAAAATCAATTAAATGGTTTTAATTGGTATTATTTATTTTCATGAATAAATACATAATGGTAAATTCATATAATAATCAAATTGTCATCTGTAACAAATTATATTTATATTATTTCGCTAAAATTATATTCTTGCCATTGTAATGTAATCTGTCTCGCAATATCTTAATGAAGCCTGTTTTCAATCGGAAGCGAGATCTGTCTTTCCTAGACTAAAATTTTCAAACTTGTAAAAAACCGTGTTTTATCTCTTTTTTTATGAACAAGTTTGACTTTCTAGACTATTATATAGACTAAATAGAGCTGATTCGTAACACACTGTTTCACAAAATATCATATAAACAATAATTTTACCAAATAAAGCACTAAGTGTTAGTAGTACAAAATGATTAGTTTCTAATTTATATTTAGTTCATAAATATCCGACTTTTAAATTTAGTCTTCAAATTCGATAGTATATATCTACATTAATGATGAGTATTTTTCATGACCAAAAAGAAATGTATGATAAATTATATTTAAGATAATGATATTTAAGCTTATCTGAATTAGTGCAAATCATCCTCCAAGATCGTTACACTATTCTAATATTTTTTACAATTGAAATTTTTTTATAAAAAAATCTAGAAGGTACGTCCCTACACGAAAAACGGAGATACCTAGAAGTTCTTTGGACTTGCTCTCTTTTCTCATACAACAGCATATATCCGCCTCTTTAGTAGTCAAGGACGCTAACCACTAGACACACAAGCTAAGAAGCGATAGCTCTACAGATGAAATGGATTACATTTCTCCCCGTAAAACGAAAAAGCGCACTTGTTTACAGGATCCTAGAGGTCCTGTATAGTTAGAGGCTGGTCATCTCGGTGATTCACTGCCATTGGTTCATTGAGTCACGTGGTTTATGGGAGCCATGTTTTTTCGTACCGTGAGACGAAAGCCTATGAGTTAGTGTATGTACCAAGTTAAAACTTCTCAGTTGTTATAGTTTTATATATTTCTACCACTTTTTTGTCTATAAAAGTTGTCATATTTTATGAATGCCTCACTGCGCTGCATTTGGGTGTAAAAAATTCAACTCAAACAATAATGAATATTTTTTTCCGAGAAACTCCATCAGAAGACGACAATCGGCTGCAAAAGTGAAATGAGCTAACTGAAAACCAACAAATAATTTCTTTTAAGGTTCGTTTGAAAAACGAGTTAATATTTTCACTTTGTCGTCTGCCTGTGCCAATATTTGTTCGTCTATCTGTCCGTCTCTCTGTTAACTGTTGTATGTCCATCTGTCTTTCCACCTGTCTGTCCGTTTATAGACAATCAATTTTTTTTTTTTTTACTTTTGCAGCTAAATGAAAAATTCTTTTTGGGTTGGATAGGTGTCGAACAAATATTGCGATTCGCAATTTTGAAAATTTTCAGTAGCTTTAATAGTGACCTCTAACGATGGGAAAAGATGAAAAATGCTAAAATTTCAAACGAATATTACAAGCAAACTATTTAACTGGAAATCTCAAATTTTGGTGGTAGAGTGTTATGGTCAGAAGGTTCATAATGGCAACAAGGCTTTACCGCCTTAGCCAAAAGGGGGTGCGAATATGAAACTCTCTTTTAAGAGATAAACGAAACAATATTTATACAGGGTGAATCTGAAAAAGTGGGCAAAACTTTACGGGGTGGTAGAACGCAGCTATACGAGCAATATTCGTCATAGAATGTATGGTCGGAACGCAAGCGGTGAGAAGTTAAAAGAGTTGGGTTGTTTTACCTCTGAGCGGCACTTTTTTGCACACCATGGGCTAAATGGCCAGGTCACATGGACCCCGAAGGCTCAGAGAAGGTTGGGGGAGGGGACCCACTGGAACAGCTGTTGGGAGACAGATGGTAGCCTCCCGTCAAGGCCATCCAGCGTGTTCTTTAACGTGCACAGGGTATGGCTCTCCCGCACACGGGGCCACGGCTTAACGTCCCATCCGACGGACGGCGGCCTTTCCAAGCCCATCGGTGTCCCCTACTGACCGTGGGCAGGGCGGGGAATTTTGCGGAGATAAATCTCAACGCTGACCCAGCTGGGACTCGAACCTGGGAACTACAGATTACGAGCCTGGCGCGCTACCGACTGAGCCACCCCCGCCCCAAGAGAAGTTAAAAGGTAGTTTTCCACTGTCACATTTAAAGAATGAACACAAGAAGGAGAGGAGATACTTCAGAAAACATTTTATTAACAGGAATGTAATTGAGGTACATGCTCAAAGAAATTGTTCAAAAGAGCTGCCGCCAGCTGTAATGCAGGCTTCACACCTGCGGGATAGGGACCGACGCACATTTGCGAAGACACCAGGCATTTCCCGAATATTGCCGGCAACAACGGCGATCCTGGCGACTAGATCCATATCGGATTCAATGGGGCACTCGTAGATTAGGCTTTTCATATGGCCCCACAGGAAAAAGTCCAAACACGAGAGATCCGGCGACCTCGGTAGAAATGCCGTTGGGTGCGAGGACCGACCCTTTTATACCATTTCCAACGCCACCTATCGGCTCGCCGTTTGCGTTCCGCCCATACTTTCTGACGAATATTGCTCGTATAGCTGCGTTCTACCACTCCGTAAAGTTTTGCCCACTTTTTCAGATTCACCCTGTATATATATTTTTCTTTTACAGGCACTAACAAAAATTAGTGATTTAAACAATATTTGATAATCTCAGCGTTACTTGTAGACGTTTAAACGTCTAGAAATCAATAAATGTTTTTCGTGAAAAAAGCCGGCGTTAGTTCAACAGGTTAGAATACTCTGGCATGTTTCTAGAGAGATGCGGGTTCAAATCTCGTATGTCGGCGAAATTTTTATGCACAGAAATATTAATATTTACATTTTTCGAATCTCCATCAGTTGGAATTTCCAGTGTTAGACAGTGCTAAAGGCGGTAAATAAAAACTCGAAAGGCGACCTCTAGCGGCGGAAAAAAGCTAGAAAATACCAAATCTTTAAATAAATATTGCCAACGATCTATTTTTGCTAGAAACTTAAATTTTTGGTCATAGAGTTTAATGATCAAGGGGTTTACACTAATTATATTGATTTGTCCCGTTGGTAAAATGCAACATTTCTGCTTTCAGAGATAAATGAAAAACTTTTTTTACACAGTACAGGTACTAATAAAATTTTAATAGTTTATTTTCTCAATTACACAGTAGTTCGAATTTCCATTGTCAGAGGGTACTGAAAGTGTAAAATAACTAGAAGAACGCATATCGCCTCTGAGCATATGGAGATCTCATTTTCAAAGAGATTGAAGTTCTTTATTTGCTTACCTTTTCACTCCTTAAAAGTTTTAATTATGGATGCTCGTGTTGTTTTTCGGTTGAGGTCCCGCCATCTTCATGGAGCTTCTACTGTGACGTATAAACTGACAAATTCCTCTCAGACCTTTGTACAAGCTGCTGCTTGAGGGGTTATTTAATTTTTAATGTATGATGGTGGAAATGCACATAGTAGTATTTTATTAGCAATTATAAAACATAAAAAAATTTGTTTTTTAGTTCTTAAATTTAAAACGTTGCTTTTCTGTCGCTCCTCTGAAAATAATGGGCATGAATTTCTACCATAAGAGAACTTTATACGCTGAAATTTCTACCATAAACAGATCAATTGAAATATTCGTTAAAGATTTTGCATTTTCGATATTTAGTGATCTCTAATAATATAGATTATAACTACCTTTGAAAATGCGAATTACATCTCATTAGTAACCAAATGAAAAAGAGATTTCCAATTATCTCTTAAAAAAAACGTTCCGTTTCTTACCTACCTTAGGCTTAGGCTCAACTCATTGTTGATAATGGAATTTTCAAGACTGTCACATTCCACGACCAAAATTTCAAAAGTTTAACATAACTACATCGTTTGCAATATTCGCTTTAAAGTTTGGAATTTTTCGATTTTTTTTTCCACCATTAGAGGGCGCAATTGTAACTTTTGGGAAATTCGCAAAATGCAAATTGTAATACAGTGGACTAAAAACATATACCTTTCTGTTGAAACAAAAAGCAAGTTTTATTCACCTCCCCCCTGGGGTCTAAAGAGTCAAGTTATTGCTGCCAATGGTAACTTCGTAACCTTCACATTTCAACACCAAAATTTCAAACTTCTAACATAACTACATCGTTTGGAATATTCGTTTGATATTTTGGAATTTTCAAATTTTTCCACTGTTAGAGGGCGCAGTTATAACATTTGGGAGATTCGAAAAATGCAAATCGTAATACAGTGGACTCCCGTACAACGCGAGGGATATGTTCCGCGTTATAGGAAATCGCGTTATACGGGACATGCATTATCAGACGAATCCCCATATTTTCAATCTAAAAATTATCTGGAAAAAGAATTGTTTTTAAATAACGATAAACGATAAAGACGAAACTATGGACTCTTCAAGCGATGAATCTGTACAATCAATGTTAACAAGACGGCGTCGTTGGAATTTATTTCTTGATACTTCCGATAGTCAATGAATGTTAAATAGTGAAGTGCATATTTTTATTTTAATTAAAAGTTGGATAAAAATATTTTCCTGTTACATCTTTAAATATGCATATTATTTGTTTGATAAACCTTTACATCTTTTAAAGCTGTCAACTTCACTGTGCATATATAAACAACAGGTAAGTGTATACATTTGCTTTTCTAAACAAAAAATCAAAAACTATGTTAAAATGTTAAATTTATCTTACGCGTAATACGGGACTGTTTATCGCGCTGTATGAGTACTAGTCGCAATTTTTTCGTCGCGTTATACGAAATCACGTTATAGGGAAGTGCGTTATACGGGAGTCCACTGTATATAATTAATACCTATCTAACGCAAAAATATTTTTTTATTTATCTGTATAATCAAAAAAGTTCGATGTCTACGGAAGGGCAAACAACAAAGTGAAATTATATCTCTTTTTTTTTTAAAAAAAAAAAAGAAAGCCCTAAAATTTACTTTTCCTTTTTTGCCGTTTTTTCAAAGTGTTTACAATTATCATCATCATCATCCTCAAGCAGCCATGGGCTCCGGAGGTCCAACTAGACCGTGCAATTTAGTTATCGAAGCAAGTCTATCCTGAGCTACATCTACTGCATCTGGCCACTGCACACCAATTCTAACAAGGTCCTGTTTGACATTGTCTGCCCACCCACCACCCAATCATGAACAGTGAAATCTGTATCAAATATTACCCTACCCTTTTCCGGAATCCACAAGTACCATGCAATACCATTCAGTCATGCACCCTAAACGATCAGAGCGACGATAAAACATGGCGTCCAATTTTGAGATGGCCAACCTCTACAGGAGTCCTTGCAATCTAACATATATGGTTACGGTTGCAACTGATCTTACAACATAGCTAGAATATTAAATAAAGTTTATAAATATCAAATAAATGTCAGAGGAAATTTAACAAATACAGATAGAATTCATTAAAAGTATCATAAATTGTACACAGGGTTACGAAGTTAGTTTCCTCTTGACATAAAATGGGGTTGTAACTTCATTTTGCGCACGAGTGTATTTGATAGAATTCTTGCAGCTTTACTTTTCGTAAAATTTCTTATAACTACTGAAGTGTCAAGTTTAACAGCACACTACTAAAACGACAACAGCAAAAAATAAAAAAGGTGTTTCGTTTTTTCTTGGTTCAGCTGGGCCATTGGAATCATGGTGGCTTCTAGAGAAACGTTCGGGCTTGGGCAACCAAATAGCACAACGACTTCGGGCTCGGATTCAGAATAATTTAAATTTCAAATATTTCAAGTAATTGTGGAAAGAAAATTTTTTTAATCACTCTTCAGTAATTAAGAATTAGAATCTTGAGACTTTTGATTATCTTTTGATGTCTTCTCTTGCATAAATGAATGGTTCTTTGTATTTATAACAGAGTTACCCACTAATTTCCAGTTTCTACTAGTGTCATCATATTCCGTAATAGTCGTAATTCCGGGCTAGCGAACGAACGGGCATGGGGTCGCATGTGATTTCATTTGTGGCAAAAATTGACGATATTCTGTGGTTCCGCGGGTATTCGAACGATTGGTCCCAAATTTGGTAGGGGGCTTTCTAATCCTGTTGGTTTAACAGATCGGGTTCCTAGCTGTCATGGGTCGGGAGTAATCCCTCGAAAAATGTCCGACATTTCTTCCGGCGCTGCCGTCGCCTACTGCTTGAATGGGACAGTCGTTATCGACTACCAGCTGTGATTGGAGTAATACCTTAACGGTGGAAAGCTGTGAATGAATTTATGAATGAAAATAATTATCAATGAACATGAATCGCAAATAGCATTAACATTTGAGTATTATCATTAAATGATTATAATTTATTACATAAGAATAAAATAAATGATTAACGATATGCACTTCTATATATATATATATCTTATGATGCGTCAGAAAAATTTGTTACCGAATCGAGCTCATGCGCAATAACTATCAAAATGGTTTGGGCCCGGGCGGGAGCGCGCTCGAAAGGTCTAGCCGGAACCTATTTCAAGCGGTTACGTCACTGTATATATGTATTTGAAATAGAAAGATCATTCAAATGAAAAGGGACAACCTCTCTATCTGGATAATGCACTGAGTGATGTGTATGCTTCATATATATAAAAGGAACTCATCAATACCAGAATCCACCCAAAGTATCGGCATGAACGTGATAGTATGAAATCTAGTCAAATTCCTGAAAGAAGCGTTCAAAGTTAAACAACTCGTGGTTATTCGATTTTTAGTGGCAGAAAGAACAATATTATCTGATGTTTACAGGCGTATTAAAGAGGTGTATAGGAGTACTGTTTGGTAGAACAGTAGTGTGAATTCCGTCCTCTCCACCACCCAGGAAAACAAAGTAATACCCAGTGCAGGAAACGTTATACTGGCGTTTTGCTTTTACTGCCAGGGTCCACTATTGATTGAGTTTCTGGACCCTGTTGACACCATTAACTCTCAGCGATATTGCAAAACTTTCGTCCATTAAAGGTATACAATAAAGTCAAAAAGATCCAAAGCCTTTAAACAGAAAATTTGTTTTGTTGCTTGGCAACGATCGCCTCTCTATTACCCATTTAACGATAACAATGTTGAATAAATATCGTTGGTATTTACTGGAACACCCTCCCTAAAATCCAAACATCTCTCCATGTTTTCGGTCTTCTAAAAAAAGTCCCGAAGAAGGCTGGGTTATTTGGGTTTTTTACCGCTGAGCGGCACTTTTTTTGCATACCATGGGCTAAATGGCCAGGTAACATGGACCCCGAAGGCTCAGAGAAAGTTGGGGGAGGGAACCCACTGGAACAGTTGTTGGGAGACAGATGATAGCCTCCCGTCAAGGCAATCCAGCGTGTTCTTTACCAATTCAGCGTCAATCCAGCTTTTCCAATCCAGCGTCTCCCGCACACGGAGCCACGGCTCCGTGTGCCCATCGGTGTCCTCCAAGCCCATCGGTGTCCCCTACTGACCATGGGCAGGGCGGATAATTTTTTTCGGAGATTAATTTCAACCCTGACCTTGCTGGGACTCGAACCTGGGAACTACAGATTACGAGCCTGACACGCTACCGACTGAGCCCCCCCCCCGCCGCCGCCCACGAAGAGGTACAGTACAGCACATCATCATATAATTCCTCATAACAACAGCCAAAATCGTTCTACGAAGAGAATACCATGTTGTTATCTTCACATTTGAACAACTGTTCCAACAGCCACAGATAACATAATAGATAAAATAAAACATTAGAAAACAAATTGAAACTTTTTTATAGCATTGGTCAAATAGGATGTTTTTAACTAATTCTGGGGTGCTGAATTCAAATGCGGCTGTGAAAAATCTGCAACGCGTGTAGTTTTTTTTAATTACGGATTGATGTATTTCAAATTTCAATGAATAATCATATCTGGGAAACGAAAATAAATGTGCCTATTTTATTAAATTACAACTTAAAACTCATTAATTAATTACACGATTACGGTGAAAAAAATTAGAAATATCATAATTATAAGCCATTGAATATAAATAACAAATGAAATAATATTGAAACGTAAAATATGGAAACATGAGTAAGGATCTTTTATATTTACAAGAAATTCACTTTTGTCTTTTACTCTTCCTTCTGCAAGAACCAACGGTAGTCATCCATCATTGTTGGGCCCTACCTTCCTTGGTATCTTTCCTCCATGGTTCGGATATGATGGTGAAATCTTTCACCTTGCTCATCACTGACAGCTCCTAAGTTCTTTGGAAAGAAGTCTAAATGCAAGTGCAAGAAATGGATCTTCAAAGACATTCGGCAGCCAAGATTTTCATAGTATTTGAGAAGATTTTGAATGAGCTCATGGTCGTTTTTCTCTTTGTGAATCCCCAGAAAACCCTGCACTACAGGCATGAAGGATTTCCATGCAGCTCGCTCCTTCATATATTCGGTTTTTCTTTGAAGAGAGTATCATTCAGTTCTCTGATGACCAACAAAGATCCCTTCTTTGAATTTGGCATCACTTAGTTTTGGAAATGTGTCCTTCAAGTGCAAAAACCATTTACCAGTTTTGTCCATAGTCTTTACAAAGTTTTTCATAAGCCTCAGTTTGATGTGTAGTACTGAGAGCAGAACATCAGAGGGGTCAACTAGAGGTATATACCTCACATTACTCTTTCTAGGAATAAAAACATTTCTTTTTGGCCAGTCTTTTGTTTTGTAGTGTATCTTCCTGGCCCCATTATCCCACAAACACAGAAAACAGCAACATTTTGTGAAGCCTCCTTGAAGCCCGAGCAAGAGAGATATGACTTTTAGGTCATCACATATTGTCCAATTAAACTGGTCATATTTTAGAGCAGTGAGTATTTTTTCCATGCTTTCAAAAGTTTCCTTTATTCCCACAACGTGTGTCACTGGAATGGTAGGTTTTTGGTTTCCTTTATGAAAAAGGACAGCTTTTAAGCTGAATTTTTACGAATCTATAATTAGCCGCCATTCCTTAGGGTTGTGAGTTGCTCCAATTTCTTCCATCAGCCCAGAAATATCTATGCAGAAACACAAACTATCTTGCATCTCGTAATACGGAGATAAAGCCAAATTTCTCTTTCTGAACAGAGAAACTCTGGTACCCTTGTCCAGAAGATTCCACTCTTCAAGCCTTGAACTTTTGGAAAGTCCTAGGTCTCGAACAAGATCATTTAGTTCATTTTGCTGAATCAGATAAGGCTCGTCTAACTTTTTAGGGGTGTATGTAGGATCAGGATCTGTATGTGCCTCAAAGTCTTCCACTGGTGAATGTGAATACATCTCCACCCAGTTGGTTGGAGGTGTTGGTATCGGAAGATCTCCTGAGGAACTGGTCTTATGGTTGAAGGCACATTTGGATATTGTATTTTGCTTTTGTTCTTTTTTTGAAAAGTCCGACACTTTAATTAAACAAAAATAGTAATCATGCAAGTGACTAGTTGGCTCACGCCACACCATTGGAAATGCAAAAGGGCATGGATTTTATCTTACCTTTCAACCATATACTCAGGCCAACAAAGCAGAGGAATGCAGCACACATATGGAACCCATGGTTTATCCTGATTTCCAACATGGCATCCAAAACACAAGTTATAGGCTTTCTTCATAATATTTGTCAAAGAACGATCCTGGGATTTTGAAATATAATTTCCACAGACATAACAAATCTTATCTGGCACATTAACATATCCGCGACGCTGCCTTTGTGCCATTTAAACGCCAAAATTCACTCTTCAACGTACAGCACGTGTTCCTCCTACAATGAGAACAAGAATGGCTGTCTGAGGTAAGGTTACATGTTTTCTCCCACTTGGTAATCAGTGTTGTCAATCACAAAAGGTCAAATATGTAGTGTCCTCCCAGTTGTCTGGAGGTGTTGATATATAGGAAGATCTCAATAGGAGTCAAAATGACCAATAACATAAAAACGTACGTGCTAGCCATTTCTTGAGGCCAGATCTGAAATCAGCACCTGAAAAATAGTTAGAGGCAGCTTCAATTGTTCATTTGTATATTATTCATTATTTCCAGTGTTGGAAAACGCTATTGTAACGTAACGAAATAGTGGAATAACGAAATAATTTTTGAATAACGTTATGACAAACCAGTGGAAAAGAAAGTGGATCTCTATTCATGTAGAAGGGAAACAGGTCAATTACAATAGGGCGAAAATGCCAGGTATATTACAATTCCCTGATCGGCTTAGATATTTAGAAAAGGAACTATGTAGGTGGGATAATCTGGGTATAGGCTAGGGAATTGGAGGAAGGGGTCATTAATTTATTGATAACAGCAGAAATTTTCAGTTTTGATCTTCACACCAACTTCCCCCCCCCCCCCCCCGAAATATTTCCATTGTGCATGTTTTCAAATCCATTGACAATAAACCTCACTTGTCATACAGGAAGATAAAGGAGGTAATTCTCATGTTTCAATCGAGCATTGACGACGCCTATCTTGTACTTCTCTGTAGTTTCTTTAAAAAGAGACTGTGCAAAGTTAAATAGCTATTATTTTCAATTTCTTTACCTATATTTATTCGTTAGATTATTTATTTACTCTGTTTGAAGTCTACTTAAGGGAAAACGCATTTCATTATTTTGCATGAACTCTTCTATACGAAAGCATCGATAAAAATAGTTCAGTTTCATTAAACGACTCAACAAATGATTTGCTGGAAATCTGTCTTGATGAAAATGGAAAATTGGAGGCGAAAGAAAATAAAATTTGTTTCAGAAAATGAATTTGTGAGAGCAAACAAAATTTCTACAAAGGATAATATTTTTCACTACTGGAAAAATCGAGACAAAGCATTGCGAAGAATTATTCTAGTAATACTCAGGTATCTACAGGGAGAGTTTTTTTCTATGTTTAAATGGATTCTCTCTGACAAAAGAAATAATTTGGATTCAAAATTATTAGAAAACATTTTGCTTATAACAATGAATAATCGGTAGAATAACATCAATATTTTTGAAAGAATTTCGTTTATTTTTTTAATTTTCGTTGACTATGCGTTATAATGTTAATAGTTCTGAAGGAAATTTCACTTTTTTTTAAATGTTGTTGAGTCATTTTAGCAACTTGTTTTGAAAATATTAAACTGTGCACAAAAATCATTATAGTACTATGAATTATGATTGCATACTTATGCTCAGAAATGTTTATTAATAATGCTTCATTTTGTTCTGAACAATTCCTAGAAAAGTGGTGAAAATTTCTTCAGTCAGGGACGTATACAGGGGGGTTCGTCCACCCCAAAAACCTTGTCGTCTTATGCAAAACCTCAAATTTCTCGAATTGGTTTGAAATCCAAAAAAGTGTCTTTTTATAATTTTTATTTTAGTCTCATAATCTATGCCCTACACTAAAAGTAGATATAAAGAATATAACTATAAATTTTTATTCCATATATCGTAAAATATCATATGAACCTTTCCTGTCCCGTGGAATATTTTAGTAATTAAAATACCCTAAAGTCTTATTCTCAGACTAAGCCACCCCCTAAACTAAATTCTTATCCCCAAACTAAAATTTTGGACCCCTTCGAAACTAAATTCTAGACCCCCCCCCCCCTCCCCGGAAACTAAATCCTGGTAGTGCCTGTCTTCAGTAGTTACGATTGCATGGTTTATACATATTATTAGAACACTTACAGCGGTGCCATCATGTTTATTCATAACTGGATCTGCTACTTGTAATTTTTATTTCATTATTATTCTTAAAGCAGAATTTTTAAGAATCAATAGCAGAAAAAACAACTCCATCAATTCTATTTACATAAATATATTTATTTCCTTATTAATAATTGTTATTATTATTGCTGTTTCCTTTTTCCAATTTTTTATAATTTTTTTAACAAGTGGATTAATTAAATTGATGTAAACCGTTGGACGACGCTATTGCATACTTATATAATAAAATTGATAATATATATATTTCATTATTTTGCATATGTACTAAAAACATTTCGAAATAATATTAACGTAACGTTATCACGAAATTTATATTTTGCTATAACGAAAAACGTAACAGTTGATACTAAAGTTTTTGGTTGTAGCGAAACTTTTTTCGACTTATTCACTTCTCACTTGAACGTCACTTATAGCATAGCCATGCAGCTAAATGATTCGTATTTTAGAAAACTGAATTTAGCTAGGGATGTGACAGTAACTGTTCCTCCGGAGTACGACTAGAAAGTTCTGAAGAATTTTGAATGCATGGTAGAGAGTGGTAACAACACGTCCCCATTGAGGTTTCCGGGCAAATAA
The DNA here is from genome assembly GCA_038380435.1 of Ryuthela nishihirai. Lineage (NCBI taxonomy): Eukaryota > Metazoa > Arthropoda > Arachnida > Araneae > Heptathelidae > Ryuthela > Ryuthela nishihirai. The sequence goes on from JAWZYU010000020.1 coordinate 20,662,209, forward strand.
TAGAGGACTGGGGTTGGAAACGATCATGGATTATGAAAGAACATCAGTCCTCTTCATAAAGATATTGATGTTTTCAAATACTGCTTACAAATATTAATGGAACCGAATAAAAATAAGCCAATGTATAAAATTATTGCGTTGGTTTCAAACATATATTAATTCAAGATAGTCGACGCATTGCATGCGGGATGACTGTTCCTATGGACCAGATAATTTCTCATGCATTAAATAGGACATTCACACTGAGATATTTCAACTGAGATGTTTATAATTATATAATACACACTATCTCCCAAAATACTGGAGAATTTCCAAGTTACGTCAATGAGAATATAAACTTGAAGCTCCATAACTTCTAAATTATGCACGTATTGGAAAAACATAACTTCGGAAATATTAAAGAGAAGAAGCAAATCTATTTAAATCTCGATTTTTCAAAAATATTCGTTAAATATTTAAAGAGTTATGGAAACTTTAATATTTCACAATAGTAATGCCTCATAAAGCTTGACCCGAGAAATAAATTAAAACTTAATAAAATAAATACAGAGTTTTAAAGTTTGTATAATGATTATTCAATATTAGACAATTATGAATGATTTTAATAAAACAAGATAATTTATTGTTAAATATTTCGGTTTCCATAACTTTTTAAATACTGAACTAAATTGTGGAAAATCGAGAGTTAAATAGGTTTGAATGTGTTCTTTAACTTATCTTCAGTCACATTTTTCCATTAAATGCATGTTTTAGAAGTTATAGAGCTTCGAAGTTAGATTCCCATACAAAACTGGAAAATACTATAAAGAAATACCTTGACTGAAAATCTGCTTCCACCAGTGAGAGAAACCGCTTTGTCTAAAATATACCTCTGATAGTCTAGCATTAAAAGAAACATTCCTGAAACCCTTTGATGATCTTCGGGTTAATAATTGAAGTTTCTGTTTTCATTTACGCCGTTAAACCCTTGGACGTCCTTCAACAGATTTTGTAACGGTTACTTGTTTCTCAGAGTAATATTACACATCTCTGATCGATAGAAAAGCATACGCGTTCAAGTAGCAATCTGGATACATTGGTTTGGAACCTGAACTTTCCAATAGCTCTTCATGATAAACAGGTGTGTTCTGAGATTTTAAATATTTTTTGACTATCTTTAGATGAATGATCTCTTAACTGCATTTATGAAAAGAGCTAACTCATAGGAATTACTTCTACTAAAATATACATATATTTCTCATGTTAAGCTCAGCGATACGTTAATTACAATTCTATGTTTGAAATAAACATCATTCATCATATACAGTCGGTGACATTGAAATTACAGCATCCAGAAGTAGTGGACTGATTTGCATACAAATCAGTATATGAATGAGGGCAGTGATACATGCAAATGATTACATATCAGTTACAAACATATGGTGTATGTGAAAGATCAAAGGACAAAAACTGAGCGTATAGACCAGAGATTCTCAAACTTTTTTTGCTCACGGCAAACTATATTTCGCCGTGAATACTCGCGGTACACTAAACATTTAAGTTGATAACATTACTTACGGGAGACTCGCGCATGCGCAGTTTGTCTTCAATAATAACTTTCTGTGCAGTCGTTTGTAAACGCAGATCTATTTTGCTAAAGTTCTGACGTGTATTGAGGATAGTGTGTACATCGTACGTCTTATGGGCATGTTTTGTGTTAATTTTCGGTTTTAACATTAAGATTCAATATGGATAAATTTTTGATAAAATGGAAAAAATTAACAAAGAATCAGTGGCAGAAAGTAGCAACAAAATGGCTTATAAATTTCTTTTTATCTGCACTATCATCGGAAATTTCGCGGCACAGCTGTCAAATCTCGCGGCACACTCTTTGAGAACCACTGATCTAGGCCAAATGTTTCAGGCATTGTATTTATTTTCATTCAGTTTATTACATATATAAGAGTAATTTGGAAACTCCAAAGTCGTCGTTCACTTTTCAAACTGCAGGTATGTAATTTCATAAGTCGCTTCATACAGTTAAATTACTGTCTCACTAAATGGATCGCATAAGTAGCATATCCAATTATCTATAAATGATCAATGGTAGTCTGTTTTTTCTCCCTTCATGTTCTTATAAATGATCAATGGTAGTCTGTTTTGTGCATTATCAGTTTATGAGCTTGAAAGCATGTGAAATGTAAAACATGTTTGAAACGACCCTCAGTGAAATTGATAGAAATCCTTAGAGTAGACAAGGTAGTACATATCCCTGAGTAAAGTCATAAACAAACTACAAAAACATATGTCGCCTCCGGCGAACACAGGAATCTCGTTTTCAAACAGAATAAATGTTTTCATTTATCGACTTGTCACTCATATACTTTGTCTACTATGTTTCTCTTTACCCAAAACAGTACTATTAGTTTCAAGAAAAGCCTATTTGAATTGATCCCATTCTTTCTCAACTTCAATAGTAAGCAAACCGCACTTGTCATAATGACTGAGTAACCTATCACAGTATGCTTCGGTATATCTGGATTTTTCAGAGCTTCAGTGTTAAAGGTAATTCCTTTAATCTTAGCACAATATTTCTTAAGCTTCAGTTGTAAGAAACTTTGACCAGATAAAGGTCAGACCCGATTTTGGCTTCGCTATATGATCTGGTATCCCTAACCGAACTAGTTCATTTGCCGTTAATTAATATAAAATTGGTCATATTACTATGCAATCAATCAGGTATTTTGAAAGGTACTAATGGTTTGCACCAGGGGAAGGCGGGAGTCGGACATCAGGTGCTAGGCCTGGTCGGTTCTCTACATCAACACTGGTATTGGTATGCAGCTCTCCTTCCACTGTATGCCTAACTACCATGTGCATTTACAAATGTCCCCGTGTTAGTAATCATGTTTTATTCACAAACTGTTAAGTTTACTTACCTGTAAGAGACCTTTTCCCATTAGCATTGGAACTATTAATGCCAAAGGGACCTAAAACTCCTTCCCAATGTCAGTACTAACTTTAGCATTGAAGTCATTTAGCACAAGAGAAATATATCCTTTCCTGAAAGAATTCAAAATATCCTGAAGTTGTTTGTATATCTCATCTTTCTCGTCCTCGTCAGAATCCTCTGTGTGGGCATAACAACATACACTGGCTGAAATTGAAAAAAAAAGAACAACGTTAACAACGAAGCATAATCTAAGAGATTTATTTAGTAGAAACAACTTGTTGAGAATGGATAGTGATCACACGTGTGAAGTGATTCAATGATTATTTTAACCTTTAATGGGTATTACATTCTGGCATGCAATCAGTTGTACAAATGGGGTGTACACGCTGGGGGATACCATTACATGCGCTTTCAACTTGGACGCGTAATTCAGCAATGGTGGTTGCCTGCCGCGGAAGAGTCTTTCTCTGATCCAGTCTCAGACATGCTCATTTGGAGACGTCCGGAGGGCGTGTTGGCCAAGTGAGTTGGTGAACTGTCTGAAGAGCATGTTGAGTTGCCTGGGCGGAGTGTGGGCGGGCGTTATCGTGCTGAAATCGCATTTTGGATTACTCTCAAATATGACAGGACGACCGGCTGAAGGATGTCACTGACGTGCTTCAACTGCTGTTCAGTGTACCCCGTACAAACACCAGATACGTATGAGAGTGATAGCTAATAGCTCCCCACACCATGATGCCTGGGTGGGCCCTATGTGTCGTTGGCGGATGCACGATGGAAGAAGTCACTCACCTTGTTGCCTTCAGACACGTAAACGACCATTAGACAATCCTGAGCAGAATTGGCTTTCATCACTGCAAACCACAGACTGCCATTCTTCCCTCCAATGAATTCGTTCTTGACACCACTGCAAACGTATTCGACAGTGACGAGGTGACAGTGGTAACCGTGCCAGGGCCACACGTGTCCACAGTTTTGTTTCCAAAAGACGATTGCATATCGTTCTTGTAGACACCCTTGGTACGATAAAGGATCGAATTTGTGACGCCGTAGCCGTCAGCTCTGCCACCGCCACCCTCTTGATATGCCGATCCTCTCATGCATCTGTAACTCTGTGTTGCCCGTAACCACGTCTGCAAGTGTGCGAATGCTCTTCTGACCATCGACGCCATCGTTGCACCATTGTCAATACCTCTCGTCCAATGCGGTGTGAAATTTGAGTAAAATACCAACCTGCTTCCCGAAGACCCGCTATACGACCTCGCTCAAACTGCTAACCGAAAAAATGTTGCACGCCTGATGTTGCACGCCTGCATCGTCCATGCATGGTAGCTTCTTCAAAGAGCACTGAACAACACGACACAAGATGAAAAACTTCTTTCTTCTTGAGCTACATACATTTGCATGTTGTCGCCCTCAGTGACGTCATTATTTCATTCAATGACTTTCAATCTTGGATCACGGTTTCTGCTGCCCTTAACTATTAACATTAAAATATGACGTTCCTAAAGGAATTAATTCTGGTGTTTCTTTTTTGGGTGTTCTTTTAGGGTGTTCTTTTTTTCAATTTCTGCCAGTGCCTTTAATTTTAGTCTTAGATTTAGCTGTAAGAAATCTTTCATTAATACAGTCACTAGAAGAGTATCTTTGGCATTTCTGCTGAGAAACAAACCTACACCTTGAAGATACTTTCCATCGTGTCTCCCTGAAAAGGGAATTTTAAGATTATTTTTAAGTATCTGACCTTTACCCATTCATCTGGTCTCTGGCAAGCCTATAGAATATATAGGCTATAACGCTGGAATTCCTGCGTTAGAACTCAAGAGAATAATCTCTATGTAACGTCCTGACGTTTCACGTACTTGCAGATAGAAAATGATTAGTAGGAGTTTTAAAAAGACTACATTTATTGAGAGAGGTAAGGTGAACAATATCAAACAGCCCCCTGATCGCAGGAATGGGGAAAAGACTGTTCCTTCTCCGCTGAAGGCTAAAGTCACCGATTCTGGTAGGAATTTAAGGCACCACCTTCACAAATGGACCTTTTCAACAACCGTAATCTAGATAGATACTGACCTACCTGAGATACATTACTACAGTATAGGATTGGCGATACTCATCTAGCTGAAGTAGGGTTTCAGATACCTGAGATGGCCTCTGATCGGAATTCTCCACCTTCTAATATGAGATATCTTGTGCCACTGATCACTTAGTGCTTGCAACCCATAGGCAAACAGAAAACACAGTGGCAGATTTTCCCTCAACAGAGACCCACCAGTGCTAGTCCAGGAATCACAATCAATCTAGTCCAGTGGGTATAAATGGTCAGCACCAGGGCCCTGTAAAGTTGACCACTCCTCAGCAGGGGAAAAAAAGAGAAAAGAAAAGTGGCCACAAATGACCAAATATGTAGAGCAAACTGATGTGGCAGCTCTCCTCTTCCGTTCCTTTCCAGAAGAGAATATCTCTTTTGAAAAGTACTAATGGCTTGCACCTCAAGAATGCGGGAGTCGGACATCAGGTGCTAGGATTGACCGGTTCTTTACATCAACACCGGAATTGGTATACAGCGCTCCTTCAACTGTAAGTCTAGCTACCATTTACAGACCACTTCTAAACAGTATTGCCAATTTAGAGAAAAATATTATCAGTTGTTTGGTGACGCCCTTTGTAGTTTCCCAAATCTCGTTTCTGAGCGATATTTCTGCAATATTTCATTCTAGAAGCTGAAACATTTACAATAGTAGTGCTGGTCATAACAATTTATCTTAAATTCTTTACGAAAATGTAATTTTAGACGTTTTTGCAATTGTTTCTATTAGTTTCCATCAATTTCGAAACGGGACATAACAGAAGCGTCTAACTCTCAAATATTTCAGATTAACTCTTTAAATATTAATGAATATTAGTTAACATAGAGTTTAGGAGGAATTTAAGCTCTATGATTTATTAACTGTGGTATTTTTCTGAAAAAAATATAATTTTTTTAAATTATCGATCTTTTTCCATTCAGATAACATGGAAATGTCCAATACGTTTGCCAATATAGCGTATACCTCACAATCCATATCCTTCAGACGTTCACTTACGTTTGATAGAAGAGTACTTTGAACCACTTTTAAACCATGGCTATTTAAAACAATTTTTCTATTTCCTTTTGAAACTGAAAAGAAGACAAATTTGTTAATACTTAAACGAAACACTTAAATGATGGTGCCCCTAGATGCCTTATGGGAAATCTGGGCCTGATAAAGCATATTCGTTGCTTTTAAATTTGTTCATAGAAAACACTTACAATTTATCCTTAATATAAATTTAGCTTAATAGCATAATGAGTACTTTTTTTAAGCAAAACAAAGTGGCCGCATGAAACTTATACGTATTCTAAAATGTAACTTAGAATATAACCAAATTTCGGAATGGGAAAATATATCTGAAGCGATTTTATATATACTAGTACTCCCCCTCGACAGGGAACCACCTTGTCGTGGTGGGGGGCTCGTGGTCCAGTGCGGTCGAAGACTCTGCTGACCGGTTTGGGCCCCAGTTGGACAGACCAACCCGAGATCGAAGGTGCTGCTGACCGGTTTAGTAGCCCGGTTAGTTAGTGCTAAGACCTCCATCAGGTGCTCAGTAGAGCAAGTTCGGGGTCCTGTTAAACGACTTAGTAACTCTAGTAGGCTAGGGCCCTTTTCGAAATCTGGGTCCAACTAAGAGTTCCCACCCCGGGAACCGACTCAACTTGGATCTATATATCCTTGTTGTGGCTAACCGGGGAACAGAGTAAATTTAGGTTTTGACCGATGGATCAGCTTTCCTTCTATAGGACTGTTCGCCATAGGATTGTCGAGGATGAGATATATCTATATGGTATACTCTTGCCCCTGACCGTAGATAGTAAACAGCAATTCCTTACTGGTAGTGTCGAAAGGAGGAATCAGGGTTTTTTCGTGATTACTGTGATGTGCAGTAATACAGAAAGTAATATATTAGTACCGAACAGAGAAATGGAAGCAGTTTCATATTATCTCAATAGAAAATCACATTAGTAGCTACAATAACTTCTTCAATATGATTCTTATGAAAAATATGCTTAAAGATAAATTAAAGATCTATCTGAATCAAATCTATCTAATTTTCGATTTTGAAAAGTATTTCTTTCAGTGTTCAAAGAGTTATTAACGCTGGAATATTTAACAGGCTACAAAAAATTGACCCCAAAATTCAATTCTAACAGTAAAACTGGTTAAGGGATCAGAGATCATATATAGTTTATTCCACTAGAGTAAATTTTCACTGCTCCCGTATTCGAGTACTTCCTCGAGTGGGAATTATGTAATATTAGCACTCGGAATTTTAATTCTCTTCGTTTTATTTCAAGTTCTTATAAACTTATATGACGTGCAAGAGCAAATGCAATTGTAAATGTACCCTGCTGACCATTAAAAGTGCGACACCAGGAATAACTCATCAGATTGTCCCGAAATATGCAAGATGGGTAGACCATGGAAGAAAATGTATATGATTTAAAGCGCAGCACATACGCACATCATGTGTGACAGTAACGCTTCCTGGAAGTGGTATAAGAGGAGATTACAAAGAGCAGGTGTAAAGCACTGGGATTGTGGTTCCTCGCAGTTCTTGTGCATTAAAGGATCAAGTATGTGCTGTCGAAGAACATGGCATCCATATGACCAGGTTTCTAACTTTGGTCAATGGAGAATTGTGGGATTACGGGAAGGCGGATTATCATATCGAGACATCGGTGCTCGTGTTTGGACGGAATGCTGCCACAGTGATGAGAATATGGCATCAGTGGGTAGAGGAGGAACGAACTCACTGACGTTAGGGATCTCAATGGCTTTGTCACACAAATGAACGAGAGGAGAGACATCTCGTGTGCATGGCTATGAAAGATCTTACAGTCACATCAAACACCTTAGCTCAACAGTTAGCATGTGTTACACATCAACCAGTGTCTGCACGTACAATTCGATGTCGTCTGCAGCATCGGACATCTTTGCTAGGTAGCCATTGCTTCGGCTACCATTGACTCTACAACACACGCATATGCGACTGCAACGGTGCCAAGAATGTCACGCTTGGATGTGGTAATGGCATCGCATCGTCTTTTCAGATGTATCCCACTTCAGTATGCAGCACCATGATGGACGAATCCGTATCTGGTGGTACTGCGGCAACAGTCTCAGTGAGACATGCATGATGTAGCACCATACAGGTCCAACCCTTGATGTTATGGTATTCGGTGTATTGGACTCCACTCACGCATGCACCTCGTACACATTACCGGTATTTTGAACAGCCAGCATTACATCACTGAGGTGTTGGAACCTGTGGTCGTACCTTATCTTCAGGGGCTCTCTGGTGCCAATTGCCAACAAGACAATGCCCGACCCCATATGGCATGCATCGTTCAACAATTCCTGGATAGCCACCATGTGACACTTCTACCTTCGCCTGCGCGATCACCGGATCTGTCCCTAATTAAACATGTTTGGTCCATGATCTCACGACGACTAGCACACCAGACACCAGCAGTTGCTACAACAGATGAACTTTGGGTAAGTATTGAAACTGCATGGACTGACATTCTCCAAACACACATCCGACGTCTCATCTTCTCAATGGCGGACCGTATAGCAACGGTTATTGCCGCTCATAGTGGCTATACAAGATATTGATTTCTTTGTATTCCACAAGTTTAATCAAGTTGTATTTGTAATCATTTGATCCTTGTAACATAAGCTATGCATTCACTAAATATGGCTTTCATATCTCTTGTTTTTCCTGGTGTTGCACTTTTAATGTCCAACAGTGTATGCGTTTTTTATTAAATAAACTGTTGTTGTAAAAAAAATCCTGTCAGACGTCTGTGCAAGCAACTGCTTGAGGGATTTTTTTTTATTTGGAAGCAAGACTTGTTCCAAAATGTAAACGCTTCATGCGATTACCTTGTAGATTTTAGTGTAGATATTCCGATGTAAACAACAAATCATCGCAACAGTGGCCTCATTTAACTTCGTTTTAATCATCATAAATTTCTCTTAAAAATTATCGTATACTTATTTTTCATACAGAAATGATCTGATGGAGCATTTTTTGTATAGCATAAAGAAATTTATTGAAAGATTAGGAGGAGTATGTATGAAAAACAAATGGCTAAGAGGGAAAAAACTAATTGGAAAGAGTATGTATAATGACTTTGGAAGAGTACATATGAGGACTAACGATGAGTACATATGATTACTTAGGAGGGGAAGTATGAGTACTTAGAACGAGTATGTTTGAGGACTCATGGACTTAGGAGGAGAACGTATGGAGGCAGGCAGAATGCGTACAGGGATTTAGGAGGAGTATGTATGAGAATTCAGGAGAAATGCATCTGAGGACTTCGAAGAAGTACGTATGGGGACTTTGGAGAATACATAAGGTGGCTTAGGAGGGGTATATATGAGGAATAAATCACCTCTAGATGTTTGATGGAGAAAAAGCAATCTGACGTTTTATCTCACAGATGGAATTGAGATTGCGTAGCTTAAGAGAAATGTGGATTAATGTTCAAACTAAATCAGAGAGGAAAAAGAATTGGTTAGACCGATCGTAGATATTTCCGGAAATGTAATATTTTGAATTATTTTAATGTTTCTCTAGCCACCGCCTTTTAAAACCAGAACTTCAAATAAATATCCAGTTTACAATATTTACTTTCACAATTATGTAGTAAATGCTAAAAACAAAAACTATTTGATACTGAGTACCGAATCTTGCATGAGAAGATTTGATGACGATAACTATGTTGTATTGTGATGAACCACTATTTTTATCATTCTACTTAATAGGTTTGGATTAATGCTCATTCTACTTTATCGGTTTGCATCCGACTCAGATGTTTATTTCATTTTAAAGATATGTACATATGCATTATATTAGAAAAAGTTTACGTTCACTTCCATGTTGTATGAATTGAAAGTCACATTCAGAGTTTCCTAAGGGCCGGGGTGGCTCCGTCGGTAGAGCGCCAGGCTCGTAATCTGCAGTTACCAGGTTCGAGTCAGATTGGGCCAGCGTTGAGATTTATCTCTACAAAACTTCCCTCCCTGTCCTCGCTCAGTAGGGGACACCGATGGCTTGGAAAGGCTGTCATCAGTCGGATGGGACGTTAAGTCATGGCTCCGTGTGCGGGAGAACCATACCCTGTGCACGTTAACGAACATGCTGGATTGCCTAGAAGGTAGGCTACCATCTGTCTCCTAACAGCTGTCCAGTGGGTCACCTTCTCTGAGTCTTTGGGGTCCTTGTGACCTTGAAATTTAGCCCATTGTGTGCAAAAAAGTGCCGTTCAGAGGTAAAAAAAAACAAAAAAACTAAGAGCTTCCTAACTTCGAAAATAAGCTTTTTACGAAAATATTGAAGATCTCACCTCAAATCTTTCCAATTCTAGATTTTAAACAACATCCTTTCAAAATTTAGAGAGTAATTCAGTTCTAAATATTTAACAGGAGGCGCCGCTGTTACAAACGTTCTAAACATTTAAAAATGATACAATCATTACAACAGCTTCTAAATTTGCATTTATTTTAGTATGTGTTTTCTTATAACAATTGCAATTTATGTTTTAGTGGGCTTTTAAACTAAATTGTTATAATCATTGACGCTGCGTTTAAATGGTTCAGCCTCCGTAACTCTCTAATTATCATAGGAATATCTCACGACCCTAAGGAACGAAAATCTAGAATTAGAAAGATTGGAGTGTTATCTTTCATTTCTCTCCAATGATATTTTTTTCCTCTAAAAAGTTTATTTTCAAAGTTAGAGAGCTCTGAATATAAGTTATGTGTTGCTCACACAACATGGAAATTCTAGTTTCTTTTTCTAATATGTGTTTGATATACATTAATAATAAACGCTCGTTCGCTACTAATCGCATGATCTTCTGTTTCCCTAAAACCTGTATGCTTAACTTCGCCTATCCTGTAAGAAAATGAATGCACTGGAACACAATTAAGATTTCGAGACATATTATCTACAATGAGTGGAGACACGAACCTCATTTTTGACGAAATATGTTGCACACTTAATTAATCTGTCAGTTGCGACTACGTCATTTTCAGGAAAGTTGACAACTGATTCTTTGTTCGTTGTTTCTCTAATGAATTACCTATCTCAGCCGCATTTTAATTATGCAAACTTTAAAAGTCGCGGAATAATTAAATCAGGATGTAAAAAAAATAGAACTTTTAACAGGAGAAGTGACTTGTGATAGCATTTGGTGGGTAGGGAGGAATCATTTTGCGGTATTCAACACTAACTTCCTCAGTCGTTCCCTTCTCCCGTATCATCAACTCGGAATGCTAAAATAATGAACGTGATGTGGGAGCATGACATAAAATGGTCAAACTGAAGAGTGGAATTTTAATTTGCATCGGCAAGTGGTCGAACTAAAAAATAGGTTAAAAATCTTTAATGTATTAGAAATTCCTGTGCATTACTTATTATTTTGCACTTCGCCTAAGCTCAGAGACGAACGCTAGATTAAGGGTTAAATATAGTTTTAATTCCATACTTTTTTCTGAAGATTATTTGCCGATCCTAAGGAGTGTTTTGTTTGACTTTGATTTATAAATCTCAAAATAACTACGATTCAACTTCGATTAAGCGACCTGTGTGGTTGGATACATCGAAATGTTGGATTTGAGATACATGTGAGAAATGTATGGAAGTATATTCTTAATATAAATGATAAACAGGCCTGGATCTTAAAAAAAACGAAGATGGGAGCAAAAAACTGGATTTCCAATACAATGCAATATTTCCTCTTTTTTTGTTTTACCTGTTTTTGAAAATGTTTTGAAAAATGTATGAAATATAAATAAGTTTAATATACCCACCACCACCACCTAGATCCGACCTTGACCATAAAAATGGAAACTGAAACGTGTCAATCAACTATAGCTATAAACAATAGAGTTTTCTTCTCTTCATGAATTAGGAAGCATCCGCTTGTCCGGTCTCAAAATCTTCTTCCCATCTTCTCTTTCGTCTTCCTCTTGACCTGTTTCCTCTGGGGCAATATTCTACATCTATTTTGGGCCATCTGTCTGAATTCCTTCTTTCTACGTGTTGCTTCCATCTATTTCTGTAGGATATTTATTCTATTATATTTTTAATTTTTAATTTATTATGTAATGTGGTACTTTCTATTTTGTCTAATCGTGTATTTAAGGGCAGATGTCTTAATACTCTCATATCTACTGCTTCAATTCATTTCTTGTCTTCCTCACCCCATGTCCATGTCTCCGATCCATAGCTGATGATTGTTTACAAACTACTTTATGTAACTTCAGGAATGTTTGTGTATTCACTTAATGTTTTTGTAATATGGTATTATTTCCGATAAATTTTAGATTTTTATGCTCAATATCTTTCTCTCCATATTGGCTAGGGATGTTTCCTAAATATTTGAATTTACTAACTTGTTCTATTGATTTGTTATCTATTAATATTTTACATCTTAGTATATATTTTCCAATGAAGGCCATAGATTTTGTTTTTGATGCTGAAAATTTCATATTGTATTTCTATTACTGATTTAAGTTGGCATACGTAAACAATAGAGTAAATTACCGTTATTACTACTTAGACACAGTCGCTTTACTTGATTTGTGTGAATGGTTCTAAGTAGGTTTTCTGTGAGATACGCTGACAAAACTCTACCAAGAACAAGCAGATGCAGTGCATGAAAGTGCAGCTTTCGAAGTACATTGGGTTGGTTTGTTTTAACTTGTTGTAGCGGAACTTTTTCACACACTGGGCTAAATGGCCAGGCCATAGGGACCCCGACAACTCAGAGAAGTTTGGAGAAGGGAACAAAATGGACAGCTGTTAGGAGACAGATGACAGCCTCCCGTCAATGACATCCACGTTTCTTTAACGTGCAGAAAGTATTGTTTTCCTGCACACTGGACATGGTTTAACGTCCCATCCGATGGACGGCAGTTTTTCCAAGCCCATCAGTTCCTCTTCTGACCAAGGAAGAGGCGGGGGAGTTTTGCGGAAATAAATCTCAATAGTTGCCCAGCTGGGACTCGAACCTGGGAACTATAGATTACGAGCCTGGCGTGTAATGATTGGGTCACCCACACCTCTTTCGATGTACATGATAGACATAGAGGTTCATCGGAATCAAGATGCACTATTTTTGGTTAGTGTTGTTTTACCTCTGAGCACTTTTTGGAACACAATGGGCTAAATGGGTAGGTCATAAATATCCCAATGACTCAGAGACGATAGATGAAGGGAATCCACGTATATGCTGTTAGGAAACATGTGAAAGCAGGATATGGCTCTACTGTACGCTTGGCCACGTCTTAACGTTCCATTCAATGGGCGTGGCCTTTCCAAGCTCATCGGGTGACGCTATCAAGAGAGGTTGGGTTGGGTTGTTTTACCTCTGAGCGGCACTTTTTTGCACACAATGGGCTAAATGGCCAGGTCACATGGACCCCGAAGGCTCAGAGAAGGTTGGGGGAGGGGACCCACTGGAACAGCTGTTGGGAGACAGATGGTAGCCTCCCGTCAAGGACATCCAGCGTGTTCTTTAACGTGCACAGGGTATGGCTCTCCCGCACACGGGGCCACGGCTTAACGTCCCATCCGACGGACTGCGGCCTTTACCAAGCCCATCGGTGTCCCCTACTGACCGTGGGCAGGGCGGGGGAATTTTGCGGAATCGAGAGAGAAAAGCAGTCTTAAAGAAGAAAGGACTTTCAACTAGGTTTTTTTTGGTTCTGCATAAGAATGTTCAATTTCTTAAATGTTCTAAAGTGTTTAGGAAATTGAAGTGCAGTGCTTGAAGTGGAAGACCAGGTGTTTGAACAATAGAATTGATATCTTTATCCGATGTGGTCCTTAAGGACAATTATCATTTTCTTTTTACTTTTACATTTTTTCATCTCTGCTACTCTCATGTTACGCTTCAGTACAATTATTCACATTAGTTCCTATTCCTTAAAGGTTTGGTATCTAGAGCAGGAGTCTCAAACATCATATAGTGACCAAATCATTTAGTTCTCAATATATGGCGGGTGACGTTCTATTTTAAGCAATAATAAACAAAATATTAATTACTTATATTTTTGTTTTATTATTCATTTTATAGTGGCTTCATCTTCTGTTGATTTTATTCCTAGTTGAATATTAGAGTATCCACATTTCTAATCGATATTTTTTTCGATCGTTTTTACGGGATGTAAAATTCAGCTTTCTGAAACCAGTATAAAAACCTAGACATTTTAGTAAATGTCTCGGTTTCAGCTTTTTGAAACCGGGACAGTTTAGACATGGTTCTGATTTCAATCTACTGAAACTGACGTATTTCTTTCCAGAATTGTAATCTTAAAGAAAACAAAACCAAATTTAACAAAGGCAGTTTTACAATGCGGCAATAAGCATGACACATTCATTAAGTGGGAGGAACAATAATTTTGCCAATGTTAAGTGCGTCGGGTGCCGATTGCATAGTTTTTCTGCATGGATTGACGGTAAGCGTATGTCTCATGGAAGTGTGACTTTTTCTGTTGCCGCAAACGAGTTGGAGAGATGTGACCTTTCTCGTGGCACGGCAAATTTGAAGGCATTTTGCGCGATTCTTGCAGTAAAACTCGTATCTTGTCGCCAGCATTCAACTACGTCGCCAACGTGTACCAACTGTTTGGTGCTCAGTACAACTTAAGTTTCTTACATAAACATAACAAAGTCCATATATATAGGTAACTGACAAAAAAATGGAAAGACTAAGGTTGAGGAAAGCATTCGGTTATGTTAAAAAGCGGCGTCTACGTGCTACTAACGAAGGCATGAAACATGCAAATGATATCCCAGCATGCTTTTTGTCATGTCTATAAAGGCAAACCTTTCGTAACTGCCTGTAATTGCTGGTACCATGTCGTCGAGAGGAGTCCTTAGCGATTTCAAAAGGGACATGATTGTTGAAGCGCGTTTGTAAAGAGCTTCGCTCACTAAAACAACTGAACTCGCTAATGTTTCACGAGGAAGTTCCTAAGATCGCGGTCCACATGGGAAACTAAAGGGAAGACGCCATCTGCAAAAGGCAACAGTGGGCGAAATCTCATAATCCAGATATCAGGTCGTTGGAGCTTTAGTGCGATGTGCAAAGCGAAACCAGCGAACTACAACTGATCAGTTGTGCATGGATTTCAACGTATGATGCGAGAGGTTAGTTTCGTCAAAATAATGCCTTGAGAACTCCATATAGGTGGATATCACGGTAGAACTGCAGTCACAAGCAGCTCATCGCATTTATCAAAGCAAGTCTTCGTATCCAGTGGTTCAAAGAGCACAGAAAGTAGAGACTTGAGCAGTGAAGGAATGTGATATGGACTGATGAATCATCCTACACTTTTTTTTATGAGAAATAAAATTTCTGTTGGCGCCACACGTACACCAATGCTTTATTGGTGTACGTGTGGCGCCAACAGAAGGAAGTTTACAACTCTGATTGCTTATTTCCTACTTTTAAGGTTTTTGGCTGTTCTGTAATGTCGTGGAATGCTTTATCATGGCATGGTTTAGGTGCACTCATTCCGTTAGAAGGGAAGATTATTGGGCCAATCGCTATTTGACAGTCTTCAGTGATCATCTTCATTCAATTGTAAAGGATTCCTTTCGTGAAAGAGAGCTGTCTTTTAGGATTATAATGCTCCCAACCACAGCGCAAGTGTTGTTCACTCAGCGGTTAGAGGAGAATGAGAATGAAATTTTCCACATACCATGGCCACCACAGTCACGAGATATCAATCCGCTGTAAAATCTATGGGAACCTCTGGAACGACGTCTCAGACAACGTTCACCAGCTCCATCGAACAAACAGGAATACAGTAGATCACGTTTGTTGTGAACGAATGGTGTACCTTTTGCTGACTTTCAGAAACTGGTGGACTCTATGCCACGACGAATACAGGCTCTACTGGACTCATGTGGCGGTTGAACAACGTATTAGCGTTGTTACATTTTTGTTCATTACAAGTAAATTAAAAAGGGTTTAACCCTTTAACGCCCATAATGGCCCAAAACGGTCGACATTTTGAAATGGATACGTCCAAATAGTGCTACCCCTTTGTCTTTAATACCCTCTACACTTTTCTGAAATTTCCTGGCCGGTAAAGGGTTAAATATAGCGACCCAATTATTCTAAAAGCGAGTTTATTAAATCTACGTAAATCGAGAGCCGACTGTAAATCATCACAAAAAACCGGGATACTTGGACTTTCCGAAAATGTTTTTCGGGACAATGGGACAGTTCTCTAAAAACCAGGATGCATGGAACCCCTACTCAAACACTCGTGAGATCATGCCAATCGAGCTAAGCTAGTAAGTCACAATTCGCTACCATGATTATGACAGAATGTATTGTTTGTGCCCGCAAATATTAACTTCGCGAGCAGCGTATTTGAGACCCCTGTGCAAGAACGTTTAGTCGATTACCAAATGTCAGATAATCGCGGTTTTAATACAAGAGAGAGTGCATCTGCTACGATAGTTGAAAACCACATTGGAAGTTTACGACTCGAAAAACACCTTTTTTAAATGGAAAGTTACGCTGGAAATAAATTAAAGAACTTGAATTAAACCTTTCTAAATCTCGATTTTTAACTCTATTCGATTTATTACGCAAAGAATTACGGAAGATGAATCATTAAAAATTGTAGCATGATCTACTAAGTATTATCCCGTCGAAATTAACCAATTTGGTTTGAAAACGCCGCCATCCGCCCAAAGGAACATCAAGCCGTGACCCCGTGCACATCAAAACACTTGAAGATCTTGACAGGAGACTACCATTTGCCTGTCTACTAATAGCTGTCCTGTGAATCCCCTTCCCCAACATTGTTCGAACTCTTGGGATCCTTGTGACTGGAGCATTTACCATTGCCTGCAAAAAAGTGTTGCATAGAGATAAAACGACTCAAACAAGCCATTGAAATCGGAGAGAATCATTAGGAAAAATGAAAAAACGAAACCACGTACTAAGCAAAGTTGATAAAACAAACGATTATTTAAAATTCAATTGACATCCTAAACGCTTATGATGAAGCTTAATCCAATTTTTGTAACTAATTAAATACTTAAAACATATTATAAAAGAAAATCTAGGTTTTAGATATTTGTTTGAAATACTTATCTTCAGTTATACACTTGGTTATTCATTTGATCCAAGAAACAAGTCGACAACCATACAACCAGTATGTGTTTTTATTTTCTACTAAGTAACCATATAAATATTTTGATGGATTAATAGGATTTCATAGATATACACCTAGAAGTAATATGTTACTTAAATCAATAGGAAAAATTGTCATTAACCGGGTGGGATCTCAACCCACGACCTCCTGATAACAGAGCACCTGACATGTTATCAGGAGGTAGTGGGTTCAGGACCCCCTCCCCCCCGGCAAATAACAATTTTTCCTCTATATTTACCTAACATATGACTTCCAGGTGTCTATATCTGTGAGATCCTATTATTTCAACAATAATGCTTACGCTCGATACTCGACGTATTGGCTTAAAACAAAAGCATGCCGCTTGATGTGAGTTGGCCGTGTGCACTAAACAGGGGTGTCTTCTGGGCCAGAGTCTTCACTCACAGTCAATTACATTCCCAATGACTAATTCTATGGTATCATGCTTAGAGCCACTAATGGAGAATGATTGTTCGGCTGCCGTAGTTCAGCCGTCAGAACACCTGGCATGTTATCAGCAGGTCATGGATTCAGATCCTACCTGGCTAATGACAATTTTTCCTCTAGATTTATCAAACACTTTGTGTTTTTATTTTCTAGTAGAGAACCATAAACACCCTTTGTGTTTTTATTTTCTACTAGACAACCATACAAACCCTTTGTATTTTTATTTTCTACTAGACAAACATACAAACACTCTATGTTTTCATTTTCCACTAGACAAGAATACAAACCCTTTGTATTTTTATTTTCTACTAGACAACCATACAAACCCTTTGTATTTTTATTTTCTACTAGACAAATATACAAACACTTTATGTTTTCATTTCTACTAGACAACCATACAAACACTTGATGTTTTCATTTTCTAATAGACAACCATAAAAATCCTTTGAATATTTATTTTCTAATAGACAACCATACAAAACCCTTTGAATTTTTATTTTCTACTAGACAACCATACAAACCCTCTGTATTTTTATTTTCTACTAGACAACCATACAAACACTTTGTGTTTTCATTTTGTACTAGACAACCATACAAACACTTTGTGTTTTCATATTCTAATAGACAGCCATACAAACCCATTGTATTTTTATTTTCTTCTAGACGACCATACAAATACTTTGGGTTTTCATTTTCTAATAGACATCCATACAAACCCTTTGTATTTTTATTTTCTACTACACAACCAACATTATGAGTGAGAGTTATGAGTTGTGAGTTATGAGACCTAGGCCCGTACATTTTGCCACGTATGCCACATTATTGTTACGCCATTGCTGATATCACACACTGCGTGCTTTATGAAAGCTTTGCTCTTATGCGTTGCTCTTATGAAAGCAGAGGGTTTCATAAGAGCAACAGAGGCAAAGGATGCCAACATACGTTTGCAGTGTGCATGAAGACGTATTTAATGTTTACGTTACTTTGATAATATTAAGGCTGGAGATGTTGTTTTTTCACTCAATATTTTCAATTCCCCCCCATGAAAAATTTGAAGCTAATATTCATCGTAAGAAGTAGCGTGCTCTTGTAAAGAAACAACACGTGACATTTGAAGTAAATTGCATACTTTTTTTGCAATTGTTTTTCTAATTCAAATAATAATACGAGTGAAAATATGCAGAGGTTGTTTCAATTTTCGTTTATTACGGAAATTGAACGTAAATCTGTACCAATGTTTATAAGCTTTGTACTAATTACTCGAATTCCATCTGAGTTAGCGCTACAAATGCTTCATACTAAGAGTGGAAATTTATTTCTCCATAAGGGTGCCTTCTCACTTACAACTTTCCTCACCGCAAGCACACTGTGACGTCACTCGGCTGCAAACGCCGCTCCGCAAGCGAAGGGTATAGGTTTCATACTAAACGTACGGACAGCAACGAAGAATGAAGCTCATTGGTTCTCTCTGCAAATAACCTGGAACGCGTGCTTTGTTGTCTTTGCGAGATCTACCGCTGAGATTTGCATCGATAACAATGAGTTGATTATTGATTATCCGCATTATCTTCGGTGTGGCGGAGGGGCAAATATTTTGCTTTAAGAGGTAATTGGAAAAATATAGGATAAGTACTGATGAAACATTATAAATCACATTTTCAAATCTTCAAGTAGTTTTCCTTGTTTAGACAATGCTAAATCTGCAAAATGTAAACTTTAAAAGAATATTGCAAGCAACTTATTTATGTAGAAATTAGAAATTTCGGCGGTAGAGTGTTCAAGAGATATTACACTAACAGCAACGAGTAGCAACTTCTTTTGAAATAACTAATCTATCAGATTGTTTGGAAAAAATAATTGAAGGGTAAAGATCAAACAGGAACACTTTTCTATTTGCATAAAATTATTCTCTAGCACTTTCTCGTCTACATTATTTTTAATGGGATTTTCAATAGGATTACTTGCATTGCGCATATAATATAAGTGATTTGTTTCCTGTTTTAAAAAAAAAATTCTAAAGTTCCATACCAACTGCCTAATGTGTTCCATATTATTTGTTGCACTAAAACTTAATGTCATGACAGGATGGGAAACATATAAATGTAATGCAGTGCGGCATTATTTGAACCATCTCAACTTTTCAATTGCATAAATGTGTATAAATTTATTTCAATATTTTTCAGTTTCAGATATTCAGCATAGGTAATCAGGAAAACATACTGCTTACATTAGAGAAAACAGTAATTAAATAATGCACGATAATAATTAAAATTAGCATACCCAAACATTGCTCATATACGATATTATGGAATGTATTGTCTTCTGTTTCGTTCCATTGGGTAAACATCGATCTCATGATCATCAAGTGGAACAGCTAAGGTTAAAAAATTTGACTTTATGCTCAGCAGTGTAGTTAAAGGAGGGGGGGGGATCGCCCAAAAATGTATACGTTTCAAATTTTATGTGCAGTTTTTGTATTTTTACATTTTTTAGCTACTCCTAGAAAAAAATTCTACTCCCAAACATATTTCCAAAACTTCATGTTTGGTTACAAAAGAAAAACTTGCTTAACGTTAAAGATTGATATACACAGATCATTCCATCAATCAATGCACTATCATGTGCGTTACTGTTAGTGTAGGGGTTCTCAACGTGGGGTACGCGGTAAAATTTTTGGGGTACGCCGTGAGAGTTCAAAAGTCCTAAATATACTGTATGTTATATATATGTTATTTTATTCCCACTGTTATACTATAACTATAGTTTTATCTATCTATACAAGGAATATGCCAGTTACAAACACGTTTCCAGGGGGTACATGAAGCATATAAGGTTAAGAACCACTGTATTAGTGTAATATCTCCAAATATGCTCAACTTCTTTACCAATGGCTGCTGACAGAATTCAAATGGCTACTGACAAATGACGTTGCTAGAACAGCTTTTGTCCTGCTGTTCTAGCAACGTCATTTGTCAGCAGCCATTTGATTGGCTCTTGGGCGCGGCGAAAATAGAAATAGAACCTATTTCAACTGCGGTCGTGCGGCTGTTAGTGAAACGAAAATGACGTTTGACTACCGACTCCAGAAGATGCGCAGTCTTCGAAAACTCGTCCAGTGACTGCGTTTGCGGTGCGGTAGCGTGAAGGCACCATAAGAGTTGACGTAAAAACCTTTTATTCGTGCCAGAAAAACAGATTTCAGAACAAAGTAGCTATGATTTGATTAATATGTAATGCAAATAACTAATGGTGAACATAAGTTATAAAATGAAAATCATTTTTTTATTAAGATAAACAAAATAGTGTATTGAAAATTGATACAAAATAATTGTTGTACTGGGATATCTTACGTTAAAACTAGTGCACCTATGTTCTTCTCATAAATGGAAGTATCATACTACATGATCAGTGTTTAAAAATGTTTAAAAAAATAGTGTAAATGAGAAGAGTAAAGGAAAAATTTAAAGAATTTTTTATATTACTGTATGGATACCAATAAAAAACAGCTCATCCAAGTTTCAGTGATCATAAAACAATGTTTCCTTTAAAATTCTAATAAACATAAAAAAAAAATGATTAATTAAATATAAAAACGTTCTGACATAAATTTATTTTCGTAAGTTTAATACGTCTATTCGAAAAGTAGTATTACATTTATATAATATTTTTATAATTTTTCTATCATATTATACTGTATAATATATAGAAGCACTAGTTTCCCAGACTAGTCGAACTAGAAATGTTTGAAAAACCTTGCTTCACTGCTACTGCATAGTTCATCTTACCTCAAAGCTAGGGGGTGGGGGTGGCTCAGTCGGTAGCGCGCCAGGCTCGTAATCTGTAGTTCCCAGGTTCGAGTCCCAGCTGGGTCAGCGTTGAGATTTATCTCCGCAAAATTCCCCGCCCTACCCACGGTCAGTAGGGGACACCGATGTGTTTGGAAAGGCCGCCGTCCGTCGAATGGGACGTTAAGCCGTGGCCCCGTGTGCGGGAGAGCCATACCCTGTGCACGTTAAAGAACATGCTGGATGGTCTTGACGGGAGGCTACCATCTGTCTCACAACAGCTGTTCCAGTGGGTCCCCTCCCCCAACATTCTCTGAGCCTACGGGGTCCATGTGACCTGGCCATTTAGACCATGGTGTGCAAAAAAGTGCCGCTCAAAGGTAAAACAACCCAACTCTCAAAGCTAGTAGATGTTTCTCTTATGAACGCTACTTTGCTGACAGCTTCGTAACATTGCATATGTTTCATAACTTTCTCACTAACTCTAGAGACAAACTCTTGGCTCTATGATTGGTTGCCACCATTTATTATTGATAATGTCATTTAGGATACAAGAAACATAAATGGGTTATCAAAGACAGATGTAATCATTTAAGCTACTTTTTGGAAAGCGAAGCGAATTATTCCTTTTTCCTTTAGTTTCCTATGTCCAGCTTTCACATTACAAATTAATTCTGATTATTTTATGTCATATTGCTCTCCAGACGAATGTATTCATACCCTTTCGCGTTCATATATCTCTAAACCTAACTGAACCTATGCACATTTGTTAATGTGATTTATAACTTTTGACTGCATTTTATCGTTTTAATCATTATCGTAATAACTAGAGATAATTTTATTACTGTTATAGTCATAATAGAAAACATGCAAAACCATATTTTATGGACAAAGTACTGTTATCCATTAATACAAGAATTTGTCAAGGCGAATTGTTGTATTAATAGTACACTATGAATAGCACGCTAGAAAAAAAAAAGTGCACTATGAAAAATATATCTTGTTATACTCCTATATTTCACTTACATCAAGTTTATATTAAATCTGTCTTTCGATAAATTTAATATGGTTTCGTTTAACTGCGATTTTTAAAGAAACAAATTAACGACATTAAGCGTATTGCAATACATTCAAATACATGAAAAGTTTTGAAAGTGTAAGAGAAGCATATGAAATTTCAGGAAATTTGAAACTTAAAAGTTGTATAAGTAAGTATTAAAACACTTGAAAGCGAAATGCAGGCAGTGTTCTGATTCAAATTTTTTAACGACGTATCTATATAAATGTTATTTTTTTATATCATATCACGTAGACAAGTACGATGTTTCGTAAAAGACAACCTGATTTTTGGGGGTTGGAGGACGAGACCCTCCCTTGGTACGTACCTTTGTCAGAGATAAGACTATCCAAATCTGGCATAACAGTGACAGCGAAAATATTTCGCATCTTCCACACTGCGTTTTTATAGAATTCAGCATTGGAAGGAGAAATTGTGCTAAATTTATAATAATAATATTGTCTTTATTCACGAGCGCACATAATCACAACTATGTAAAATTTAGGAATTATACATAATTCTTTCATATACAAATTATGGCATGGCCAGATTAGCCAAAATATTTGGAAGTATGGGAGTTTTCATAAATTGTGTTAACATTTATATTAATACCATTTAATGAAGAATTATATAAACAAATTATCCTTTTAGCAGCTGCTTGCCACAGAAATCTGACAGGAGCCTGCCAGTATAAATCGTCATAGTGATAGTCAGTAAGGAAAGCGAGACCTCAGAAGAAAGACAACGCAAGAAAGATATCACCCATATCTATTATAAGGAGTTTGAACCCAGATGCATAAGATCAGTAGCCATGCAGATTAACCACTCGGCCATTGAGACGCCAATAAACAAATTCTTTCTTAAAAATAGATATCCTAAATGAAGGGAGATTATACTATGTCCCACCTTCGTTACTACACATATATATATATGATGCTAATATTATAATAATATTTAAAAAGTATAGAACTATTTTCACTCAACGATTCGGAAACATCAAATATCGGAACGGCGTTCGGTTCAATGATTCGGAAACATCGAGTATCAGAACAGAGTTTCCATTTAGTTCAGCACTGCTCTTGATAATTTCCTCTCTTACGAAAAATGTCACGCTTCGCCATTGCCAAATTTCCATATATCTTATATAATAATATGGTATTCCAGGGGTACGAGTTGAGTTACGGTGCTGATTAGAGGTGTCTGTTAGAGCTCCCGAGGATTGGGTTGTTTCAGCTCTGAGCGGCACTATTTTCCACACCATGGGCTAAATGGCCAGGTCACAAGGACCCCAAAAGCTCAGAGAACGTTGGGGGAGGGGACCCACTGGAACAGCTGTTGGGAGACAGATGGTGGTCTCCCGTCAAGGTCATCCAGCGTGTTCTTTAACGTGCACAGGGGTATGGCTTAAGGTCCCATCCAACGGATGACAACATTTCCAAGCCCATCGGTGTCCCCTACTGACTGTGGGCAGGGCGGGGAATTTTGCGCAGATAAATCTCAATGCTGACCCAGCTGGGACTCGAACCTGGGAAATACAGATTACGAGCCTGGCGCGCTACCGTCGAAGCCATCCCCTCCCCTTCCGGAGGGTGTGACTGGATGAGACTAGAAGTGAGTCTTTCTTTCTTCATCACCATTTTTGGTAGCTGACAGGAGAGTCTTTCTGAAGACGTTTCATCATGGGAGACGTCATGTCATGTCTCTCTAATTTATTTATTTTTATTTATTATTGTATTTATATTGTATTTTTGTTGTTGTAAATATATATACAGTATATGAAATTAAGTGTATTGTGGAAGTGCTGATGTGGGAATGTGACTCATGAGCTGTTGTTCGAATCTGAGCTGGCTGACTTGCTTATGCTCAGCGAACGAAAATCACTTTTACGAATTTTACGGCTAGCCTCTTGAGCAAGTACTAGGAGACAAACGGCAATAATGAACAACAGTCTCAGCGTCGCTGTCAAACTGGAAGGACGTTTGAACACGTGTCAAAGGGACGCCGCTCTTGCTCAAAAATAAAACCCTTAAGAAGAGGGTTCGGTTCTGTGTGAACCAAGATACGGTTCTGTGTGAACCAGGGTTCAGTTCTGTGCGAATTGATATACTGTTCTGTGTGAACCAGGTTGTAGACAAGGATTGAATATCCTTTGCCGAGTTTGAGGTCGGTAAAGAGAGAATCTGCAAAGCACAGATCCCCACCTCATTGCATGATTGTTTGCAGCAGCAAAGGCCCACGGAATCTAGCACATTCCCAGGACGTAATTGTATATAAATGTAAATAAACTGTGTCGTCCATATACTACTCTCGTGCTTGAATTGTTGGACACTTTTCTATACATCACTTGGTGCAGCCAAGTCCGAGGCATATGTCGGTACTGGTGTAACAATCCACGAAACTGTGATTTCACCTAAGTAATGCCGAATGTAATTAAGGATCCTCTACTATAGAGTGGTTAATCGTTTGTCGTCTGTCCCAACACGACATATGGCGCAGTTCAGCAGCATACGTAGTCATACGTGATCTGACAAAGAAATTAAAATCTGCGTCGTTCGTAGTCATACGTGATCGTTCGTAGTCATCGGTGCCCACCACAACGACGAGATTGCAGCGAGTTTTTCACTTTTGCCGTGCAGGAATAAATTTCATTGATATTATGAAGAAAACGTTTGAAAACACTTTCACATGCTGTCCAAATAACACACGAAAATCCATAAGTCACTTACGATTGTGGCACTCAATAGTTATAACCATGCCTTCCCATGCCTCCTAGCCTGGGAAGAAGAGGAACCAAAAATCAACGAAAATAAAATCGAAATTACCAAGATAGGAGGGGAGGAGGGGAGGAGGTGGTTCAGTCGGTAGTGTGTCAGGCTCGTAATTGTTGTTCCAAGGTTGGAGTTCCAGCTGGGTCAGTATTGAGATTTACTCCACAAAACCCTCGCCCCTCCCATGGTCAGTAGGAACACCGATATTGCTTAGAAAGGCCTCCGTCCGTCGAATGGGACGTTAAGCGGTGGACCCATGTTCGGGAGAGCCTTTCCCTGCGTACGATAAAGAACAAGTTTGATGGCCTTGACGAGTGACTACCATCTGTCTCCCAACAGCTGTTCCAGTGGGTCCCTCTCCCAACCTTCTCTGAGCCTCCGGGGTCCATGTGACCTGGGCCATTTACTTTATTGTATGCAAAAAAGTGCCGGTCAGAGGTAAACAACTCAATCTCGATAGGACGCATTATCAAGACGGTAATTGTTTTAAAATTACCGTTCATCAGAAATACAGAAATTACTAAAAAAGCTTGAAGATTATGGTAAAATTCTTTCAATTACAGACGAAATTTATTATGAAAACAAAAATATCCCATATATAAACACCTGCTCAAGAATAGTCAAAATTAAACAGAAGGAAGATATCTCGAATTGATTCGAATTGGGACTTTAGACTTGGTGGAGTAATATGTGTCTGCAAACGATGAAAAGATAAGTTCACATCGCAGCTAAGTGCCCAGTTGGTGTAGGAAAATATCCCAGCAAGGAAGCACTTCTTTCGCTGAAGTTATCCAAGAAGCACTCAACGAGACTGATAAGCCACAAAAGGGAAAAAAAAAAACAGAAAAGCCTGGAAAATTACAAACAAGTAGAAGAAAAAAATAAGAATAACACAGAAATAAAAATGCTTCGACTATACTTGACTGTTCGCCTGGCATACTGCAAATTGTGTTACACGAAGAATTAGATGACGATAATTGAACCGTAAATTCGGAAGCAGAAGAAGAACCGTATATGAAGAAAATATTGGTTAATTCTCAATAACCTCATAAGAGAAAAATCTCTTATTAATAATTCTGAAATTAAAATTATCTCATTTGACGATTGCCTGGAGGACTTTCTCATTCATATTTGGGAAAATCCGCCGAGGGAATCTCGGTTCAGACGTCAAAAACATGAAAATAGCACAAGATAATATCGATCGCAATTGGAAAACCAGGAAAATTCAATTCCAAAAAATCAATTTCTTTTTAACTTTTCAAACAGAGAAAATAATGCCAGGAAACTTGGAAATAATATTGGTAATACACTTGACTTTGCGAAAGACTGCAGAATGATTTGTAGCCTCCTGTTTTGAGGTGTTCTGGCTTTTTTTCTTTTTGCTTTTCCCTTTGCCACTGCTAGACAGGTTGGTATTTCTCTAAAAAATTCCCTTACAAAAATCTTTTTTTTTTTTTCTGCTGATTTTTTTTCTACTGTCCTCCTTGCCGGCGTTCCGCCTTTCTGCCTCTTCGATAGCGTTACGTATCCGTTACGTTGCGTGGTGACGGCACTATGTATCGTGACGGACGCGTTACGTCAAAACATGTTTTTCCTCCATTTTTCGACAATTGGCCAAGATATTCCACTCATTTTTACTCTTGAACAGGAACAGGGGCATAATAAGCCTAAAATTTCCTTTATGTGCTGCTACATTCATCCAATCTCTTAGTGCGTAACGGAGTCCGTTGTCACAGAAGAAATGAGATACTTTAGCTGATGTCATGCTGTACGAGGCTCAATCTGTAGCTTCCCCTAAATATTAACTTTTAAAATTATAGGTAAGTAAAAATTCAGTA
The DNA here is from genome assembly GCA_038380435.1 of Ryuthela nishihirai. Taxonomy (NCBI): domain Eukaryota; kingdom Metazoa; phylum Arthropoda; class Arachnida; order Araneae; family Heptathelidae; genus Ryuthela; species Ryuthela nishihirai. The sequence continues at coordinate 20,689,318 of JAWZYU010000020.1, forward strand.
ATAAAAGTTTTCCCAGCGTTAATTTATAGTTATTCATCTTTAGTCTATCGTCAAAGGAAATTATTAATTAAGTCGAAATGTATTTTACTAGATTATCATAAGCTTAGTTTCTATTGAATGGCGACTTGATTGCACCTCACAGTAAACAGTTCGTAGGTTACGTTCTAATGGTTCTAATCGATTGAATTGTGATAGTGTGCTGTGAAATATTTTCCGGAACAACTGAATTTTGTCATTCGTGTTATGTTAGATTCTAAACTATATTTTCTGTGATGGACAAAAAGATTAACTTCTGATCGCATTCTGTGCAACATTCTAAATTTTAAAGCATTGCATACCCGTTTCACTGTTAAGGGTTTGATGAGTCACTGATCTAGAAGAAGCGAGCGAAGCGAGCCAAAAACGTGGAACCGAAGGACCCTTCTCGAGTTGGCGGCTTAGGCTGTAAGGGCGGAGCCTCTAGGGACGTTGGATTAATACAGGTAGTTCTCGCTATAACGAATTAATTTGGTTCCAGATTATCATTCGTTAAAAGAAAATAAAATGTCGTAAGAAAATTATGTCATGTCGTAAGAAAAATTAGTTATAAAGAGAAAATATTATTTAAAAATTTGAATTTTTTTTTGTTTATCATCAAATATGCATACTTGAAGATGATCAATTCGGATTTTAGATATTTCGCTTTCCACAATTCTTTAAAATGTTGATCTAATATTACTGACAATAAGGAGTTTTCTGCAAAATAATTTCTAGTAATTTAATTTCAGTCTCATTTTGTGATAGAATTATTATGTTAGGGATTGCAGGTCTTTTAATTTGGCTCTCTATTTGCATTAAAAATTGAGTAATAACTATCTTCACTACCGGTGCATGGCCAAAAATATTTTTGGAAAAGGTAAAAATGAAGAAAAAAATAAACGTTAAAATAGAAGAAAAAATTGCGACAATGGTGCAACGGCTTTTATTTACTTCTGGCAAAGTTTATAATTATATGCAATATAATAATTGATGGATGATATACAACTAAATACACAAAAAAATTCGTTCTACATCTTAACTTTCTAAATTTTTTTTCTGACTAAAATTTCATAGCAAGAGGAGACAAGGGCCACTTTCTGAAACGTGTGTCTTTCACATTTCGAAACTTTTGAAAACCATGGAACTTAAATATTAGAAAATTATCGTGAAATACACTACTGTTCATAATTTAAGGAAGATGAACAAAAAGTAAGATATGTGAAAAAATCCTTTGTAGAAATAATTGTATTTCAAAACTAAAGACAAATAGATTCACTTACTTGAGAGTGAATATCCTAATATTCCGACCTCTGACTGTGGTCGTCATCCGAAGAGGTTGCAACTTTGTTGAAAGAAAGTTCCAACAAAGCCGCAACCTCCTCGAATGACGACATCAGTCAAGGGTCGAAAATTAGGATATATACTCACAACTAAGCGAATCTGGGCATTTATCTTAAGTTGCTACGTATATTAATCTACCTTTTTTTAGGATTTAAAGAACGCTTCGGAGATTATTTAATAATATATACGTTAATATTTACATTTAAGTAATGTAACAATACATAGCCTTTTAATTTTAAATAATGAGTCACTTATCTAGAAGCAGCGAGCGAAGCAAGCCAAAAATGTGGGACTAAAGGGCCCTTCTCTACAATATATCAGGACACTTTTCCAACTATAAAATTAAATTTCCAATTATAAAAAACTATAGATCATCGCAGATATTGAAGTTAAATTTTTTTAGTAAGGGTTATGATTATCCCTACAGGCAAATACAGCTTGCACAACGAACTCTCATGCATCTAATAAGGTTATCTAATAATGCAGAGGGCAGAAAATCCCACTCCTCTATAAGAGCATTTCTCAGCTCACGAAGGGTACCTTCAGTGAATTGACGACTTGCAACTGGCCTTCTCAAAGCATCTTATGCATGTTCAGTGGGATTTAGGTCTGGGGACCTCGCTGGCCAATCCATTCTGGATATCTTCACTCTCAAGATATTCCTCCCCTCTCTGAGCTGTATATGGGCGAACGTTATCATCAATAAAATGAGCTCTGACCTAATGACACGTATAAAAATTCTCACATCCTGCTCTCGGGTCCTTGTCTCTGTATCTTAGGGCAGTTAGATTCCCTCCTGAGAGGACATGCAGGTCAGTACTGATATTGATAGTGATACCTCCCCAGACCAACAAGCCACTTCCACTAAAACAGCCCCTTTCCACGATATTCAGGGAGTGATAATAAGTTCCATGATATCTCCAGATGATTTGGCGCTGCGAATCATTACTTACGTTGTAACGTGATTCATCCGAAAAGAGAACCGTCCCCAACAGTCACTGCTCCAATTGAGGTGCTGGTTGCTCATTCTATGTGTGCCCTCCGATGAGCTGAGGTTATAGTAGTATACATACTAGATATCATCTAGCATATATTCCTATTTCATGAAGTCGTCGGGACAGTTACTATGGACACTGTCCATCCTGTGGCAGCTGATAGCTCTGATGCAAGTTGGTGATCTCACATAATTTATTGGGCCTTGTAGTTAGGGACAACAAACGAACATCTTAAACAGTTGTTGCTGTGGGAATACCCTGTCTCGTTCTTCTAGTGCAGTGGTTCTCAACCTTTTATGCTTCACGTAACCCCTGGAAATGTGTATGTAACTGGCGTACTCCTTGTATAGATAGATAAAATTATAGTTATAACAATGGAAATAAAAAAACACTGACTTTGTTACTAAATCTAGCGATTTTTGAGCTCTCACGGCGTACCCCAAAATTTTATTGCGTACCCCACTTTGAGCACCCATATTCTAGAGGATGTTCAAGTGTCTTGAAAATATCTCCAGAATCTGAAAATTGCACTTTCCGATATATTCATGAATCCGGCAAACTACCTACGTGACTGTCCTGTTCCATCTGTCCAATGGCTCTCCTACTCTCACTGTCATCCAAATCATTCTTCCTTTGCATTTTAACAGAATTGTAATCCGAAACGCTCGATAAAGCCACTTTTAATTCGAAATGAGAAGTTCTCGTTTCTGAAGCTGGTTTTATCGACAGCTTAATTTGCATATCGCAGAATCTTTCGCATTGAAAATGCAAATTTAATAGCCGATAAATGTGAGTTATTTCACGCTAAATATCTCCTGAATCTTTCGATAAATTCTAGGAGGATTTCTTGATATATTTGAAATTTTTTTCAACTTCCTTAAATTATGAACATCAATGTATATGCAAGTGCTGTAGTGAAAGTTATTTGTGAAACAAATATTCATTTTAACAAGATTTAATTAATTGGAATAAAGATTATTCTCGTTACACTCCTCTCGAATCCCTGTGACTGTTCAGCTCCTACCAAAGTACACCTCGTCGAAGGCTGTTTAGCAGTTTATTTGCGATATACACTGAGATGCCACTTTATTAGGTACACCACCCCTCGTCACATAAATGATTCATTCCAACATGTAATACGTCTTGACTGCGATGTGTGGCATACATCAGGCAGACCAGCTCTTCAAGCATCAGAGTTGGATAGAGCGTCAGAATGGACAAAACGAGCAACCTGAGCGACTTTGAACATGTCATGATAGTTGGTGCTAAGTGTGAAGGTTCTAGCATCTCCCAAACGGCCATCCTCCTGTGCTTTTCACCCACAACCATTTCAATGGATTACCAAGAACGGTGCAAAAGCAAAACCTACCAGTGATTGGTGATCCTGTGGACGAAAACAGTTTGTGGATCAGAAGGGCCAAAGGGGACTGGAAAAAATCGTTCAAGCGAACAAATGGACCACAACTTGGCAAATCACAGTAGAATTAAGCATTGGTGTTCAGAAGGTTATCGAATGAACCACGTATCGGACTTTGCCTCGAATGGGATACAACAGCCGCCGACCATGTCGATGTTGTCAGCGAAGAACATGAAAACGGGTCATCAGTGGTCTCAGGCGCATCGACTCTGAACCATTGGGGACTGGAAAAAGATATCCTGGTGGACGATTCAAGGTTGCTTTTGCATCATGCTGATGAAAGGATCAGAATTTTATGCAAGCAACATGAGTCCATGGAGCCATCTTGTCTGGTGTCACAGTACATGCCAGTGATAGCGGTGTGGTGGTGTGGGGAACGTTTTCCTGGAAAAAATTAAGCTCCCTGATACCCATCGAAGGACATCTGAACGCTACAGGCGTATCTAAACATCGTTGCTGACCAAGTTCATCCTTCCATGGCTACAGTTTATCCTCACTCGGATGGAAAGGTTCATCGCAATCTTACACCTGCTCACAAGGCAAGTATCATCACCGAATATTTCCAAGATTATGCCGATGAGTTTTCCTTGCTATATTGGCCTGCACAGACCAGATCTTAACCCTATCCAGCATCTTTTAATTGAAGTGATAAGGGCTGTCCTCAGCGAGAGCTTGCCAGTGTCCAATTTGCAGCAACTGCGTGACACAATCATTTCCACAAGAACAACATTAATTTATAAAGATAGCATCCAGCATTTTGTAAGTTTCATACCCTGACGAATTCGGGTTGTTCTGCAGGCCAAAGGAAGTGCAACATGATACTAAGTTGTTGTACCTAATAAACTGGCATATCAGTGTGGATGATTAGGCAATGTAGCTGTTTACATAAGTGTCTCAGGACACCGTGTACCAGCGAGCAAACATATGTGGGACACATATTCAAGTATCTGAGGTTTTAAACACGCCCTATTGAATGGAGAGCTGCTGCTCCTCCGCATAATACGACTTATCTCCTGAAGCTTGTGTCAAGCGTTTATGCTAATGATCTCTACGTACTCCTGATGTATGTGAACGCAGCACCGTTTTCAGAGTACAGAGAGCAGGCATTTCGCTTGCCTTTATTAACATAAATTCTAAAGGAGCTTAGATGAAAGTGAGTTATAGAATAGTGTTGTGATGAACGTATTTGGAAATAGTGCACGGAAATTCATATTGCATTAAAGAGGACTCTAGAACCTGACAATTGCATTAGGTAGCAGTGATCACTGCGGTGAAAGCGCACGTGCGGGTTTCGAAAGTTCGACATCTCATTTGTTAAATATATACTCTTAATAATCAGGGGAAATATAATATCTAGGAACAGGAATTAAATGCAAACATTTATTTCAAACAGATATTGAATAAAATTTATTCATGAACACATCGTAATTTTTATAGGATATATGTTCTTGATATTTTACAGCATACCTCTATCTAATATTATTGGAAATATTTCGCCCATATTAAGGGAATTATTTCTGACTTTAAACTTTACTAGCTGTCTTTTTTTTAAACCAATCGAGTGGAGGCTTTTTTTAAGGAAATATGGTACTACCCTACACAAAGAATGGAGATAACCTCGATGCTCTATTGGGCTTTTCCTGGTTTCTCATACAAGGTGCAAGCACTAGACAAGGACATGTCCGCTGGTTTGTAGTCAGGTTCGCTTACAACAACACCAGGTATAGGTTAATTCCAGCACTGGATGCACTCTCTTTCAAAGGTATTAAATTGAACAGCGGATCCAACTGAATATCGATCACGTTTCGAAATAAAACCCTCTTTCTCGATTTCCGAGAAATCTGATCAAGATAAAAAAAATTAGCAAAATATTTTCTTTAGCAATGATCCTAAAAAATATTTGGGTGAGGGATTGTTTCAGTCTTTTGGGTTACATTTGGGTGAGGGGGCGCGAGGCTCGTAATCAGATGTTTCCAAGTTTGAGTCTCAACTGTGTTGGGGATGAGATTTATATCTGCTAATCTCCACCGTTCCCTCGATGAGAATGGTTATGACAATGGGCTTGGAACGGCCGTTACCTATCAGATGGGACATTAAGCGTATCTCATTGTGCAGAAGTTTTATATGCTCTATACGTTATGGAACATGCTTTTAATATCGTTAGGAATTAAACGTTCTAACACATTAATATCTGCTAGGTTTAATAACATACTTGTAACATATGACTCCTAAGAGATGCCCAATGTATCCCCTTCCCCATTATTCTCAGAGTCCTTGTGATCTATCTGACTTGGAAGTTTAGCCTATTGTGTGCACAAAAATATCGCTCAGAGGTAAAAAATGAAGCAAGTGAGAAAGACAGATCCAATCTTGCAGAAATGCTTGGAACTTAAAACTAGTTGCAGACATATAAGTAAATTGCTTTGACCGTGCACTACTCGGGTAGAGTTAAATGTCCCTTGCTACAACATCGAACACTAATTCTGTGATAAAAGGTATTTTCTAATGTGTTACGCAGATATAAAATATGAAACTGAAAGGACTACCTCAATAACGCAGTCAGGATTTTCATGGCAGGCTTAAGAATTATTTTGGCCCTCTATCTTGACCACCGAGAGACAAGGCCAAGGAACCCCTTTGCCGGAAGAGCTGTGTCGTCACGAACATTGGTGTTCCGGTCGCCATTTTTGAATAGCTTTAGTTTCGATCGAGTTACGCTGGTGGAGTTGATAAGTATTCTATATTTGTGTTTTCGCGTTTTCAGCTATGCCTAAGTTCATGGATAGTAAAAAAAAATAAATAAATACCCCCTCAAGCAGCTGCTGACCACAGAGGTCTGACAGGAGTCTGTCAGTTTATATGTCACAGTAGAAGGTCTGAGAGGATGGCAGGACCTCAGCAGAAAAACGACACAAACAGCCATGCCTTACCCGGAGCTCGAACTCAGGTCCCGTAACCAAGCGCGCTAACCACTCGGCCACGGGACGGCATATGGATAGTACCAAAGTGTAAATAAAGGAACTTTTGGAATGTGCACAATGTCCAGGATTTCAGTTCCATAAGAATACTTCTCAAAAAGAAGCTTGGATCAATTTCACATTGACAATTCATAGTAAGGTACGTAACACAAGTTCTCACTTTTATTTTCTTGAACTCTATTCTATATATTCAAAGGGTTATCAGGATTTAAACTGAATTCTTACCAGGAAATCGTTACGCTAAGCTAATATGGTCAGTTAATCCAAAGAAAATTTTTGTACTTTTATTATCTAATTTGTTTCACTGTACCAAAACAAAAAATCTTGTTATACGAAATTATTATGGAAATGTTATTTATACTATAAAATAATATCGATTGGTTCCTTCCTCAAAAAGATGATTCCTTCTAATCCTTTATAATTTTTTAAGATTCAAAATTTCAGAGATTTGTAATTTATTAAAATGGTATTTGAAAAATGCTGGTTTGTTTGCAGAGTTCACTATGTCCAAACTTGTTGCAAAACGCACTAAGTCAGTGCTATGTGATTATATATTTTTTTAAATGTTAACTTCAAATTAAATAATTCTGATATTAGTTAATGAATGAAATTTCACAATTTGCAATATTGCACAATTTACAACCCAAAGAAAAAATTGACAATGCATTCTGCCAACAATCCCACAATATATCAAATTAAATAAATAATGTGTTGTCTAGGTATTAAGGCCCCTTGATGTTTAATAAAATAAATATTAAATCTCTTACTTTGATAAAATATTAATGTTATTTGCAAAATCAAACATTATATGTTAAAAATTGTAATAACCAATTTGAATTATTGAATTTACATGCATTTCCGTATCATTATACTTAGTAAATATTTATATGAATAAAATAATCAGTAATTTTTCAGGTTAGTAACCTTGGCTAGCTTAGAGGAAATGCAGTTTAGGGTGCTTGTAACGTAGATGTTACTGGTGCCAATCAATTTTATTAATAATTAAAGTTAATATTTTAATGTTTATGAATTCAAATTAATTGAAGAGCTGACCATTAATTTGCCAGCCAGCATAGAAAAGTGTGTGCATTTATAATTTATATAGTAAGGAAAGTAAAATTTTAAAATATTTGGAATAACCAGAAAATGCATTCACATGAGATCATGTCATAAAAACAAATTGTGAGAAATCGACAGTTAATAAATTTCTTGTCATATGTAAGATTTGTTTCTACATATATCCTTCGTTTCACAGTTTTTTTAAATGAGTAATGCATTCCTATCCATATTCTATTATTTTTGCTACTAAGACGAGAACATTTCAAAAATATAGATTAGAATAGTAAAAATTAATTTTTACAATTAGTTCTAATGTTCCAACATACTAAAATTAAAAATTTCCTGTAGGTATGTGAACTTCGTTTTAAAGCCAGTGAAATTCAGCATGAAAGAAGCATGTGTGGTGAAGTCACAGGGAGAGTAATAACAGCAAAGTTAGAAAAGCCTAGACTCATCAAAGATGCAGTTCCTTCCCAAATGCTGCTAACTAGTATTATGTCTTCTTTTAAAGAAAATCATATGTGTTTCAGTGACAATAATTCTATTAATAGAAAAGCAATGTCTTTTTTCATCAAACCACCTTCATTGAATATTGTGTATCCCCATCCTGTAGACAAAGTTAGACTATTATTTTTCTGAATTGATGCTGTGCACTTGTTGAAATGTATAATAAATAATTGGAATAATTCCAAATTTAGATCAGAGGGTTTAGTTGAAAGGCATGACTTTTCTATAGCAGTATTTTCAACCCTTAGAAAGCTTCATTACATTGGAAACAATAGTTATTAAATATAATTATAATTTGTCTTTGAAAGCCTTGTCACTTTCTAACCTAGAGAAGCAAAATGTTAAGCTGGCTCTTCAAATTTTTAATATATTTGTTGCAGAAGCACTTTTAGAAATAGGTGAAAAACAAATTGAGGTACTGAAGAGTAATTAAGACTGTTAACACATGGTGGGATATAATAAATGTTAAATCTCCTTTTAAAGTAACTTGACTAAACGACATATATAAAATGCCTCTCACAGCATCATCTTTAGATGGAAAGGAATTTATTTTGAAATAAATTATTGGATTGGCTGGATTCATGGCAAAGTGTGGGTTGCGATACAGGTATGCTGACCAAAGAAACACATACTGCTTTAAAATTATCAACACATGCTCTGTTGGAATTAGCTTCATATTGTTGTGAAAAGTTAACTATGGCATACATATTGCCTGGGAAATTCCAAACTGATTGTTTAGAAGATAGATTTAGCAAATACAGGCAACTAGCTGGAGGCAAATATCACATTTCAATAAGGAAGGTATATGAGTGTGAAAATAAATTAAGGATGCATTCAATACTGAAATTAGTGTTATCTACTAAAAGTATGCATCCACATTTCTAGTTATTCTGCCAAACAGAGATGGGAAGCGCTAAAGGAAAATTTAAGTTTTCTTTTCCTTTTAGCATTACTGTTACTGAAAGATGATATTGTGAAAATAGGAGACTACCTACCTGTCTTAACCTATTTTGCTGGTTACTGTGTCTATTCAGTTCTTAAAAAAATGAAATGTGAATCCTGCAAAACATATTTGGTTCTTGATAGCCAGATTCAATTAAATGCATCGCACACTTTAATTAAAAACTTAGATAAATTTGTTATTATGGCCACAACAGAGTGTTATAAATGCTATTGTATGTAATTACAGAGTTGTTAAAAAAACTGTAGTGAATTTCAGCATGAATTTTTAAATTTCCCAAATCAGAGAACTTTAGCCACACTATTGACATTAAATCTATTAAGAGTGTAGAATTAGTGGGATTGTCATGACATGTGTGAAGGTCACTTAGCTGAAAAATATGCAAAATGATATTTTGGGCTTCCAGTAACACATTGTTAAATAATTATTATACGAAGCTAAATGATATGAAAGAACAAACAAGAAAAAAAAACTCACAGCAATTGCTAATTTCTTTTAGGAACTACAATGGTGTTTAACCCAATTATTACATGTAATTTTACAAAAAATACATGGATTGATCTGAACTGAACAATGCTGTATATTTGCATCTTTCACTCATATTTTGTTAACACTTTAATATTCAAAATTAATCTAATGTATTAGGTGTAGGTCTATTTGCTGATATACAAAAAGCAATATGTCATTTATCATTAGTTATATCAACTGAACAACATTGCCATAAAACACTTTAGTACTTTTCATAGCCACAGCTGGGAATCCACATCATGGAGAGGTGTTTTATAGCAATTATATTAGTAGTTGCTGTTGCAACCAAGCACAGAGTACTTTCTGAATTGAGTCATGGTGGTTAGGCCTAACAAAGAACTATCACAAAGCAGCTCACATTACAATTCAATTTTAATAAGTAGTGAAAGTTAAATGTTAATGTAACTTAATTAATAAGGTTAATGTAAACTTAATAAGGTTAAATGTTAATGTAATTCATGTTGTATTCACCTCAAAAACATGTAATTTATGTCTATTAGAAAACTAACAAAATTTTAAAACAGTACCAAACAATAGCCAGCAAGAACAAGAGACATGAAAAGCATCGCGAGAGTGGAGAGCCTCTTTTGATATATCACCGTCATGTGATATCTGGCCTTCTCTGTAGAGAGGGCATATATAAGCAATATGTTCTATTCATTATCAAAGTAACAAGCTGTTGCTTACCTACTTGGCTTGACTGCAATGATCTCACATGTGTATGGGGAATTGATCATGTTTAACCAAATATGAAACCACTGTAAATGAAGTTTGATTGGACAACAAAAGTAATTTATATTATATAACCAATGCACACAGAGATCTGTGAAAAAAATGGTTTTGGAGGGGAGAAAGTAAATTAATCAAATTGCAGCTGAAGGGAATGTCATTCAATTCTATTCAACCAATTTTTTTTACTTCCATATTCCAATTATACCAAAATTCACCAAAATTCAGCAAAAATGCTGAATTTTGGTGAAATTCTATGAAGGGAGGGGAGCTTGCATCCTCTCTCTAAACCACAAATATTTATGCATACACTGTATTACAAATAGCAAATATGTTGAATGAGAAAACTTGCTGGATATAAATTGAAGTTCTCATGCAAACTTCTCTAAATCATTTTTGCAATATTTATTTAATATTTATAGAATTACGAAAGCTGAAACATTTAACTTTCACTACTTATTAAAATTTGCTTCAAAAGCTAAAATACAACTGTTGTAACAAATAGTTCACTATCAAAAATGTACCATAAAATGTATAAATGTTTGTTCAGTTTTCAATTTGGGGGGATACTTAGGAAGTTTGTGACAGTGGCTTGTGCTGCTACATGTTCCAGCTCCTATAACTCTTTAAATGGTAAGTAAATATTGTAGAAAACTGAGAACTAAATTAAATCTTCAATTTGTACCCTATTGACATTGAAGAATTACTGTGAAATTTGTGAAAAGAATGTGAGAAGAATTACTGTGAAAATGTGCTTATTTTGGCAAATTTGAATGTTGCTGCAAGTGTCTGGGTACTCTTTTTATTACAGTGTATAATTTTAGGGTTTAGATTGTTCCTTTTATTTGTGTAATTAAAAGCTTAGCAGTTATCAATTATGTTAAAATTTTACAAGGTGCATTTTTGCTGAATTTTGGTTATTATATTGTCTTGGACATTTTTTCCTAAAGGTCCTTAGCAATCAATAAAACTGAGAAATTTGTTTTCATCACAAAATATGATTAAATTACCATTAAAATATAAATCAAGTAAAATCAAATCTTTAATATATATATATTAAATGAACAGTAATGGTCTGTGAATTGACGCTAAGTTGCTATAGTAAGCTTACAGTATCATTTGTGAAAAAAAATTGTAAAAAAAAAACATTAATCAACTCCAAAAGGTGATCATAATATCTAAATAGCATAATTCCTTACAAATTAAATCCAGAGGATTGACTACTAAGTATTCTATATGAATACATAATTCAGCATCATACTGGATTTAAGAAATTTTGCATTATCTTTTAGGAAATTCCATGTTGTTGATTATATGAAACTTTTTCTTATGTTGGTTGTTAATAGCAAAGATGAGAACTTTGCAGTAAGCTCTGTTTCCATCACTCACAAAATAGGGTTAAAGTGGAATATAATGCTAGTTACATCTTTAACCTTTTTTATATCAGATATATTGTATTTTAGGAAAATTGGTCTGTAAATTCGGTGCTGTGATAAAAAGTTATTTTCTGAATTTTCAAAAATATATCACTGAGATGACTATTAAAACATTCTAAATGAATCCTAAATTACAAAGAATACTGTGTTAACCAGGAATTCAACATTAATTTGTAGAAATTGTATATAGCGGAATTTAGGAATTTTTTTTTGCGAAGGGGAGAGCATATATTAACCAAACAGAATTGAAAACTGTCAAATTTGATCTCTGTAGTGAAATTGATCTCTGTAGTCAGAATGTCAGTTTAGTAAAATGTTAATCTTTAATGTCAGTTTACTAAAATGTTAATCGTAAAATGTTAACTTATTTACGTAAATGACATGACACACAGTAAGAATCTATAAGTAGATACTTTAGGTAATGTAGGGAATTAGCTTTATCATTTATTAAGAAATTTTCAATCAGTTGAATGGAGAAGAATGATTATTACACTTTCTGAATGAAGGAATTATGATTTAAAATTGGGAAATCAACGAAAACCTTTCAAGTAATTGCCTGTTACAGGAATTCAATAGCAGAGTATCACATGAGCCGTCCTGTTGACATGGGACTCATGAATCAGTTAATAAGTTGTTAATATTTTGTTAGATCACTCAACAAATCAATAAATGTTTTGTGTAACTGACCTTCGCTTTCATCAGTGCCATCACTGAATAAGATTGAAGTGTAATTAGAATATGAGTTTATGTAATATTTATATACAATATACAAGTAATAATGTCTGTAAATTAATGATTGAAGTACTCTTTAAATTTATGTATTATTATTATTATTTCTTTAAACATAAATTTTATTAAAAACTACAGCAGCAAAATACGTTTTATGTTGGTCACTATAAATCTAAGTTTTTTACTATGTTCAAAATACACTTATATTTTTCTTAATGATCTATTTATTATACTTATATTATCCTTTATATTTTAAAAAAGCAAAAGTTAAACCTCTCAGGTAACAGCATGATTTCAGCAGTTCTTTCTGTACATAGGAGTATTTAGTAATTGAAGTTAGGAATACTCTGAAATTTAAATTTTAATCAGGACATATATTTTTGAAGTGAAAATGAATGAGAACAGCATTCCGATTTTGAAATGTATATATATATGTGTGTGAAGCACTAGTAAGATTGTTGTCGGAAACTATGCATTTAATCTTATTACCTTCAAATTCTTTTTTGTGAAAATAAATGTTTAGAATAAATCAGAAATTTTTATTACCATTGTCTCTGTTTCATTATTTTATAATGTAGTTTCTTCAATGCATATTAAAAAATCGGTATTGAATAGAAATAGTTTAATGTACTTTAAAAACGCTTATTTGTTTTGAAATCGTAAGTAAAAATTACACAAAAAGAATATACGAAACATCGCAATGCTTCTAAAAGCAATCACATGGCATGATTTAGGTCGATTTCTTAGTCACGGCAAGCACCACTCTAAGTGATGTCATAAATCAGTCCCTTGGCCTTGTCTCTCGGTGGTCACGCCTCTACCCTTCCACCAACTTACATCAGTGCCAAGTTATCTAATAGGGAAAAATTTGGTGTATGGACAATAACCCGCAACAATAATAAAAATTACAATTTGTGTTTGTTGTAAGACAGAGAAAAGATGTCAGAGATTTACTGTACTTTCCTTTTTTTATTAATTAGGTTTAGTTTGGAAAATTTCTCTGCAATTTCACTCAAGTATGTAAAACCGAAGTCAATATTCTTACATGATTAAAAAAATATGAATTAAATTGCAGAAAGTTGCAGATGTTTCAAAACTAGTCTTATCTGCTGTCTCGTGAACAGGACCATAATATTAGATTCTTATACAGATAAGAGATATTCATGGTGATTGAGGGGGGAGGATCTAAACTTTCATCGCCATCAAACTTGTCACTCTTTTAATTATCTGCTCTCCTTTTTCTCTTTTACTGGAATCGTCTCAAAAATTTTAAATGTCAGCCTCCTTAAAAGTGAAGCCCTTCTTGAGAGTGTAGACCCCGCTACTAGGTTAATCCGGAACAGAGGATTTTGGAAGGATCCGTATGAAGAAATTTGCTAATATTTTGCCAATTCAATATAAATAAATAAATATAATAAATACCCCCTCAAGCAGCTGCTTGCAATTCAAACTGATGAACTAATGGTTTCTGAAAAATGAAACTTTCCCAAAAAGGAAGGTTTAACCTTCCAACCACACCTATCTACAAACTGGACTATCTTGATGTAAAGTCAGAATTCCACTCTAAAACCACATGTCTTCAAAGATTGAGAGGTTACTGAACTATTTTTAAATTGAGGCGCTGGGATTTACCTAAATGAAGTCAATATGAAGTGAAGTTAGGAAAGAGCCAAAAATGGGCGAGAAACGAGAAGCGCGACTTTAAACTAAAAATTTGCAACGCATAATTAAATAGGGAAAAGATAAGTAAAGAATAAATCATTGAAATACTGTGCCAGGTAGGACATGGATGTTTGTATTGTCTTTTTGCTGAGGTCCCGCCATCCTCACAGATCTTCTACAATGGCGTATAAATTAACAGGATCCTGTCAGACCTCTGTGGCAAGCACCTACTTGAGGAGGCATTTTTACTTATTAAATAATAGTTATTGAATTTCTTTCTGATATGAGTTTAGTTTAGTAAATTAAATTGACTCATGGTTCTAAGGTATTAAGTATTAGTTAAGCATCAATACTGAATGGAAAACTTTCATTATTAACTTCTATTGACGTCTTCACAGCGTGTCATCCAATAACCGAAAAGAGTAAATGAGTGTGCTATTGATATGTCAGTCAAGTTGTGTTAGGTAATCCATTGAGTAAACTATCTAAATCAATTTATTCGGCAGTTATTGGTTAAATACATCAACTATCCTTGACTAATGCATTTCACTTCGCATGGGTTATTTATAATGATAACATTAGGGATAGATCAACGTCAGTCCCGTCTAGAGATTTTGTAAAGAGCAAACATGTTTCTGCCTGTGTTTGGGAGAGTATGGTTTGCGTTTCGTCCCCTATTTTGTTATAACTCAGATTAAATGGCTTTACCTCTCAAAACTGTAGAGATACAAACCTGGACCCACAAAACGTTTTGCTTAGAAGTTTCTCCAGTGTTGATAGTTTCCTAACTTATAAGCAGAATGTTTATATTTTTTTTTACCAACAGAAAATTTACTTTTTCTATTGGCATTTAAAAAGCTGAAATTTAAGGTGAAATTTTAAAATTGTTTGCACGTTGTCATTTTGTGTAATTACTACATTTTTTTTTTCGTAATCGTAATTTTTACTTGATATTTCTTTTAGAATTGTTTTTACTATCCAAAGCCAATAGAAAATATATATATTTTTTGTTTAATGTTGCATTTGTGAGATGCTCCTCCAATCTGTAAAAAGTTTTCTTCACCGAGTTTTGAAATTTGAAATCGCAATTGTGATCTCAGCTTCAACTGAGGACGAAGTTTCGATCTTTTACCGAAAACTTTGATAATCCGCAACTACTTCATTTGATTCAAGTTTTAATAATTGCAACTTTTTCCTCATTGTTAGCGGGTTAATATCATATTCTTTTGGCGACTGCAAATATTTATTTAGCCTCGAGGAGTTTTCAAATTTAAATTTAAAAATTGCAAATAACAATTGATATTTTATTTCAAAAGTTTACCTCGGTGTCCCAGTGGTATCGAGTTGGCTCCTGATGACAGTGCAGGTGCCGGAATCTATGTTCGAGTCCCGGGAAGTCCATGTAAATGTCTGTATATTGTATGAAAAACTCGAGAAGCCTGATAGAGCTCCTTTGCGTTGTAATATTTGAAAATTAAACTTTCAAGTCAGTGATGCGAATTATCTCTAGCTACTGACTTCATTGGCAATAGACAAAATCAATTTCACTCTAATGATCTAAGACTTATTTGGCCATCATAAAATTATCGTCTAATATATAGAAGATTGCGAGAAATTGATGTCTGCCTGACTGACTGTCCAATTTCAGTTCATTTTGGATCTTCTTTTCATTTTGCAGAAATCTTTCTGAAATTTCAATAATAGTGTATACGTTAGATGAAGAAAGCTCTTCTACAAAAAAGTAAATTTTCCTAGAAAAGTTCAAGAGCTATCCCAATAAAAATTAAAGTTTTCTTCTCATCTTAGTTTCTGAAATTAACTATATACTCAAAGTTATTACAGACTTCTTCAATTGCGTATTTTTGAGGAAGTAGATTTAATAACGTACTGAAGCACCTTCACTGGATGAATTCCAGGAATGACAGGTGAGGAGAACATTGTCTCGCTTATGTGTTTCCAATATCCATGAAGTTGTTTATCCCAACAAAGATTTTTCTCCTTTTCTTTGTGCGATCTCCTTAACGTTGGATATTACTTTCTTCAACATCTACTTCGTTAATTAAATATTACAGTCAACTTATGTTTGAAAAATTATACGGATATTGCAAGTGATATTAATATATTTTACGGCAAAAAATGCAGAATATTTGATATTTTGTCGAACATGCTCTTACGCTGGTGTTAAGAAGGAGTATCAAATTGTTTGTGAGTCGTCAAAGTAAAGATATTGGAAAGAGGAGAAATATAAGTACGAAAGTTTGGATAGTTTTAATTCTAAGCGGTAATTTTTGGCACACAATGGACTAAATGGCCAGGTCACAATGACCCGAAGGGTTCAAAGAAAGTTGAGAGAAGGGGACAGATGAAAACCTCTTATGAAGGTAATACAACGTGCTCTTTAATGTTCAGGGGGTATGGTTTTCCTGCATACGGGACCACGGCTTAACGTCCATTCAACGGATGGCAAATTTTTTACAAACACATCTGTATTATCTTTTCACACTGAGGGAATTTAGAGGAGAAAAATGTCAATGTGGCAGAGTTGGAACCTGAACCTAGGAACTGTAGATTACAATCCTGGCGTTAACATTACATCTAGATGAAAACTACATTTATTACATTAAACCTGTATGATACTACATATGCACGCACATATTTATATGCGCGTGCATGTGTAGTATCATTTTTCAAGTCGCATCACTGACTTGAAAGTTTAATTAGTTATAATGTAGGTGGTATAATTTAATCTCTACATTAAACTATATGAAAATATTTTATATTTTACATTATAACAAAATAATATATGAAATATAAATATGTGCGTGCATTTTATATGAATATAAACAGTAGCTCGCAAGTGGCATACTACTCTCGGGAGTGATATGCCACTTGCAAGTTGCGAGTTTGCAATTGCAATTGGCTTACTGAACGAAAAAAGATTTTTAGTGTGAACTGAAAGGCAACTAATTCGTTTATGAATCTTTAAAAATCTGGGTAGTGTTTGTTGGATTGTTTTACCTCTGAGCAGAACTTTTCGAGCTTAATGGCATAAATGGCCATGTCATAAATAACCAAAACATCAGAGCCGGATAAGGAGAGGGAACCCACCGAATAGATGTTATGGAACAGATGGAAGCCTCCTGTCAAAGTCACCAGTGATTATTTTAAGGTGTACAAGGTATGGCTCTCCTGACAAAGGAGATCTTTAGATATGCATCTTAAGTATCTAACGGCTTGTAGTCTCATCGAACTAAAGTCAGCTTTTCCAAGTCCATTGGTATCTCCTTTTTAACTGAGACCAGGGTAGGGATTATAGAAGATCCATGTTAACGTAGGCGAAGTTAGCATTGTTGATGTTTTACCTCTGAGTGGCACTGTTTTGCACCTAATGAACTAAACTGCGAGTTCACATGGAAGAACCCAAGAACTTGGAGAAGGTTGGAGAAGGGGATTTACCAGGACAGCTGCAAGGAGACAGATTGTAGCTTCCCGTAAAGGCCACCCAGTGAGTTATCTATTGTGTACGGGGTATGAATCTTTTTCACAGGAAACCACGGCTTAATGTCCCATTCGAAGGGCATCTGTCTTTCCAAGGGCATGTGTGACCCCTATCTCATCAAGAGCAAGATGGGGGATAGTAGTGATAAATCTCAATGCTGCCCATGTGGGACTCGAACCTGGGAACCACAGATTGCAAGCCTTGCGCCCTACCGAGATTTCCCCTCCTTACTAAGGTAATCACTACCCCTAGTAAGGTTTTTTCTATTTTTTTCTTAGTAATATTAAATAATTAGAGATATAAGTATTAATATTTATTATTGTTTACATAAAAACGATGTTTATGAAGGAATAAATTTGGTCAAATAGAACTGATTCAAAGATGCAAAAGTATCAAATGATAAAATTATTACAGTAATAAACTGCGCATATAACTATCAAACGAAATAATTAGCATCACTTCCTACAATATAGGATTTAAATTTTCCAAAGTTAAAAACTGAATTGAAATTAATAAAAGGAAAAAGAAATTTTTATAAAAAGTGCAGTTTTCTTGGATATTAGGATCTCTTACAGTGAAGGCGAGAAGGAGTTTAATTAATCTTCGAACTTTAGATCTACTTTTTGTAAAAGTTATTATTTGCTAAAAATGAAAATAATCCGGAAAATTGCTGAAGAAACGCGAAATCTTCGCAGTAATAATCAGCAATTGTAATTATCTGCAACAGTATATTCCGAAACTGTTATGTATCAGTAATATCAGAGACTCATAACTTCTACTCGTTAAGGAACATGCTGGATGGCTTTGACCGGGAGCTTCCAGCAGTCTCTTAATAGCTGTCCAGTGGGTCTTCTTCACCTAACTTTCTCTGAGCCCTTGAGGTCTTGTGATTTGTCCATTTAGTCTATTATGTTTTCAACAAAATCACCGCTCTAAGGTCAAACAACCCAACAACCTCCTGTTTCCGTGATAGGAAAGTAAATGCAATTCATCTGACCTGGAGTCCTTTTTCAATCGTCCGAAATCCATGCTTGATTTAGAGGAACAATTAAAGTTGCAGTTTTCGGATCCGTGACTTTATGAGTGCATGCCACTGTTTGTGTTTAACTTTCATAACTCAAATGATGGAGGTTTCGACTCATTTCCTACTGAAAATCTACCGTGAATGCCCAAGCTGTATTCGCAAATAATAAGTACAACTATTCCCTGCTGTTGGCCTGTAGAGTTTACTTACCTGTAGGTGACGTTCCCAATTCCCATTGGAACTACCAATGCCAAAGGGACCTAAAACTCCTGCCCAAAGTTCAGAGTCAATGCTAACTTTAGCACTGAAGTCACCTAGCACAAGAGAAATATCTCTTTTCTTCATAGAATTGAAAATATGCTGAAGCTGTCTCTAAAACATCTCTAAAACTACTATCTCTAAAACATATCCTTCTCGTCTCTAAAACATATCAGGGTCATGTATGGGGGCGTAACAACAGATGAAATTCAAGTCCTTAGTTTTAGTTTTAAATTTTGCTATTAGAAACCTTTCATTAATACATTCATATCTAGAGGAGCATCAGTGGCGTGTCTGCTGAGAAGCAAGACTACACCTTGGAAATGCTTTCCATCCTCCATCCCTGAAAAGAGTAATTAAAAGTTACTTTTAAGTATCTCAGCTTTACCTGTCTAGCTGGTCTCTTGCAAGCCTAGAATATCTAGGTTACAACACTTTTTTGCATACAATGGGTTAAACTGACATGTCACAAACTGCTGAAGGACTCAAAAAGGTTAACAGGAAAGGGATCAATTGGGCAGCTGTTAGAAGACAGGTGGAGTTGACATCTGATGAGTCATGGCCATCCAGCTTGTTCATTAATATTGTTACGACAGATGAACGTGCTACAGTGAATTTATGATAAACGTGTCATGAACGCTCGCATATGCTTCTGCGTGAGAATTAGTAACCAACGAATTAGAACGAGAAACTATCCAAAAAAAAATAAGAAAGATAGAATGGTTATGTTGGAATTGTGGATATGTGAAAGAAGACATAGTTAGTCTCAGTATATACACGAGAAATGTTTAAAAAGAAGAAGTATTTTATACGGTGAGTGCGCGGGAAGTTGATTAATTTATTAGTGGGGATCGTGTTAGTAAACTAGTAAAGGAAAAGAAGAATTTATAGTCTTGTGCGTAGTGATCAATGTCTGAAAAGAATTGGTTCTGTGAAACCAGTACACTTAGCTGCAGTTTTGGAGTACTTGATGACTACAACTTTAGAAAGAAATCATTTAGTAAATAGTTATTTAGTTTGTTTAGAAACTGGTAAGGATACCCTCGATAGTTTGAATATTTATTTACCAACACGATTTTATTGTTCAATGAAAGATATTAGCCTTGTTTTGTGATTTGGGTGTGAATAGAATTAAAATAATGGATTCTTATGAAAGTTTATTTTTGTATTGTTATAGATTTTCGTGCCGGTTGACTTAAATTGCATAAATAATTTCATACATGCTTTTGTAATAAATTACATTATTTTATAATTATCATTGTAAAATATTTATTTGAACTCACGCTCAGTGCTCATCCATTTTAATTTGTAACAATATATACAGCGCATGGCTCTCTTGCACACGGAGCCACGGCTTTACGTCCCATCCGATGAAAGGTGGAGCTTTTACAGATCACGAGCTCCTCACGTTACCAATTCACCCAACCTCCGCCCATCATAGGATAGGGTGGTCGTAATTCAATGTCACTGAGTGTATATATTACTCATATTATAGTGCTATTGACAGTTAATCTATCTAGAATTAAAATTATGCCTTTGAATTTTTTTCTGCAAATAGCCTTTTTCTTTTCTTTCATCTAACCTTTAAGTAATTGGTTCCATGTATCTTTAGAAAACTATATAAATATTTCTATCAAACACATTTTCTACAATTTTTATAATGACTAGCCGAGTGTGAATTTAAAGTAAAAAATTGATAGAATAATGAATTGATTTAGTTACAAAGATAATGAAATTTACATAAATAACAATTTCAACTTAACACCAATATATCCTCTAGTAGTGCAAAGTGATCCTGATAATTACAATTACAAGACTATTTGATTGATCAAGCACATTTCTTAAACTGATCTTGTTACCGAACACAAAAAGCTTGCTTTTTGTTTTCGGTTACATACAAGAAAAAAAGGTTGCTTTTTCTTTATAGTTTTCCATACTTACCAATTCACTATCTGAAACTATTTATATCTCATTTTAACACCTCTGCACTCTCTGAATAAAATAATTACTTCTAGACAAACGCGCACAAAATTAAATATATCTACTTTAAACTAAGTCCTCCAAATATCAATTGGGGCGCCAGGCTTGTAATCGGCAGTTCCCAGGTTCCAGTCCCAGCTGGGTGAGTGTTGAGATTTATCTCCGCATAATGCGCTGCCCACGGGAGGGACAGCGTGGGTTTGGAGTGGCCTCCGTCCGTCGGATGGGACGTTAAGCCTTGGCCCCTGTACCTAAGAGCCATAGCTCTGCACGTTAAAGAGCACATTGGATTTCCTTAGTGGGAGGCTTCCATCTGTCTTTTAACAACTGTAACTTTCTCTGAGCCCTGGCCATTTAGCCTATTGTGTGCAAAATAATGTGCCGCTCAGAGGTAAACCAACTCAAATATCAATCATTAACTATCACAAAAAGTTGTAAATAAAAAGACTACTACAATTCTTTATTTTTAATTGCTGTCAAAGTTAATTTTTCGGTCCATCAAGTAAGTAACATAATTAGCATTATAGTCTGTGGCATATCTCGAGAGCCATAGACTAGAGAGTCAGTCGATACTTCAATGTTGCATGTTTTTCTTTCGTACTAATATAATTTTGACGCCCAAAACATCAATATCCTAAATGTTCGAATAGTTACTCGGGGTAAAATTTCCAAATTTTGCTTGAATCCGGACATAATATGAGTCCAGGCTACTCTTTAGGCTCTGGCGTTTAATATCATATACTGGATATAAAAATACTATCGGTAAATCAGTTTAATTCTAAAACTTTCGTCGAAAGCCCAGATACTTCTTCTACTAGAATGCGCAAATTATATGTAGCTAAATGGAAAGCGAAGATTTGAGTATTAAAGACACCCTCAAACAGACATTTTCGGAAACTATTTATATCTCATTTTAACACCTCTGCCACTCTCTGAATAAAATAATTACTTCTTATAATACACATACAGTTAAATTCAATGATTTTAACATTTGGTAACTGTACATGTATAAATAATATTTCTAATTAATATATAAATTGTTCTAATTAATATTAAATTAATATTTAAATTAGTACAAATACACATACAGTTAAAGTCAATGAATTAAAATATCGGATAATACCGACTCAATAGGAATGAATATCGCGGAACATTTGAAGGCTCCTGGGGTACGCGAGACAGACTGATGCTCTTCAGGAATGTCCCGCAGATTTCTGGATATCTCACATCCCTATCTGAGATTCAGCCACTATTTAAAACTTCTCTGCAGTTCATTTCAAAACAGGCTACTAATTCTGCCCCCTCGTGTAATGTGGCATATACAGAAATTTTATCGAAACTTTCGTATTCTTCCTCAGAGTTAATAAGCTCCGCATCGTCAACATAAATAATTACCTTTCTAGTTTTAAACAACAGATGGATAATCTTTTCCTATCGGCGGAGAGGATGAAAACTTTCCAGAGTACTTCTGGCCAGAATGTTAGTAACTGTAATCATTGCATAAAACATCTACCCCTCCACTCATCTCATGTCCAGACAGTCAAAATATTCTACATCACTGGAAACAGAGATTTTCGTCCCTCTTCTTAAGCTAGATAAAAATGGCCCCAATTGCCCAAAAGCAAGACTTCCCCTCAGTTCAAAGTGCCTTGAAATTCTTTTGAACAGATCACAATTAAGTAAAAATCTTCGAGCTTTTTTAATGCAGAATCTTCTTAAAGCGGGGTCTTCTTAATCTAAAAAACTTTCGATATTTAATTCAGTAATAATCTTTTTCTTTAGATTGTTTATAAATCATTCCCTTTGATTTTCATTTTCTTCAAAGTTAAGAAGCAGGTGTGATACTGTTTCGTTCGCATTATAACGACCACTGGAGAATTATCGGTAATATTTTTTTTATTAAGTAAAGAATTGATTTTGAGCATTTCCGAGCCTAGTTACACAAATTAGGTACTTCTTGTCATACACTGAGTTAGGTATATATTTTAGTAATCAAAGTAAATTTAAATATTAATTAGAAATGTGCAATATAAACAATTGATTATTTGAAAAAATAGGAAGTAAACCATATTACCTGTTGGTGATATTGTTAAATATAGAAGGAAAACTTTTCGCACTTTTATTCTTCTTTTTCAATTATTAACAGCTGTGAGTAGAGAATACATGTAATATTGTGAGTAAATAAGCATGCACTGCCTCTTAACATGAGCTGGTCGTATGCACGGGAAAAAACACTTGAAAAGGGTATGCACTTGGAAAGTTTCTTCTAGACCAGAGTCTTCAATTACAGTCAGATACATTTCCAATGATTGACTCTTTAGGATAATGCTGAAAACAACTAATAGAGGAGGATTATTCGCCGGTTGGTAACTCAGTGGTCAGAGAACTTAACATGCTATCAGGAGGTCGTGGATTCAGATCCCACCTGACTAATGATAATTTTTCCTCCATTTTTATTCAGTTATTTTTTTACATATTTGTTACGAAAAGGAATACAAAAATTAAATGTTTTATTTTCATAATTGTCTTTATTTTCCATAACGTATTTAATACCAAATAATCACACGAAGCTAAAAAGCTTGTTCGCAGGAATCCAAATATAGTAAACAAAAAGCAGTTGCAATTATATAAAATATACTCAATATTACATTTAAAAGATACCAAAGAGTAAATTGTTTTAAATATTTTTCGGAAGCCATGTCCAGGAAACTTTTTAACGTCTCTAATTATTTTTTTTATTTAATAACTCCTCACAGGGATGCTGTTGAACACAGAGGAAGTTTCATAATTTCCACAATGTTTCCTACAATTGTTCTTAAAAAAGTGGTAATTTGTATTTACCTTTAGATTTATATCTAGTATTTTTATTGTGATTAATCTTGAATTTAACTGTATGTGAACAGTAGGTTTTATCATAAATAGTTAAACCATAGCTTATGACTGATTCTCCAATTGCATGATAAAGCATTCGACAGACATTTAATGATAAAATAGCACGAAGTCTGAACAAAATTGCAGAACAGTATCTTAATCTGCCACAAACATAATTTACATGTTTCTCCACCTTAATAAATCATCAACAATCAGACCTAGATACTTCACTGATAAAACCCTTTCAATAATGTTAATACACTTGCAATTACCTGAAATGTTAGTGTTCACATTTGTTAGGCAACTATAGTGGTTTATTAAAAGAATGGAAATACCGACGGCAACTGGAATACACGCAATGCGCCGTATGCATATCGCAAGGACGACGTCACTGTGATGTGAGGTACATAAAGGAAAGAAGTACAATGTCGGCTATCACGTAGCAGTGCCACAGGCGCAGGTGAAACAGCTGTTGTGGTGCAATTGTCGACAATGTAAGATCTCAGTGGCCTCCAAAAAGGCATGTTCATTGGTTAGCGTCTTGCAGGAGCTTCAGTAACCAGAACGGCGGAAATAATAGGTATAACAAGAGGAACTGTATCGAAGATTATGACTACCTATCAAAAAGGGGCATTACGTTGCCTCCAACCATGCAAATTGTGGACGGCATACGAAGTTATCATAGGCGAATGTTGGCACGGATTGTACAACGGAAGCAGAAGACCGCGGCACCGCGAATAGCAGCAGAGTTGAACACCAGTCGGAATGATCCCGTTTCCGTAATAACTGTTCGTTGGGAACTTCATCGTGCCGGTATTTATGGATGTGCTGCAATCCACAAACCTCTGATTAACAACATCAATGCAACAAAATGTGTAAGATGGTGCAAAGCACATAAAAACTGGGATGCTAAAGACTAGCAATGTGTCATCTGGTCCCATGAATCGTGCTACACATTGTTTCCCACTTCTGATAGAGTGTACGTCTGGTGACCACTGGTAAAGTATACACTGTAGAAGCCATTCCGACTATTAGGCTCCGATTGTGAGGCATGGAGGCGAATCCCTGATGCTATGGGGTGCCATATCATGTCATCCCTTAGAACCATTGGTTATTCTGCAGGATTGTGTCACATCCACAACATACGAATCCATTCTCGGGGACCTCCTGCACCCAATGTTGCGGGCATTGTTCCCTAATGACCGTCCCTGGTTTCAAACGGATAATGCACTCATGCATTGTGCGAAACGTGTCAAGTTGTGGTTTCAGAGCATGAGGATGAGGTGCAGCAGCTACCCTGGCCACCTCAATCTCCAGACCTCAATATTATTGGACATTTGTGGTAATATCTGGAGCGCAAGATCATATCACACTTTCCTCCTCCAGCATCACTGGAAGAGTTGGGCCATATTTTACAGGAAGAATGGTCAAACATTTCATTACCGTATGTGCATGACTTGTATAAGTCTATTCCATATCGAATTGCGTCTGCTCTAAACCCCTGAGATCGCCTACAGCTTATTAATAAAATGTTCTCCGAAAACTGTACGTGTTTCCATGATGTACAGTAGGTTTTATCATAAATAGTTAAACCATAGCTTATGACTGATTCTCCAATTTCATGATAAAGCATTCGACAGACATTTAATGACAAGATAGCAAGTCAAAATTGCAGAACAGTATCTTAATTTGCCACAAACTAGTCTAATAAAAACTAGTCTAGATAAAACCCTGTAAGTGAATGGTGTAAAATTTGATTGGTATCAGGAATTGAGATATTAGGTAGATGGACGTACATGACCTTAAATTTGTTTATTTAAATATATACAATTGTTTTGTAGCCGTATTGAAATCTTTTTGTAGGTTAATATTAACTTTTTCAAAATTTTAATCACTGCTTAATATCACAGTATCATTAGCATATAAATATATAGAGGAGTTGATCTTTAGATTTGTTGATATCATTAATATAGATTAGGAATAGTAATGGTCCCAATATAGAGTTTTTGGGGAGCTCCGTAGCATACTTGTTTGACTTCTCTAATGACATTTCTAATTTTTGTTACAAAAAGTCTATCTTTTAAGTAATTTGAACGAAGTAAAATAAATAACTCCTAATTCCTATGTTATGCAGTTTATTAAGTAAGATCTTATGGTCTAATGTGTCGAATGTCTTTGGGAAATCAAGGAATAATGCTCCCACAATATTGCCCTTGTTTAGGCTTGATTGAATTCATCAGAAAAATGTTCCAGTAAATTTAGTGTTCCTGTGTTTCTTTCGGAGCCTAATTGATTTTTAGTAATAAGCTGGTATTTTTCTAGATAATCCATTAGCACATTAGCAACATGCCGTCCCATTATTTTTTCAATTGCTGGCAATATAAAAATTGGTCTATAATTATCAAACTGCTTCTTTGATCCTGACTTTTAAATTGGTCTAAAAATTCAAGGTTTAAGTTCAATAGCAGTTATGTGGGGTGTATACAAAATAATTAAAAGAATAAACGCAATTGTGCCTCAGGACGTTTGAAAACTGGAAGCAGGCCACAACTGACCACTAGTCTGTCCCACGGTTTGTGCATGATTTCTTTAAACCAGGGTGCACAAATCTTTTTGTCATTGGACCGAATAGAAAAATATATTGTTTACTCTGGGAGTTGAGAGAGGTAGAAGGGTGCAATTAAATGGGCACAAAAAGTTCATTGCATTATGCTTGTTAAATGAATTTATCTGTAAGAATACACATGACAGGTAAAATATAACAAATAAAGTTAAACTTTTTTCGAAAAATTAAATATTAATGTAATATTTATTTTCACTTAAAAACTGAAGATGACATATCGAAGTAGTATGTAAAAGATGTGTTGTTTTACCTCTGAGCGGCACATTTATTTAGAAGGTGGGCTAAATGGCCAGGTCACAAGAACACCGAAGGCTCAGAGAAGGTATCTCACTGGACAGCTATTGGGAGACAGATAGTAACTTCCCATGAAGAACATCTAGTATATTATTTAACGTGCACAGGGTATGGCTCTCCCGCACACAGAACCAGGTCTTAACATCCCATCCGACGGATGGTGGCGTTTCTAAGCTCATCGGTGTCTCCACTGACTGTGGTAGTGAGTTTTACGGAGATAAATCTCAATGCTGGCTTTGACTGGGTCTCGAACCTGGGAACTGCAAATTACATGCATTGTGCGCTACCGACTGAGCCATCACAGCCCCTGTGAAGGATGGGATTGGATTCCAGAAATTAACACTAAAGATGAATGTTCAGTTCGAGTTCAGTGATGTTGAAGCTAATTGTATAATATTATTCAACGTTTTTGTCTTTCTTATTCAAACGCCCTTCATTTTAGTAAAGCCATACTGATATATATATATATGAGCCAATTTTCACGAGGGCCGGAGTTTGCGCACATCTACTTTAAACTATAAAAAAATTCAATTAACTAAACATAGTGGCAATTAACGAAACATAGTGGCCTTAGTTGGCATAGTGGCTATTGGGTTGTTTTAACTCTGAACGGTACTTTTTTGCACACCATGGGCTAAATGGCCAGATCACAAGGACCCCGAAGGCTCAGAGAAGGTTGGGGGAGGGGTCCCACTGGAATAGCTGTTAGAAGACAGATGGTAGCCTCCCGTCAAGTCCATCCAGTGTGTTCTTTAACGTGCACAGGGTATGGCTCTCCCACAAAGGGGGCCACGGCTTAACGTCCATGCGACGAACGGCGGCTTTTCCAAGCCCATCGGTGTCCCCTACTGACCGTGGGCAGGGCGGGGAGTTTTGCGGAGATAAGTCTCAACGCTGACCCAGTTGGAACTCGAACCTGAGAACTGCAGATTACGAGCCTGGCACGCTACTGACTGAGCCACCCCAGCCCCCATAAACATAGTGGCAGCTATGTAGATGGTTTTATTGTGGTACCATCTCCCTATTTAAATAGTCATTTTTACAGAGGCACCGCATCGCTTTATTAGTTGGGGAGTTCTTTCTCGCATTGTAACAATGAAATATCACGAGGCATTCAGTCACTTCCACTTGACGTTCCTTCACACCCCAAAGAATACTTCCTCGTTAAGAAAACACAAGGTATTACTACTGAGGAAACTTTCCATGCAAACTAGGAACTCTTCTTCCGATAACTGTGAAACGATCGCACTACTTCGAAACGGGTAAGAAGAGCATGGAAGAATGTAAGCGTGTCTGGCTTCTCACTTCCAAGAATGTTTACCAGCTCAAGAACTGGAAATCGCTCTGTATTATTTCTCCATGCACATCACAATCTATGAAGTCTAGCCCAGATTGTTTCACGAAGAGATACATACTCGAAGCTATGAATAGGACATTAGTATGTGAACTGTCTAGATAAACATTTGGTTGACGAATCGTTCGTAACTGAGTAGAAGAAGCCTAATATCTGACTCTTCACGAGTGCGTGGTTCGAGAAAAGATGTTTCTGCGACTAGGTTGGAAGCTAACACAACGATCAACGATCCCAACTATTTCCCTTTCTGTGACTGTAGTCACATATTGAACTGATTCTATTTTAGGATGTTGATGAAACGCTTCCTTGTTATTTTTTATTCGAAGTAGTGAAGTATGAACATCTGTTTTTTTTATCTTTTGTTACTTTTAGAGTGTTCCCCGTAAATGAATCCCGTACTGCAACCAGCAGTTGAATGAAGCACTATCCATTACAATTCCATCATGCAGTGATACACAGAAGACATGAGGCAAATAGCATCACAGATATTTCCGTATCAGAGGATGGATCCTCCCATTGCCAAAAATATACTGTGGCCAAAGCTTTGGTTTTCTATGTGAAAATTATCATCTAAAATTCTTACACGTGTGAGAAAGCACATATACAACTGTGAGTAGAGAATGCAAACATTCCTAACGGAGGCAATATGTGTTTCGGAATTTTGTATTTATTAGAACGTTTAATGTTTCCTTTAAGGAATTTGTGTATGAAACCCAAGCATCCATAGCACTTTTTTGATACTTTTTCAATTATGTTGTAATTGTTTCCAATACGTCTAATGCCAGACTCGTGAGTAATTTTTATATGTAAAACAATTCACTACATATGGAAACCTGGAAGAGAATTGTTGCTCCTCTGATTTCTAACAGAAGTGTCACATTTTTTTTTAGGTTTTTCCTAAAATTTTCTTTATTGATTTATTTATTGTTCGCAAATTCTTTAAACATTTCTGTTATGATATACAGGCAACGGACAAAAAAAGGAAACATTCTCATCTTATGTCAATGGAGGATAAAATTCGAGGCTCCATAACTGGTTAAATAAATTTTTATGAAAACATATGACTGAAGATAAATATAAGATATCAATTAAACTGCATAAATTTCCATTTTGAACAATATCCAGTATTTGATATATATTTGAATACCAATATCAGTATTTGAAGAGTTATAGAAATTTGAATATTGAATAACAGAGATGTCAATAATAAGAAATAAGCAGAATCCTTAGAAGTTAATTAAAAATTAAAAAAAGTATGATTTCAAAACATTTAATAAAATAAGTGTATGTGTATGTATAAATAAGTGTTGGTCTGTAAATGGTAGCAAGGCATAAACTGGAAGGAGAGCTGTTTACCAATATCCAGTGATGATGCACAGAACAGGTCAGGTTTAGCACCTAATGTCCGACCCTGCCTTCTCGTGGTGCAGGCTATTAGTACCTTTCGAAAGAGATACTTTCTTTTGGAAGGGGACGGAAGGGAAAGGCTGCCAGATCAGTGTGGCCAACTGATCTGGTCATCTATGGCCACATTTTTTTTTTTTTGCCCTGTTGAGGAGTGGTCAACTTTAGAGGAATAAATCTGGTGCTTAGGAATAATCAACTTCACAGGGTCCCTGGTGCTGAGGAGTCTGCTGCTGACGATTATATGACCTGCACAGTATCTGCTGCTGACGATTTATAACCTCTAGACTGGACTGGTTTACGGCTTTGAGCTTGATTACAAATCCTGAATTTGCTGCACTGGTGTAACTCTGTTGAGGGAGAATCTGCCGCTGTGTTTTCTGTTTGCTTGTGGGTGGCCAACCTTAAGTGAACAGAGGCACAGAATAACATATATCAGCTGGTGGATAATCCTAATCGGAAGCCATCGCAGGTATCTGAACATTCACTTAACTAGTTCCGCATCGTCAATCCTAAACAGGAGTAATGTGTCTCAGGCAGGCCACATGGCTCTTGAAAAGGAGGTGCCGAAGTTCTTACAAGTATCGGTGACTTCATCCTTTAGCAGAGAAGGGATAGGTTTTTGCCCCATGCCTATGATCAGGGGGCTGTTTGTTATTGTTGGCTTTTTCTCTCTCAATAAACCTAGTTTCTTTAAATATTCTACTAATCATTTTATCTGTGCAGTTAGGTGGAACAAGAGGACGTTATATAGAGATTATTCTCTTGATGTCCTCACGCAGGAATTCCAGCGTTATAACCTAGATATTCTAGGGTTCCAAAAGACCAGATGGTCAGGTAAAGGTGAGATACTTAAAAATAACTTTAAATTTCTCTTTTCAGACATGGAGGATGGAAAGCATATCCAAGGTGTAGGTGTGCTTCTCAGCAGACACGCCAGTGATGCTCTTCTAGGATATGACTGCATTAATAAAAGATTTCTTATGGCAAAATTTGAAATAAATTTTAAAAAGTTAAATGTTATCTGTTGTCACGCCCCACAGAGAATTCTGACGAGAACGAGAAGAAGTTATCAGCTTGTTTTGCATTCTGTGAAGAAAGGAGATATTTCTCTGTCCTAGGTGACTTCAATGATTGAATTGAATTGAATAAGTTTATTTCACCGAAACATACATATAATGGTAGATAAAATACAGACAAGTTCACAGGTGAAAAAGTAGTACATAATAAGCCGTAGCTTTTGAATAAATGTTTCCTGAAATACACTTAAATTTAAAACAATGCAGGTGACCTTAATTTATACATTTATACGTTTATTTGAGCACATGAATTTTTGTGGTCTGACTCTATCATTGACTTGATAATAAGTGTAGTTTATATTTATATTTAAAAGTTCTATATTGTTCCATTGCAGCAGTATCCTCTGGTATCTCGTCATTCCAAATCTTAATGCCAATCTTAATGCCTTCGTTCTTTCTAAGCAGCAGTAAAGTTCCGAGTAATCTGTCATTTTATTCTTCACTCTGTGAACAAAATTCCCCATAACATACTTGTAAATATTATATATATTTAGTATTCCATTTTTGCCATCAAGTGTTGTACCGGATTTCTGTAATTTAATCTTAGAATATATCTCATAATTCTCTTTTGCAGACAAAATAAACTATTCAAATTGGCTGAACTAGTATCTCCCCAAACACTAATTCCATATATTAAATGTGGGTACACTAATGCATAATATAAATTTATCCAAGTTTGTTGATTTACATATTTTTTAATCCTCCCAATCGATCCAATATTTTTGAAATAGTAGCTCTGAGCTGGTTAATATGATAATTCCAAGTTAAATTAGCATCTACCCAGAGTCCAAGAAATTTTATATATTCACATATTTCAATCTTTTGATCATTCATCAAAATATTTATTTCGTCATAATTCAGTTTTTTATTCTTGTTCTTAAAGACCATACACTTTTTTTAGAAATATTTATAGCTAGTTAATTATATGTGATCCATTTATGCATATTTCCAATTAGAGTATTTGTTTCTTCTACTAAAGTTCTTACATCAGTATGGAAAGAAATGACATTTATATCATCTGCATACATAACTAGTTTAGCAGCTCCCTTTTGTGATTGAATATCATTTATATACAAAAGGAATAATAAAGGTCCCAGCACAGAACCCTGTGGCACTCTCCTATTGAATTTGATTTGTTCAGATATAGTCCTGACTTGTACAAACGCTGGTCTTTGAAATAGGTAGCTTTTAAGACAATTTGTCAGGAGTTTTAGGTCCATTTGGCATTGTTTGTTCCAATGGCAAAGGGGAATGTCTCCTACAGGTAAGTAAACTTAATGGTTTGCAAATAACTAACACATACTACAAACACCGGGGCATTTATATATATATACATGGGTTTCACCTGTTGGGTTGTACAGGAATATGATAGATAATATTATAAATAACAGCAAATGGGCTAGTTCAGTTAGGAATACCAGATCATACACGGGTGCCGAATTTAGATCTGACCATTACCTGGTCAAACTCTTTTGCAACTGAAGCTTAAGAAATGTTGTGCTAAGGTTAAAAAAATAGCTATAACACTGAATGCCTGAAATAACAAGATATAGCCAAAACATACCATGATAGGCAACTTAGTAATTATGACAATCGTGGTTTGCATATTGCTGAAGTTGGGAAAGAGTGGGATCAGTTTAAACAGGCTTTTCTTGAAAGCAACATTATTCTTTTGGGTAAAAGGGAACAGAGGAAACAAATTTATTTGAGTGATAAGGCTATGAAACTTATTTCAAGTGCAGGATTAATATGAATCAACACCCTACTATCCTAACAGAAGGCATTACAACGAGCTTAATAAACGTGTAAAGGATAAGCTAACACTGATAAGAATCTTTGGCTTGATAGCTCAGCTGACAAAGCTGAGGAAGCAGTTACACAGCGTAACAGCAGAGGGTTGTACCAGATTGTTAATGTTTTATGTGGGAAGAAATAAACAGGTACACAGGGAATGAGGGAATAAACGTGGCAAGGTGGTTGAAAGTGAGGATTCTGTAATTATTAAAAGAATTCTTTAATAAACTAACTAAAGATGAACTGCGAGGAGACATTACTGAATCTGTAGCAGTATGGTGTTACAAACTCCCAGTAGTTTATACAGAGATTCCACATTTAAATTCAAAAAATGAAATTTCTAATGAAGCTCTATATCAATTATTCATTAATTTTAAATCTGAAAAATTTAACAATTGTTTGGAAATCTACACAGATGGGTCCTACATAAAAGATTCTGGGTCATCCAGTGCTGCTGTATATATTCCATCACACAACATATCATTAGCATACAAATTGCCTGATTTTACTCAGATATTGCATGCTGAAATTTATGCAATATTTGCCGCACTTAACTGGACATTAGACAATTTAACAAATCAATCAATAGTTATTTTCATTGATTCTAAAAGTGCTATACACACATTAATACAAGACAACACATACACCACATATCCATACTACACACATACACTCCTAAAACTTTATAATGAAAACCTAAATGAAAAAAATAACCATATTCAACTTTGTTGGATACCAGGACACTCTGGATTTAAAGAAAATGAATATGTAGATAACATAGCAAAATCAGCACATGATTATGATAACATCTCGCCAACACACAATTTTTATATACATGTTAAAAAAGAAATAAAACAATTAGAATTCAAAATTTTAGAAAAACATGTTCAATTTCACTCTATCTTCAAACCAAATTTCAGATTTGAACTTTCCAACAAAATTAATACCTTCCTACAATTACCATTTTCCAGACATGAATCCAAAATCATATTTCGGCTAAGAACAGATACAATTCTTTTAAATAAATCAAAATTCTTACTCAAATTCAGTACCTCACCTAAATGTACAAAATGCAATATTACTGAAAATTCCTCACACCTTATTAAATTGTGCAAAATATGACTCACAACGAGAAAAATTCTTTGAAAAACTTAGAAACATAAATATTAACGAATTTACTCTGAACTTAATTTTAAATCACCCTACAATCTCAATTCAAACAAAAATATTTGCCTTCCTATTGGAATTCCTCAAAGAAACAGAGATATGGAATAAATTGTAACACAGAACAACAAAAAAAAAAACCTAATATAAAAAAAAGAAAGAAAAAGAGAAAAAAAATTTTTTTTTCATTAATAAAAATAAGAAAAAAAAACAAATTATTAAAAAAAAAATCTTTAAAAAAAAAATTAAGAAAAAAAAAAATAAAAAAAAAAAATAAAAAAAAATAATAAAAAAAAATTTTTTTTTAAAACAAAGAAAAAAAAAATTATTAACAAAATAACAAAAAAAAATATAATAAAAAAAGAGTTATAAAAAAATTAAAAAAAGCCAAAAAAAATAATAATAATAAAAAAAAAATGTATTTATACCAAAAAAAAAAAGACATAAATCAAAATTAAATAAACAAAAACAAAATAAACAAAAGAATTAAATCCTAAAGTTTGGGAGGAAGATGAAACAAAAAAAAAATCTCTTAAAATCTAGGAGGAAAAAAAAAATACTGAACATCAAGAATTTTCAAAAAAAAAAGGAAAACAAATTCTATGGGAAAGTCTGTGCAAGGAACTCCCAATTTTTGTGAAGTGTAAACTAAACTAAACTAAATCTGTGATGGCTAGATGGACTGAGCATTTAAGAGATGCTTTAAATAATGTGATTATTTCTATCCCAATTGTTTGTAATAAGAATAGATGCATTACTGGCTTTAATAATGGCCCTGTATCACATTCCGAAGTCACTTTGGCAATCTATAAATTAAAACTGCATAAATCTCCAGGGGTGGATAAAATCACCACTGAAATGCTTAGAGCTGGGAATACTTGTGTTGTCATATGGCTGATGAAATGTTTAATATGTTTTATGATATAGGTGTTGTTCCTTACGATTTTTACTAGAGCTATTATTGTCCCAATGTTTAAAACAGGTGATTGCAGTTCTTGTGGTAATTATAGGGGGATTAGTTTACTTTCTGTTCCAGATAAAGTTCTTAGCATTGTTATATATATATAATAGAATTGAGAATTTGGTTGATGGAAAACTGCGTGATTAGCAGTGTTGATTAAACGGAGTTGTAGGGGGATGTAAAATCAAATATTTTTATTTAGGCAGAATCTTGAGAAATGTTTGAGTTTCAAAAACCTGTGGTTACTAGCTTTAGAGATTTCAAAAATGCTTTTGACTCTGTTGATCGGCATAATTTGTGGTTGCTCGTTAGATCATATGGAATACTTGACACGATAGTTAGTGTAAGAAAGCTCTCTATAATAACACTGAGTCGTGTCTGAGAGTTGGTAAGGTTTGTAGTGATTGGTTTAGCATTGTTAGTGGAATTAGACAAGCATGCATTTTGTACCCATTTCTCTTTAGTTTGATTATTGATTATGTTATGCGAAATTATTTGCAAGGAAAAGAGTTTGGCTTTAAATGGTCTAGAAATTTCGAAATTTCTAATTTAGAATATACAGATGATTTCTCCCTGTTGCTAATGATATTGATGAGATGAATTCTTCCATTAAGGATGTTAATAAGACTTATTGACTTATCATAAAGTAGATTTGGTGATAAACAGAGAAAAAACTAAAATGATGAAAATTGGTCAGGCAGATGGTGGTTCAGTTGCTTTGAATGGCTGCACTCTTGAACAACTGTCTCTGTTTAATTATCTCATGAATTATGTAACAGAAACTGGTGATGTGCGGCTTGAGATTAACAGACGAATAAGGATTTCTGCTGGGACTTTTAATAATTTATGGGGAGTGTGGAAAAATAGGGGTATACACCTACTGACTAAACTTAGGCTGTATAATAGTTTGTTTATTTCTAAGGTTAGTTATGTTAGCGAATCATGGACCCTTTTTAAGCAGGATAACAAAAAATTTGATACCTTTAAATCTAGATGATAGCGCAGCATCTTGGGAATTAGCTTGGTTTGACTTTGTAAGTAATGATGAGGGTAGAAGACGGAGTCATCAATCTCCTTTGAGCAGCATATAGTGCAGAGAAAAACTGCGTTGGTTTGTCCATGTTACTCGAATTCACAGCTGCAGATTGGCAAACAAAATTATGAACAGTGTGCGTAAGGGTTTCAGAAAAAGAGGAACACCTAGGAAGCGATGGGCAGACAATGTCAAAGAGGACTTTGCTACAATTGTCATAGAGGGGCCAAATTAAGCAGCAGTAGCTCAGAACAGACATGTATGGAGAGAAAAATTGTACAGTCTGGTGGGACCCCCGTAGCCCATGGCTGCATGATGTTTTCTTTATGTATGTATGTATGTATGTATGTATGTATGTTTTAGAATTTTGTGAAAATAATCTTTCAATACATTGTCAGTTTTGCACGAGTTTTTTTAAGCTTGACGTTTTGCTGCTTTTAAGTATTCGAGCTTTCATAAGTATTTTAAGTATTCGATCATTATTATTAAGCTCTTTAAATACCCAACAAATATTGTTGAAAAAAAAGAGGTAGATAGATTCGAATGCTCTTTGTATTTATCTAGTCCTATTTTCCTATAAAATCTTACTGTAGAAATTACGGATCTTCGAATTTAACTCTGCATTCAGCAAATTTACTGTAATATGTAAATTTAAGAAAATAAAAATTATTATTTTTATATTATAATTTAATCATTGGAATCAAAAAGAAATTTCGTCTAATTAATTATTATCATTTCCGATTCCATTCACCATTAGATATATATCAATTTCGCTGTAATGTTATCTTTATAATGTTTTATTATCGTTTGCTGCAAATGTTAATTTAATTTTTATATTGATATAGACGAAGCCCTCTGGGATGCAATCATATGTAGGTTATCATCGGAGTGTGGAAACAGAATCTGTGCTTTATTAGAAAAGGGTGTGGTAGGTTACCACTTCATCTTACAATAGCAAGCATATTCTATTGATATTTGCTTCATTGTCTTTGTTTTCTGGTAGATGTTTGTTATGCTGTTTTCGCATTAAAACTAGGTTCCCGAAAAACATTGACAACTGTCTCGCTATATGAAAACAAAAGCGTGTACGTACAAAAAGAATATGTCACAGGCTCATTTTGTTTTGGTCGAATGAAAGTCTGTTATTTTTATTTTCGTAGAATATTGTTTAAACATTATTATTAAGCTTAACATTTTAATTATGAGGAAATAATCTTAATTAAACTGATTCTGTTTGCAACAACTTAATAAACGAAATGCAAATAATTCAACAACAGGTTCACGCGTGCCAGCAAACCTAGTCCGAAATTTAAAATTGCTCTAAATCATAACTTTTCTCATCTCGTGACATTCCAGATTTTTCTAAATTTGTATTCTATTTGGGCATGAGAGACGGCAGAAATATTTTTCTGGGTGGAGTGAAATTTTTCCGAAAGGGCAAGTATATTTGCATCAACTGGGGGGGGGGGGGAAATCAGTGTCTCAAGATAAAAAATTATATCAAGCAATATTATATGAAAATATATATAAATGCAATTGTAAATAAGACATGCATATATCATACCATAATACTACTAAGGATATACCAAAACGAAAAACATAAAGGATTACTGAAACTATACCTAAAAGTTGAAAAATTAAA
Organism: Ryuthela nishihirai; assembly: GCA_038380435.1. NCBI lineage: Eukaryota > Metazoa > Arthropoda > Arachnida > Araneae > Heptathelidae > Ryuthela > Ryuthela nishihirai. Next base: position 20,726,658 of record JAWZYU010000020.1, read on the forward strand.
TACTTCCAACAAAAGAAGGAAAAAAACAGAGGGTCGAATCTAGAAAGGGGGCGGCGGCAAGGGGGACACACACACATACTTTAAAAATGCTAATAAAGGGAATGGAGGCCAAAAATTCATAAACTTCTGTATATTTCACGCATTTCTGATGACATTTTTCAAAAACATCTTAAACGTAGGGGAAAATGTTACACTGCACTGGAAATCCAGTCTAACGCCCCTTTTTTTTTTAATTTTCTGGATCTGGGCTTGTTAACATAAATTAACCTTTGCATAATATTTTTCCAGGAGAAACTCTTTTTGTCCCCCTGCTATATCGTATCTTAAAGTCCGAAAATGGGAAACTTGTTATTGAAAATACATAATAAAATATTTTCATATTATTAAGAAAAAAAAGCAATATTACATTTCGTTAATAAAAGTATGATATTAGTACTATATTTGGTACATCTATATTATTTTTCACGATAATTTAAAATGGATTTGAATTTTACAAGATGAATCACCTTAAGTTGGTAACATACATTTTCCCATTCGAAAAATGAAAAGTTTACTTTTGGTGAATAATGTAGTAATGTGGTAAATGTGTGGTAATCATGTATTTTAAAATCTGTCAGAAAGGTGAGACCTCAGAAGAAAGATAACTAGAGGCATCTCATCCAATGGTGCAGGCCACTGCTTCAGCGCCCTTATCTCCAGGGGGAACAACAAAATAAAATTTGGATGGTTTTATTTTAATTTACAATCACTGATCTTTTTACATGTCATTTTTCAGAGCAGTGAAAATATTCGCAAAAGGAACAGGCGTAATTTTACAATTCCACCATAGAAAAGAACTAACAAAGATCGATTAAGCAGTGGTCTGTCCTGAAAACAGGATTTAAGAAAAATATTTTCCTCACAGTTTCCTCCTAGATATACTACAAAAATTTTGCAATTAATAGATTCTATCTCTAAATTTCTGCAAACCAACAAGTTGACCTTTCAAAATGCTCCCAATTGCTGCACCCTGCATTTAGAATTCTTATAGGAAGCGAGGAATATCTTTAATTAATTCAATGAAAGTGCACAAAAGATGGCATTACTGTGGGGTGTAGAACCAAGATTTCAGACTTCTCCTGTGCCTAAAATCAAACGTTTGGATTGTGAGCTATGGGAGTACCGGAGGCTTAAGAATTAACAGAATGGCTTCATAATCCTGGTATTCAACGTTACTTTCAAAAGAGTCATTATGGAACTAAAAACGTGTTTTACGAGATTAAATGAGATCACTGACAACAATCGATTTGAGATGCAAGGCAACTTGCATCCAGAAACTTTATAAGCAGTAACGTAACTGAAGGGGAGTAAACGAAGCTGCACAGCTATATATCTTTCCAACAGGAATATAAATCCAATTATCGCCTTCATTTGGTGCTCAGCTTCTATCATTTAGGACTGACTAGCTTCAAACTGGAAATAGCAAAGATTTCTACGAAAAGAAAAATGTCTAATTTATTCATTATTCAAAACTACTCTCTTTTTTCAGCTTTTCCAGATGTTCTGTTATTCTTTTTAACGCTACTGCTAACTTAGCAATATTGGAAACCTCATTTCCAAATTAAAATTGATAAAAAATTAACTTGGAAGTAAAATGACAGAAGAAAGGTGATCAAGAATTTTTATTTTTTTAAATGACAGAAGAAAGATAAAACAAGAAACTTATCAAGAGCACGAAAATTAAATATTAAGAATATTGCTAAAACATTTGAAGAAATGAAGTAAGGAAAGTTAGAATTTAGGCCGAGCTAGTAGAATTAAAATATGTTTCATTAAAATTATTTTAATTTGTAAGTATTTAGGAAAATTTTCTAAACGTTTTGCTTAAAAAATCTGTACAACAACAGGTTACCTTCTGTAAAATGTTTGGAGGCTGTGATATAAAGTTTCTCTGAAATTGCATATTCACCTGAAAATGAAATTGAAAATGACCTGTATGAGAGCCAGAGATTTATAAGTGTAAAAAATTGCTGTGGATAGGACGTACTTAGTTTTTCCTTCTGGACAGCCATCATGGAATTCTAGAGTAACTTTTTGATTAAACGTTATTATTAAGCTGTCAACTAGATTATTTTTCTAGAACTCTATTTCAATGTGATTTCTGGAATCCATTATGTGTTGTAAATTGTATTTTTGTCGTGAATATACGATTCTGATTTGCGCATACTGCTCTGTAATTTTTTTTATCGGAAACTAGCAGATTTTAATTCACAGAAATTTGCGTTTAATAAGTTAGTGCGAATTTCTAAACAAATAAAATTTTGATTATGCACCTAAAATATTTATATTATTGATATATATCTTAGAGAAAATCAAAATTATATCAATACTTATTAAACGTATGTGGGCGAATATATTTTAAACACAGATGTGAGTTATTAATGGTTAATCAAGTCAAGAAGCTAAATTCAAAGAAAATCTTTCATTTATACGTTACATATGCAAATGACAATCTTTACAAATCTAGCACGGATTAAATCGCCAATAGGAGCTTAGTTTTCCTATTAACTTCCAAAAAGTGATTCGATGGCGGGGAGCGCGGGTTAAGAAACTTTGCATGACCTGAAGCTGATTATGATACACCTGTGAAGACAATACAAACATCCACGCCTCACCAGGGACCCGAATGCAGGTTCCTTTGATCAGTAGCCGATCACTCTGCCAGTGGGACGGCTCTACATTTGAAATTTGCAAATATAATCTAAGCCAGAAATCTTCAAACTCCAAACATCTATAGAACCCTTGCGACTAAATCTAACATATCATGGAGCCCCTATATAGCAAAAGTATACTTTTGAGGTGCAAAAACGAAATTGAACTTTTCCAACCATAATCTTTTATTTATAAACGTAAAATATTTAGACAAATTTATGCCTGATTATTGTTGTTATTCACACAAATTTATGCCTAATTATTATTTTTATTTATGCAGATTTATGCTTTATTTTATTGACTATTATTACAAACTAATGCCGGATTCTTGGCGTTTGAAGAACATCGGGGTTCCGCGGGAAACAGTTTGAATAAAATTGGATAAACGATCTTGAATTGGAGATTATGGCTTGTTGCAGAAAGTCATAAATTATTATAAACGTTTTCCGTTTTGTCACGTTTTGCGATTATTATTGAATCCAAAACATTATAATGATATGTAAAAATATCCAACCTTTAGAGAATATTTCATGTATCTGCTCTTAATCTAATTTTACAGCCATTATTATTAATAATAATAACGATAAATGATTATTAAGCAATTCCTCTTTTAGAAAAATGTAATTCGCATGTCATACAATTAAAAAAAGTATTAAAATTCATTCTCCCGACGTCTTATTTAATTCACTAAAAATGAACATCAGGTCTCAGATTGGTCCATGAAAGCTATTATTTTAATTGGGTGAAATCTTAGTTTCTCTAACCTCAAGACAATATTAAAAGCAAGCTATATTTTACGTACTTAAACCTTGAAAAAGAATTAAATCGGTTAATTAGGGAAATACATTTCCGTAAAGTCAAAGGTCATGAGCACACTCGATTCTTGGACTGAAACTGCCGTTCTTCTTATAGAATATCTTAATTAGCAGCACGTGCGAAAAGTGAATTTATTACCTTTAAGTCATGACTGTTTTTAGTTTCAAAAGTTGGCTGTGGTCTTCATAGTGATTACAACGTTCATTTTTCTGGAACTCGTGACTTCTAAGAAGTTAATTTTGTATCTCTTAACGTATGAACAAGAGGGAGGAACATGAACCGGAAAGAGAGGAGCCACGACACTCGATTTCCATTGGAATATAGCATCTTTCCCTCTATTTTAGAAGTCCTCAAAGAAATTTCCTGAAAAATGAGGGAAAATATATAAGTGTAACTTTTTTCCCTCTGTCATCCTTAGTGGCATTCTGAAAGGGCCCACGGAGGGAGACATGGTCTCCTTGTCTCCCACCTAGATCAGGCCCTAACGTGATCGTTGGATACGTGTGAGAGCCGAGTAGAGTAATGTCTCAGTCGTGTAATAGAATACATCTATTAATAGAAAATGAATCTGCGACTTCAGCACACCTTGATTTCTCGTTCGTCACTCAGACCCTTATTTGACCTTGAACGTGACAATGGATCTGAAATTCCTCTTGCTTCTGAGTTCTACTGCCTGAAATAGCCCTTCATTACTATTTAGCTTTCCACCCGGTACATCAAAATTCTTACTTTTGACTGCAAAGGTTCCATCGCATTCAAGCATTTGACATCATTTCTGAGATCTACGACTCAAAATATCCCCGAGAACCAATTTTTATACTTATAACACTGGTAGATCTATATTTAACCTTTGACCTGTAAGACCCAGCGCATGCAAAATTTCACATTACTGAGATCTATGATCCAAAACACACCCAGGAACTAATTTTTAGCTCTCTATCACTGGTAGATCTAAATTTGACCTTTGACCTCGTAAGAACTTCAGGATGTGAAATTTTGTAATGTTTCTGATATCTACAACACGAACACAAATTTTCAAATTTCCCCCAGATACTGATTTCCACGTTTCTAACACTCGTAGATCATGGTTTGCCTCTACCTGACATCTATTTGACCTTAAAACACACGTCGGAGGACAAATTTCCGATTTTTCCTCAGATCTAGGCCCCGAATTACCCCTAGATGCAAATTTTCATTGCTGTACAATTTCTGTTTTACAGTTAGAATTAGCGTGATCCTCTGTCAGTCAGTCAGTGAATAGCTCATTACTAGAAATCAAGAGGTGCCTTTGGAATCTCACCTGATTGCTAGTTCGTCAATCCAACTCCTGTCTCGCCTTGAATGCGACACTGGATATGAAAATTCCTCTTATTTCTGAGTTCCACTGCCTGAAATATCACTATTCATCAATTTGTAACTCTTCAGCACCAGAATAGCGATTTGACCTTTGATCTCGGAGGACAGATCGCATCCAAAATTAGAACATCGTAGTTAATAATGTCTCAAATCTATAACTCAAAACACTTCCAGGCACTAAAATGTAAACCTATAACACCTGTACATCTGAATTTGACTTTTAACTTCTTAGAACCCTCCGGACAGGGCCGGATTTGACCTTCTGAGGACCTAAGCTATGACAAGTTAAGAGGTCCTAAGCTACAATAAGTTTAATGGGCCCCAAAAATTTTAAAGTCGAACAATTTTTAAATTTATTATTCTGGTTGAAGGTAACATTAAAAAATAAATATGAAATTGATGTGGTGAAAACATTTTCCTAGTATTGGTATTCAATAAATATTGGATAATGCTGAGATCAATAGTGTTTGTACAACAGATTAATAATTTAAAAATAAAATATATTTTGCGACACAGTAAACTTTAAACTTCCAATTTTTGAGGCCCCTCATTTCGTGAGGTCCTAAGCTGTAGGTTAGTTAGCTTATGCATAAGTCCGGCCCTGCCTCCGGATCCTAAATTTCGTAACATTTCCGACACTTACAGTTTGAAATATCCTCAGGCACCAATTTTCCCGTTTCTATCCCTCGTAGATCAAGGTTTGACCTCTAATTGTCCTCTCTTTGATTTTGAACAACACGTCGCTAGTCAAATTTCCGACGTTTTTTTCCGAGATCTACGACCCGGATTACCCGTAGGTGCAAATTTTCAGAGCTGTACTATTTCTACATAATAGTTAGAATTAGCATGAACCAGTGTCATTCGTCAGTCAGTCGCTCACAATCGTATATATAAATAATAAAAAAAATAAATACCCCCTCAAGCAGCAGCTTGCCACAGAAGTATGACAGGAGCATGTCAGTTTATATGCCGTACTATAAAATCTGTCAGGATGGAAGGACCTCAGCAGAAACACAACAGGAACATCCATGCCTTACCCGGGTCCCTTAGATCAGTAGCATAGGGCGCTAACCACTTGGCCACGGGATACTGTATACATATTAGATAACGTATATTTTTAGCAGTATCCTAAATGGAAATGCCTACTAATTAGTGGTTATTCTTTGCAAAGCTGTGTAGGTCCTGATACCAAAACATGCTTCTGGGTCCCAAATCCGATCTTATAAGGAACATTAATAGAACGCTTTTAAAGCACGTTCCGTTGTTCGCAATGTCATCCCGCTTGTAGCCGGAGACAATTAAAGTATAAATCGTCGAGAGTGGCAAAAATCACAAAGGCAGAAAAAAACTGGCTGATGGATTGACAGGAGGTCGGATTCTTTAACGTATCAAAAAGTGACGTAGTCTTACTCAGAAACACTAAAGGGAAAAGGTACCGTTCCAGATTGAACCAGGATTTGTAGGCACAGACTAGAATATCTTCTTGTCGAGTCTATGTTAAACTGATGGGAGAAAGTCTCCAAGTGGAATTATTAAGTGAGGCATTTCATTCAGATAAGCACAACTAAGGCCCGTAGAATTGAACACATTCCCATAGATCATATACTGTATATCAGTGATTGTTACCAACAGAAAAATAAATGTGTGTATCATCCTCTACATAGGCCTCGGCATTGCCTGTAAAGCGCACCGAACTACGGTGGTAACAGTCCGTGAATATGTGGCCTTACCTACAATCACATATGGAGAGGAATCAAATTAGATTTTAATTAACCAAAAGAAAAAAACCCAGGAGCCCCCCACTTCGGGGTCAAGTAGGTCTCAATTTTTTAATTCTAAGCCAGGGACATGCAACCATTTTTGATAGCAGGCTGCATAAGGAGACTACTCTAAGGTCACAGCTTGAGGTGATTAAAGTCCCGTGATATATGACCAAGTGCAGCTCATGACGACGGTTATGTGTAGGCGTGCTATGTCGCTTAACCAGCCGGCACCTCCCTTTAATCAGAATTTCTGATGACAGGGAGAAGGAAGGACAGCAGAGTATTGCTTACTCTCATGCGTAAACCTCCAGCGCAAAGGAAGGCTACAATCAAGGTCAAATGGCCAATGTGATGCAATCCTTACTCTTGACAATTGTCTGCGCATTTTGTTTTTTTATTTGGGAAGTGGAAATGCCGGTGAAAAAAATTGGAGATCATTTTCCTTGTCCTGGCTGTTACCGTCTAGCAGAAAATTTTATCATTTTTCTGAACTGGATTAAACAATGGCGAGTTTGGATTTCTTGGAGTGTGCTCTCGTAATCTGCTCTTCCCTGGTTCCAATCCCAACCATGTAAACTTTGAGATTTTAACTCCGCTAAACTCCAATCCTGTCTTCGTCACAAAGGGAACAAGGATAACTTGGAAAGGTAGCCATCCGTTGGATGTAACTTAAAGCCAAAACCCTCGGGAAGGAGAACAAAACACTGTGCATATTAGAGAATACGCTAGATGGCCTTGACCGTACAATTCCATCTGTTTCCTAACAGCTGCTCCAGTGTGTACTGTTTGCTTACACAACTCTCTACTTCTGGGGTTCTTGTGATTTGTCATTAAGTTCATTTTGTACACAAAAGGACCTTTCAGATTAGAAACAATTCAACTCACAACTTAGCACACTATCTGATAAACACCGTCATTTTCGAGCCCTTCGATGACCCTTTTCTAATTGATTAGAGAACAAAGGTTGGAAAAGATAATTGAGCCGAAACCAATGGATAGTCGAGCATGGACACATCTTGCAAACCTGATGCGCTACCAAATGCAAAGAGGTTGGGTTGTTTTTACCACCGAGCGACACTTTATTTTTTTCACCCACTCAGCTATATGGTCACATCTCAAGGAACCCAAAGGCTCAGAGAAAGTTGATGGGAAAAGGACACAATGGACAGCTGTTAGGAGACAGCTGGAAGCCTCGCCACGGCCCCCCAATGTGTTCTTTAACGTGCGCAGGATATGACCCTCTCCCGCACCCAAAGCCACAGTTTTATGTCCCATGCAAAGAACGGCGGGTTATCCCTGCCCATCGATATCCCTTTTCTGATCTATGTCATAGTTGGGGGGGGGGGGGGTAGCAGAAATAAATTACAACGGTGGTGCAAGTGGGACATGAATCTGGGAACTACAGATTATAAGCCTGGAGCGCTACAGACTGAGACAACCGGTCCTCAATAAAAAGAAGTGTAAATTTTGTAAACAAATTAGCAGAGATCAATAACAAAATAAAATATATATATATATATCTTCCTATAAGCACCCTAAAAAGTAGAAAATAAATCTAAAGCATATCGATGGTGCAATCAGTCACTGAGTTCGTATTCACTTCCAAGGAAGATAGGGCGCCGGCAATCATGTTGTGTAGGTAAATCGACGCCCTAGCTTCCTTGGAGTGAATACGAATTCAGCGACTAATTGCATCATCGATATGCTTTAAGGTTATTTTCTACTTTTTTAGGGCGCTTATAGAAAAATAGGCATTTTAAACTTTTTTTTAATTTATTGATATTTTTGATTTGTCACTAAAAACAGTTACCTTCAGAAACTTTCATTTAATATATGACTCATAAGCATCAACCACAGTTTTCTTCCCTTTTGGGGTCATGTTTGACGTAGCCCATGGCATTGGAGACGTCAGAATCTTTAAAATATGACTTGATAAAGCCTAACTCCACGAAAATCCTCCCTCCTTTTTTATCAGGGGGTAAAATAGGGGGCTAAATTCGAAATAGTATGCAACGGTCATTACCTGAACTTTCATTTGACACCTAACTCGAAACTGTTCGGAAGACAGAGTAGAACGACTTTCATATTTCCCGTTTTTTAAAAGGGAAGAAAGCATGGGGATTATTTTTTATTGCCCATAACACTTCCCACGTCAGAATTTTCATTTGATATACGACATGTTACTTACGACATTCGCGTTCTGAAGATATAGCGGAATAATATTTTTATATTTCCCCTCTTTTAGGGAGGAAGAAATCATGAGGGGTCAATTTTTCTATAGCATATGACACTCCTAGCGTGTCAAACTTTCATTTGACATATAAATCATTAAGGTTCTCCATCGCGTTCGAAAGATATTATGGAGCAGCATTTTTTGACAAAATGCTATTCCACAATATCCACAAACCGACAAACTGACAAACAGACATACTTAGTGGTGACCCATATTTTTGGTCATTTTGCGCATTCTTGGATATACTTTCTTTAGAAAATAGCACTGCGTACAATTAATAACTCTCCCATGAGCTAAAATATTTCAAATAAATGCATATAATTAGTGTTTCCTTTTAAATGGAAATTCAGACACATTTCTAGACACTACGAAATAAATTTGAAGACAACATATCGTTTTCGTTGGAGACCGGAAGTATTTCTTATTGTTATACAGAAGTCACAAATATTTAATCCCAGAGTATTTCTCGATACTTCTCAGCCTTTGAGAGACCCCAGGTAGCTTTTTCATAACCCAGACTCCACGTAACAGAGGTTTTAACACCCTAGGCATCAACTGCAAATAATAAAAGAAAGAGGGGAATATTTTACACCCCCCTTTTAACGCGGGAGATGCATTCTACGGAGACAGCGTTAAACGGGGTATTCTTTTATTTCCTTGTTTTTTGCATATCTTATCGATCTTTTTTAATCTGTTTTCTTTGTATAATGTATGTTATATTTCAAAAAAAATAAATTACAAATCACATTTTTTATTAAAATTTTGCATAAATACATAGATGTGTACATATATGAACAATGAGCTAATTTCAAAATTTATTTCTTAATAAGGAAAGAATCTAGCCTGCTTTTTTTTCTTCTACGTTTCGTTCATAATATTTGTTTTTAACATTTCATTAAGTAGTCACAACCACGTCAAACAAGATTTTCAAAAGACTTTTACTATAAAAATGGGAAAAAGAATAGCTATAGTGAATCTGCTTTAAACGGGATTATCCGTATTAAAATCTATGCATTATAACGCCTTCTAATAAAGTATATGATATTCAAGAACTGAAGCTTAATTGAAAGAAATATACTTTTAAAATCGTGTTTATTATGCATAGAACGTGTTATGTTAATATTGATTCCATCAAAATATGTAGAAATCTCCGTAAGCGTTGCCTGATGTATTGTATGGGTTCCAGTGTTATTTATTATTCAGTCCCTATTATATATTTCTCTAGGCTTCTAGAATTCGCTTCCTAGCATTAATTTGATCCTTAGGCTATCAATTATACTACATTCTCTTGTGCGAACATTTGTAACAAGAGATGGAACAGGTTGCTTCCCAAATGCGAAAATATTTAAAACGTTCGTTGGTTAATAGACTCTGTCACGCCTTTTACCTAGCAATTCAAACAAAAGACATACAGAGAGTTTAGAGGAAAAAGAAACTGTCTCCGTGTAAGCAAAAGTAGGTAAAGCCTTTCTGGGTTAATGAATTAAACAAACAGCACTTGCGTATACACATCAGTCTGAAGTTCTCTGGCTTCACGGGATCATTAATTTCCGGAGTAACAACCAGGATGGTTAATTACTGACACTACTCGCCAAGGCGCTCTCTCGACCGTAGTATGGAGTTTGGCTTTCAACATGAGAAACTTTGTAGACTTGGATGGCTGAAGCTACCTAGTAATTCTGGCAGCGTCCAAAGCTGGTCTTTTATCTACTCCTACGTTCAACGACTGAATGGACATGTTTGCCAAATTAAGAGAGCAGCACTTTAGCCTCTAGAACCTTTATTTCAAACAGCTCTGTTTCCGTAATTTGCCCAAATACAACTAACATTGCAAAATATGGAGGAAAGCAAAGTGAAATATCTCAAGCATTGCCTTGACTTCAGAGAAATTTAGAAGTGGAGAATTTAAAAGTGTTTAAAATGCACAACCTTATCATCCAGGGACTAGAAACCAGACCATGACACTGCAGTGTCACTCCAAGTAAAAACCAATACACTGCGTCACGAAGTTCTCAATTTGCAATTGTTTGAATTAACAATCAGTTGAATGTATCGAAGAACAACGCTATGAAACATATTTCTCATATTTCTAAATTCGAAATTAATCAGATGATAATGCGCCGAACGTTCCTAGATTCTGATGTTCACTGAGCTTGTATTGATATTTTCCCCATTTATCCCCGTTCTGTAATTAGTTAGTAAAGGAGGACACTAATGGACTTGGATAGGCCCCTGTCTTTCCGAATAGAATTGAAGCCGTGCATCGTGGTGAATAGAGGCATTCTCTGTTTACATTAAAGAACACAGTAAATTTCCTTGACGGGAGATTTCATCTGTGTCCTCTATCCAGGTTCCTATATCAAAAGCCAAACAACCTAACCATTCGGCCTAACCATTCGGCCACCTGTGATGAATAAACAATTTCTTAAAAATAAATTTCATGACCCCCCCCCCCTCCTTTGTTACTATAAGATAATTCATAGTTATACATATATAATATATATATCTTATAATAACAAAGGAAGAGGGTTCATAATATATAATATATGAGTTATAATAACAAAGTAGGAGGGGTTCATAATATATATACGGGTTGAAATATATATATATATATATATACAGGTTGAAATATATATATATATATACAGGTTGAAATATATATATATACAGGTACTGGACTGAAAAATGGAAATAGTGTCATGTTATATCAATAGATAATCACATTCAGATCTCAATAATTTCTTTTGAATATTTAACAGTCTAGAAAAAAACTGATCCAAATTTTAACTAGCATAAAAGTGATTAAAACATCAGTAACGGCTGCAATGCACCCTGCACTATATTCTCTGATCTCTTAACCTGTTTTAAATAAATTTTGGGTAAATTTTTTGTATTCTGTTAAATATATTTCAGCCCTCGTAACTCTTTGAACACTGAACAAATATTGTTTAAAATCGTGATTTACACAGATTGTATTGAGATTAAGACATCTTAGACATAGTTTTCGTTAGAAATCGTATTGAAGAAGTTATTGAGCTCTGAATGTGATTTTCTATCGAGATAACATGGAACTGTTTCCATTTTTCTGTCCAATACCTGTACATATACGGTAAGAAATAAATTTTAATTATTATCTTTTAGTTGAGAGTTCTTTAATTAAAGTTTTTTAATGTACAGTTGGTCATATTTTTCTTTACCCCATTTTCGACTGGACTACAATTCCACAGTGTGGGCTGCACATGTCTCATTAAGCAAAGAGCGAAATCGAGATATTATTCAGAACGCATGACTCAAATCTGGAGTTTGTTATAGAGTCTTTCTGAAAATGATTTCGTTATTTTTTTTTTGGAATGTTAATTTGTACTTTCGTTCTTACTTTCCTGTAATTCTATGTTATTCCCTTTGTTATTCTGTGTTCTACCTCATTTCATCAGTCAAAACAGGTAGATATTTAGATTAAATGAAAGAAAATGGTAAAAAAGAGTTAAATGTTAATGATACTGTGAAGGATAAATGTGAATGGTAAAGCTGATATTTTATGGGTTCAAAATCAAGCAATGATGAAAGATAGAAAGCTTGTTATGTGCATTGTCATATTCTCTGAATTTTTTACTATGTCTTTAAACGGTGAAACAATTTGGATGATCTTCTCACTTACTTTGCGGTGATTAAAGATTTGTTTCAATGGATTTCTTGCACGAATAGCAGAGGAAATTGGGTTTAAGAATTGGCAAGAAGAAAAATCTAAATAAGTTAAATTGCTGCCTTATGTTTCTTGAAAGAGGTACAAGAAAATGTTCCCAATTCTGTTGTTGGGAAGTTCATTCTCTAAGGATTGTATACTTGAAATAAAATTCTGTATACACAATTGCTGCTGAGATAATTAGTAGAGAATTGTATATCTCTGAAATACTGACAATAATTTATAGAAAATCTACAATAAGAAAACATTTTTTTTATCTTTATTGTTTCCCTTCAGTAAATAACGAGGTATAATTATTTATTAAGCCAAGCTTAGCTTAATAAAAAAGGGATTAGAAAAGAATTAGACCAGAGCCTCATTAGCCGTCATCAGCTGAGCTTCTCTTTTGTCTTTTAAGAGGAAGATTGAAAAATGGTCAGCCAATGACGTTGCCCACCCCTCACGAACGTGGACATTGAGGTTGGATTTTGAGAAGCAGACGTCCATGCCTTATCCAGGATTGAAACCGGGCCTTGTTGACGGCTCATCAGACATACGTTAAAAAAACAAAATGTCATGTAAATATAAAACAAATTGCATAAAAAACTATTTTTTGTTAAAATAAACGAAAAGCAAGCAAGTAAAAAATGAAAAACAAATTATATAAAAAACTTTTTATTAAAAAAAAACGAAATATGAAAAAGTAAAAACTCATAAAAAACTTTTTTTTTTGAAAATACAAAAAGAAAAATACAGACAAAAATATTAAAAAAAACAAAATGTCACAGATGTAAAAACTTTTTTATTAAAAAAAACGAAACATGAAAAGGAAAAAAAAACTATTATTTATTAAAAATACAAAAAGAAAAATACAGACAAAAAATTTAAAAACCAAAATGTCACAGATGTGTGATGTCGAGCACGTTTGCAGTGCTGTCAAGAACAAGTTCATTGGATGGAAAAATGGCAGTCTGTGGTCTTCAGTAATAAAAGTCGATTCTGCTCAGGAGTGTCTGATGGTTGTTTAGGCGTCTGAAGGCGACAAAGTGAGCGGCTTCTTCCATCTTGCATCCCCTAGCGACACACAGGGCCCACGCCGGCATCATGGTGTGGGGAGCGATTAGCAATCACTCTCGTACGTATTTGGTGTTTGTACAGGATACACTGAATAGCAATATGTACGTCAGCGACATAGTTCAGCCGGTCGTCCTGCCATATTTGAGTGTAATCCCAAATGCGATATTTTCGCAGGATAACACCCGCCCACACTCCGTCCGGGCAACACAATATGCTCATCAGGCAGTGCTCCAACTCCCTTGGGCAGCACGCTCTCCGGACTTGTCTCCAATCAAGCATGTCTCAGACTGGATCGGATAAAAACTCTTCCACGGACCGTAAAACAAGCAACGACCATCGCTGAATTAGGGGTCCAAGTTGAAAGCGCATGGAATGGGATCCCCCAGCGTGATATCCAACGTTTATACGACCGATTGCATGCCAGACTGCAAGCTTATATTGCTGCTCGAGGAGGTTCAACACCTTATTAAAATGTGCTTTCTGTAAAATGTAAATACTAATTAAAGGGTAAAATAAACATTGAATCCCTTCACATGTGTGATCACTGTCCTTTCTTAACAAGTTGTTTCTACTAAATAAATCTCATAAATTGCTCTTCAATTGTTAATGGTGTTCTTTTTTCAATTCCGCCTGTGTATTTCAATTTCAATTTCTCTTTATATCATTAAAGCGAACATTGCTGAAAATCGAAATTTGAAGATTTTTGAATCAGATTTTCAGTTTATTGAACTGATGTTGATCCATTGAACAAATGTTAGGAGATAGAGAGGGAAATCCTCTCAAGGTCATCCAGTGAATTATTCAACGTGCACAGGGTACGGCTCTCTCCTGCACACTGTTCCACGACTTAACGTCCCATCCGACGGATGGTTTATTTCCAAGCCCAATGATGTCTCCTTTCTCACCGTGAGCAGAATGAGGTTTAGTGAAGAAAATTCTCAATGCTGGCCCAGTTAGGACTCGAACCTGTGAACTTCAGATGAAAGGCCTGGCGTTCTAACCACTGAGCCAGAGTGTAATTTGCCATCCTCTAAGTATGGTAATTATAATTTTGTTACAGACGAATTGAAAAGTTTTTTGTTATTAGGATTCTCATTCAGTTATACGAACAAAATCACTTCGAGTAATGCTGTTTGGTCCTGTGCAGTTATCTAATGAATTTAGTTAATTCTGATAATTATCCCAATAATTCTTATAAGTACCTTGTTAATTCGTCGAAGTATATGCATTTTCTGGTAAGCTTTTCTTTATTTTGGAAGGTGGTGAAAGTTTAGTATGCAGTGTGTCAATCTCTAAGTGTAAGGTACATTTGAGCTCTTCATCAAAGCGATAAAATGAATGGCATTAGAATCATTTGATGTCCTTCACATAGGATATTAAGCATTGGCAAAGCTTTATCCGCCGTACAGTAGATATCTAGTTTGATATAACTAACGACTGCATCGAGTAGTTTTTCTTCCTGGACTTGAGGACTTTGTGACCTCACCATGTACCAAAAAAGGGCAAAGCACTCTTTATCTTTCAAGAGAAAAGTTTCCAGCTGTAAAAAAGCTAACAAAAGCTTCAATAATATTTTTGCTGAAAAAAAATGTGGTTTCGTCCTGAGTTGAATTCTAATCGTCTTCTGAATATATGCCGTATGTTATAATATTATACTATCAGTGACTAGTTCTTTTCAGCTTTCTTTTCATTGGCGGAAATATTAAAAGATTACCTGCTCCGGATCATATAAAAATTCCACGCCCTGCCCACGCTCAGTAGGGGACACCGATGGACTTGGAAAGACCGCCGTTCGTCGGATGGGACATTAAGCCGTGGTTGGTGTGCGGGAGACCCATAGCATGTGCACGTTAAAGAACACGCTGAATGGCCTTGACGGCAAGCTACCACATGTTTCCCAACAGCTGTTCCACTGGGTCCCCTTTGTTATGAACAGATCCCACTCTGTTCATAACTTGAGAGACATATTTCCCCAGAAGAACCACGAACTTCACCAGCACATCGTATGACCTTGGGTCGCTGTCGTTCCAAAGAAGAAGAGGTTGCAGAAGCGCGACCAATTTTTCGTCCCAAGAGAAACGCTTAGGGACATCCATAGATTGCTCCACACTCGTACTTCAAAGGAGCCCGACGCCGCTTCAAGGGGCACGATTCCCTGTGGAACGGCTTGCCAAAGTGCTCGCCATTAGCACCACAAGACACCATAGCACAAAAGACCGCCCCCTGGTGCCCAGGAAGGTCCTAATGGCATCCCGCACTGTTTCTGGGAACAACAATCCCAGGAAAAGAAAAACAAAATTCATGAGAAGAAGTCACAGATGCCATTTTCCCGAAATCCCAGGACCACGTGGGTCGTGCAGATTTTTGGAAGCCCCCCATTGGACCCGAAGCAAGAAACTGGGAACAGAAGACCAAGGTCGACCAATGAAAATATGGGAGGGTCAACAAAGGATCCTCTAAATTTCGATGTTTCGAGAGAACTTTGTCTCTCAGATTCGGAAAAAGAAAACTCAGAGCGTGGAGACGGAGAGATAAGGAAAAGTAAACTAGGAGGAAGTGCTCTCGTGTCGTTCTACTTTTAAGGAAGCGTGCCTAGTCCTCTCCAAGAATGCTCGATTTGCCCTGATAGAGGAGAACAAGCCACCCAGAGATGGTGATTGTGCGCGAGACAAGCTGTCAGCCTCGCAGAATCAACTTTTGAATAAGAGACTCTTCCCGATGATCGGGATGCTATCGGGCTGAACAATTACCTCGCCAAAATACTCTAGTGATCACCTGCTCCTTGCCGATGTATGCTCCCACTCCTTCTTCAAGTGCTGTCGCGCAAAACCTTGATGGTTCCGGCTTCGTCAGAGATTAAAGACACGGTCATGGACAAATATTCTCCGGACTTTCACTTCCTGTTCGTGTGAGGACCACAAATTGCTGTGGACTCGGTCATAATAGGAGGTAGGGAATGACCCCTTCTTTTCTTGTGGTTAAGAAAGTCTCATAAACGCTTAAATCAGTCTGTAGATAAAAAAGATAAAACTAATAAACTAAATAATATTAATATAATATTTAATAAACTAAATAATAAAACTAAATAACAAATATAAGAATCTGCAGTCGTTGCGATCGGACGTTCCTCACAGAGCTCCTGCCAGCAGGGTGTGTCCGCCGCCCTCCCGTGACCGCGACCAGCGTCGGTTGACCTTCTGGGTCGTCATCGGACTAGTCATCATCATCATCATCATCATCCTCAAGCAGCCATGGGCTACGGAGGTCCAACCAGACCTTGCAATTTATTTCTCCAAGCAACTCTATCCTGAGCTACATCTACTACATCTGGCCACTGCACACCAATTCTAACAAGGTCTTGTTTGACATTGTCTGCTAACCGCATTCTAGGTCTCCCCTTCTTTCTGAGGCCTTTAGGCACACTGTTCATAACCCTATTCGGCAATCTATAGTTATTCATACGGGCAACATGGCCAAACCAACGGAGTCTCTCTCTGCACAATATGCTGCTTAAAGGAGGTTGCAAACTCCTATGCCTAATCTCATCATTAGTTACAAAGTTGAACCACCTAATGCCCAAGATACTGCGTAAGCATCTGGAATCAAAAGCATCTAGTTTCCTGTTATCTTGTTTACAAAGTGTCCAGGTTTCACTAACCACTGCCATAACTAACCCTAGAAAGAACCAAACTATTAAACAGTCTAATTTTAGTCTTTAGGTGTATACGCCTATTTCTCCACACTCTCCATAGGTTCTTAAAAGTCCCGGCAACAATCCCTATTCGTCTCTTAATCTCATGCCGCACATCACCATTATCTGTTACATAGCTCCCAAGATAATTAAACTGTGACACCTGCTGAAGACTGCAACCATTCAGATTAACTGAATCACAGCCTGCCTGACCAATTTTCATCACTTTAGTTTTCTCTCTGTTTATAACCAAACCTACTCTACTACCAGTCTCATCAACAGCTCGAATGAAAGAGTTCATCTCATCAACATCATTTGCCAAAAGGGCTAAATCATCAGCATAATCTAAATCAGAAATTTTCGTATCTCCAGCCCATTTAAGACCAAAATCTTTCCCTTGAAGTGAATTTCGCATAACATAATCAATAACCAAGCTAAAGAGAAAAGAAGACAAAATGCACCCTTGTCGAACACCAGAAGTAATGCTAAACCAATTGCTACAAGCCTTACCAACTCTCACACACGACTCAGTGTTATTATAGAGAGCTTTCATAATGTTAACTGACTTGTCTGGTATACCATATGAACTCACAATCTACCACAAATTATGACGATCAACAGAGTCGAAAGCCTTTTTGAAATCAACAAAGCTAGCAACCAAAGGTTTCTGAAACTCTAAACATTTCTCAAGAATCTGCCTAAGTGAAAATATCTGATCCACACATCCCCTACCACTTCTGAATCCACATTGCTCATCACGCAATTGACTGTCAACCAGATTCTTAATTCTATTAAGCACAATCATGGAAAGAACTTTACCTGGAACAGAGAGTAGGCTGATACCCATATAGTTATCACAAGAACTGCGATCACCTTTTTTGAAAATAGGGATAACAATAGCTCTGGCAAAATCCTTAGGAACCATGCCTTTATCATAAAAGATATTCAGAATTTCAGTCATCCAAGTGGTAACCGAAACATTCCCAGCTCTAAGCATTTCCATAGTAATTTCATCTACCCCTGGGGATTTATGAAGTTTAAGTTTAGAAACAGCCAAAATAACTTCAGATTGTGTTATAGGTCCAACATTAAAGCCACCAATGCATCTATCATCATTGCAAACAATGGGAGTAGAACTAACTACATTGTTTAGAACATCACTGAAATGCTCAGCCCACCTAGCCATGACAGAATCCTCCCCTTCTATAACCTTACCTTGTTTATCCTTCAATCCTTGTATGCCTGTCCGTTTTCTACCACACAAAACATTAATTATCTGGTACAGCTCTCTGCTGTTGTGCTGTCTAACTGCTTCGTCGGCTTTGTCAGCCAAACTATCAAGCCAAAGATTCTTATCAGCAGCTAACTGATCCTTTAAAGTTTATTAAGGTCTCTGTAATGCTTTCTATTAGGACTAGTAGGGTATTGATTAAGGTCATTCCTGCAGTTCTTTCTTTCCGACATAAGCTCAAGTGCCTTATCACTCAGATAATTTTGCCTCTTCCGCTCCTTTTTTCCTAAAAGAGTACTGTTAGTGTCCAAAAAAACCTGTTTAAAATGATCCCATTCTTCCTCAACTTCAGTAGTAAGCAAACCATGACTGTCATAATGACTAAGTAACCTATCATGGTAAGCTTTGGCTATAACTGGATCTTTCAGAGCTTCAGTATTAAAGTAAATTTTTTAACACAACACTTTTTAAGTTTAAGTTGCAACACAATTTTAACAAGGTAATGGTCAGATCCAATTTCAGCTCCCCTATATGCCCTGGTATTTCTAACAGAACTAGCCCATTTGCTGTTAATTAATATGTAATCAATCATATTAAGTGCCATAAACTTTATTGCTCCTACGCGTTCTCTCCCCCTTGCTTCAGTCCGTCGTGTTTTACACAGTGTCTTGTGTAGAGTGAGCTGGCTAAAATCAATTAAGCACCAGAACTTTAGGGCCCAATTTGTGCATTTCCCAATAGTGGTTCCAGCCGTTGAACTTGTGAGCCAAAACTCTCTACACAATGAATTCAATGTGTTACAGCTGTGGAGAAACAATTGCTCCTAATGCCGATCATATCCTATGCAGTGGATGCAAAGGGAAACTGCATTTTTGGGTGCTCTGGCACAACGGAGAGAAACTATAAGAAGATGACTCAAGAGAAGAAAAAAACGTGGCTCTGTACTGACTGTAAATTAAGCAGGAAAACAACAGACACGTTTCAGATAAGGAAAACAGGGACAATACGCCTCTAAAGAATAGCACACGTGTGTCACCCTCACCGACATCGAATAACAACAGTGACAATACAGCGTCTGCCTTTCTGAACTTTCAGGTAGAGGATGAGACTTGTAATAGAGAAGTGAAATCCATGTTACTTCGTATCGATACGAAGTTATCCATATTAACCGACATGAAGAACAAAATAGATTCACTGGAAACCACTATGAGCTTCTTGTCAGAAAAGTATGACGTATTACTGAACAAATTTATGGACTCTGAGAAGAACAATAACAAGCTCACAGAACTGTTGACCGAATGCAAAACACAAAACTCTGTGCTCGAGAAAGAGATTCGCGATCTGAAAATGGTGAATAATGATCTAGAACAATACAGCCGAAACAAAAACATTGAAATACACGGAATCTCATTAAGAAAAGAAGAAGATGAAAGTGTTCTGCATGGCTATATATAAAATTTAGCTGATAAGTTAGATATTACGGATTTTCAAACGAAAGATATTGATATGATTCACAGTCTCTGTTCTGGATAAGCAAAGATTACCTTATGTTATGGTAAAATTTAAGAGTAGATCCATTAAAAATAACTGGATTGCTCCGAAAAAAACTAGAATTAACAGTGGTGAGGTTTTTCATGATAGTTCCAATAATTCAATTTACATTAACGAAAATTTGACACAGATGAACAAAGAAATTTATTGGAGATCTAGAGTTTTTGCTAGACAACATAACTATAAATATGTATGGTACAAGAATAACAAAATATTTGTTAAAAAAGTAGATAACGATAAACCGATTAGGATTAATATGTTTGATACTATCGAGGATTTAACTAAAGATTAATTTAAAAGCCGTAAGGTTGAAATTATTCTATCATTTGAATTTTCACTGTATATACAATGCCTCAAAAGCGTCCATACCATCTTTGTCATAAAATATATTTAAAATCTATTGTTATGTTACAAATAAACTCCAAAACTCATCAAAGTACGTCCCATTTCATATTTTATCCAGAAATATTTTATTGCAGAAGAAACTTGATTCACAATCATCACATTTTAATTCTGCACAAGAAGAGACAAAATACGGAGAAATAGTGACAAGGCAGTCGAAGCCTCCACGTTCTTACAGATTTCGAGTTCATAACCTATTTACCAATTTGTTGTGATCTAATAGAACTTTCGAAGCGTCTGCGCATTCTCATCTCACGAAGTTGCCAAAGCCAATAATATTGCTCTAAATCCTTTCATAAAGCATTATTGTGGATTATTCACTTTTTGTTGCTTGTCTTTGCTTGCACTTTCCCATTCCTATTGGATTCCAATAGCATTCAAAGTATATGGCTCATTTGTTTTCCTGCATTCCATCAATTATCGACTTAACTCTAGGTACCAATGTATTTTTTAAGCAACTTTGATCTGTCATGAACAGGATCACATAACTGAGTGCTAATATTACTGGACAAAACACAAAAAGGCTTTGAAATGAAAATAGCCAATCTTTACTAATTTTGAGGTGCTGAACACGAAAATGACAATAAAATTTGTTGATTGGCTCTTGTTTAGGAGAGACAGAGATGGTCATGTATAAATGAATCAGTTCGCATTGACTACACAGATACCCATTTCGCAACACTGTATTTTAAACTCTAGATTGCAACATATTGCGTTGTATTGCATCAGCACGCCTACACACAACCCCCGGAGGTATTGCATCATTGTCTGATGCAATGTAGTTGAGTCATGACATCGCGGCTTTACTATTGCAGACAAAAGATGATGCAATCGTTAGTTGTAAACGACGCCTCTCGTAGGGCGAGCAAGTCTTTAGAGCGACTCCCATTTACCCCTGAGTCATAAGTACAATACTAGTGATCCTTGCAGTTTTAATCCAGCAGTAGTGATGCCTCGTAACTGTGTTAACAGTGCAGATACATTTGTTACATTTGCAGGAATTGACGTTTGCAAGCCAGAAAAGTCCATCACTCCAATAGTGAAAGTGGCGTATAAATTTTATTTTGGTTGCAAGATTGTGGACCAGGACAAGACCTGGGTCTGACACATATGCTGTAGTACGTGTGCAAGAAATCTTCTGAAGTGGCTGAAAGGCAAAAAAGTTGAGATGCCGTTTGCTCTTCCTATGGTTTGGAGAGAGCCAAGCAATCACGCAAATGACAGCTACTTCTGCATGGTTCCTTCTGTTTCTGGAGGCATCACAAGGAAAAAGAAGTGGACAATAGCATACTCGAATATGCAATCTGCTCTCCGACTAGTTCCGCATGGCGAAGGCTTTCCCGTTTCCGAACCTCCAAAACAATTTCCATCGTTTCAGATGATGAGGAGGGAGGCGAAACGACGTCAGGTTCTCGGCAGCCTTCAGTGTATAATGATGATCCATACGTCTGCCACGGTACCTCATCTGCGCCACACATCCTCACCGAAGAAGAAATGAACGATCTTGTTCGCGATCTGGTGCTGTCCAAGGCCAAAGCAGAGTTATTTGGATCAATACTTAAACAATGGAATCTTCTCAAGGAAAATGTCCGAGTAAATTCGTTTCGAACTCGTCATGAGCAGTTTGCTCCTTACTTCAGAAAGGAAGATGACCTTGTATTCTGCTCCGATGTAGATCATCTGATGAATATCTTCAGACTCAAAAATGACCCTCATGAATGGCGATTATTCAAAGACACCTCGAAATTGAGTCTCAAGGCGGTGTTACTGCATAATGGAAATTGACTTCCATCCATTCCGGTCAGACACGCTGTCTGAAAGAAACCTGCGACAATTTAAAACAGCTGTTCTTTTCCCCCTCGACAGGGAACCACCTTGACGTGGTTGGGGGGGTTGTGGCCCAGTGTGGTCGAAGGCTCTGCTGACCGGTTTGGACCCCGGTTGGACAGAGCTAAGACCAATTTGAGGTCGAAGGACTTGCTGACCGGTTTGAAGTCTGGTTGGCAGTCTAAGACCTCCATTAGGTGCTCAGTGGAGCAATTCGGAGCCCTGCTGAACGACTTGGTACCTCTAGTAGGATAGGGCCTTTTTCAAATCTGGGTCCAACTAAGAGTTTCCACCCCAGGAGCCGAGTCAACTCGGATCTATATATCCTTGTTGTGATTAACCAGGGAACAGATTAAATTTAGGTTTTGACCAATGGATGAGCTTTCCTTCTATAGGACTGTTCGCCATAGGGTAGCCAGGGATGAGCTGTATCTATATGGTACAGTCTTGCCTCCGACCGTAGTTAGCGGCGAAAAGGGCATTTCCTGATATTCTGGTAGTGTTGCAGGCGGATCCGGTGGGTCTTGCTTACATATATTTTCTGTTGAACTGTCTTCAATATAGTAAGTATGGCTGGCATCTCTGTTGTGACTTGAAGATCTGTGGATGGGTCTGCAGCTGGGATATACGAAGTACTGCTGTTTCTTTTGTGAATGGTACAGCCGAGCAAAGACTTTGCGATATGTTAAGAGAAACTGGCATCAGAGGAACTGATGAAACAGATGAACAGAGGAACCGACTGAAGGTCGGATAGAAGAATATGGAATCCCCAACACTGGCAGAAATGCACAAAATCCTGCTACCATCCCTACACATCAAACTCGGTGTGATGAAAATCTTCGTAAAAGCCATGGACCGGACTGCATCAGCTTTCAAGTACTTGGCTGGCAAATTCCCTCGACTCAGCGAAGCAAAAATTAAAGAGGGAATTTTTGTGGGTCCTCAGATCCACGTGCTGTTCCGAGACCAGGTGTTTGACAACCTGTTTCAGGTTAACGAGAAAAAGTCTTGGGACGCGTTTCGTCTGGTGTCAACTGAATTCCTCGGGGATATCAGGGCAGACAACTACAAGAAACTGGTTAAGGACATGTTGTCTCTGTATCACAAACTTCACTGCAATATGTCCTTAAAGTTCCACTTTCTCAATTCCCACTTAGATTTCTTCCCAGACAACTGCGGCATGGTTAGTGTCATCACTAACGCACGGTGAAAGTTTTCACCAGGACATTGCAAAGATGGAGAATCGATACCAGGGAATCTGATCCAATTCAATGTTGGCTGACTACTGTTGGACGCTCACCAGAGATGATCTTAACAGCTGTACAAGAGATCGGCAAAGTGATGTGGGAAGTAGAAGCGGAGTTTTACCGATACATGTCATATGTACGTATTACTCTATTATATAAGAAACTATTGCGGATTTCTCAGAGATTGTAGCCAATTTTGCATTTCCATTGTCATATTCGTATTCAACACCTTGAAATCTTTAAGAAATGGCTACTTTTTTCTCAGAGGCTTGACTTTTATAAAAATTTGTTGCCCAGTGTATTCTTCGGATTTCGGGGAATGTTGAGTTAGATCTAACACAAATTGTTTTTATGTTTACTGGAAAAGAATCCGAGCAATCAGGTTTAGAAACTTCTTAAGTTGTTTAAATCATCATCAGGAACTTTTCAACGTTATATTTATTTGCTCAAGGGCCACGTGTTTCATTTCAGTTATTTCTAATGTAAAAAATATGGGTCAATCATTTATGCAATTCTTTTTGGAAGCGAAATAAATATCTGTTATCTTTTGTAGCTTAATGCGCTAACATAAAAATTGAAATTGTTAAAGTACATATTATTTTATGAAAATAAGTATCTCTTAATTGTTGGTGCATCAGATTAGAGAGAAGAGTAATTCAATCCGTATTAGAAAATTAAAATAATATGTTGCTGTAAAGAAAAAAGAGACATGGCAAAGAAAGACATTTTTTTTATCATAAAACTCTTTGTGTCAGTACGTGAGTAAATACAGAGTAATGGGATTCACCTTAATGATTCTATTTATTAACCTGTTAAAATGAATGGTAAAGTTTTAGCTTTTCTGATATGACAAAATACGAATATTAATTTCCCTTGCTTTATTATTAATATACTTATTACGATAATAATTGAAAAAGAACTGGATTAAATGAAACGTTTGTTGAAACTAGCATTCTTTGTTAAAATAACAGCTCTGAGGCACAAAGCAAAACACACTCGGGATTCTAACCCGGATCACAAATGTTAGCGCGAAATTACCCTATAAAAATGAGTGTAAAAATTGCATCAGTAAGAGATGAAATGAGTCTTACCTAACTTTTGGTATGCTGCTTGGTCCACTCCGGCGTCCCATTAGTGTGGGGACTCCTTCTTCAGCAAGCACTTCCGGGTGACTGCGAAGGTTAACAAAACAACACAGCTTAAATAGATTGGGAAAGATAATGTGACGATTCAATCAACTCTTGAAATAATCAATAACCTCTTTCCGTAATTTCTTGGTTTTAGATGCCTACTGAAAGAAAACTGTTGATTCGTAACGAAAATGGAAAGGTCCGAAATTGAAAAGATATTTTAATAGGTTTTTATTTTTGCGATGCCACATAATTGGACAGTAAAACAAGAAAATTAACATATCACTTCTAGCAAATATGGGATGAACGTGTTCGATTCTCCGACTTTTGATCCCTCTAGTGGTGTAAATTCAAACTAATGGATGATTGCGAAAATGCAATCAGTAAAACAGATAACTCTGAATTAATCGGAATAAGTGGCGGAGGGGAGATAATGAGTAACCCAAAAATCAAGGTTAGAATAAAACTAGTCAAAACACGGTACAAAATAGATTTCATGTAAACTTATTTTGTTAAAATTGCATCCAATATTTAGGAACACATTTACCGTTTTATAGACGTCGAGTACAATAGTTCAAAAAAGTGCCAAAAAGTTTCGTTATGCACAGTTCCTCAAACTTTTTTACCACGATTAATCCGCAAACCCGTTGATCCGCCCCCAGATAATCGAGAGTTGCTTCAAGTGTATTAGTATCTATGAAATGTAAAAAAGAAAATCCCATTCATTTATTTCAGCAAAAAGTTGCTTTTCCCCAGGAGGTAAGGGGCGCATCGTTGTCATTAATTTAAACATCTTGGTCCTCACACTCCATCCCAAAAATTTAAGTTTTTAACATAAATAGATCGTTTGGAAC
This sequence comes from Ryuthela nishihirai, assembly GCA_038380435.1. NCBI lineage: Eukaryota > Metazoa > Arthropoda > Arachnida > Araneae > Heptathelidae > Ryuthela > Ryuthela nishihirai. The sequence continues at coordinate 20,752,209 of JAWZYU010000020.1, forward strand.
TAGCTTTTAAAATTTAGCCATTTTTCAGCTTTTACCCCACTAGAAGGCTTTATTATACGTAGCGAAATATTCGAAAAGTGCGAATCCTGATATTTCATCTATACTTATCCAACTGAAAAATAATTTTTCATTTGCATCTGAAAACCAAAAGCTGATGTTCACAGACAGATAGACGACAAAGTTGAAACAATAGCCCTTTTTTTGGAAAGTAGATAAGAAAAATTATATTGACTGAAAACACACAGATGCTGCAGTCCGCCTATTCGTAGTAACATAGTCCTAATGCAAGCAATAGTAAAATGCAAAGATTGTTTTGTGTTTTATGGGAAAAACGAAAAGAATTCAATTAAAAAACTTGGACAATATAAAGGTGATTTGCCAACTTAATTTTAACCTCTTCATGCTACCTAGAGTAGTTGTCTGCAGTAAGGCCCGGATTTCCCTTAGGCACTAGCCTAGGAGCGCCAACATAATCGGGGCACCATTTTTTTTAAATGCTACAATTTGTTTATTTAGGAAACTATAAAATTATGTCTTTTCAATTTTAACTAGTTGCAAGTATCCATGGAGAGCAAGTACTCTCTTTTTAAAATACTCTTTCTCTCCTAATAATAAAAAATGAATTCTTAGAATTCGGATTATGAGGCTATACACTATGTTATCAAATGTATTGGGATACTTCCATGTTACGTAAAATCACAATCACATTCAAAGTTTTTAATTTTGCTGATACGCTTTAGCAACCAACTATGTTGAAAAAACAACGTATTTTCAAAGTTCCATAACTTTGTTTATATTTGCTGCAATGTACGAATTACATTCTCGATCCCCAGCTGTTTACCTATTTTCTTATTACTTTTCGATCATCATTTGACGGTTTGTGGTTTTTCAATTTATGTGCTTGTCAAAATAGTTGATCCACCATCTCTTTCGAAAGCGATGGCTAAGGAAAAAACTTAATAGTTTATGTGTCAAATTAAAGCTTGTAAAGCGGGGAGTATCGTAAGCGATAAAAAATTACTACCAATGCTTTCTTCCGACCTAAAAAAAGGGAAATATGAAACCAAATTTTCCGCTGCCAAATAGACATATTCTCAGATGGAGTTGGTAAAGGGTAATGCTTTACTTAGAACATCGCATTCGATACACGATCTACGATATACGACATCGTTTAATAATATTATAGTTTTTTTGTAATGTTTAATCGTATCTTCTCCGATTTGTTTATATTAGCTAAAACCATATCATCGGCATATAAAAACATTGTACTATTTAGCTTCAATTTTGTTAAGTCTTATATGTAAATCAGAATGTAAAAGCGGTCCTAAAATAGATTCTTGAGGAACATCGAATTTAACTTGACATTTTGCGATGTAGATGTTGCTGATTTTAGCTACTGTAAATCTATTTGATAAGTAGCTTTGAAACCAGTGCAATGCTGTGCCTTTAATTTCATAGTTTTGTAATTTCTGTAGAAGAATGTCATGAACCAAAGTGCCAAAGGCATTCTGTAAGTCCAGAAATACTGCAACTTTCCTGTCACCTCTATTTAGTGCCATGCAGGCTAAATCAGCAAATTTCGTTAGTAAGTTCACGGTACTTTTCCCCTTTTGGAACCCATATTCATTTTTACTGAAAATGTTATGTTTACTAAGAAATTTATATAAGGTATTGTAAACATATTTTTCCAATACTTTTATGTACAGAAGATAAAATAGCAATGAGCCTGTAATTACTTATAATTGACTTTGTTCCTTCTTTGAACATCGGTCGTAGAACTGCCGTTTTAAGCTCAGTAGGTATTGCACCAGATGAAAGATTTTCGTTAACTATACCTTTTATGACATCTTTTAATACCTTGATACTGTTTTTAATGTGTTTGATTTGGGTATTCTCATATCCAGGGGATTTGTTATCATTTAAAATTTTGATTATATTCAAATATATGTCCTATTTGCAGGAGGTATATAAATTGAGTTTTTGTTTTTAGTGTTATTGTTTGCTACAAATTCAACATCAGGTTCTTGGTTGATTTACATGCAAAATTAATGAGCAATACTCATTATTAAATTTATTTGCTACTTGTAAAGGTGTTAAAACTTTAGACATATTCTTAATGATAATTTTGTCAATAGATCTTGATTTTTATCCTCTAGTACTTGATGAATTAATTCCCATGTTTGTCTCATATAATTTCTTTTTAACGTTAATTGGTCTTTATAAAAATTAGTTTCTGATTTCTGATTTTCGCTGTAACTAAGTTCCGTAGTTTTTTTTTTAATACTCATTTTCTTACCTGTCAATTTTCGTGTTATTTTTATATTCAATCCAAACCTTTCTCATATGCTGTATTAAACAGATAAAGATCCACTGTTTTGGCAACATTATGGTTTATTTAGGAGTTCAAAAATTTTATGCAGTTTTTTTTTAATTTTCTCTAAAATTTTATTCTATTTATTTTTAATGAAATTTTAAATAATCCGTATTTTTCCTTGTGTTCGATGAGTTTTTGTTATATTTAGACCAGTCCGTTAAGATTGTTTCCCTTTCGACATTTTTATGCTCATAATACCAGTTAATTTCCATCGTTTTGATATCAGTTGAGACTTTTCCCATGTAGTTTCTCATCTTTTGATCCAAATATAGCTGCAATGAGATAATAATCAGCGATCTTACTCAGTGAAATCATAGTTTTAGACATAATTTTTCCATCTAATTTTCATTTATATGGTCGATACTTTTGCGGCATAAATTGTCACTACTCCTTCTACAGTTACGTCACTAATTAATAGATCATATTCCATCTCAGCTAAACGATTTATATACATTTCGACACCATGTGTTTTAACATTCAGTACATCAAGATTAAAATCTCCTACTAATATTTGATTATGTGTTTTAACAGTATGTTCTGTATTTGTTATTCTCATATGGATAGAAAATTGCTAATGCACACTTCTCGGGTTTGAAGATATGGAATTTTCACTGGATATATTTAATTAAATGAAGTATTATAGTTCCCACAAACACGGAAACATTTCTTGACAAGCAGAATTAGAAGAATCCATCATCAAATGTTGCACAAAATTTTCTTTATAATAATTTTCAAAAGTTATTGACAGGTGGCTTATAATAGTACAAACATAATGAACATTGAAAAATTTATTAATCTAGAGATAATATATATTTAACAAAAAATTGTCTTATTTTAATGTGTAGAAATATTTGCGAAACAAAAAAAATATTAACTTTTAGTTTAATAAATTGTCATATTTATGATCAAGAACTTCCGTGAAAATCAGAAGTTAATTTCGATATAGTTCAGAAAAATTATGCAAGACAAAAAAATTAATACCAAACGAAAAGATTTTTTGGTAGAAATGTATGATCTGAATAACAATTAAAAGTTTTCAACGATTAGAGTGAACCATATTTGAAAATTAGCGCTGATTCACGTTTTCGTAAATGTCTTAGAAACAGTTGCTCTTACGGTAAAGTTGCGTATAAATGACCGAAAAAGACCAAAGATTCTGTATAAAAATGTCCAATAAGGTTTAAACCCATTGTCTTCGCTGTTGTATTCTGCTACCACTGGATTATAGAGGGAAAATTGTCAGCGGGTGGGTCATGTCAGGTGCTCTGACCGCTGAACTACCGGGCACTGATCAAGATTTTCCCTTTTGTTGTTGGCAAGTTTCATACCCTAGTCTTAAGTAGATATTATGAATGCAGATAAAGTCGCCATTTCAGGCTTCGTGCACAACACCAGAAGCGTACCAACGCGTATTTTAACACCTCTCCATGCATGTTTTCATGCAAACTCTCCATAATGTTTACCTCTGAGAGGCACTTTTTTGCACACAATGGGCTAAATGATCAGGTTACAAGTACCCCGGGATTCAGAGAAGATTTGTCGGGAGCTGGAAGGATACATATGGTAACCTTCCGTCAACAAGGAAGTTTTATGGAGATAAATCTCAACGCTCGCCCAGCTGGAACTCGAACATGGGAACTGTAGATTGCGAGCCCTTGTGCGCTACCGACTGAGCCACCTTAGCCCCATGGATGTTGGTATACTGTATGTCAGTAACCCATAGTTATCTTCTTTCTTATTTTCATCGATCATTAGGTTTATTTGAAACTACTATCTTCGTTGTTGTATTCTTATTACCTAATAAAATACTGACTTCAAATAAACTTGGTGATCGATGTGAATGCAAAGGAAAAAGGTCCAATCACTTTATCTCTAACAGCTTACTTTCTACAAAAATTGAGAACGTAGCAATTGTAATTTGGAAAAGACTGCCAAGACCTTTATATAAACGAGATATTTTTGTGTTTCAGATCTCTGAAGGTAATAAAATGAAAACCCATTCTTATAAATAAAACTATCTACAGCAGCGGTTCCCAACTTTTTGAAATCGTAGGACCCCTATTTTAGTTTGAAAAATACGGCGACCCCTTTGGAGGGGTCCGCCTCAACCTTAACCGCCTCAAAAGTGAATTTCTTGTGGACCTCCTCAGATCCTTCCCACAAGTGCTTCCTCAGCGAGCTTCCCACAGGTTGGGATTCGCTGATCTACAGTATTGTTATAATTAAACTAACTGTATTCAGAGTTTTGTGGAATATCTACCTTATGATCGAAATGGAGTGAAATTTGCTCAAAATACAGTCTACAAAATGCACTAGAGAAAGCAACGAAAAAGTTCTATCACTGCTACCAAAAGAAAAAAATGGCTCTGTAAAATGGATATATCAGTCTATCAACATTTCAGTATGGGTGACGTCATACCGAGCAATAGTTACTATAATGCCTGACTACGTTTTCAACTGCAGAACGTAGCATATTGGTGCTGATGGCAAACGCTTAATGCTGTCCAATAGTTATGGAAGATTACTAATGACTTCAGTATGCACACGTCCCTTCTCGTAACCTTATAACCAACAAAAATAATATGCATATATTACTTTTGTCAAATATCGGATGTTCGTAGATGTCGTAAGATAGTGAAGTTTTTCATTTTCCGAATTTAGCACCCTATAACAATGCAAATTTCAATTAACGAATTGTTAGGAAAATACAAATAGCGATAATTTATTAGCTCCTTTAACACACAAGAGTAATTTTTTCATTTATCTCTTAAAACGAAAAATTTCCTTTTATATCCACCCTAGAGATAAGGGGAGCATTTCGTTGCTCTCAAAGTAACGAAATCCTCCCCTCCCCATATCTCTAGGGTGGGTGTGAAAGCATTGCCCCGAGTGGGACCCACGCCTCCCAGAAGCATGCCGGCCGTCCTATTTACAGGGCCTCTCTACATGACTTTTTTCTGTAATATTTGATTACTGAATTATAGGTGAGCTGTGAGAGTGAGTGACAGATTTTGCCACCATTAAATGGGGCTGCTTAGCCCCCATTTCCTGATAATAGATGGCACCATTGGAGAATCAGCAGAAATTGCAGGAATGGAAATAATGTCACTTTGATGATAATATTCCAGCTTTTGATAGTCCAGTGGATAGGATACCCAGCAAGCTTCTGAGAGGTGGGGTTTGAATCCCACTCAGGTCACTTTTTTTCTGAACTAATTATTTCAAGAATTTATTGTCTACAGGATTTTTTCTTGTGATAATTTATTGCTGAAATCCTATTATTTCGTCAATAGCTATCCGACTCAAGAAGCATTCTTTACTTATTTCTAAAAGCAACAAAAGTTGAACGTCTATTGATGGACAAACGATGAAGTTAAAACAACAGTTTTTTTTTTTTAAACGAGATATAAATGAGAAGGAGCATGTCAGACAGATGGTTAATAAAGCATTTCGGGCTCTCTTTCTTTTGCCATGAAATTGCTTCTTTAAGAGCAAATGATTCCTGAGTTAGGATGTTAGCAGGCTCTCCTAATTCAGTTGAAAACTGAAAGTCATCAGACGAACGTAAATAAGCATCTATTGCAGAATTTGAAACTAGATTAAGAAGCCATCATGAAATATGTGTTAAGGGAAGTGTCGTCTACTATATACCGTATTTGCCGGCGTATAGGACGCACTTTTTTCCCCTCAAAATACGCCTAAAATATGGGGTGCGTCTTATGCGCCGGTAATCAAAATTATGAGTTGAAATTTCAGTCTAAAACTTTTGGTTTATATCAATATACATATATAAGTAATCTTTTGCATTTTGTCCTTTTGTGAAAGAGTGGTTTCAAATAAATCGTTTCCATATATTTTTTTGTTCCGTAAAAATAATAAGCTGCATGATGTATTTTATGCTTCACTACTGATAGAGGGAGCATTCCAGTAAAATAGTGTTCAGATCCACTGACACCTCAAGGTTACGATTCATCCAATGTGTGCATGTTTGATCACATTTCACCGGCATATGTTTTCGAAAAGCGCGAGCATGGCGCGTCGTTACCGATTACAGCGCCTCAAGGCAACCAAAACATAAACTTTTAGTACCGAAGAAGCTTTCTCATGTTTTTGCTGCGAAACATGGCTCAAAAACAACGCAGATTCTGCTATGATATTGCATTCAAGCTACGAGTAATTGAGTATGACAAAGAACTCGGAAACATGGCAACATAGAGGAATTTCGGATCACCGCCAACAGAGAAGATGATAAGAACTTGGAGAAGACAGGAAGAAGACCTAAAAAAAGCTATGCGTAGTAAACATAATCTGCGACATGGAATTGCAAAATGGCCGGAACTAGAAGAAGAATTAAAACCTTGGTTATTAGTCCACCGAAGCTCGGGAGTTTCAGTTTCCACAAAAATGACTATTCAACAAGCAAGAGTGATAGCTACTAATAGAGACATCGCTGATTTTACAGGATCGACGTCATGGTGTTCTAGATTCATGAAGAGAAATGACTTACGTTTGCGGATTAAAACAAAAAAAGCACAAAAGATGCCAACAGAATATGAAGACAAGATTATCGAGTTTCATAAAATTGTCATTAATGCAAGAAAAAGTGGAAATTTTGAACTTTCACAAATAGGAAACATGGATGAGGTCCCACTGCCGCCTCTTTTGATTTTCAAAAGGAAAACCTTGCCCAAGGAAAAACTGCCTAAAGGTGTGTTTGCGCACGTTCATCCTAAGGGCTGGATGGATGAAGGGAGGATGAAGTTGTGGATAGACAATGTGTGGTCTAGGCGTCCTGGTGGACTGTTAAAGAAACCTGCCTTGCTAGTATGGGATCAGTTTCGGAGTCATAGAACAGAGGCTGTAAAGAATAAAATCAACCAATTGAAAACTCAGTTAGCTGTAATTCCAGGTGGACTAACGAGCCAGCTTCAACCTTTAGATGTCTGCATTAATAAACCATTTAAAGGATTCATGAAGGAGAAATGGAACAGTTGGATGAAGTCTACAGATTTTGAAGTGACACCATCAGGAAGAAGGAAGAGACCTAGCATTTTGCAGATTTGTGAATGGGTCAAAACTTCATGGAATGCTGTGAAACATGAGACAGTTGTAAAGTCATTTAAGAAATGTGGTATTAGTAACTCACTTGATGGCACAGAGGATGATTTGTTATACGAAGACTCAGTTTCTGAAAAAGAGGCTTCAAGTGGTTTTTCATTTATTTTTGGAGATGAATTTCTGGGTTTTGAGGATGAACATTAAAAGGTACCTAACTACAATGATCCCTAGTTACATTTTTTGTATACATAAATAACTATAAAATGAGTACAGTAAATCTTTATTGAAATTCATGAAACAATGTGGAATTTTTCTCCCTTAAAAATGTGTCTAAAAAAAGGGGGTGTGTCTTATACGCCGGTGCGTCCTATACGCCGGCAAATACGGTAATTTACAGATTTCAATCTGATTGAGTTAAAGGCCTAAGCAGTATCGTGTAAATATTCTCGTTAAAAACGGCCAAAATTAAAACGGTTAAAAACAGCCATTCCTCCTATAAAATGAAACGTTACATTACAAATTGATCGAGGGGCTTTGACTTCAAAAAGAGAAGATAGCTATCAAAAAGAGAAGATAGCCACATCGAATTTTTTCTGTGTGTGATTGAAAATCGCATTGAAACCTTGGAGGGCGTATAAGCAGAAGACCATATAAGTATTATTGCGGTAACTTATATGATGCATTAACAAACAGTATAAAGCGGCACATTTCGTTAAAAGTTACTTCTTGTAGTCATTGCAGACGTTTACACTTTAATGGGAAGCTTCAGAATAATGTTTTACAGATATTAAGGTAAAATAAAAATATTAATTTATAATTCCCTACTTCTTTAGGCTGTATATTGGACACCATTGGGTAGGATTGTTTTATCATTGAGTGAAGCTTTGATGCACACAATGAGTAAATGGCTAGGTTAGGAAAGAAGTTCCACTGAACAGTTGGTAAACTCCCGTCAAGGACATCAAAGGTATTCTTTAACGTACATATAGCCACGAATTAGCGTCATTTGACTACCATGAAAATGAATAAAAGAAAGTACGTGAAAAAGGAGAGGTAGTTTTGAGTGCAAGATATAACGTTAACAGAAGTTGTGGACCATTTTAGACTAACGCAGACCTTACGACTTCGATCCATGTCCTTAATAAGATAAACCAAAGAATCGGAAGGCAATGAATTTTACTGAACAATAAGGACAGTCCTGAAGGGTTTGAGGAGGGAGTTGAAGGTCTGCAATACGTTACCGTAGACTCTACGGTAACGTATTGCAGATGTTTTATAGTACTCAGATCCAGCAAGAATACAGGACCAGTCCATTTGTTTGATACGTTCTTGCTCAAGATATTGGTTAACAATCTTGTTTTTGTGCACGGGCATTATCATCCACTAGTTTTGGATTGATTTACCTCTTAGCGGAACTTTTTGCATTTAATGGGCTAAATGCCAGGTCATAAGGACTCCAAGGGATTAGAGAAGGTTGGCGGGAGGGGACGGACGCTGCCTTTCCAAGTCCACTGGGATCTTCTACTGACCGAAGGCAGGGCGGGGAGTTTTGCCGAGATAAATCTCAACACTGGCACAGGTAAGACTCGACCCTGTGAACTGCAGATTACGAGCATGGCACGCGGCTAACTAAGCCATCTCCACCCCCTTCCATCACGAGATAATCGTCACCTATTGCAGCAGTGTAGGGCTTGACATAGGGATCAAGGATCTGATCCGATACCTTGGGGTAAGTATTGTCTCAGTATAAGTTCGAGCCGTAATAAAGTTTGAGAGCTGTAACTAAATTCTTTGGTAATGGGACCCTCTGCTATTGACCAGCCCATCTGCTTCAAAAGTAGATAAAATATTTTATCTTAACCTTAGAATTTTAAATTTTGCACCCCTAAATGATATGTGCTTGAGGAGAGTGCCCCATTTTACAACCCTTAGGGCTTTATTCTTAGGTTCTAGCCTCAACTGGGCCAGCTCTGAGAATTGTCTCTGTTGCTCCTCACCCAGATTTTGGTGAGACAGATGATACAGATGAGCCTGTGAAGACTGCCGTCCGTAGGGTGAGATACTAGGCAGGGGAATTATACTCTGCGCCCCTTAAGGGACGCTGGATAGCCTTGATGAGAGGTTTTCATCTGTCCAGTGGATCTCATTCTCCAACTATTTCTGATCTCTTGTAATCCTTATGACCTGACCATTTAGCCCATCGTGTGTCAAAGTGTGTCGCTCAGATGTAAAACAACAGAACACAATTTGCAGATTTTGACATTCCTACACAAGACAAAGCAGTTCCTTCCTTATAAGTATTATGTTATTACATCTACTGCATCCACGATATCAAATTGTATTAACAATGGAATATTGGTATCGTCTAAAACCCATGATACATGTTACCCAAAATCTATTGTCTTTGAATTGAATGATAATACACCCAACGACCAACTAACGCGATTTTTAAAATAGATCTGGTCTTTGACTACCACGATTGGTTCTCAGTTTAACAAGATTTCTCAAATATTTCTCTGTGGTGGTTTATATTGTTTATTTACCATATAAGAAGACAAATTGGATGTTTTCCTCTTGAATAATTTCAGCACTTTCAAAGAAATGTTTCTATAAAAATTATTGCGTTAAACGCCATAGCCAATGAAGGATTGCGTCAAAGATGCATGAGGCGCCCTTGGGAGGTGGTGGTCTGCTACTTTTGCTAAATACACTAAAATGAAAAGATATTTATTTTCGTTTATTTTTCATATATGTGGAAGTTTATGTAATACACATTAGAGTTTTTATTTATGCATTTCTCTAATTCAATTAAAGTTGCGACATGCATTTTTCCATTCGTAATTTCCAAATTTTTTTGTAGAGTGAATACCCTTCTTCCCCCTACATACTTATACACTCTTGGAGGGGGGAGGGTACAGTCGCTCAAAAAATATCCGAACAGTATGGTTGATTGCAGAATTCAGAAAAAATATCTGGCAACGATTTTTTTAGAAATTAGTGTTCTGGCAACCTTCGTGACACGATGTATACATATGTATGTATACACATATGTGTACACAATAAAGAACATTTAAATTGCCAGTGACGACAATATACAGCTATAAATAATTACCCTGATTCATTCAATATTAAATTAACTAATGATTCAAGCAAGATTAAGAAACTTGTCGCTTACACAGTAAAAAAAAGAAGTAAACATAGTTTTAGTTATGATATTACTTGACAACAATTTTTACAATAATCAATATCTTGTTTTTAACCACCTATTAAATCAGCATTAAGCATTTTATTTTTTTATCTCTTCATTTCTTTAAAATTTAATTAAATGTATGAAATATACATAACAAAAAAGACAGAGCGTTTGACCATAGTCGCAATAAAGAAACGAATTTAAAAATATGTCAATCATATTAGGATTCTGGAACGCATTCCCGTTATTTACATTATTTCCTGTGAGAAAATCGTGTCCGACTACACAATTTTTACCTTATACGAATTTTTTAATAACAAGTATATCGTGTTAGTCAGGGACTGGGGGTAAGTTTTTTTTTCTTATTATTAATACCGATATACGGGAATATAGTGAAAAGATACTACGGTCTTTCGGTTTCGGAGAAATGCACCGGCATATCAGTATTGCATTATCTAAGTTTTATTGAAGCAGTTACAATATTAAAAAACATTATATGAATGGTATTAAGAGGCTAACTCCTAGTTTTTACTTCGGTTCTCACAAAATCTATGCTCGGTATGTTTTCTTAACTTAGACAAAATCTGTTCTTTTGTTGGCTGAAAACGGGATTTTGTTTTGCCCACAGCGGAAGCTTAGGAAAGTTTCAAAAGCAATACGAAGACGCCAAGCATTTGCCCCGAAAGCCTGAAGTTTCTATGAAATCGAGGTCTTCGTTGCTGACGCGAAGACAACGGCGCCTGGCCAACAAAGACTGCTGGGCGAGGAGTAGAAGATCGATGTCGGTCAAAAGTCTTTTGAAGGAATGTGCGCGTGCACGCGGACATTGAAAAGGAAGCCTTGAATGTGTCAGGCGCTAAAGGGAGTCGACAAATGAGCTGTAATTCAAAGCACGAGAGAACTGGTTGTGGGAATAAATTTCGAAGCGGGAACGATCTAATTTCGTGTTTAGATCAACAACATATTCTGATGACTTACATGGATATAAGACTTCTGGAATCTACCGTACCTATAGTTTAGTTGTAGGAAAAACGAGTGTTTGTCATATTAAATATCTAGGATGCTAAAAGTTTATAATTAAATTACTTTAGTATCCCGAAAGTCACTGTGTACCTAATCTTCAAAATGATGAGGAATAGAGAAAGTAAAGATGAGCTTCATGTGCACGCAGAGAAACATCCACAAGTTCTTTCACGAAATTTCGTAATTAGTTCCATTAGAGGGTTTCGATGTCGAACATCACTGTCAGAAACAACAATCTGCCTTCTGTCTTCATGAGTATAATGTACACACCGAAGAGCCAAAACATTACGACCAGTGCGTCTTTATGTAAATAGAAGTAACTGCAGGTAAACGGCGACGCGTGTGAAGGTCATGAAACGGTATAAATAACACCTGATACTGATCACGGTTAATCAGTGCTATTCTTGTTCTTCAGATGGGAAAGGCAGCGGACTTAAGTGAATTTGACAAAAGACAAATTGTAATAGCTGGAAGACTGAATCAGAGCATTTCCGAGACAGCAAGGCTTGTGGGGTGCTCACGGTCAGCCGTGGTTACTACCTTCAAAAAGTTTCCGAGGAGGGAAAAACCACTAACCGCCGGCAAAGGTGTGGGTCGATACGGCTCATCGATTCTAGAGATGAGTGAAGGCTATCCCCTATGGTACGAGTCAACAGAAGGGATACTGTGGCGCAACTCGTCCATAATTTGAATGCTGGTGACGGGAGTAATATGTCACAATACACGATAAATCGAATCCTGCTGAAAATGGGGCTGCGTAGCTGCATGGCGCTGCGAATTCTTATGCTATCCTCAGTTCACCGTGAAAGCGCCTACAATGGGCATGCCAGCATCAAAACTGTATCTTGAATACTTGGAAGAAGGTCGTCTGATCCGATAAATCTTGTCCAGCTTTTAACCTTGAACGCCGTTTTTATTTTACCTTTCACGATTTTACTTCCGAGCCCTTACACTCGGACATCTTTTATCTGATGACTCCTTTTTATCTATTATCTTTGTTTTTTTTTTTTTTCGTTTTACTGGATTTTTTAACAGATTGTAATTTTACGGCTTTGTCTTTTATACATTATCCAACCTGGGTCTTTTACACCTGGGTTGGTTTTACCTTTTTTACCTTTATATTTATTGTTATGTTCTTTATTATGTTCTTTATCTTTTACAGTTTTGGCTTTTAACTTTGGTTGCGGGTTCCGTGATTTTTATCTCTTTCAATTTACTGTATACCATGAGTTTCGCGCATTTTGGCCTTAGTTGCCATTGCACCATTAACTCCCAAACAACCAACCAACCAACCGATGAATCTCGTTTCCTATTACACCATGTGGACGGCCGGGAACGTGGGACGAAAGCAAGCTGGTGGAGGAGTGTAATGCTTTGGGCAATGTTCTGCTGTGAAGCCATGGGTCCAGTCATTCATGTACAGTAACTGTGACGTCTACTACCTACCTAAACATCATTGCAGATCAGGTACATCATTTCAAGGCACCAGAAAATCCCTCTAGTAGTACCTACTTTCAGCAGGATAACCCGCCATGATACACTTCCCGGATTATTCGAGATTGGTTCTCGGAACATGATTAAGACTTCTATGTATTGCCCTGGCATCCAAATTCTCCAGACATCAATCTAATTGAGCATCTGTGGTTTGTGTTTGAACAGCATATCCGATCTGCGGCGGCTCAACCATGTAACTTACAAGAACTAAAGGATCTTCTGATAACGTGTTCGTACCAGATACCACAAGACATCTTTAGAAATCTTGTGCATCCATGCTTCACTGGGTCAGAGCAGTTTTGGCGGCAAGGGGAGGACCAACATCATATTAGGCAGGTGGTCATAATGTTTTGCATCTTTGGTGTGTATTATGTAAGACCCTTTGGAATGAAGATTAGCCTTTGTGATTAGATGCGATATCCACCGTTGCGTATATTTGTTACCCTCTTCTGCTGTCGTTGGGACGGGGGTTGGCTAGGTAGGTTGCACGCCACGTTCGTATTCTGCAATTCCCAGGTTCGAGTCCCACCTGTGCCAACATTGAGATTTTTCCCAGCTAAACCCACACCCCACCCTCGGTCAAAAAGGGTAGACTGACTGGCTTGGAAAATGCACCATCCACCTGATGGGACGTTAAACAGTGGCTCCATGTGCAGGATAGTTATATCCTGTGTGTATTAAAAAAACACGCTTGACCTGAAGTTTTCCATCTGTCTCCTGACAATCGTCCAATGTCCCCTTTCCCAACTTTTTCTGAGCTCTTGGGATCCTTCTGACCTGGAACTTTAGCTCACTGTATGCAAAACAATACCGTTCAGAGATAAAACAACCCAACTTTATCAAAGAACTCATTTAACTGTGCACCCTTTGAAAGAGGGACAATGTGTGTGATCCTTACAGAGAGAAAGGGTTTGACTTTTGTTGAGCAGCAAAGAGATCATGATAAGTACAAAGAGCGTCCCAAAACAACTGAGAATATTTTTACTCTAAATTGACAGCATTGTTTAGAAGACAAGCGAGTAGGGGTGGGAGTGGCTCATTGAGTAGCGTGCCAGACCCGTAATCTGCAATTCCCAGATTCGCGTCCCAGCTGGGCCAATATTGAGATAAACCAATCCCTTCCCTCGGTCAGTAGGAAACACCAACGGGCTTGGAAATGACGCCGTCTTTCGGATTGGACGTTAAGCCGTGGCTCCGTGTGCGAGAGAACCATACCCCGTGCACTTTAAAGATCGCTCTGAATGGCCTTGACGAGAAGCAACTATCTGTCTCCAAACAGCTGTCTAATGGGTCCCTCCCTCAACCTTCTCTGAACCCTCGGGGTATTTGCGACCTGGCCGTTTAGCCCATTGTGTCGCTCATAGTTATCTATGAGCGGCAGTTTTCCGTGAACAAACGGAGCGAGTGCACCCATTGATCAATCATGCTGTCTGGTAACCACGACAACCGTAGATTAGTTTCTCGTTGTTCACTAATACTGTATCACCCCCCCCACATTTCATTGGAATCATTTCATTATTATATTTTTTTCCTACCTAGATCTCGCCTGCTGAGAGGTATGTGGGGATGCAATGTTTTTTGTAAAGAACGCACTGTTAATGGGGCACTCATTGGACTACAATCAAGAATGGTCTTTAAAGAACTATATGTTTGATTATCAAGAGCATCTCATCATTTTTAAATTGTATGTTCACTGACATGCGAAAGTATCGTTATTTCAACTAGAAATAAAAAGTGAAATCGGACCTAAAGTCCTTAAGGCAGCCATAGTAAAATACATGCCAAATTATTTCAATATTGAAAATTGCACGAATATAGAGAATTATAAATTACTAGCAAATTTAACTACCGTTGTTCGGATCCTTAACTCAGTTAATTTTAGTAGATTGTTTTAAATGGGAATTCCATACAGTGTTGTTTGTTTAGTCTGTAATAGAAAGGAAATAAAAAAAATCTAGTTAAAACTTTGCAGTGTGTTTTGTTACAATCTGTGTAATTAATCTGTGTAATCTGCCAAATGTCCTGTTGAAATTCAATGGACCCCTTTAACCTTGAAGAGCCACATAAGCTTCACTGCAAATGCCAAAAGATGCAAGCATATATTTAAGAACATCTAAGAGGAACTCGACTCGCGGTATTAGCATAAACAAGGTAACTGGTTAATAACTAAAGTTATTATTTATGTAGATATTTAGCATAAAGTGGTTTCGGAGTTGAAATTGGTTTGCATTATAGGTAGTGATTTGATTTTTGAAAGCAATATGGCGTGACATAGGTAAACCCCTATTTGAAATGTGGGATCGGACGGTCGAATATTTAGAGCGTTATGGAGTGCCCAAGGTTGTTAATTTAAAGGGCGAAATAAACAACACAACATAAATAAAGAATCGATAAATGCAAAGAGCGTCCCAAAACAACTGAGAATTTTTTTTACTCTAAATTGACAACGCTGTTTAGAATCTTCTTTAAACTGTTTAGATCTCTGTGGCATGCAACTAGCTTACCATATAGGTCTGACAGTTTAACACGCCATAGTAGAATGTCTTTAAGGATGGCGAGCCTTCAGCAAAAAAGTAACACAAACATCCATATCTTACCCAGAGCTCGAACCTAGTGACTTATTGCATCATATTGTTCCTTTGATCAGTAGCAAGAACGCTAACCATTCGGCCACGGAGTGGCCAAATTTATGACCAGGCATTCAATTCCATTTCTTTGGAAATTATTATTGGTTATTCTAAACTGTTAAAGCAACATTTTAATCGTCGTTTTTTTTTTGTTCAGCCATATGTTTCGAATGCGAGAGGCAAACTTAATGATTTATGTGCCAAACGGAAGCTTGTGACACAGGGAATTCATAAGGTATAAAAAAATTGCCCCCCATGTTTTCTTCTCCGCTAAAATGGAGGATATATGAAAAAGATTGTTCCACTATACCTTGAGAACGCGAGGGCATAAAATAACGAACTAGGGACAAATGAAAGCTTGTGATACAGGAAGTGTCACTAGCTATGAAATATTGTCCCCTAAGCTTTTTCGCCCCCCCCCCCCATAAAAAGGAAACAATTTTTGAATGATTGTTCTGTTATATGTTTTGAACGCGAGGGCCGAAGGTCAGAAATTATATTTCAAATGAAAGCTTTTGAAGTGAACATTGTTACATATGTTAAAATTTACCTCCATCCGCTGCTTTATATTTCCACTTAAAAGGGGAAAATGTGAAAGACGTTCTAGTATACCTTCAGAAGGCGAGGACCCACAGTTATTAATTAGGTGTCATAGGAAGCTAGTGTGAAGAAAGTCATAGACTACTTCGAATTACCCCCCCCCCTCACACACGCCATTTCCCTTCTCGCAAAAAGGAGGCGGAAATTTTTGCGTGGATAGACCTTAATCCGTTATACGTCAAATTAAAGCTTGTGACGCTACAATACCGAGAACTACGTCAAAACACGCTTCCCCCATAAAAGAAAACGCGCAAGAAATGTGTAGTTGATGTTTATGATTCATATATCAAATGAAAGTTTCTGAATACAGATGTTTTTAGTGGCAAAGAAAAATATATAAATTGATAAATTTAAAAGATAGCTATCTCCCTATATGTACCCTGAAAAATAGAAAATAAAATTAAAGCATATTGATGGTGCAATAAGTCACTGAGTTCGTTCCCACTTGAAAGGAAGATAGGGCGCTTACTTACCTACACGAGATTGCCGGTGCCCTATCTTCCTTTGAAGTGAATATGAATTCGGTGACTTATTGCATCATAGATGTATTTCAGGTTTATTTTCTACATTTTAGGGCACATATGGAAAGATTGGGAATTTTTAAATATTTTAATTTATATTTTTCATTCCTAAAATTGATCTTTTTAATTTACATTTTGTGTTGTTACTGTAATATATATTATAACAACCTAGTTAAGCTTTTGCTTTTCGGTTGTTTATATGTTGATTAAATTTATTGTAGAATTTCTAAATGATAATAAACTTGAACTTGGAAACGAATTTGTAAGTCAGCGTGTGTCGTTGGAAGGAGTTCGGTTGGAAGAATATAACGACTCTTATTTATACAACTATTAATCGTTACACTCGGAAATAGTTTACACACTCTTCTTTTTATCATGTAGGAATGAAAGTTGTGAACCCAAACTATTGATTTCAGTTATGATAAGAAGAAACTGTAAAGTTAAATTGATAGTTTTAGTTCTTAACGTTTAGGAGGATTTCATGATCAAACAATCGGAGTGTCACACAGACAAATTATGTAAAATTATAACTTATATCTCCCTTGGGAAAGTTGATAAAAGCAAGCTGAGCAAAAGTGTCGCAGAAAGGAAAGGGTTTTTAAATATAACGAAAATTAAAAAGATGCAACGCTGTTAGCAATCGGTTACTTGAAAGTCATTCGCAGTTGCAATGGGCGGAATTCAAAGTACTACATCCAAAAAAAGTGACAATGAAGAGATAAAAATACGAGACTTTGGGTTCAAGAAAACCGTAAAGAAACCGTACTTTTACTACTCTCAAATGGCTTGTATGTCAAGCTTACCTCCTCATGGCAAATAAATAATTTCATGCTCAATGGAGGAAAACATATCCTGAGCAAAAAAAAAATGCTATACAAAACATTTACTTCTGACATCAAATAAATTTTCACCTCTATTGAAAAAAAAATCCGGGACAAGGAAAAACAGTTGTTTCCAGAAAAATCCATTACTGGCGAAATCCACGCAGAATACGAAAACGATCTCTTTGGTGAATCTCTAGCCTTTAAAAAAATGTTAAGAGCAGAAATGAAATTACTAAAAAGTGAATTTTTTTCCAGCAAAGGCGCTTAACTCGAGTCAGTCGTCTTGGTTTTAATGCAGTTAATATCCTTGAAGACACGATGAAAAATGTCTGAAAATGATCCCGAGGAAATTGAAAGACCGCCGCCTTCTTGCATCTCGGAAGTAAAACAACTCTAGCAAGAAATACCATTTCTCTATCTTTCATCTTGTGTTCATTTTCTTTCTTGCTTTCCCTTTCATTTGGCGCCTTTCCTCCTCAATTTCTTTTATTAATAATTAATTAAGACGGGATCTATATCTCTCTTTACGATATGGCTATTTGCATTAGAGATAGTGACTGAATTAAGAATCGTATCGTTGGAGACCCAAAAAAAAACACACTTTTAACGTCCTTGGAGTGAAAGTTGCATCCCTGAGATACCACTACACCACCGGAGCAACAACGCCACTTTTTTATAGTCATTCTTTTTTCCTGCTTTTTTCCCCTATTTTTTCCGTTTTTTTTTGTCTGTTTTCGTTTTTACTTTTTGTTACTCTTTTTCTTTTGCTTCCTAGTGCCTGCTCGTTTGTCTTCTCTATCGTTAATTGGCTTTTGCTTTGTTCCCTTTTTTTTTTCCAGACGTCCATTGAGGATGTTTTTTATTACTCTATTTTGTTTCTGCAATCTTTTCCTTTCCCTTGAACATTTGCTTTGATTGTTTTTGTGAGTGATCTTCATTCTTTCTTTTATCTCTTGAAGTCTTTTTTCTGCCATCCGTGATGTGTGTCGTGGAAAACGTCTCTTCTCTCGACAATGAATCATTCAATTTTAATTCGAAGCAGTTCAAAACGTTCTCTTGGAAAACTGTTTGGTGTTATCTAGGGATCATCTTTTTTAACCAATGCATTTTTTTCTCTCAAACTAAAAAAAAAACACGCGTTTTCTGGAAATTTAGAATATCCTCCTCGAGTTCGATATTCTTAGATATGGCCGAATTAAGTTTCATTAGATAGTAGATAACTCTCAAAGAAAACAAAGAACGCAATACGCTTATTGCGTTTGATTACAATTCCTATGTTTTGAGAGCTCTAACATTTTCGACATGTAATCGTAAAAATGTAATTTGGAAATACATTAGCAATAATTGTCAAAATTCTGTAATCTTCAAGATATAATCCGCACTCTAGATTTTCGTTTCCTTTCTAAGGAATATGTAACTGTCTCATGGGCAGGGAAGAGTAAATTGTATGCAAGAAGGTGCTTATGACTTCAGGAGACGATACTCTCAAAAGTGAGGCAAAACTCCAGATTTTTCTCGAAACCGAAGCAGAACTCCAGATTTTAAAGAATATGGAGAAGATTGTAGAAATGTTCCTGTAACATTTACTTTCCTCTTTACAAATGTAACGATATTGGTGAAGTTTAATGGTTATTATTTATCTAAAAGTGGGCAGAGATTGAGAAATAGATTCAGCAAGTATCCCACTGTAACTAGATGTACTTAAAGCACATTATCAAGAAGGTATTATTATTAACTTCTCTCTTTTTATTAAGAAGAAGCCGAGTAGCAGACTGTTCTGGTGATGGACACACTTGTCGCTGCTTATGGTTATGCTGTATGAACGTAAATAGCAGACCAACTGTTACAGCAATTGTCTATTACTTCTTAAGTCCCAAAGACATTAATCGGCTTACTATCGTTCTTGCATAAAAACTGCATGCAGGTGTCATGTTAATTCTCAAAGGTATACCTAAGGTTATATAGGTGCAATGCAGGCGAAATAGTTGGATTGTTTTATCTCTGAGCGGCGATTCTTGCACACAATGGTTTAAGTGGCTCTGTCAAAAGGACTTCAAAGGCTCAGGGAAGGCTGAGGGAAGAAGACCCACTCGACAGCTGTTAGGAGAGAGATGGTAGCCTCCCTTCAAGGCCATCCAGCGTGTTTCTTTACTTACATAGGATATGGCTCTCCTGCACAATGAGTCAAGAAATAATGTCACATATGATGGACAGCAGCGTTTCCCAGTTTATCGATGTCCACTTTCTGACCAAAGGCAGGGCATTGGGTAGCGGATATATACCTTAACGCAGGAAGAGTTGGGACTCGGATCTGGGAGCAACAGATTGAAAGACTAGTGTATTTCCGACTGAGCCAACTCCCGTCCCTAAATTGAAGTAGGTAAATAAACTGTTTCAGCAGTTCACCTATATATTTATTGTATTATAATGTAATTTGTTAACACAATCACAAAATAGTTCCATTCTAATATCTGATTTAGATATCCTCTCAGCTACAATACTTCATTTGATCCTCGACATGAAATGTACTGTAACGTGCGCCAGATCTGCTTGTTTCTTATTGTTTTCCCTCTTTTATAGTTCATTCATTGTCATTGTGACATTTGCGCTTGGCTCTGCTGCATATTTGAGATGGCCATCATCATCACTCTTAATCTACATGACAGTGCAAAAAAAATAAGTCGGTATTCACCATGGTAAACTTGCACAAAGTAGTACAATTTCATCCACACTACAAATGGAGGCCCATTATTGTACGAAAAGAAAGACACCCAGGTGGCCAATGGCAATATTTTATAACATGAGCATTGTCGGTCAGCTTTCGTTATTGAGGTCCCAGCTAATATCGAAAGAAATACAAAAAAGCGACAATCTTTTCTGATTGAAATGGGGAAAATGAATGAGACGGGATATAAAATGGATAATCATTTCATCATGCTAGCCTTGTCCAGTATTGATCAACAGACAAAGAGGTGAATAAGCTCCATGTGTGAGTGGGAACCAGATGAGAAAAAACTGCCAATGAAAGGTGACGTCAATTTGTCCTACTAGATAAAAACTGATGCGTTAATATAATTAATGCTGTTGATTTTTTTTACGTTATGATTCATCTTACCTTTTTTTCTTCCATAAGCTTAACTTTGTCGCTATTAGATTTTCAATATTGAATTACTATTTATCATCTATGCGTCATATCTTGCTCTATTAGATAATTCCAAAAATAGTTAAGGAGAGGGAATAGCTCAATTCGGTTGCGAGCCAGGTTCATAATCTGCAGTAACCTAGTTCGAGTCCAGCTGTGCCTTAAGAATTTTCTCCGTAACTCCCATTATTCCCTTGGTGAGGAAGAGGGCACCGCTGGGCTTGGAAAAGCCGTCATCCGTCAATGGAACGTAAGCATGTGAAGGACATGTGGAGGAAGCCATATTCTTTGCTTGTTAAAGAGCCTATGAATCCCTTCCCCAACTTTATCAGAGCCTTAGTGGTCCTTATGATCTGCCCATTTAGTCCCCTGGGTACAAAAATGTTTCTCTCAGACGCAAAACAACCCAAACCAAAAGTGGTTCAAATTCCTTGTTTTGTACGTTTATACCCTCTCAAGCAGCTGCAGTCCACAGATGACTGGCAGGAGCCTGTCAGTTTAATATTCCATAGAGAAGTCTGTGAGGAATGTGAGACCTCAGCAGAAAGGCAACACAAATATCCATAAACTACCCGGGGCTCGAACCCATGTCCCTTTAAGGAGTTTGTATTCTATTTTGCGCATTTAGCACCCTCGAACAGTAGAAATTCGAACTAATGGATGAGTGCAAAAATGTAAATAGTAATATTTTATAAATTTTTATAAAGCACAAATGCCATTTTTCATTTATCTCTTAAAGTTATAAAGATGCTTTTTGCCAGTCTCCTGAAGATAAGAAGAAAATCGTTGCTATCAATGTACTCTTTTTTGACCGTTACACTCTACCAAAACATTTTCGGATTTCTGGCATGAATAGATCGTTCCCAGGTTCCAGTCCCAGCTGACTCAGCGTTGAGATTTATCTCAGCAAAACTCCCCGCCCTGCCCACGGTCAGTAGGGGACATAAATGGGCTTGGAAAGGCTGCCGTCCCTCGGATGGAACGTTAAGACGTGGCACCGTTACGGAGAGCCATAACCTGTGCACGTTAAAGAACGCGCTGTATGGACTTAACGGGAGGCTAACATCTGTCTCCCAACAGCTGTTCCAGTTGGTCCCCTCAACAAACCTTATCTGAGCATTCGGAGTCCTTATGACTTGTCATTTAGCCCATTCTGTGCAAAAAAGTGCCGCTCAGAGGTAAAACAACCATACCCATAAATAGATCGTTTGCACAGTTTATTCAGATGTAGCCATTTTTCAACTTTTTCTTCTACTAGAGGGAATTATTAAAACCATTGGGTGATTCGTAAAATGCAAATCGTGAAATTTCTTCAATACCTATCCAAGTCAAAAATGGTTTTTAATTTATATCTAAAAATGAAAGAGCTCAATGAGTACAGACGAGAGACTGATGACAAAATAAAAATCTCTAGCTCATTAAAAAAACATCTAAGTCTCCTAAGTAGTTATTAGGCTAAGGTCAGTTACTCCACTGCCCACAATTACATGTGAAAAATATTCCTATGTTACAGAAGCTGTGTTGTAAAAAGGTAAATGCAGAGGCATTTTGTTGTCATTCGATAGATTTATGAAGCATATTACGTCGTGAAAGTTTTTGTAAATATCTGGCAGTCTCGTAAGAAAAATGAAATAGACACTTGCGTGACATTCTTAGAGTCCTGGGAAATTTGCTTTCCCCGGCCTCTATCATTTATAGATTTGACAAAGGAATATATCCTCATAGATGAAGAAAAGTATATTGCCGTAATGTTGGACATCACTTCTCTCATGTGTTCGCGTATATCTGTCAACAATATTCATAGGTAAGTACGCTTACCAACTTACCGAATACGTTTATGGGAAAAAGAAAAGATTTATGACACTTGAAATGGAGATATGCAGAGTTGTTGTGCTCGAACAAGTGGAGCAATGACGAATGAAATTGGAGGAAATTTCCGGTGTGTGTGAAATAAAACACTGAATACGTGGCTGGTGTAAAATATTCAGATACAAGGAGTTTTCGAATACAGCATTAAATATAAAATCGTCTTTACCGATATTCTTTCAAGTATCTTTAATTTTTGACATCGAATCCTCATCACCAAAATATGGAAAAAAAATACGGGAAAGCGGAAGAACGTTGTTAGGTATTTTTTTTTTACCTTGGAAAGAATAAAAACCATCTGTGGAGAATTTATTTAGCAGTGATAACAAGGAATCCTCAGAATATGAGATTGCATCAGAAGAAATGAGAGAAGACTGCTGAGTATAAGAGAGTGGAATAAACGGAGAATTGAGATTAAGTCAAATAAACGGATAATGTTGTGTATAAGTAGAACCTCGGAAACAACCGAAAAAGCTCCTTTGAAAGAGCTGAAGAAAATAAATGTTTGTCTGGATTATGACGTTTCTTCAGCTACACAAATTTCTCTTTGTGAAGATTACGATTACGATTTGTAAGGATTATGATATAATGACTTTCTATTGTCGGCAGTTCATGCAACTAGTTCTACAAAGAACACAAAAGGGAGATTCCGTAACATAAATATTAACGAGGTTTCTGTGAAAAGAATGGATGATTGTCGGGTTCATTTAGGTACATTTTGTCCGCAGTGATAATAAATGCTGAACTATCTCTCAACTAGCTATTGCAGAACTTTTATCTTCAAAGTTACATTTCAGTGTATGCCTGACTGCATTTCCACAAACTAATTTTCGAAATATATATAGTAGAACTCAATCAATGCCTCTTGGGTTCTAGACCATCACTCCGACCCCTATTTGACATTAAAAAGATAGAATTTGAATATTCTTAGTGTTTCTGAGTTCTATTGACGAAATTGCGGTATTCACCAATTTTAACTTTCTTGCAACGTTATGTAAAAATTTGACCTTTGACCTTGAAGGACCCACTCAATCAAAACTTCCCAACGCTAATAAGATGCAAGACTCAGAACAGCCTCCAGGCCCAATTTGTTACACTGTAATAGTGGTAGATCTAAACTTCGCCTTTGAACTTGAACGATCCTGTGTATCCAAAATTTAGAAAAGCTTCCTAGATCTACGCCCGACCCCCCCCCCCCCCCGCCACAGAGAGACGAATTTCACGTTTCCAACATTTGTAGATCAAGATTGGATCTCTACGTGCCCTCCATTTGACCTTGAAGGACACACGTCAGAGATCAAACTTCGGAGTTTCCCAGAGATCTACGACTATCGGATTTCCGATTTCTGCATTACAGGTAGAATTTGAGTCACTCACTCACAATCGTCTATGTACTATTACGAAATGAAGACGTGCAACAAGGAAGTCGTGACTCTATATCGTCTGACTCCCGAGTTGTGCCACAGAGTGCGAGGCCGACGAGAAAGATAGGCCACGACACTGGAATATCACGTGATCAACTTAGTCTGAGGATACAATCCGATTGTCATAGAAACGAAGTGCTTATTCTTCAGTCGCTTGCTTCGGTCATCGTGTAAATAAACGCTTTTGTCTTCAAACTACCTTTGGATTACCCCAAAGAGGTGAGCATTTCTCCTTATTATTTTTATTTGTAGCATGAAATATTTCCTGTAGTTTGTGGTTTGATAAAAGTAATTATTTAGTGCTTGAAAAGTATTTTGAGTGCATTGCTCTCTTAGGCCTAGTTTCAACGTGTTGAAAGATGGCGTGATCTAAAACAAAATTATGTGCCAAGAATGTTGGCAAAATTTAGTATCTGAAAATTACTTTTGCAGTATATTATGTTCTTTCAGAAGCTGTGATGTGTTATGTGAGTTCAAAATGAATGAATTTTAGGATATCTTTCATGTTCTAGATTATGTATGAGTCTTTCAGGAAGAGATACATAATTTTCACTAAACTCAATTTACTAGATAAATGTTTTATAATGAACTGATATTACATGATCTAATATATTTCTTGTCACATCTTCATTGGGCATCTTTTATGAGTTGAAAAGAAACAAAAAAGTGTAGTGAAATATTTACTTAAATATATTCCAAAGCTGTGATATACACTAGTATATTGTTAAAATCAATATGCAAAAAACCGTAATTTTTTATGAGTTTTGTAAATTTCTGTATCATATTCTAAAATATTACTGCTAAATACAGTACAAGTTTTATTCAAATCTGTATATCCCGCACTGTATTTGCATTATGTTGCCTCAGGGACATCATGCCCATGTTTGCACTGAAAATAATTTGTTGTAAAGTACTTCAAATCTAGGTTTTTAGAAATATCAGGTTCAGTATTTAAATAGTTATGAAGGTATAAATATTTAACTTAGCTCGTTCAAAATTGATGGAAATTAATATGTGAACTACTAAAATGTATTCATACTTCTCACAGTATTTATCACTAAAGTTTAATGTACCGGTTATTGCTTCCATTTCAACCTGTTTACGCGACAGCAGTTATATAAAGTGGAACAGCTGTTATTAAATACTCCATAATTAAATACCAAAAGTGCAATTGTGCGAATGACGTCACTTACTTGTTCGAAAGAAGAGTTAACCTTAAAAAAGAGAGTGAATTCCTATAGTTTGTTCTCAGTTTACTTGTGACAGTTTACTGAGTTTTCATTTTCCGAAGAATTAGAGTTGAAGCAGAAAGCGAATTTTTTTGGCTTTGTGTGCGCTAGTCTATGAAGAAATGCTTCATTTAGAGAGGGCACGAGAGTATTGAAAGAACTTATTAATATAGTTCTCGTTAGTGAATTGATAAGAAAAGGTAAACCAAAAATAAAAAACAATATACCTGTATTGCTGATTCTATTTCTTGCACTTGATTTTGGTAAAATGATCAGTTTTAAAAATGTGTTTGGTTAAGCAAAGTCTGGTGATTGTGATTATCAGGATTACTTTACACTGATAAAGGGTACGTTGATGTTTAGTTTGAATTGCTATTTATGTAATTTCATTATCTTTGTAATTAAATTAGTTCATTTATAATTTGATTGTTTATTTTGAATTCACGCTCGGTTAGCCACTATAAATTTGTAACGAAACTTATGAATTGTTGATGATATAACAATTTTCATTTCATTATAATTTATTTTAGTTAAAGGAACTATTTTTAACCAAGTTTAACAAAAACATAAGACAAGAGAGCTTGTTTCTTTGCTTGTTTGATTAAGAACTCTTTCTTAACAGTAAATATTAGAACCATCAAATATAATATACTGCTCCTATTGATCATAAAGTAAACGTAAAGATTAGTTCCCTAACATTTCACCAACACCCTTAAAAACGAGGAAGAATGTTTTCTATACAGTAAAAGTTACGACCACAAATTTGGTTTAATGTATGTATCGTATATTACGTTAACGTATGCCTGTAGTAGTAGTAAAGTATCACACAAATTCATCCCAAATATTTCATTAATAGAGAATAATGCATCTCAGATATTAAATTGAAATATACTTTATCAATCTAACATCCTAATATTACCTTTTATAATTTCAACGACCGCAATATTAAGTTCGCCATAAAAATAAAATATTACTTAAAAAAACATTAATATTCTAGCTCGTTTTGAAACATAAAGAAGCAAATGTTTTCCTTTTGTCGCCTAACTGTATGTTTGAAGATGTTAAATTTTTTTTGGACATAATTGAAAACTTTTTGTGGGTTGGATAGCTGTGAATGAAATCATAAGATTCGATTTTTCCAAATCTCCCAATAGTTTTAATGGCGCCCTCTAATGGTGGAAAAATTTGGAAAGCACAATATTTTAAACGAATATTGCAAACGACCATAGCATCTGATAGTTTTATATAATTGATTTTGTTGTAGGGAGAAAACAATTTTGTTGGAAACAGTCTATTAATATTCAAATCTGAAAAACAAAACTAGAAACTGACATACATTCCGTTTTTAAAAGTTTATCTAATCCACGGAAATGTATAATAATCATCGCAAATTTTAGAGACATATATTGGTGATCCCTCTGATTTATTTATTATTATGTTTTTCTTGTTTTTTATTGTTGTAATTTCTTATCTGTATCAAATGTATTTTTGGAAGTGCTGATATGGGGATGTGACTCATGAGCTGTTCGGGTCTGAGCAGACTGACATGCCTATGCTCATAGGACGAAAAGCACTTTTATGAATAGCCTCGGGAGCGAGTGTTAGTGCAGGAAACAAACGTGACAATAATGAACAACAGTCTGAGCGTCGCTGTCAAACTGGAAGGACGTTTGAACACGCGTCAAGGGATGCCGCTCTTGCTCAAAAACAAAACCTTTAAGGAGAGGGTTCGGTTCTGTGTGAACCAAGATACGTTCTGTGTGAACCAGGGTTCGGTTTTGTGTGAACCAGGTTTTTGACAACGATTGAATATCCTTTCACCGAGTTTGAGGTCTCTAAAGAGAATCTGTGAAGCACAGTTTTCCACCTCACTGTATGAAGGTTTGCAGTAGCAAAGCAGCAAAGGCCCATGGAATCGAATGCATCCCCAGCACGTAATTGTATATAAATGTAAATAAACTGTGTTGTTGTCCATATACTACTCTCGTGCTTGAACTGGACATATTTCTACACGTCACTTGGCGCAGCAAGTCTGAGCCATATGTCGGTATGGGTGTAACAACCGCGAACCTGTGATTTCACCTAAATAAGGGTTAAGGTAATTAAGGGATTAGTTGATCTCCTCTGAGCAAAATTTATATCATCTAGCCCTGCACGACATTCGGCGCAGTTCAGTCAGCAGAATTCGTAATTACACGTGACGAAGTAAGAATCTGCGTTCCCCCCCCCCCAACCATGACAGGTAATATAACGAATGACAAAACCCAGATGCTCCGCAATTCAGAGACTGCACTACATCTATCGGGATAATGCCATGTTTACCACTATCCACCGTCGGAGCTGAAGAGTACTATAAAAGTAAAGTCCAGCACTCGCCAAAACCTAACTATAATCTTCGTCCTGGATCGCCACAAACAAGGATATTGAGAATCCAAGTTGACGCGGTGCCTCGGCAAATACGATAAGCAAAAATATATGCCGGATTAGATATTTCATATTAATGTATATTGTACATAGCGTTTAATCAATCGATCAAAATACTTTATTTTCAACGCATTAGACTATACGTTTAATACAACATGAACAACCCAAAAGCTTTCGCTTATCTAGATTGCAATAATTAATATTACATCAAAAAAAAAATAGAAATTCAGCTTCTAACAATTTAATTACAATATAAAGATATGAGATAAAAATTTTATCTTAGAACAGTAAACATAAAATGCAAGTCGATATGTGAAAGGTATAACTTTAATTTTTCCTTAAAGATTAATATGTTCTTTCACCAATTTCATCTCGTCATCATAATAATATTGTAATAGTTATTAAAATTATTCCCAGATAAATATAATGGAAGATTTAAAATGGAACATTTTACTAGACCATTGGTGAGGAGAAGGACTTTGGGGCAATCGGATATGACTTTATCGCGCAACACAATAAATGATAAATTTATAAACAAGCAGGTGATTGAACGGCAGTAACTTTAAATTCTGATGGTTGTTGGATTTCCTTTAGAAAAATTTCCTTATACTTGTCTTTCTTTTTGTTTCGGGATAAATTTTAATTTCGTTAAACTGACCTTTTCGTTATACTACTATTCGTTAAAATGAAACATTTTTACATAGAGATAGATAATAAATTGGCCGGATGGAATAAAATTTTCCTCTAATGAATATTTCGTTGTCCTGGCGTTCGTTATACTGGCATTATACTGTATATGGGGGATAGCAACGGTGTCAAAAAACGTCCACCAATCGTGATAAAATTGAAAGAAAAAGGCTCTGATAGACAGGGAGAGACCTTTGTTGGCAGGAACTGTACGGCAAAACAGAGATGCTAAAGTTCAGAGACATCTCTCTGAGCTTAAAAAGCTCAGAGAGATGTCCGCTACCAAAACTCCAATATCCATTTCAACGAAAACTATGTGCAGTGAACTGAAAACTTTGAAATATGGCAACTGTACGATGATACATACGACGAAATATTAAATGGGTGTCCATATCGCTTTGACCACGTAGTTTATCTTTCAGCTACTGTTAATTCAATCAGGTAAGAAATGTGACTACCAATGTAACTAGAGTTGTCCCCTTTGGAATAGCGATAATTAATAACAGAAAGTGTGCTCTAATCTACTAAGAGCATATTAGGCGAGGCGTGGGCAAACGTTTCAGCTGAAGAACCACATGGAAATCTAATATGGAAGGCGTATACATATGCAATTATGCATAACCAACGCAAAAAATGAAAGCTAAGGTGAAACCCACACAATGTAAATTTAATAAAATTAATCATTTTAATCAGAATTCTCTTCGCTGACGTTGGATCTCTTCTCCTCTTTTTGTTTAACAAATTTATTTGTCATTAGGTGCTCGCTGGAGGCACAAAAAAGAGGTGTGGGCCGTAGTTTGCCAAGGACTGAATTAAATTACGGTCTTTTAGAGTTATGTACGATTTAATACAGCTATACGGTTACTTCTCTGTTCCCATCTATCTCTTCAAGATTTATGCTATTGAATTAACAGCCGCTGACAGTCGAAAGTTACAATGATTATCTGTATTTCTCTTCTCCTAATTTAATAGATGGGGAACTACACCTCTCTCTTTACATATAAAAAAATCGTTTTGCTTTATTTATGATATAGAGACCGACAATATTTTCTTAAACTCAATTTTATTAGGTACAATTTGATTTTGTAAAAGACATCTTATCTTTGTAGACAGATGTTTTCTCGACCTTTCTGGGTTAGGTTCTTTTTTAACCAACCTGTGTGAGAGAGTGTGTAGAAGAGTACTTATGTATCTCTAGCTTGTCAGGATATTGCTACTATCTAGGTGGGAGATAAGCACAAACTCAGGTGTACTATTATATGTACACTTTATTTTCAGAATATCTACAATTTATGATATATATATACAGGGTGAATCTGAAAAAGTGGGCAAAACTTTACGGGGTGGTAGAACGCAGCTATACGAGCAATATTCGTCATAGAATGTATGGGCGGAACGCAAACGGCGAGCCGCTAGGTGGCGTTGGAAATGGTATAAAAGGGTCGGTCCTCGCACCCAACGGCAGTTCTACCGTGGATTGCCGAGAGGATGGCTGGTTATACTAACCACGAAATGGCGGATATGCACTTTGTGAACTAATCTACGAGTGCCCCATTGAAACCGATATGGATCTAGTCGCCAGGATCGCCGTTGTTGCCGGCGATATTCGGGAAATGCCTGGTGTCTTCGCAAATGTGCGTCGGTCTCTATCCCGCAGGTGTGAAGCCTGCATTACAGCTGGCGGCAGCTCTATTGAGCAATTTCTTTGAGCATGTACCTCAATTACATTCCTGTTAATAAAATGTTTTCTGAAGTATCTCCTCTCCTTCTTGTGTTCATTCTTTAAATGTGACAGTGGAAAACTACCTTTTAACTTCTCACCGCTTGCGTTCCGACCATACAATCTATGACGAATATTGCTCGTATAGCTGCGTTCTTCCACCCCGTAAAGTTTTGCCCACTTTTTCAGATTCACCCTGTATATGTAACAAATTAGTGACTGCCCTCCAGGTACAGTTACTCGAAACGTTAACAGCAGGCTGCAAGGAGCTTCAGCGATCCAACCGTTAGATTCAAGAAAAAAATGGCTAAATCAAGCCTCAGGCAATCCGCCTGACATGCGGAAGGTCTCATCATCAGCACATAACTCTCTCCGTTCCAAAACGTTTCTCTCCAGTTCGAAAGAACCACCAGATGTGGACAAGCAATGTTTTCTCCGGAGGGGGGAGAGGTTAGGGTATCTCGGCCAATGGGACGTGGTACAATTCCCTGTGTGACAAAGTAAGGAGGTGCTGTGGCTTTAATTAAGCAGCAGGGAACGAAAAATTTCCGTCACCAATGACGTGAACCCGGTAATGTATACGAAACGCATGTCCGCCCATATGCCTACTTGTTCGTTCACCCGTTGGGAATTACGTCTATTATATTTAATATATATATAGATGATTAAGGGTAATTGATGGCTGATTGACTGACAGTTGACTGACAGGGATCACGCTAATTCTAACTATGATTCAGAAACGTTAGTGCTCTGAAACTTGACACTTAGGGGTTATCTGGATCATAGATCGCGGAGAAAATCCCAAATTCGACCTCTGACTTGTCCTTTATGGTCAAATAGGGGTCACGTAGAGGTCAAACCTTGTTATACCAGTGCTAAAAATGTGAAAATTTGTGGCTGGGGATGTTTCCAGCTGTATATGTAGGAAATGTTAAGAAATTTCGGGTTTGAAGATTCTTATAGGTCAAAGGTCAAATTTAGATTTATCAACGTTAGAGAGCTAAATATTGTTTCCTGGTGGTATTTTTGGATTGGATATCTCGGAAATGTTGAATTTTCGTTGCGATGGGTCCTTCAAGGGCAAAGCCAAACATAAAAACAATAGTGGTAGAGGGCTAACAATTGGTATCTGAGGGTATTTTGAGTCGTAGATCTCAGAAATTATGGCAAATTTTAGATACGACGGTTCCTTCGAAGTCAAAGGTCAAATCCTGATATAGCCAAGCTGGAGAACTAAACATTGGTGAATACGGTTATTTCCAGCAGTGGAATTCAGAAATAAGACAGAATTTTAGATCAGGTGTTGCATTCGGGGTTGAATAGAGTTTGGAGAGACGGGATAGAAATGAAGATGTGCAGAAGGCCTCGTTTGTTTTCTAGTAATAAGATATTTGCAGAAGTCTTTCATCAACCCATGCAGGATGAATATTTTACATTTGAGACATTTCATTGCATTATACTTATATTTATATATGCGAATTTATTGATTTTTATGTGTGTTTCAAATATTCAAATAAATTACACTATTTAGTTTAAAGTTGTTTTAAATATTTATTCGACCTTATATTTATATATTGATTTACATTCATTCAGTAATTATAATTTTATACGGTATAAAGATTTCAATATTATTATTTACACTGAAACGACAATTTATTATTCACACCCACCTAATAACGTTTGGGTCCAACTTTCGCCCTCACAGCAGCCACAACATGTCGTGGTCTACCAAGTTTTGGAAATGTTCGAGTAGTATTATGGCCCGTGATTCCAGAACAGCCATCCGTAACACCAAGCGTTTCTGGTGGTGGGGGGGGTGTCCTAAATGCATCGCTCCACTTCGTCCTGCAGATGCTAAATAATATTGAAATCCAGAAAGTGAGAGGGCCATTCGAGAGTTGGGAACTCACTGGAATGATCCTCCAACCAGAAGAAAAATCCTCCAAAAAGAATAAAAAACGATTTAAGTGTGTTCTTCAGAATATGATGCTACCGACTGCTAGGAAAATGCTTCATGAGACAGAGTTCATATTTCAGGATGATATTAAAACAGTAAGTAAGCTGTCTTCACTGTCCCGCCATTGAACCCTAATCGGAATTTGTAGCAAAATAGCAAATAAACAATTCAACTGTATGCACATTTGTGCATACTGTGGGAATTTTTTACTTTTTTTCAATTTTCCACTGTATGCACATTTGTGCATAAAGTGGGACCAATTCAGGAATATCTCTTTTATGAATTAACATTAATTTGCAGGATGTTTTTTGAAATGTTTATTTGCTATTTTGCTACAAATTCCGATTAGGGTTCAATGGCGGGACAGTGAAGACAGCTTACTTACTGTTTTAATATCATCCTGAAATATGAACTCTGTCTCATGAAGCATTTTCCTAGCAGTCGGTAGCATCATATTCTGAAGAACACACTTAAATCGTTTTTTATAGTTCGATTAGTAACAAACAAGTTGCAGCACCTAAAGATTGATATTATGAATTTTATAATATCAATATGATAAGTTGGCGACACTATCACAGATATTATCAACTTATCAGATTGATATTATGAAGTTTGGTTTTAATTTCATTAGTGTAGATCAGGGCCTGTTCAGAGGGAGTTCAAGGAAGCTAGCCCCCTTTCCCTCCTTGAGAATTCTAGTAAGGTAAAGAATGCAGAATATTATTAAAAATATTCATGTTTCATGCATTATTCAAGCATTTTTAAAGACCTGTAAAACAGAGACTTTTTACTTTTTTTCAATCATTTATTTTTTCCCGGCTCGATTGGGCCACTTTTCCTCCCCCCCCCTCTTTTTTTTTTTTTACTAGATGATCAGGGTTTGGTGTAAATTTATATTTTGAGTTATTGTTTTTATTAAGGGTGATTACATACCTTAAATTGCATAATCTTTGTAGATTTCTGATGTAGGTAGTTTTTCTTGTAGAACTAACACACTAAGACCCCGCGCTCGAATCTTGAAGAAAAAAAAAAGCCAACTAGACGAACGCAAATCGTCTCTGGCGCATATGAGAATCTCGTTTTCGAAGAGAATGAAGTTTTTCCTTTACGTACTCTTTCACTTTAAAAGTTTTAATTTGAGCTAGTGGATGATGGGGAAAAAAGGCAATTAGTATTTTATTAGTAATTATACAACATAAAAGTGTTCGTCTTTAAATTCTTAAATTTAAAAAGTTGCATTTCCTGCATCTTTCTGAGAAAAGTTGCTGTCAGTGAAATATATCTTGAAACACTATTACTTAATTTTCAAATTTCTATTATATATATATATATTTGTTATTTGTAAAAGTCGTTAAATGATCTACCGTGTTCATATTTGGTTATCTGGTTAGATGGATATATCTTGAAAAGAAAATTTCTTAAGTAAGAAAAACTACCTTCATATTAAACTACAGTACCTAAGTGTTTGAAAAATGCGAATTATAAAATTTCATTAGTACCAATCCAACTAAATAGAATTTTCTAATTATCACTTTAATTTTTTTTTCCAATAGACTCTTCATGTCGAATATGAATTCTTAACATTTTTCATCGTTATAGGGTTCAGTTATGGTGTTCTAAAGATTCCCAAAGTGCGAAACATAATATTTTATCAACTAATATCTAAGCCAAAAAAGAAATTTTCATTTATTTCTAAATACGAACAATTATCTGCTAAAACAAAAATATTGTGTTCCCCCCCCCCCGGATCTAAAGCGCCAGCTCATTGTTGGCAATGGAAATTCTGTGACCACATTCCACCACCAAAATTTCAAGTTTCTAGCATAAATACATCGTTTATAATATTCGTTTGAAATTTTGGAATTTTAAATTTTTTCCCAGCTGTAGGGCTAAGTTATAGCTTTAGAGAGATTCAGAAAGTGCATATCGTAATATTCCATCAATACCTATCCAACACAAAAAGATTCTTTAATTTTTCTCTGTAAACCAAAAATTCAATGTCCACAGACAGACAGACAGAGGATAAAGCGAAAGTATTATCTCGTTTTCAAAGAAAACGAGATAAAAAAGAATTCGTGGACATAGAGAAAGTGGTTGGATATAACTGAAAAAATTACTGGGGGAGGTGAGTAATTGCATCGCATATCCAGAATCAATATTTCTCTCCTTTTTAATGGTTTTTACAAACAGTTCTTTGAAAATGCATTCAATAAACTTATGTTTAATATTCCCCCCACCCCACCCCAGTTACTAGCATACTCGAGGAGGAAGGATGGTTGATGTCTCTGTAGATACGGGCCTTCAAAGGATTATTTTTCAATAGATTTACAATTCTAGATTCTTTCCCGAAAAACTACAATAATAAAAATAGTCGTAAAAGGCTACAGATATTTAGGACTAACGTTTCTCTCCGTGAAAAGTAAATTGCGATAAGAAAACATGAAGGCGATCAACGTGGATTTTTACGGTATGAAAAACTTCGCATGCATTAATGCTTTTGTGATTTATTGCTACAACAGAAATCGCTAAGAAGAAAATTTCTAAATCTCTAGAATGAAATTTATCACGGAGTTTCATATGTCACTTCCAAGACCATGGATAACTAGGAGGAATGAGATGCCAAGTTCGCTTCCATCGATTCGCAAAGCCATTGGCGATGGATTTAGGATAAAACTGCCAGAAGACAATTCTTTCAATCATGAAACAAAAAACATTCTTTTTTTTTCTGCTCATCTCAATTTCGTAGACTGACAAAAAACGTTTTGCAAACATTACAAATCATTCAGTATTTTTCTGCTTTGAATGTTGTTTGCAAAAGAACAGCAAAAAATATATTAAAACATGCTAATTTATTTTCTAAAGAGCACGTTTTAATTGGGTGTGAAACGCAAGTAAAAAAATTTCAGTTTAATTCTGGATTACTCTACTTTCTTTTGTAATCCATTTTCCATTTTCTTTCGTACATTAATCACAATATTTGAACCTGAAGTTTAGGTAAATAATCGCCAAGTATTAAATATTTTACAAAAAAATTATTCTTATAAAACGTTTATTTAATAAATTCTAATAGACGAATTGAAAAGTATGCGAATGCTACAACATATTAAAACATTAGTAAAATGTTTTTAATTACATGATCTGTTCTGATTGAATTCCTGTGCCACAGATGCGCCTCGCCCATCTCTTGGATGAGATTACACATTTCATCAGCACTTCAAATCCCAACATCGATTCCAGGTATAGAATATGTCTGACAGCTACGAACCTGACAACTGACAAAAAGAAATGCAGAAGCGAACAACATAATTCTGAAATAGCTGTAGATTTTATATACCAGATGATTAAATGGGAAGGCGTCATCGCTGGGGATTTGATATTATGAAGTTCGTTTTTTCCCCAAAAAAACAAGGCGTTTCTTTTCTCTGACTGAATTGTGTTTTGTTGGCAGCCTAAATGTGCATGTTGTAGTAGAAGGGGAGTTCGTTATTGGTAGGAAAGGTATCGCATGTCTCTCACAGCATTTTTTTCCCTTTGTGTAACCCCGGAATGTTTATATTGATCTAGTTGGGTTGGGTTGTTTTACCTCTGAGCGGCACTTTTTTGCACACCATGGGCTTAAATGGCCAGGTCACATGGACCCCGAAGGCTCAGAGAAGGTTGGGGGAGGGGACCCACTGGAACAGCTGTTGGGAGACAGATGGTAGCCTCCCGTCAAGGCCATCCAGCGTGTTCTTTAACGTGCACAGGGTATGGCTCTCCCGCACACGGAGCCACGGCTTAACGTTCCATCCGACGGACGGCAGCCTTTTCAAGCCCATCGGTGTCCCCTACTGACCGTGGGCAGGGCGGGGAGTTTTGCGGAGATAAATCTCAACGCTGACCCAGCTGGGACTCGAACCTGGGAACTACAGACTACGAGCCTGGCGCGCTACTGACTGAGCCACCCAAGCCCCTATTAATCTAGTAACTTACGTAAATGATTAGTTACTCATTTTCATACAAACCACGGTAAAGCTTTTATAAAGTACAGGGTGGTTATGATTACACTGACAGTACTCTGATCGATGTAGAAAATGATCTATTCGACGGGTCACAGCAAAAAGTAGTGGATACCTTAATAAGAACATGGGTAGAGAATTTGTGAATAAAAATAATAGTGTTAGTGCCACCAGGTAGCGTGGGTGCGCTAAAATAAAAAAAAATACCAAGTTAAACAAACATAACCTTTATTTTACAAATCAAGATTCTCAATATTTGAACCATTCGTATGCAAAATGTGCTGGAAACGTAATACGGCATACTCAATGGTTGCTTGAAATGTTTCGGGGAATGGCTGCAGCATGTTGTGTTATTCTTGCCTTCAGTTCTGCAAGCGATTGACCTAAACGCATGGGTTTAGGTCGGGGGAAAGTGGTGGCAATTCTCTCCTCACCAAATGTGGTATGCAGCAATTTGCTTTGCCGTATGTGCAATATAGGGTGGCGCCCTATCATGCATGAAGGTTATGGACTAAGTAATTTCTTTCTTGCAAAGTCGGAATAATCTTGCGGCGAGAAGATCTGTGTAACGTGGTTCATTCACCAATCGACGCACGGGGCCTTGAGACGTGATCTCCTCAACGAAAACTGATCCGATTATAAAGTTTGCGATAAACCCGCACCATACAGTTATACAGTCGGAGTATAGGGGCACATCATGCAGGTCCCCATATTTGGCAGTTGTGCATATTCACTGCTCCATGTAAAAAAAATGCGCCTCATCGGTCCATAAGACTTTCGAAGGCCACATGTCGTCAACCTGCATCCTCGCCAGAAATCGCAAAGCGAAGTCGGTTCGCTGTTAAGGGTCACCTGGTTCCAGCTGCTGCACCCTATGAATTTTATAAGGATACCATTTCAGGATGGACCATTTTATTTTTACGGACAGTTGACCACGGAAGTTGCAGTTGCCGCGATACCTGTCTCGCACTAACTACGATTAGCTTCGATTACGACTGGAATTCTGCAATTGTAAGTGCGACGTCTTCCACATTGCTTTCTGCAACAGGCCACCGGGTCTACCCGGAGCCACATTAGCGATAAATGTCCTTTCCTTATATCTTTCAGACGACGATATTATTTGCGTAATTCAGCGACGGTATTACTGTCGTTTTGGTAAAAAGAGTTTCACTAGCAAAGCTCGGTTCTTCTTGCAGATACCCATGATTCCTTCTAGCGATTATAGGGTAGACATCACATTTTATAGTGTGCCCTCATGCGACTCTCACATGTGATTGGCTACAATGTCACGAGAAATTAGCATGTTCTATCACCTTTTTAGCACACTCACGCTACCTGTTAGCACTAACACTATTTTTTTTATTCGCAAATTCTCTACCCCATGTTCTTATTAAGGTATCCACCACTTTTCGGTGTGATCCGTCGAGTATATCCTTCTCTACATCGCTCTGAGTACTGACAGATTTATTATAACTACCCTGCATATCGAATTGCATATTTCTTTTAGGATACATAAAATATTTATGTTTCAGGTATCGCATTTATGTTATTATACTGAAATTTCTTTGAAAACTAATTCGAAAGCAAATCTGCGAATTTATGGCTAAGTTTGCGTATTTGGGCGCAGATCAAAGAGTTGAGTCTCACCATTTCTTTCATTTTAAGCATGAAGTCTAAAATTTCTAACGTGGTTTATCTCAAAACTATTTTTGCTTTCATACCTCTTTACTTGAAGCGATGTATCCGCTTTCTTTCTTACATTCATTCTCTTTTTTCAATTTACTACTTTTTCATACGAGATTTCATTCTCTTTTCCGAAAACAAGATTCACTACAAGATTTATTGAGCTTAATGAAGAAACAATTGTATATCAGCAAAAATATATAGAAGCTACATTTTCTTGAATTATTAGGAATGGAACAATAATGCATATTTTGAAAAGAAAAATATCGCAGTTCCGAATTTTCTATTCCTGTATTCAATTGTGACTCATTGAGATTTACATCCTTAGTGAGCAAGAGGTTGGTTGGTTTGTTGGTTTACCTCTGAGCGGCACTTTGTTGCACACAATGGGCTAAATGGCCAGGACACAAGGACCCCGAAAGTTCAGAGAAGTTTGGAGGGGACCCACTGGAACAGCTGTTGGGAGACAGATGGTAGCCTCCAGTCAAGGCCATCCAGCGTGTTCTTTAACGTGCATAGGGTATGACTCTCCCGCACACGGAGCCACGGCTTAATGTCCCATCCGACGAACGACGGCATTTCCAAGTCCATCAGTATCCCCTACTGACCGTGGACAAGGCGGGAAGTTATGCGGAGTGAGCAAGAGGACACAACTGGGCTTAAAAAAATTGTCGCCCGTCTGATGGGACGTTAATCTATGGCACTGTCTGCAGGAGCACTAACCTGTTACTTTAAAACAACCTGGATGGTCTTGATTGGAGGCCTCCAACTATCTTCGATCAGCTGTGGAATGATTCCCCTTGCTTACCCGAATATAACTTTGCTGACCTTGTGACCTGGCCAGTTAGCCCGCAATCTCCACAAAACTACCTCTCGTAGGTAAAACTACCAAACTCTTATTTTTGTAAAGAAAAGTTTTGTCATTGGAAAACTAAAATAAATGATTTTTCCTTCTTGGATTACCAGTTCGTGAACGTAATCACAAATGGTTATCGTAAGGAAACCATAGTAAGGAAGTATAAAATATATGGAAAGACTGGTAGTAACAGGCCAGACTCGGATCTAGAAAAATATTATACGGATTGGTGGAGGTCAAAATGCTGGAATTGAAATTAAACGTTGAGTATAATTTTGTCATAACTTATTCTTAGGGCTGTAAATGTTTTCTGTGCGAATTTCTGCGAATTAGGCTTTTGGTTGTCAGCTTTGTTTATTTCAAAACGCTTTTGACTCTGTTGATCGCCATAATTGATGGTTGATTGTGAGATCGTATGGCATACCAGATAAGTTTGTTAAGATAATGAAAGCTCTCTATAATAACACTAAGTCGTGTTTGAGAGTTGGTACTAGTTGAAGCGATTAGTTTAGAAATGGTAGTGGAGTTAGAAATGGCAGGGTTACCAGATGCCAGTGTCCTAAAAGGATGACAAAAATGCTAGAAATGGAGGACAAAGGAGGACAATAAAGCAAAAATGGAGGGCAAATAAAGACACCATTCCAATTTGTGAAATAAATTTTTTCCTACCAATTTTTATGTCAATTACCTACTAACAGTTGAGTAAGGAAAAGACGTATACTTATTAAATATACTTCAAAATGTTTGAAGTGCCGATTTATGTTCATAGTTGATAGCAAGACTTACTTTGCCTTAAGTGTCGTAATGGTTAGTAACTATCTGCTGTTGCAGAAGGCAAATTTTCTGCTTCTATAACCTCTGAATGAGGTAGTGGCCATCGGTGATTTCTGTTTTGGTAGGGGCATGCACTTGTATGAGAAAGCTCCCACAAACTAGGAGCAGTCCTTAATTTCTTCGCTGTCTTTTATATTGCAAAAAAATATGCTCTCATCTATCCATGGGCGGAAGCAAATTTTTTGCAGTTTTATGAAGCGCATACTTGTTTCAAACTGGCATGTAAATTGTACATATTGAGATTACAGAAAATAGTAACTTTTACATCATTAACAGAATTAATTTAGCATTCATGATTTGCATTCTTAGTAAATTATAATCATGGGTCAAGAAATTTGGAAAAAAAAGTACAAAAAAGAGTGCTTTAATATAGTTTGAAACATGTTATGAGTTTATTCAAAAAAAGAGGACATTTCATGTTGTTCCAAAATTCTGGAAGGACATGATATAAAAAAGAGGACATTTCATGTTTTTCCAAAATTCTGGAAGGACATGATATAAAAAAGGAGCACATGTCTTCCTTTTCGAGAACTTTTCTCTTTTGTTTGGTTATCGATTATGTTATGCGAAATTCTTTGCAAGGGAAAGATTTTGGTGTTAAATGGTCTAGAGCATAGATTCCCAACGGGGGCGATACCGCCCCCCAGTGGGCGCTGGAGCCTTCCATGGGGGCGGTAGCGGATCCAGAGGCAAATGGGGGGCGTTGAGGCAGTCAAGAGGGGCGGTCAAATAAATAAATAAATTTAATGGAATTTTCTGTGACAACCTTTTTATCTTTTCTATTCTGTGGTGTCTTCCTGGTGATTCTGGTCATCCACTACCTCATCCGTCATGTACAGCTTTTCAACTGCAGCTTGGACAATAAGTTCCCTGCTACCGCCTACTAGCGTACTGGTACGTCTGAAGTCGACTGAGATGCTCTCAAAAGTTCTCTTCAAGATCACAGATTGGATATAAGCTTCAATATCTTTTTCCCACTCCGAGTCGCTTTGAGTATGCTTTATGGTACGTAGTTACAATACCATCCCACGTCAGAACATAAGGTATAATATTAACATTACACTTGTGAATTAGGCTCAACTCATTAGCCAGCAGATCATACTTCCTCTTCTTTTCAACCTCTACTGTCTGCAGGTTATCCTGAGATGTTATTCCTACTTCAATAATTGTAATCTCATTCAATACCTTATAATGCACTACTATATCAGGCTTATTATGTTGGACATGTGTGTCCGTCCTGATAGGCAAATCAACCTTGATGCAATAATAATATAACAATAATAATAAATTTATTATATTTAATATTTTTTATAATTATTTTTTAATATAATAAAATACTTTGAAAATACCTGTTTCCATGAATAAATATTTTATCTAGCTATGTAAATTATCTTATTTTTATCGCGTTAATAAGCATTTTTAAATTAGCATTAGGTATACCTATACCTAATTTGCTTTAGTTTAGAATAGATTGACTGTGACAAGTCCTTGCAAGTTGGTAGGCAAACACGCGGTTCATGCAATTTAACATGATTCGACAAGAATATGGGAGCTTGAAATGACTTGTTTACGGAGTAAGGGCGCGGGCATCGCAAACATACAAGTTAATGCGTGCACAAAATCAAATCTATAAAAGCGATTGCTCTAGGAATGTTTTATTATTTTTATATGCTTCGCCGTGATAAATAGCCGGTAGTGATAAGTGTTAGAAGTCATTTTAAACATTATTTTTATAACTATCTATAAATCTGTTGAGAAGTTAATTTGTATTTGAAAATGTCTGAATCTACATCTAAAAAGAAATGCCGGCAGTACAGTATTGAGTATTTGAAATATGGATTTACGTACTCTCCTCAAACCAATCATTACCTATGTGTTTAATTACTCAAACCAATCATTACCTATGTGTTACCTATGTGTTTAATTTGCCGAAAAGTTTTTCAAAGGAAGCTATGAAACCTTCTAGGCTACAAGAGCATTTAAATAAAATGCATGCTGATAAGAAGAACAAAGATTTATCCTATTTTCAAGAACTGGAAAAACAATATTTAAAACAGCCAACTATATCAAACCTTTTTGCGTCGTCTTCTAAACAAGATGATGATGGACTACGAGCCTCATATAACGTTTCATTGTTAATCGCAAAAGCAGGAAAACCACACACAATTGGCGAGGAATTAATTTTGCCGGCAGTCAAAGAGATATTAAAAACTGTTCTTCATCATAAGACACCGTCAGATATCATAAAAAAAATTCCTCTCAGTAATAATTCAGTGCAAAGAAGAATAGATGAAATGGCAAAAGACGTTGAAATATCATTATGTGATTACTTAAAGACTTGCAAATTTTCCATTCAACTCGACGAATCAACTCTACCAAATAACGAAGCTCTACTCTTATCATACGTACGATTTATAAAAGAAGAAAAAAGTTCATGAAGAGTTATTTGCTAAAAATTTGGAATCTGATACAAAGGGAGAATCTATATTTAATACCATGCAAAAGTTTTTTCAAGAGAAAGAAATTCCTATTTGCAATATTTTGTCTGCTGCTACTGATGGTGATCAATGACAGGGCGTCATAAGGGTTTCATAGCGCATTTGAAACAAGCAGCACCAAATGTACTCGCTGTACATTGTATTATTCATCGTCATGATTTGCTTTCAAAAAATTTGAATGAACGTCTGCATACGTCGCTCCATTACATTATTAAAGCAATCAATAAGATTAGAAGCAATTCATTGAATGACCGATTATTTGGTAAGCTTTGTAATGAAAATGATAAAGATTACAATCACTTGCTGCTGCACACAAAAGTACGTTGGCTCTCTAAAGGTGTTTGTCTGAATCGCTTTTTCAATGTATTTGACTCATTACTGGACTTTCTTGAAGACAGGACGAAAAATTGCGCGAAAACCTGATTACGTCAAAAAATGACATCGCTTATTTGACAGACGTGTTTAAAATATTTAATCAAGTTAATTTACAATTGCAAGGTGATGAGTTGAATTTAATTAAAACAAAAAACGTCATAGCTGCTTTTGCGGGAAATCTTCTTCTATTCAAACGAAATCTAGGTAGAGGTGAATACAACCACTTTTCCACATTATGAGCAGCCTCTGCAAAACCGGAAGATTTACTTACTTACTGCCAACACTTGGAAATTCTTCATGTTGATTTTGCGGAGCGTTTCCAAGATATTTTAAACATGAAT
Organism: Ryuthela nishihirai; assembly: GCA_038380435.1. Taxonomy (NCBI): domain Eukaryota; kingdom Metazoa; phylum Arthropoda; class Arachnida; order Araneae; family Heptathelidae; genus Ryuthela; species Ryuthela nishihirai. The sequence continues at coordinate 20,794,954 of JAWZYU010000020.1, forward strand.
ATACCGAGTTGGGTTTTAGGATCCTTTCGCAAACACAGATACTGAAGAATCATCAAATTTGGAAGAGGAACTCTTAGAACTCACGACTAACGAAATACTCAAAGTAAAATTCAAACATGGATACCAAGAGTTCTGGCTTCAAAAACTAATACCAGTTCTCTACCCTGGATTGTGGGCAATAGTACAGAAGTTTTTAATCGCATTTCCTTCGTCCTATATGGCTGAGCATGGATTCAGTGCAGTAGCTAATTTACTGTCAAAGAAGAGGAACAGACTACACATCACTGAACGTGGCGATCTGCGATTGATGTTAACGAAATTCGAACCCGACATTAACAAATTGTTAACACTCCACAGCCTCATCCATCTCATTAATTTTTATTATTAATTTTGTGTTTATCTCATTATTTTTTATTTCTTATTGATTCTGTGTTTCTTTTTAAAATTTTAATAAACAATTTTATTGTACATTTGGTTGTCGTTTTATTAATTTCTGCTTTATGATTTTTAATAGATAAATAAAGAGATAAATTAGGTACAGATAATATGCAACAATATTTTAATATTTCATATGAAATTAACTGTTATGGACTAGGGGGCGTTGAAATTTTTGTTCTTTTCTAAAGGGGGCGATGGTCCAGAAAAGGTTGGGAATCACTGGTCTAGAGATTTCAAAATTTCTGATTTAGATTATGCAGATGATTTGGCCTAGTTGACTAATGATGATGAGATGAATTCTTTCATTAGGGCTGTTGATAATATTGGAAATAGAGTAAGTTTGGTGATAATTTAGTTCTTTGAATGGCTGCAGTCTTGAGCAAGCGTCTCAGTTTAATTATCTTTAGAGCTATGTAACAGATACTGGTGATATGCGGCATTAGATAAATAGACGATAGGACTTTTAAGAAAATATGGAGTTTTGCGAAAAAATAGGCGGTACACCTAAAGACTAAAATTAGGCTGTATAATAGTTTCGTTCTTTCTAAGGTTAGTTATGGTAGCTAAACATATACCCTTTGTAACCTGGATAACAAGAAACTTGATGCCTCTGATTCTAGATTCTTACGCAATATTTTAGGCATTAAGTGGCTCAACTTTGTAAGTAATGATGAGGTTAGAAGAAAGAGTCATCAACCTGCTTTGAGCAGCATATTGAGCGTATCGAGACTGCGTAGGTTTGACCATGTTGCCCGTATGCATAGCTGCAGATTGGCAAACAGGATTATGAACAGTGTGCCTAAGGGTTTCAGAAAAAGTGGGAGACCTAGGATGCGTGAGCAGACAATGTGTCAAACGGGAGCTTGCTAAAATTGGCTTAGAGTGGCCAAATGAAGGAGCTATAGCTCAGAACAGATACGTTTGGAGAGGAAAATTGCACAGTCTGGTTGGTCCTCTGTAGCCAATGGCTACATGAGGATTTTGTATGTATGTATGTATGTATGTATGTATGTATGTATTTTTTTACCTGAAATGCAACAAAACATATATTTTGATAGATTCGTGTGAAGCAGGCCCTAATCTAGAAGAAATAGGAAATGATGGGGAGGGGATTGAATCGTAATAAATTAGAACGTCTTTATAATATAAACATTTTCCGATAGCTTCAATGGTGTTTAGCAAATTGAATGTAATATGAATTCATTCGATTCGAAGTTGCTGTTAAAGTATTCAATAATGTATATTGACATTTTTTTTTACTTTAAAAATCAATGTAATATTTTAATTTTTATTCTCATTTTTTTATTTTTGTTTTCAACCCAGTAAGGTTTTTTCTTTTTATTTATTTTTAACGATACTTTTCGAACTTTTAATTGGTGAATATTAACTTTATTATTTTTATTACCAAGCTAGCAAAATGTGAAATGGAAGCATTTCGCCTTTTCATTAAAACATAACTAACAATTTTCTTCCACAAGCGAGATTTTACTCTCTAGGAATATTCAACATTTTTTTCTCGGACTTCTACTGAAAAATGTATGTAAAGTTATAAAACACTAATGGAATATAATATTAAAATATTTATGTATATATATATATATAATGATACGAATGGAGATATGATTTTTACTCCATTCGTATTAAAAAAATGTAATTGCTTTAAAATTGTGTATTAAGGATATGCAGGATTTTATATATTTCGTTGTAATTCTAATTCTGAGGTAAGACATGTAAATGCAATGTTACTGCAAATTCTGAGAATAAATCTTTCTATCTAAATCTTGACCTTAGTATAGATGGGACTCGAACCTGGAATCAAATATTGTAAATTGTTAAATATTCATTTCTGCCAAAGCATAGTTTTCATATTAAAGTAAAAATCCTCCTAATTGTTTACATTTAAGCCTATTAGTTCAGATTAATTATTCAAATGTGATTAATCTTTTTGAAACATTAGAGCAGGGGTTATCAACGTGGGGTACATGGTAAAAATTTTTGGGGTACGCCGTGAGAGTTCAAAAGTCGATAGATCTAGTAACAAAGTCGCTAAGTTGACATTATTATACTATAACTATAGTTTTATATATCTATATAAGGGGTACGCCACATACATACACATTTCCAGGGGGTACGTAGAGCATAAAATGTTGAGAACCAGTGCATTAGAGTATCGATATTTGATCGAATGACTGCAAAACTATCGAAAGAGCGACATTGACCTCTCCTGTTTAGAGTAATGCTGTTACGCGGAAGTTAACTAAAACTCCATGAAAGTTATATTACTCGTACCTAAGCATCAAAATTTCATTCCCAGCTCTTGTTTCATTTTAATTCTTCGTAAGTTTTATTTGCGTGCGCTCTGTACTCTCCGCTTCTTCGAGATATTATGATTTACAACATTATGAATAGTTGAAACATTCTGTTGGTGTTAGCCGCCTTTGTTCGAGGCGCATGTCAGCTTCACAGGGAGATTTGCATACGGGGGAAATGGTCACTGAAGGAAATGTTTAGGGATTCTGAAGAACTTTTCGAAACAATTCACTAATTGTAGGCATTATTTATATACACTCAGTGCTGACTAAATTATGACACCTTCCCTACATGTTATGTCAGTGGAAGCTAACTTCTAAGCTCTATATAACATCTAAAAAGGAGTTTTGTGACAGAATGGGAGTGAAAATAAATTAAAGATCTCAACCAAAATCTACCTAAATATCGATTTTCATTAATATCTCCTTAGTACTTAAAGAGCTATGGAAGTTTGAGTATTAACAACACCAATGCCTAACGTTATAATTTAACTCAGAAGTTAATTATAATTTGAATAAGAATTATTATTCCACACCTGCATATTTGAAAATTTAACGTAAATAAGTTTTCGATATTTTTCAATTTTCCTAAGACTTGCATTGTTACTGTTAGACATTAGAAGTCCAACAGAAATCGTGAATGGAAATGAAAAAACTGGAAAGGAGACTAAAATTAAATGAAAATTAAATGGGAAAGATTACGGTAACTTATTTCAGCTGTTGAAAAATTACGACTCTAGTATACTGTTGTTTTTTTCTGTTAAGATGTAGTTTTTCCTTTTCTCCCAAGAAGAAATCCAATGGATTCAGATCAGGCGATCGGCTAGTCCCTAATACTGGCCCACTTCCCAAATCCATTGAACAGGGAAAGTCATATCCAACCATCGTCACACCTGAATACCAAGTGGGCAGGAACTCCATCGTATCCGACTCAAAGCTATTAATGAACCTTTACTGCCAGTGATTTTCATTGTGTTCGAATCAAAGCCATTAGTGGAACGCCACTATGCAGGAGCATTATCGTGTTGGAACCAAAGCTGTTATTGTAAAGTCTGTATGTAGGAGCCGACCATCGTGTTCGGATCAAAGCCATTAGTGTAAGCAATGTTAAACTAAAGGGAGAAAGTCTCGCAGTACATCACATAAGCCATTTCATCCAGTGAAGTGTAGTGCACAGCTAAGGCCCACAGAATCAAGTGCATTCCCATAGTGTATATATGTGTGACTTAAATATGTAATTAAGTGCTGTATCGTCATCAGCATAATGCAACGAACATTAACTTCTTACATCGAAGGCACAATTCATCTGACTCACATCAAAACACGGGTGTAACAACCGCGGTTTTCACGTAGAATCACGGTTAAGAGTAATTAAACAAAAAATAAAATTAAATACCCCATTAAGCAGCTGCTTGCCACAGAGGTCTGACAAGAGCCTGTCAGTTTATACGCCACAGTTTGAGGTCTGTGAGTTTGTTGGGAAATTTTTATTATAGAAATAAATCACAAATCCTCAGCAGAAAGATAGCACAAACACCCATGCCTTACCCGGGGCTCGAATCCAGGTCCCTTTGATCAGTAGCCAAAATAATTAAAGACGAAAGAAGTTCGGGGGACCACCACCACTCGACGACTCCACTACAGCTTCCATACCTCATCCGTAACAAGGTACGACCAGTTACATATTCTCTTTCCCACCACTTGTACTCGACAGTGCTGCAACCCGTATGTGACTTTATACTAGGCGTGCCAGCCTCAACTAGTCTTTTAACCATGAGCTGTTTTTGATCACAGGACTGCAGTTACGTAGATTTTTTTTTTGGTGCTGGATCATTCTCGATACAGCTAAAAGACCACAGCAGGGTTACTGTGTCTGAGATGCTCCTATCAGTACGTCTGGCGCCAACTTCCATACCACATTCAAAGTTTAAATTTTTAGCTTTTCCCACTCTCATGCTGAATTGCACACACACAGAATCCCTAGCTGCCCTGCCTCTATGCTTTCAATAACTTGGTATGAACACGTGGTGCTGTCACTGAATGAACAGTCTATTTAACGAAAGCGGAGGTGTATAGAATAAAGTAGCCATTCATTATATTTATTAAGGACAATCTGTTTATCCCAATTTTGTTAATATAAAGGCATAAAATTCATAAAACATGTTTGAATTGTTTCGTATGGTTTTCGGTCTACAGAATTATGGTATCATTTCTATAGCAGAGTAGTTAGAGCACTTGTCTACTGATCAAAGAGACCTAGGCTTGAGACCTGGATAAGTTATAGATGTTTCTTTTCTCTGTCTTCCTTTTGAGGTCTCGTCTTCCTCACAGACATTATATATTATCCTGACATATCCCTGTGAGAGTTCTGTGTCTGATAGGGTCTGTGGTAATTGCTCCAGGGGCAATGTATTTCTTACTGGTTTCTCATAAACTAGGATTATTTAAGCCACGCTGATTAAATAATTTAAATATTCTTGACTACGTCTTGTGGCACACGTCACAAACACATTTGGAACAAGTATGAAAAATAACTCTATTAATATCTATAAATAAAATAAATACAAAAATAACTCATATTCATAATTATGCATAAAACATGACTTCATTAGTAGCACTGAGAGAAAAAGCAGAATGCTTTGGGTCTTGCTGAAAAATGTGGCCTTTAAATTTTGGGTGTGAGGTTAGGCTAAAATAATAACGTTTGCTACGGTTTTCAGAAAACTATCTGTTACCTTACTTCAAATGTAGAATATTATTCTGATCTTAAACTTTAGCACATGCGTATTTTCAACATACGATATGCATGTTAAAGACACATTAAGGTCCAGATTTAGTGGGGGTACAAGGGGCCCTTTTAAAATTCTAGTAGCTGGAATGGAGTTGAAAAAAAAACGTGAACTCTGTGGCATCGGAATTCAATTACCCAGAAGAAATCCTCCGATTTTTGTAGAAATCGGCAGGTGAGCCAGAACGATGGGATATGCAAATGATTCCATTGTTAGACAAATCAGGTGGGGAGTGTGGGTGCTATAAGGCGATTCATTAGTTTGCGGGCTAAAGAACTCTGAACAATCCCATAGAACGAAGCCCATAGGAACATCATCAGATACGGAATGCTAAGACAACGCGTATGCCTGTCCTATTGCCAGCTTCCAGCATTTGAGAAAGAACAGATAATCGGAATCTATGAGATGGGGTGGTCAGGCCAACGTATGGTGGAACGTGTTGGCCATAACCATATGGCAGTTATTCAGTGCTGACAACAGTGGTTGCTAGAAGCCACACGCATTCATCAGAAAGGATCTGGTGCATGCTGCAGGGCAACACCATAGGAGGACAGACTGAATTTCCAATTTGGAGTACATCTCATCAACGGGAAATCTAACAACCCTCAGCAAACTGTTACACTACCTACCTTGAACCATGATGAACCATTTACAACGATTTTCAGGTGTAGGGGTAAGTTTCGCATGCAACTTGGATGCATATCATCCATTGTAGTGCTTTTTGCTGACCCACAAGCATCGTCAACATTACTTGGAGTAGTGCAAACCTTGAACAACTTGGGATGGAATGCAGCCATGTAGTCTTTAGCGACTAATCCAGGTTTTTTCTTGGAGCTGATGATTTACATACATGTATATGAAGATGAGGTCAGTGCTCTGATCCAACTGCCACCGTCGAATGACATGCTGTCTGAGCAGTCATGGTCTGGGGTATGACAAGTCGTTGATAGGCGGTCTTTATGGTGCTTTGACTCAGGTACTTTGACTGTGCGGCTGCAACGATGATGTACTGGAACCAGTAGCACCGCTCATTATTGCAAGAGTGCCTGACGCCGTTTCAGCAAGATAACGACAAATCACAATACCGCTAACATCACCTGGGAATGTTTATGACTTAATAATAATGATAACAAATTTATTCAAAGAAATAACGTACAAAAAATACAACAAAAGCAAACATAAAAAAGAAAAAAATAGAAATATCGTCATTACAGTTGGAACCAAATGGTCACCAAACCCGTCCAGGTTTCATATACATAAACATTAGTTAAAACTTGGAATCCTCATAACATAAATAATAAAACTTACCTGCCAGTAACATACATATATTAAAAAGGAAATTAGATTTACATCTTCCTCTGTTACTAAATAATATACAATGAAGAAACTTAAAAGTAAAGCATTTACAATATTAAATTACAATGAAAGAGAATGAGGATAATAAAATATTTTATTGACAAACTTTGGTAACAGCCAGGTCTCAGGATTTAGCGTCCATGAAATGAATTTGGGACTTGGCGTATGTCATTGCATACTCGTCCACAACACCGCCACTTTGAAACCAGCTACAACAGAACGCTATTCAATGCTTGTACGACTCTCTGCTGAATCGTGCAGCTGCATGTGTCGTGAGCCATTTGGGATTCACAAGCTATTGACTACCGCCATGTAATTTCTCTGTGTGTGAAATAAATTTTTGTCTTTGCTATTAAAACTCTTATGTCAATATGTATCGTCTGGAATTTTCATCTGATTCCAAATACCTTTGGATGTTATAATTTCAATGTCATTCAATGCATTACAGGCGTTTTTTAAAAATGTTTTAAAGAACCTTAAATAGGAGTGAAATTTTTTATGCTGGAATGGGGATATAATCAGTTGCCTCCTCCTCCCTCTCCTTTATATTTATTTGTAGATCCATAAAGGGATACAATATAAATATAGCGAGTTACTATCCAGCATGAATAAAAATTATTCTATGTTTATAAACTCATTTTCAATTGAATCAATAGATAAACCCAGTACGAAGTGAACAGAAGGGAGTGACTAACTACTAAGAAAAAAAATTCTCGGTGTTGGAGGAAGAAAAGTAAAACTTGCTCAATATACTTCTTTCTTTTAACAGAAACCTAAATACAATATAAATGCAATACTTTCAGTTTTATGTAAACCGTTAATACCACGACTGTTAACGTTTTAGCATGGACCCTGTGTTCCCTAGACGTACCAGTTGTGTTTATTGATCTATTCTGGAAACATAAAACTTTGGCTTAGCCATAAAACGTACTTTCAGTATGGAGACGATCATTTTCACTGAGTTCAAACGTGTTCTGATAGAATAATTTACAAAAAGATTGATCTTTCTACACGAGGTTCTGAAGCAGCTGGAGCTTACATTCATACGGGAATAAACATTTGTAAACGCAGCTGCGTGTAGTCAAGAAGCGGTTGTCAGATTGCGCTGCTTGCATTTCGTATAGAATTCAAGTTCTTCAATGAGATGCCCCAGCAATCTTTTCCTGTTCGCGTCCGAAGTCAATGATCTGTCTAGGCTCTTCATATTTATAATTTGTTGTTCGAAATCGATTCACCCATTGGTATAATTACACTTCTGATTTAGAAATTTCCTTTGGTTTTGAGTTAGGAAACTGTGGTTCTCTTCAATAAGAGATCTGGACTCAGCATATGAAGATTCATGTTCACATGCAGATTTTAGATGGAATTATGTTATTTTTTATTGCAGTTCTTTCTAGTACACGAATATTAGCATCATTTCTGGATAACTATATAAGAAAAGAAAAACGGTAACTCCTGCTCATTAATGTGCTAAATATCCACATGACTGTGAATGCAACGGACCTTCAGATGCGGAAACGGAAAGTTTCAGCATTCCCAATCATGCACTCTGTATCAGACTTACTCAAATAATAGCCTGTAAAACACATAGACCTAAGAAAGATATTTTGTGGCCAATAAATGTTATTTCAAATACATTTACAAGTTAAGATTCCTACCAATTAAAAAATAGAATTCATATTATGACAACGTAACGTCAAATTTAGAAGTGGAAATCTTGAAGAATAAACCTTTTAAAAGAACGAGTTTGAAAGTAAAGATTTACATCAAGATCATGTAGAAATTTAGCAATATACCTTTAGTATTTAAAGAGTCATGGAAGCTAAATATTTAACCACACTCTCACTCTTCCTTAAAATGTTGACATTGAGGTAGGCTCAGTCGTTTAGCGCGTCAGACTCCTAATCTGTAGTTCCCGGGTTCGAGTTCCATCTGTGCCAGCGGTGATATTTATCTCCGCAAAATACCCCAATCTGCCCTCGGTCATCAGGGGGACACCGATGGGTTTGAAAAGGCCGCCATCCGTTGGATGGGACATAAGGCTCTGACTCTATGTGCAGGAAAACCATACTCCATGCACGTTAAAGGACACACTGGATGGCTTTCCTTGGTGGTTTCCATCTGTCTCCAAACAGCTGTTGAGTGGGTCCTCTTTCTCCAACCTTCTTTCCGTCTTTGGGTTTTTGTGAAACTGGCCATTTAGCCTATTTTGTGCCACAATATAAAATTCAGAAGCAAAACAACTTAATTTTAAAACGTTTGTAAAAGTTATATATTTTCACATGTAATATATACGGTGTTTGCTCAGTTCGCATTCAGTAAATACCAAGATAATGGTTTTCGAAATTTCTGAAGCCATGGAACTAATTTTTCCCCAGAAACCTTATATTTAATTTTTTCCCACGCAAAGCTTTCATTGCATTTAATATCTTTCCCAGAACTCTTGCATTTAATTCCTCACCACATAATTTTTTTCCGTAATAATAATTAATATTAGTTAATTTTTGCCTGAATCTTTCCGTTATTTTTTCCTTTAAAAAATGACTCGTTATCGAACAATGCTTTTGTCGATGCACTCTAAAAAGTCTTAATTAAATACAGCAACTATTTTACATACTTACTGAGGCTTTTTTCGAATTGTTGCTTCTATGTTTAATGGTAATTCACACATATTTACAGATAAATAACGAAATCAATCAAATGTCTGTTGGAGGATGGAAATTATCATAACAGTCGTACGCAAGTGGGACAACTTTTCCATCACGGAATTTTCATCCTTCCTGTCAGTCTCTAAGGGAATCCCAGAGTGTTTTTGCAGAAACACCGATTGGCTTGGAAAGGCTGCCGTCCGTCGGATGGGACGTTAATCCGTGACTCCTTGTGCAGGAGAGCCATACATTGTGCACGTTAAAGAACACGCTGGATGGCCTTGACGGGAGGCAACCATCTGTCTCCCAACAGCAGTTCCAGTGGGTCCCCTCCCCCAACCTTCGGGGTCCATGTGACCAGGCATTTAGCGTGTTCTTTAGGTTGGGTTGTATAAAACAACCGAACCCAACTCAGGTTAATTTCAGAAATTGCTATTCAACATATGAATATTACTTCACTGGAATGATACTCACGCAGCTCGTGAGTTTTGTTAGCGGGGTTGTATAATTCAGACTGAAGAAGATTCCGAAAGAAAGAAACATTGCCCCATTGTAAAATGCTAACTAATCATAAAGGTGATATTATTAATTGCTCCAAATGCTAATTAATACAAAATACTGCTAATTATTGAAAATGAAAATTAATTATAAACGTGAATTTCCTTTATTGGTTAAATGTTCATAAAAGAATATCATAGTGTATTAAATGAGATTCACTATTCTCCCGTTGTGTTGAAACACTGCTGTGGGACACTCCTACTTATGTTGTCGGTACCACAGTTAAGTGTTTTCTCCCCGGTCTCTGGTACAGATGGCTTGCTATTGTTGCTGTTGTTGGGCCATCGTCTTCTGCGCTAATTGTTATCGATGGTTCTTGGCACAGCTCCGCTACAGTTATGATCAATTAACATAAGTCATCTTATACACCATAGACACAAGAAAGTAGACAAGCATTTTCTTCATATCAAAATATTTATATAATCTCATTTCTTAATATGAAGTAAACGTTTATCTGCTCTCTTGTATCTGTTATGCATAAGGTGACTGTTGCTAATTGATCATAGCATCGAACGGACGCCAAAATGTGTCAGAAATCATCAATAACATCGAGCACAGGAGACGAACGCCCAACAATAGCAACATCCGCAAGCCATCAGTTCCAGAGACCGGGAAAAATATCCCTAACTGTGATGGCAACAACGTAAGTAGGAGTGTCCCACAACAGGTTTTCAACAAATCCTTGTTGAATATTACCATGAATATAATAGTGAATTGACATAATTCACGATTTTTACATTGGTATTATTATGCAGTATAAAAATGCAAAAACATTTTGTAACTGAAGATAGTAAAGATAGTGTACGTTTTATTTAAAATGGAATATTAGGCTGAAATATTTTTATTGGTTAATTAATTATTAAAACGCATTTGGTAAGTAATTCTAAATTGAATATTTACATAGATTTACGAACTGCGTGGGAAAAAAAAGTAAGAAAAAATGATTTAAAAAAAAACACTTGAACGATGTTCGTAATCGAACTGACGATCTTTCAAACAGATATCAAAAACACTGATTTATTATCATTCATTATTTGTTATCACCTTATTTATTATTATTTAGTATGAACAGATATCCAATACTTTCCTACGATAGTTTTATACTGTTTTTGTTTCATAACGTAGTGAGACTGAATTCTAAAAAAAAATATTTAAAATTAAAAATTTTATATGCAAATGAACTGACAGTAATTATCGTTTTCTTTTACTATTTCAACGCTATCGGTCTCTCGATACAAAGTATCTTTCCTTCTCCGAATGAAAATTGCAGACAAACTGGTTTTCAACCGACTACATTTTCAAAGCATCCTACATCAAATTATAAGGTTTTATTAATTAATTAATTTGCGCTGTGTGGAAATCGGAAATTTTATCTAATAACTATAAACAGGAGGATATGGTTATTAATAACCATAATCAACCCCAGAGGTGGGTGGGGGTGATCCTGGGGATCCGTTCCCCTCCCCAGAAAATCCTGTCGTCTTATATTAAATCTCAAACTTGTCTACCAGCTTTGAAATTCAAAACAGCTGTCTCTGTACAATTTTATTTTACCTCAATATTTTATGTCCGACACTAAAAATAGATTAATAAAAAACTATAAAATCTCATTCCATATACAATATAATATTAGCCTTTCCTATTCCGATGAATATTTTAGTAATTGTGAAATCCTATTCAAGTCTTATTCTCAGATCCCCTCCCCCCACGTGTTTAATTATCGGAATCTCAGCGAAACCGGATTTTCGGAACCCCAAATCAGAATTCTCTCTACCTCCCCACCTTCCGAAACTAAATCCTGGCTACGTGCATGACCAAAGCCATAGGTTACAAATTCAAATTTGAATAATCCCCTCCATATTGAATCGCTTTAAGAACAGGTTTTTTGTCATGTCCTCACGTTGACCGATTCAATCAACAGTCACTTTGTAGTGACACATGCGCACTAGAGATGGAAGCAGAAGCTAATTTTTCACACATCCTGTTTTAAATCGCCATAGACAGCTTACCACGTGGTAGCACTCGTATAATATATTGTAATAAACGTCGACGCATGCTTACGCTGTGCGCTGACAACGAAAACTTTGGGTTTCTGTTCGTACCAGGACTTCGTTGTGGACAAAATATGCTCCCTCACTTTTGTGTCACATGGCTAAACAAATAAATGAATAATGGCAATGAATAACGAATAATTTTGGAATGGGGTAGAATAACTATTATTACAGACTTTTTTTTAACTCTATAATTATTTGAGGATTTACATGTGCACATATGTATGCTCCTTAGGAAGAGCCGAAAATGATAATTGATAACATAAGGAGAAGATGCCAATATGGTGCGATGTCTCCACCGTTTCGTAATCAAGCAAAAACAAAAAAGTTCCAGACAATTGAGACAGAGTTGTGAGAGTTGTGACATCGTTCAATTCGTAGAGAGATGCTTATTGGAACAAGAAAAGAGTACCGACTTTTTTTTAAGAAATAAATCCTAATACATGGTAATTTTTTTTCATAATAGCTATTTGGCAGCATGCAATTATCATAAGGCTTATTTTTATTCCATTGCAATATAACAAACACATTTTGGTCACCTGCCTTACGTTTTTATACTGACATTTCATTGTAATTGTTTCCTGCTTTTTCATTGCACATATTAGACTGCATCGGATATTATTTTCTTGGATTTAAATATTTATTTAATACTTTAATTAGAAAAAAAAGCTTTAAATAGAATATTAAAATATTTATGACTCTAATGAACTTTCATACCGATGTGAAATATTAAATTGGTTGATCAAGTTGTTTTAAAGAAGTGAAAACAAGGAATGCGAATAATACTGCTATTATAGCTTAATATTTAATAATAATAATTGTTTAATATTTAATATTTCAGTTTTAGCTAGCATTTGTAAATGAAATTTGAAAGCTTCTTCGCCTGTGAGATCGTCATACCTGTCTAAAGCCTGGAAAAACCGATCGAGCACCTTCAAAATAAAGAGTGAAATGAAAAGACGAAAAAATCGTGAAACTCGAGGACACATCGATGATGATGTCTACAACTGTTTGATGCTAAAATCAATCAGTGCCTTAAACAACCAAAATATCACTCCCTCTTTGGATATTTTTATCATGCGAATGTGAAAATGAAAACAAGAAACTGATGACTTTTCAACTTCTTTTCCTTTCCTTGATACAGAAGGTTGAAAATATTCAAACTCTTTTTTGTGATATAAAATTTAGGAGGTTTTGTTTTGTTATTTTCAGTGATTGGTTTATTTAAATTTCGTTGCGATGAGCTATAACATTTCTCGATATGGTGGATTAACTTTTTTGACGACTCGGCTCACTGACAATGAATGACATATCAAAGCTGGAAAGAAAAGCATATCCAAGAAAAAAGAATAAATCCGATAAATTATCATGAAAAACGCTGTCGGATTTAAATTGCGCGCTCAAATAGAATGAATAACAATGCATTCGTAATTATATATCGTTTGATAATTTTTGAATGGAAAGGAAAATCGCCTATGATGGTTTTAGTGTTTTACATAATTCAGCTGTTCTATCGTAATATTTTAATGTTGATTTCAAAAATTTTATCCTTATCCATTATGTGCAGATTTTTTACAAAAATTCATTATTCTGTTACTTACGTGGATTATTTCACTGGCATCAGATCACATTTCACTGTGCTTTAAGTGTTGAAATATATATTTCTCTAGAACAAGAGGCAACAGTGTTTTCGATCATTCACGAATAGAAAGCCAATAATGTGATGTGATATGTTCATGGAGACTTAAAAATCCTTTGTATATTGCTCGATCAACAATCCGGTTATAGAAAAAGCATTCATTTTTTTTCGCCTAATAGGACAGCAGAGTATGAAATATTTTTTTAAATAGCAGTAAATTCAATAAAATTTAAATATAGACAATGCATAATACTGCTATTATAATTTCAAACACAGTGTTACAGATTTTTATTTTTATTTTTATTTCATAACAGTGCATGAATTTGCAATAAATAAACAGACAATGAATGAATTGATTTAGTAACTTAACCAATAAATTTATGTGAACAATATACAAATTTATTATCAGTCATTTGAAACGCCAACGTGCTAGTCAACCATACTAAGTGATCCTGACATTCGTTAAAACTACCTGATAAACCAATATAACATTCGAAAACCGAATCGTAAATCAAAGTATAGATACAACTTTTACCAATTACCTTACCACTGGTTATGCATAATATAAGAAAGAATTGGAAGCTTTCTACACAGAGTAAAGATGCACTGTTGATCTATTTCCAAACTAAACTGCTTTTACCACCATATATAGACTCTTAGAGCTCTCTGCTATATTCTTCTTTGAAATCAATTCTGTTCTAATCCAGCGCTTTACTTGATTATATTATTATTAGAGCGCTTTACTTGATTATATTATTATTAGAGCGCTTTACTTGATTATATTATTATTAGAGCGCTTTAGTTGATTATATTATTATTAGAGCCCTTTACTTGATTATATTATTATTAGAGCGCTTTACTTGATTATATTATTATTAGAGCGCTTTACTTGATTATATTATTATTAGAGCGCTTTACTTGATTATATTATTATTAGAACGCTTTACTTGATTATATTACTTTACTTGATATGCAATCTTCAACTTACTCAATCTATAAAGTTTACAAAACATTCTTAAGCCGATCAGCAAACTTCTGAAACGTTTTAAGAGCAATGCGGCGTCATCAAACAAATGTTTTTATGAAGCTGCAGAACGACAGCACGAATCGCTCTCACTGCGCATGCATATGGCGAGAAATTTTGCCAGACAAAATTAATCGCTAAAGAAAAGATAATTTCGATCTCCGCTGTTCTAGCAACAACATAAGCTTTCAAGTTTAATGAATTTTCAGCTAAATTGCATTCGATGAGATTATTTATTTTGTTGGCATTTTTTATGTGATATGATTTTTATTTCTGAACAAATATTTGTTGTTTACCTATATGCTGATATTGGAAATAGTGTCGGATGAGATAATATATCTTTTGGGGCTTTTTTTAGTGCGGAACGAAAATTTGCTGTTTACAAATATGCGCGATTCAAAATAGTAGTGTCCGATGAGAATATTTGTATTTTGGATCGTGTTATTAAGCGCAGAATGGACGTTTATTGGTTATTCCGATACGTTACTGAAAGAAGTGGGTTCATTTGGCATTTTAAAGTGTGTATGTTGACGTCCGTTATTTAGTAATGTGTTCAGCATTTGATAAATGCACCGCTAATGTAACTGATGGTGCTAGAGATAATATTGGCAAAAATATTGGGCTCGCAGGACTGTTACAAAAAGAAGGAATTAATTGACGAATGTTGCACTGTATTGTGCACCAGGAGACATTGTGTGGCATTTGGCTGAGACTAAACGACGTAATGGAAAAGGTTGTCAAAATTACAAATTAATTCGTGACGGAAATCGTTCTCTTACACACAGAATATTTAAAGCTTTTTTTGGACGAACTTCATGCTGAGTATGGTGATCTGCTTTGACACAGAAAATGTCTCAAGCGATTTTTTACACTTCGAAAAGAAATTCATCTTTTTCTCACAGAAGTAGGCACCGATGAAGATATAATAGCAAGTTTTGTTGATGAAAATTTCCTGTGTTCACTTACTTTCTTAACAGACATTACAGATTATTTAAATTTCTTGAATAAATCCTTACAAGGAAAAGATCAAAACGTGTGCTGCCTTTATAATCATGTTACTGGGTAATAAACTACAATTGTTGAAGTCAAATTTGCAGGAAAATAATTTAATTCATTTTGAAACTTTTAAAGAGCTCTACGAAGAAATGAAACAACTCAATAAAATATTAAATTTTGAAAAATTTCTTCCTAAATTAGATATCCTAATTGAAGGTTTTAATAGAAGATTTTCTCAATTTCATGACCTTAAGCAAAGTTTAAATTTATTCATTAATTGATTAAATATTGATATTAGCACCATAGATCCTAAATATCAAATGGAATTATGTGGTCTTCAGGCGCACCCAATTATTGCATCTAATAGAGAAATTGGAATAGATTTGTTCAAACTTTTGTCTGAAGAAAAATATCCAAAAATGGAAGTACATATATCTGCGAAAACGCATTTTCTGGTATGAAATATATAAAATCAAGATACAGAAACTGCTTGAAAAACTCTACATTTGAACATATACTTCGGCTCGCAACAACAAATATCGATACGGACATAAAAGGAATTATTGCCCAACAACTACGGCCACAATGCCTCCCATTATATTTAAAAAATATTTGATAAGGTTTAGAAAATTTATATTGGTTTATTATTAGTTACTATTTTTCGTATAAATAAAATAATTCTTTGAGGTTTTTGAGGTTTATTATCACTTATCATTTTTCGTATAAATAAAATAATTTTTTGAGGGGACATGAACTGACTTTTCAATTACCTATCCTATCCTATTCTTTTTTTTGCCCGCAAAATTAAAAATGGCCCGCGGTCTTAGAGAAGTTGGACAGCACAGCTCTAATCCATTCATGATATCATTCACAGCATGTGCTGTTTCTCGTGTTCTTGTAAGTATGCGGCTACGCTTTCATTGTTGCACGTTCATAGTCCTCTTCAATATACTCCTTTGCTCACGAAATGATTTAAAGTGTGAAGCTTTGTTAGTTGTTAAATATTTGTTTTTGGAATAAAGACAAACTTATGTATGATGAAAGTTAAGTGTAGTGCAAAACGGTCAACAATAAAATCAGGGAACCAATATAAATATTTCGTGTTAACAGTATATTGATGAATGCATCGCATTATTGACGTCTAACGCCATTCATAGCCTATGCCGTATTTTGAGAGTGAAGAGCAAGTCAAATAGTAAATGAGGACTTTATTGATAAAGATCCTGGGTCTGGGCCCATCTAGCATTCATTATGAATGTTATCCCCGATCACGGCTTAACATATTCGACACTCTGAAAGGAGCGCAGGAAACTACTGTCATAATCAGACGACAAAATTATTACCCTGAGTCCCAAGTGTAGTACCTAAAACACACTAGTGTATAACAGCGGTATTTAAATAATTAAATAGCAAGAAGATGCTCAAAATATAACAGCGACCGAGACTACGTCTGTCGAGCCTTTATAAATTTCTTGTTTTCCAAGGAAGTTTTCATAGACTTATTGCTCGTAGAAAACTTTGGCATTAACCAAAATTTCATCCTTTTTTCGTGTTATGTGTTTTTGATTGCATCAGATACATGTATTTGTCATTTGGTTTCTTAAGCTCTGTATGTAGATAATTTTCTCATCCTTTTTTAGAAACTATTTGAATTATATAAATATTGAAACTATTGTATTCTGTTTCCTGAAGACAAGTAATATAGCTTTGCGGGACAAATGAAATTTGTTTTGCATCATTGCGATGAGAGAATGAAGATTTAATTATTATTATTAAAAAAAATATTGGATACAGAAGCAATAGCCACGCAGAGTCAGCATGACACCAAGTACTAATAAAATTAAATCTGAAAGTTTGGTTGAATCATACAATAGCCTATTACATCCACTATACACAAAACATGGCTTTTTGTAGTCAAATGGAGACTTTCAAGTATCTATGTGGCAATATTCTTTTCTTTCAGACGCAAAACTTTAAGAGGGAATTTGCGGGTCTTTAGATAAGGAAATTGTCATCGGATGAACAGTTCAAAATAACGTTTAAGATTGTTGAAAAAGATCCTTGAATTGCCTTTAATGATGTCGTTAACAATGTTTTTAGGAAATAACAAAGATCTTAATTACCATAATATTGTCACATGATCAGTAGTTAATTACCATAATATTGTCATATGATCAGTAGATTCAAAGAGCTGTGCTGTAATGTAAGTTTAGATTAATGTCAATCAAATAAATAAACTTTAAACTCATATTACAGCACAACTCTTTAAATCTACTGATCATATTCGGTGACAATATCATGGTAATTAAGATCTTTGTTATTTCCTAAAATAATTGTTAATCATATCATTAAAGGCAATTCAAGGATCTTTTTCAACAATCTTAAACGCTCTTTTGAACGAGGAACAAGGCGATAAGATCATTAAGATATCAAGGAAATGAAGTGGCAGTATCAAGGAAGATGAAACATTAGATTGATGATCGCGTTTACCTTATGGGCCGCACTTTTCTGCATTAAAGTCGGCTAAATGACTAGGTCACAAGAACTCCAAAGGATCAAGAGAAGGCTGGGGAAGGGTACTCACTGGATAGCTTTTAGAAGACAGATGAGAACCTCCCGGCAAGACTACTCAGCCAATTCTTTGACGTGCGCATGCAAGAAAAAGGCGACCATAGCAGCGTGCTGGGCACTCATAGGAGCAGTAATTCTTTTCTTTTTTTTTTGAAGAAATAATAATTGCAATTTTATACAATTTTCACGGAATTGGCAGGAAAACTATTTTAAGCGTTAAGTAGAAACTATCAATACAATAAGTATTAAAATCTCGAAAACAAAATCGAAATCGAGTTTCGCACACAGCCCTTCCGCCTGCAATAGCTGAGCTCCTGTGCACAGGATAATTCGCTCCTGTGCACAGGATATGGGTCTCATGAACATGAGGTCCCAACTTTACATCCCTTCAGAAGGACGGTTGCCTTTGCAAGCCCATCGGTGTTCCCTTTCTGAACGAGGGCTGGGTGGGATAAATATTAGCATAGTTTGGACTCGAACCTGGGAACTACAGATTGCAAGCCTGGTGCTTCACGGTACAAAGAATATGTAAGGAGAAAAATGAAAGGCTTATTACTTCTGGAGCGGAGCCGCACTTAGCGTCACTCGCCTTCAGACACACGAACTTTGCTAAGAAATGTGCTTAAATAAATAAAACATAAATACCCCCTCAAGCAGCTGCTTGCCACAGAGGTCAGACAGGAGCCTGTCAGTTTATATGCCAGAGTAGAAGGTCTGTGAAGATGGAGGACATCAGCAGAAAAACGACACATACATCCATGCCTTACCCGGGGCTCGAACCCAGGTCCCATAGATCACTAGCCAAGCGTGCTAACCACTCGGCCATGGTACAGAGGCAATTCAGCAAACCAGCTTTGGTGTCCAGGATTGAATTTTCTCTGTGCATGCGCGATCTCGCTTTTCAGCGCGTTGTTTCTTCTGTACAAAAGCACAGCAAATTGGGATAAACTCTCGAATTTCAGGAATGTTGAACATTTTTTTCTCCTTCAGCACTTTTATGCCATGTATTTGTTGTTCCCTAAAAGAACTATTAGTAAAAGCTTGATTTGTAATAATATAGATGTAGTTTTCCAAATGTAATCTTCCTTACCTTAGACCAGTGGTTCTCAACCTTTTATGCTTCACGTACCCCCTGGAAATGTGTATCTAACTGGTGCACCCCTTGTATAGATGGATAAAACTATAGTAAGAGTATAACAATAGGAATAAAATAAAACATATATATATACAAACTGAATTTTGTATTCATAAATTACATATATCGATACACATAAAAGATGACATTTTTCCACAGCAGTGTTGACAACTTAGCGACTTTGTTACTAGATCTAACGACTTTTGAGCTCTCACGGCGTACCCCAAAATATTTTACCGCGTACCCCACGTTGAGAACCGCTGCCTTAGACGATGCCGCTATGTTGGCAGTCATGGCAAGCGATGCCTTGTAACATGTCAGGCAGTACTTACTATTACCTCTATATCGTAGGGCTAATTTCAGAAATACATCAAGTATTAATCGGTGAATGATGCTTACAGATTGATTATTAAATTTTCGTAATTAGGGACTAACAAAACTTTCATTATGATAAAGAGTACGCTTGTTGTGAACTTCGGTCCTGTTGCTGCCACAAGAGACAGCTTTCCGTACTGTAGGTGCAGGATGCCGTGGTTCTTTGCCACAACCGCAAAGTAGCAAAGAATTAGGATTTATATTTTCAGCATAATTTTAATTGGTATGGAAAAGTACATGATTTTATTATTTTATCGTTTATTTATATTATTATTTTTATTGCAAAATTTTCAAGAGAAATCTGATATTTTGCAAACATTGCAAATAAAAATTTGTTGTACCAATTTCCTATGCTATTGCCTCAGTTGGAACGAATATATGATGTTAGCTAAATTTTCTTTTTTCACGTCTTAAATTATCTGTGCTTTTTTATTTTAATTACATTTATTGCGAATGCAAACAATTAAAAACTCTCAGTGACGTTAAAATGCTAAAAATGAGAATGATTACGTAGACATTTTATATTGATCAGCTTGTTATATGGAATGAAATTTTACTAAATGAATATAAAACAAATTCTGAAAGATTGTACGAGACAACAAAAATTAAATAATCATCATCTCAAAAAAAAAGTTTTTTCCTTGATAAATAAGTTGAATACATCAAAAACCTAAAGTGAGGAGCTGGGAGGGTTAGTAAGAACTGTAGTGCATTTGAAAACTCTATAATACATATCATTAAAAATTGTATAAATCGAGATTTTACTAACATTTCCTTTCAGCAACAACCCTTACGAAAAAGTGTTGAAGGAGAAAGCAAAAATACGAAAGGAAAAGAAATATTCAATCGATATGAAAAAAATGCCAAATGTTTATAATGTGTATAAAAAACAAACTTATAAACATTAAGACACTAACAGCAGTAGCTGAATATAAAATTTTTCACGGAAACAGAAATATTCAAGTGCATTAGGCTCCTGCGATCACAGATAAAAGCTTCCCTGCAGCACACGTTACATCTGAATTATTGCGGCACTGCATTCAAAAGTTTCTTACATTGGGCCTTTTCATTCTTCTCCTTACATATTCTTTGTTTCTTTGTTGCAGTACATGCCAATTCCCGCTGCTACAATGGTTGGTTTACTGCTGGATCTTACAATGGGAGACTCCAGAAGTAATACATAAGCGAAAGGCAAAAAAACGTTGCCTTGAAAATAAAAAACGTCGATTTTTTTAACAAAAAAATGAATTTGGTCGAATGTGTATTTGTTTTATATCACTATTATTCCCTTTAAATATATTTTTCTTCTTTTTCTTTTTCAAACAAGCATAATAATAAAAACGTTTTATTTTTAAAATAAGAATTTAATTTGCATTACCTTTTCCTTTCTTTACAATTTTCAAAAAAAACTTCACGTGATAGAAAAAAAAAAACATTAATTCCGACCACATCACCCTTTCCCTTTATTTTTTGACGATCTCGACCTGACTGCAATGAAGCAGTGACTAAACATTTTGTTCTGAATGAATAGTTTAAAACCACCTACCTAATAATGGGAATAACCACCCTAGTCCCGGATTACAACAGCGAGACAGCGTGTGGCATGGACGCAATGAGGCCTGGAATGTTGACAGACGACATGTGCCTATTCGGACTCCAGCAGAGCAGGAGGCTCCGGAGATGACGTGATTATGGGTCCGCACGCCAAACTGCCGATCCAAATGGTCCCACAAGTGTTCTATAGGATTGAGGTCGGACGATTTCGCCGGCCAAGGGAGAACGGAGACATTGCTATCGTGTTCCTGGAACCAGTCACGCACCACCTTAGCGACAAGGCAGAGCGCATTGTCCTGTTGGTAGACACCATCACCACCAGAGTAAACGTCCAACATGAAGGGATGCATATAGTCAGCGAGGATGGATAGGTAGTCACTGGCGTTCAGGGACTCATCCAGTGGTAGCAGCGGTCACAGGTCATACCAGGAAAAAAACCCCAGACATGCACACTGCCACTGCCGGCCTGTACTTGACCGACAAGCGTGTCTGGGTGTTGATTCTCGTGTGTCTGACACCGTATCCGCCACAGCCGTCACTTCTGTGGAGTACAAACCTCGATTCGTCGGAGAAGAAGAATTTCGTCGGATAAGTTCTTTTTCCACTCTTCCACTGTCCAATGACGGTATTCCCGTGCGAACTGTAGGCGTCGTTGCCGATGGACCTTGGTTAACATGGGCGCCTTTAAGCAGAGCCGACTCTGAAGATCCAAGCATAACAGGGTTCGCTCTACTTTATCGGAAACAAGTATCTGGGTGCCCCAGCATTAATTTGAGTGGTCAATTGCTGCCTGTTGCGATCCTTAGTTTTTTTTCTTTTGCCCTTTACTTTTTTTTTACTTTAGTCGAAGGAGGCGACATTCTCCTCTGGAGTCGATGGCATTTGGAGCTCCACAGTTATGATTTCTGGAGGTACTCGGTGTGCCCGCGGTACACCTTTATTACAGCACCTTGCCAACAGCACGCGAAGTCTGCTGTTTCCGAGATACTTCCACCTTTGACGCAGTAGCTGATTATCTTTCCTTTTTGAAGGTCCGTCAAATCAATACCTCTGCCCATTGTGCTCACGTTACGCACTATGGCTCCTCTCTCCTGGCCGGCCGCTTATATCTCCGTGTAGTCGACCTTGTCATGTGCACTCTGTGACGCGCCTGGGCGGGTACACTGTGATTCCCTGGGTGGTCATATTATTCTGATAAGACTGTGTATATATTGTTACGACAGATGAACGAGTAACAATGAAACCGTGATGTGTTCTATCATTTTAATGCTCGCGTGAGCTCACTAGCATGTGAATTACGTCACTAGTAGATTGGAACAATAAGAATTCGAACTATAACGATGTTGAGGATTAAAAAAAGGTAATATTTAATGCAGGCGTCGGCAACCTATGACCCGCGGGTCACCAAGTGACCCATTTAATAATTTCAAGTGACCCACTTGAGTTCTGCAAATAAAGTATAATATATAAAAATAAAATTATACTTTATTAGCGGAACTCAAGTGGGTCACTTGAAATTATTAAATGGGTTACTTGGTGACCCGCGGGTCATAGGTTACCGACGCCTGATTTAATGTGTCTATTTCTTTTGGACTAAGTGAATTAGTATAAAATTAATGTTAGGAAAGTTTCTCAAGATATTTGGAGATTACGCCAAGGACAAGAAATGTGATTCGAGTAAGCAGAGCTGACTTCAACTTCTCTGTAGAAAGACTTCATCACCTGATGCGTGGTGAACAACGTTTGAAAAAAATTGGTTCTGAAAGCTCAGTATACTTAGCTGCAGTTTTGGAGTACTCGATGGCTGAAATTCTGGAAAAAAATTCATTTGATGCGTGGTTATTTTTGGTTTGTTTAAAGAATTGGTAAGATTATTCTTGGAAGTTTACAGGTATATTCTCAAATGTGATTGTGCCACTTATTTAATATTGTAAAATAGTCTTATGTTATGCTTTGAGTAGGAACTGTAATAATTCTAAAGAAACGACTATTTGTAGTAATAGTGATAAGGTGAAATATTCTTCTGATGGTTTATTTTCATACTGAAGAAGATAAATATTTGTGTTAGTTGAATTTATTTTATATTTTTGCTTTTATTCATAGTTTCTTAATAAATTAGTTCATTTATAAAATTTTGTCGCTAAATATTCTTATGAATCCACGTTCAAGAATTTCCTATTAAAACTTATAACAATATATATATATATAAATCATACTAGAGATGCTTGATTACAGAAATATACCTCTGTTACTAATAATTTTATAGAAAAACAAACTATGAAAGTAGATTAAAATGAAAATGAATAAATTTTACATATGTATTTATAAATATCAATAAATCTATTTTTTCAGATTTCTTTAAAAATCTAGTTTGTCTATTGTAAGGATTCTATCGGCTAGGGCAAGTCAGAAGCGCCATTTTGTGCAGAGCTTTGCCTAGCAACAAAGAGGAGGAGCTCCGGCCGTGTGGAACACAACATATGTGTTAAATAAAGTCCCGGCTCGGAGTTGCATTGTAGAAAGGTCGTCACTAGCTTGGAACGTGGACTTGTTTGATTGGGTTAAGTGATCCTTACACCTTCAGAAATACATCACGTGACCTTACTGGCGGTACTTCCAACAAGAGAACGGGATTTTGAAAAAGACAGTTGCCTCTGGACTCTTACAGGAAACGGACCTGAGACCGTCGTCCTGTGGCCATTTAACTGCTTTCCTTTGTATTGGTGTTGGGAACATCAGAAGGTTTGGATATAAGCCTTGTGAGTAGGATTGGGAATCTTACTGTCTTCTGTTTAATGACTTGCTGGGCTGCAGTTGCTGTATATTGCATATATATATAATTGTGCATTGCATTGCTTCTGAAGATGGACATATATATAGATATGCATATAATATGAACACGAGTACAGTGTTACAAGAAAACGAATAATTAGTGAATGTACCCAGTGGTTATAAGCTCACAAACATAGGGAGAAATGAAGAAAGGAAGACTCTCTATGCCTATATAGAAATGAACACGACATCAGATGCTTTCGTATTCCATTCTTTGAGAAACGCTGCTTTTGAAAATGCAAATCGAAAGTGATATTGATTGTCTTGTTTGTGCAAATCACATGCATTTCGAAGGAAAAGCAGTAACCAAATGTTTGTTGTGATCGATATGCAAAGCAACTCAGTTTAAGAGTCGTATCTTCCATTCCAAATACAGTAGATGCTTGATTATCCGGAGTCGGATTAACAGGGATCTCGAAAAAAAAATAGTGTATGCCCGAAAATAATATGGGATAAGAGAAAGGGGCAGCTAAAAATATGACGCGACAGTAAAAACGCTTCACTCAGCACAATTCACCGAAAGGCGAATGAAGGGAAATAACAAACTTCCTTGCTATCCTAATTTAAATGAAAGAAGTGAATACGTGCTACGATATTTTCTAAAAAATTTAAAAATTTTTGTATGTTTTATATGAAAGGCGAGTTAACCAAGAATTCGATTATCCTGGATTGATTTTTTTCTGGACTATCGAGAGTCTAGCATAATATTTGTTGAGTATCTGATTAGCGATGGACTTTGTTTGAAATTGTAATATCTAAAATGTTTATAACACATATAGGAATAGTTTTCTTTACTCTTTTTTTAAACTCTTTACTGGTTTTAGGATAGAGTCGTTAGCCTCCCCCTCCCCGCCACCACCTCTTTACCACTGAAGATCAAAAACCCACAATCTTCTCTCCATTTTAACTTTAAAAAAAAATGTAATTTCTTTCTTTCATCAAAATTCATTAAATAACCATGATGTGGTGCTTTTATTCTGATATTTTGTTTAAAAAAATGTTATTTAAAAAATTAGAATAGTTTCGTGAAAACTTTACCAAAGCCGAAATTAAATTAACCATTTAATTAAACAGTACTTTTTGTTCTGGCAACATGCCTATCCTTCAGCCAACTCATGTAATGAGACTTGAATGTCTTCTGTTTTCTTTTGACAATTATATCGAGAAAAAAAGACTGTTGAGCTTGCTCTCCAAAGTCGTTCGTCGAAAACCTTTGTTCATTTAAAACTACCGAAATCATGGATAGTCTTTTTCGACGAATAGATTTACTTTTTTTTATTCTAAAAAAATAATCGTTTTCTAAGTAATTAATAGCACGGTGAGAAACTAATCTTCATCCTGAAACTCTTGGTTTTTAAAATAGATGTAATCCTATGTACTCGTATAAATAACATATAGCAAACAAACATAATTTTAGGGGATTTGCTTCCTCCTTTCAAGACCGAAGTATCTTATTTTTTTTAATCTAGCAATGCGTCTTTACAATGGGGATAAAAGTCCAAAACAGTTTAAAAAATGTTCCACCTCTTTCAGCCAAGCATTAGTAAGAACAACTCATGTATATTTATTATAATCAGTAAGATGAAATTCGTAGTATTAGCGACGCTCTTGCCATAGTTATTTTATTTATAAAGCTCCATATTTTTCAAGATTAAAAAAGCCATTTGGTTTCTGCATTTCAATGCTGAGTGGATTTCTGTTATTCACAATATACAGATCAATACTTTACAGCTGATAAAAAAACTTCCGGAAATGCTCCAGAAAAGATCAAGAGTGACGAGGGAAATGTAATCTACTTTATCACTCTCGCGGCGTTCTGCGCGTTCACCATCTCACAGCATCCTTCATACGATAACGGTAACGAGTTTCGAGTGGTCGTGCTTTCACCGTTATATAAACTTATATTCCTTCACGCTGTCAACTGAAGTTTGGTATAGCTGTTGTAGCTGGAAAAATCATTGGTTCTTCGATGCGTTTCCGAGTTCTTGCAGTATGATTTCTTAAGTACTGTTAGTTTCATACCTTAAAAACTTTATGCATAGAAGAAGAGTCCTGCGAACCTAAAAAAAGGATGGATTCATAATCTCTCTCTATATAAGACACATGAGATCGTCGTCTGCATTTGGCTTAAAAGGATTTTCAAACGGAAGAACAAACCGTGGTCAGTCTCATGGATCACTGAGGAGTCTGTAAATACATAAAATTAACGGTATTTTCTGTAGTTTTGGGCGCTTTGCATATATCCAATATAAGTGATATCCCTTAGTTTTGTATCTTACTTACATGTCTTCGTGTAATTTTACTTAACATGATGCTTATAAATATAAACAACGGTAATTCTATTTAATAGACGACAGCTCAAAAAAGTTTGATTTTTCATATCACATCAAGTAATTCTTGAAGAGATCTGTAATATTGAAAATATCATTAATAATTAATCATTGAAAAGGTTAAAACGGAAAAAAAAATTTTAAACTCTTCTTTTACATTTATTTATTACTATAATGGCATACATAGATGCATGCACACGCTGTCGTCGACAAGAGGATGAGGAGAAGACGTACTCTCTTCCGGACCACTTCGTAGGGGACGATTAATTAGTCCACTTATTTAATATTCACCATTATCCAAGGTGAAACCATAGGTTCGTAGGATTTCACAACTGCAGTTACGTGTGTTTCAGACGTGCTGTACGTAACGTCGTGTAGAAAGGCGAAATAAACTAATTCACCTTAAGTAAGGATAACACAGTTTATTTGCATTCACACATATATGTACATATGGGAATGTGCTCGATTCCGTGGACCTTAGCTGCGCTGAAGATTAGAATGAAATGGCTTTAGAAGATGTTCTAGTAGATTTCCTCCACCCAGCTTTCTTTAATCCGATTGGTACTTTGCTACTGCAAGTATTCATTATGATAAGGTGGAAATCTGTACTTTACAGAAATCTCTTTACCACCTCAACACTCGACGAGAGGATACGCAGTCCTTCTATAAAACACCTGATTCACACAGATCCGTGCCTTGGTTCACACCAAGCCGGACCCCGGTCCTTTAGGGTCCCTTTTGAGAAAGATCTACATCCCTTTGACGTACTTAACAAACGACTTTCCCTTTTGCCAGCAACACTCAGTCTGAAGTTATACTCGCTCCTCTCCGTCACTAGCACTAGAGCTCTAGCTAGTGACGGCAGAGTTATAAAAACGCTTTTGCTGCTACTCAGTTCCAAAGAATATGGGAAACAGCCCGCCTAGGTCCGAATGATAACTCATGATCAACATTCCCATTTCAGACACTTCAGAAAATACACAACATAGATATAATATAATAATAATATTTATTTGCTCCTAAAATCATATTACACAACAGCTATACAGGGTGTCTCAAAAATATAGGTACAAACTTTTAGGGGAGGTAGTTAACATCTAAAGGAATGAGAATTGCATAGGAACCCATAACCGGAAACGTCACCGTAAGTCAATAGGCGGCGCTGTTCATCAGTGCGCTAGAGGGGAAATTTCGGATTTCCTCATTCGAGCGGTAGTCGGCTGACGAAGAGCATGCAAAGGTATTCGAACAGGGAGCTGGCAGACATGCACTTAGTGTATGGAATAGCTGAGGGCAATGGACGAGCCGCTCAACGAATGTATGAAGAAGGCTTCCCACACAGACATGTACCGGACCACCGTTTGTTTGCGCGTGCGCATCAAAATTTGTGCGATTATGGGTCATTAAGAGGTAGCAGAAGTGAGGACAGGCCATGATCGATGCGTACTCCCGCCATTGAAGAAAATGTGTTGGATGCAGTGGAGAATAATCCTAGTACCAGCACACGTGCCGTTGCCTCTGCCTTAGGAGTGTCCCGTTGCAATGTACAGCGTGTTATGCACGGCGAGTCCTTACACCCCTTTCATCTCCAAAGTGTTCAGTTACTTCATCCCGCAGATCATCCTGCACGTGTGCGTTTTGCGCAGTGGTATCTCCAAGAAAGTGCTCAAGATGTAAATTTCCCAGCTTATGTTTTGTTTACTGATGAGGCCAGTTTCACTCGGGATGGCGTATTCAATCAACACAATGCGCATTTGTGGGTTCACGAGAACCCCCACGGTGTGCGCACCCATGCGGCACAACATCGTTTCGCAGTAAATGTGTGGGCAGGTTTGGTAGGCGACTGCTTAGTCGGGCCATACCTTTTACCATCACGCATGACCTCCGCGAAGTATCTGATCTTTCTGGAACAGGTTCTACCAGGCTTACTTGCCCATGTTCCAGCAAATGTGAGACGCAACATGTGGTTTCAACATGATGGGGCGCCTCCCCATTATGGAAGGTGTGTTCGTGTGCATTTGAACATGTCTTTTGGGCAACGATGGATTGGGCGTGCTGGACCAGTTGCTTGGCCCCCACGCTCACCTGATTTAACGAGCGTTGATTTCTTTCTGTGGGGGGCCCTCAAAGCTACCGTGTATGAATCGCCTGTGGAGTCTGACATGATCTCGTGGCAAGGCTCGTCTGCGCTGCTGCCACTATCAAGACACTCCAGGTGTGTTCGACGGTGTCCTGCAATCAGTGCTCCGTCTGTGTCACGCATGCATCGCGTCTCATGGTGGAAATTTCGAGCATCTGCTGTAACGTTATGAAATGTATCATCTAGTACGCAATTTGTAATAATTATGTCCAATAAATGTTTTCCAATTAATCACTGTCTTGTGTCCTTTTAGATCTTATACCTCTGCTACCACTTTCCCATGATGTTTCCGGTTATGGGATCCTATGCAATTCTCATTCCTTTAGATGTTATCTACCTCCCCTAAAAGTTTGCACCTATATTTTTGAGACACCCTCTATATTGTAGTTTAGGGGAAAATATAGTTGAAGGAAACAAAATTATAATAATAACACCAATTCGCAATGAACAAAGAAGATAGTAACGATAAAAAATGGAAACATAGAAAAAGAAAGAAAATAAAAAATAACTAAGCAATGTCGAGAACCAAGGGACACGTTATGCCCTTCCAGGTTCCGAGAATGAATAAAATATTATAATACATGGCAACACGTCCTTTAATTTATTTCTAGTAATAAATAAATATTTTAATTTGCAAATTATATGCCATTATATATTTAATTCAAAATCATAAAGGCAAATAACAATTTCAATGACACCCAACAAACACAAGAGTAACAAAAGGAAATAAATGTTCAAAATTTCAAAAAATGTTCCAAATTAATATCAAAAATATATTTTTTATTTCATTTAAAGCGAACTAAACTAATTTCATTTTTAATATTAAAGTCTAAACTATTGTAAATTTTAGGAGAAAGAAAAACTGTCTTGTGATCTTTCAATCTACTTTATTACGTTCACCATCTCTCAGCATCCTTCATACGATAACGGTAACCAGTATCGAGTGGTCGTGCCTTCACCATTGTATAATATAATATATATAACATATATTATATATATAACGAACTTCTATAGTGACTTAGTGTCATTTGCACAAAAATTTAAATTATCTCTGTAATACCATCTTTAACTTCCTTAAATTTTTTTCACATATTTATTATAGTTTCTGTATTCTCTTTCATACTGCACAATACCTGGATATTTTTTATATCTCATATACAATTTTTCTTTTTCGTCTATACATTTGATTAATTCATCAGTGACCCATTTTACCTACTTATTGCTTTATTCTTCCTTTTTTATTATCAATAAACCTTTGAAAGAATTTTTTAAACAACAATCAGTGTCATTATCAAATATGCATAAATTTGAAAAATTCTGTTGCTTGACATAATGTTCAAAATTTCAATAATTGATATCTGTAATATGGATGAAACACTATTTATTGAACGTATATTCAAATTAAGTTTACCTACTATTGGCATATGATCAGCCAAATTGGATTTATAAACTAATACTGCAACAGTGATATGCTTTGATTTTCTGACAAATACATGGTCTAAAAAACTATATTTGTTTGTACTAAATTAGTAGGTACATTTACATACTATAGTTCTAATTCAGACATCAAACTTAAGTCAATTATTAACATCATTAGAAATCTTCAGTAAATCAATATTAAAGTTCCAAATTAAGCAAGGTTTTCTTCATGTATGTATTCAAATATTCCTTTAACTCTTTTAGAAATGAATCTATTGGGAAACTATGGAATCTATGAACATGAATGAGATATAGATTAGCAACAGGATCAAACAAATGAACAGCTTCTGCACTTATCAGTTGAATTTTTTGTTGAAAATAAATTTGCCATTTCTAAAATAAAGCAATTACTCTTCCTGATTTATTTAAAATTCTGCAATTGAAATGCATATAAAATCCTTCAATTTTATAAATACGTATCTCTTCCTCCTCAGCCCAGATTTCTGAAAGAAATATCATATTTACTTTTTGAAAAGCATTTTCAAATTCTACTAAAAATTCGTTAAAATTTTGCTTTACACTTCTTATTTTATAGTGAATGAAAGTGAAATCTGAATGCAAATCAAGAAATAACTGTGCATCATTCGGATCCTGGTATTCCAATGTCACTTCCTCATACAACAAAGCATCCAATATAGAATTTAAAATTTCTGTGGCCATAAAAAACACAGTTCTACAAAAAAATACAGAAAACCTTAAAAATTTAGGATGTCACTAGTCTGATATTTATTGCATTTTTTTCATAATCATGATCCGTCCATTTTCACAAGACTTTGCTAGTAATGAAGCAATTTTCAGAATAGTTGTCCCTGTAATGTTTGCCAAAACTAATGCAATATTACTCCTTATTATTGTTAGTAACCTATGTGCAGATATTAGCTTATTAATTCCTTCTAAAGATAGGCAAAGTATTTTTTTCCATAATTCAAACACAGAGACACAATTTTTATAGGTATACCGAATATCTCTAATATAGCTGTTGTATATAACTGACATTGATGAAATATTAATGATTTAGAATCAAAAGTTTGTTTTATATCAAATACCTAGTTTGTGTTGCAAAAATAATCTTTTTAGTGTTAATATCATAAAACCCTATACCTGAAATACCAGTAGTAATAGAATTTATAAAATAAAGTATAAATCTATTCTTAAAAATTGAATATACACAATGTGCTAATACCACCTTATTTAAAATCGCATACATACATGTAATATGCTTCTAGGAAATATAACAGTAAAGGATGCCCTTTACTCTATAAATCCATATTTCAATGATACTCAAAATTAAATATTCAAACTTTTCCAGCACACAAAATATATATTTTAAATAGTTTTATAACAATCTTAATATTTATTACCGAAAGTATTAAGGTTATAAAATAAATTTCTGATATAATCAAATAAATTAATTGTGCAAATATCAAATAATACCAATGCATTAGTGACATTCCACTAAAAGTAAAGTTTAAAAATCCATACATCTATAATATTTACCATTAAGGGTTTTATAGTTGTTTTAATATGTTTATTGAATACTATTTGTACCCTATTTGCTGAGATTATTTCAATAATTCTTTCCGTGAGTTGTAAATGTTAAACATTTTCAACAATAATCATCAAAATGTCATTGAATTCGTCCAATATACTTGTATTCCTAATAGGCATTAAAAATCTCATCACATGAAAGCACAAAATTTGTTTTGATATCAATAGTTTCATCATATTTATGAAAATGCAAACTATATTTGCTTTGTAAATCCCATATCTCTAATGCTAGCAATAGAAAATAATTTAAGAATAGATTATTATATAATATATTTTTATAACTATATATAACATATTTTTATAAAATAGTTTTCAAAATATATTATTAATATATATATATATAAATAATATATTTTTATAACAATTTTAAGAATAGATTTAAAACATTTACACCATAGATTCCCAACGGGGGCGATACCGCCCCCCAGTGGGCGCTGTAGCCTTCCAGAGTCGGATCCAGAGGCAAATGGGGGACGTTGAGACAGTCAAGAGGGGCGGGCAAATAAATAAATAAATTTAATGGAATTTTCTGACAAGCTTTTTACCTCTTCTATTCTGTGGTGTCTTCCTGGTAATTCTGGTCATCCACTACCTCATCTGTCATGTACAGCTTTTCAACTGCAGCTTGGACAATAAGTACCCTGCTACCGCCTACTAGCGTACTGGTACGTCTGAAGTCGACTGAGATGCTCTCAAAAGTTCTCTTCAAAATCACAGATTGGATATAAGCTTCAATATGTTTTCCCACTCCAAGTCGCTTTGAGTATGCTTTATGATACGTAGTTACAATACCATCCCACGTCAGAACATAAGGTGTAATATTAACATTACACTTGTGAATTAGGCTCAACTCATTAGCCAGCAGATCATACTTCCTCTTCTTTTCAACCTCTACTGTCTGCAGGTTATCCTGAGATGTTATTCCTACTTCAATAATTGTAATCTCATTCAATACTTTACATGCACTACTATATCAGGCTTATTATGTTGGACATGTGTGTCCGTCCTGATAGGCAAATCAACCTTGATGCAATAATAATATAATAATAATAAATTTATTATATTTAATATTTTTTATAATTTTTTAATATAATAAAATACTTTGAAAATACCTGTTTTCATGAATAAATATTTTATCTAGCTATGTAAATTATCTTATTTTATCGCGTTAATAAGCATTTTTAAATTAGCATTAGGTATACCTATGCCTAATTTGTTTTAGTTTAGAACAGATTGACTGTGACAAGTCCTTGCAAGTTGGTAGGCAAACACGCGGTTCATGAAATTTAACATGTTTCGACAAGAATATGGGAGCTTGATATGACTTGTTTACGGAGCAAGTGCGCCGGCATGGCAAACATACAATACAAGTTAATGGGTGCACAAAATCAAATCTATAAAAGCGATAGCTCTAGGAATGTTTTATTAATTTTATGTGCTTCGCCGTGATAAATAGTCGTGAGTGATAAGTGTTAGAAGTCATTATAAACATTATTTTTATAACTATCTATAAATCTGTTGAGAAGTTAATTTGTATTTGAAAATGTCTGAATCTACATCTAAAAAGAAATGCCGGCAGTACAGTATTGAGTATTTGAAATATGGATTTACGTACTCTCCTACAAACCAATCATTACCTATGTGTTTAATTTGCCGAAAGGTTTTTTCAAATGAAGCTATGAAACCTTCTAGGCTACAAGAGCATTTAAATAAAATGCATGCTGATAAGAAGAACAAAGATTTATCCTATTTTCTAGAACTGGAAAAGCAATGTTTAAAACAGCCAACTATGTCAAACCTTTTTGCGTCGTCTTCTAAACAAGATGATGATGGACTACGAGCCTCATATAAGGTTTCATTGTTAATCGCAAAAGCAGGAAAACCACACACAATTAGCGAGGAATTAATTTTGCCGGTAGTCAAAGAGATATTTAAAACTGTTCTTCATCATAAGACACCGTTAGATATCATCAAAAAATTCCTCTCAGTAATAATTCAGTGCAAAGAAGAATAGATGAAATGGCAAAAGACTTTGAAATATCATTATGTGATTACATAAAGACTTGCAAATTTTCCATTCAACATCGATGAATCAACTCTACCAAATAACGAAGCTCTACTCTTATCATACGTAAGATTTATAAAAGAAGAAAAAATTCATGAGGAGTTATTATTTGCTAAAAAATTGGAATCTGATACAAAGGGAAAATCTATATTTAATACCATGCAAAAGTTTTTTCAAGAGAAAGAAATTCCTATTTGCAATATTTTGTCTGCTGCTACTGATAGTGCTCCAGCAATGACAGGGCGTCATAAGGGTTTCATAGCGCATTTGAAACAAGCAGTACCAAATGTACTCGCTGTACATTGTATTATTCATCGTCAGCATTTGGTTGCAAAAAATTTGAATGAACGTCTGCATACGTCGCTCCATTACGTTATTAAAGCAATCAATAAGATTAGAAGCAATTCATTGAATGACCGAATATTTGGTAAGCTTTGTAATGAAAATGATGAAGATTACAATCACTTGCTGCTGCACACAGAAGTACTTTGTCTCTCTAAAGGTGTTTGTCTGAATCGTTTTTTCAATCTGACTCAGTAGTGGACTATCTTGAAGACAGAGACGAAAAATTGCGCGTAAACCTGATTACGTCAAAAAATGACATCGCTTATTTGACAGACCTGATTAAAATATTTAATCAAGTTAATTTACAATTGCAAGGTGATGAGTTGAATTTAATTAAAACAAAAAACGTCATAGCTGCTTTTGCGGGAAATCTTCTTCTATTCAAACGAAATCTAGGTAGAGGTGAATACAACAACTTTCCCACATTATCAGCAGTGTCTGCAAAACCGGAAGATTTACTTACTTACTGCCAACACTTGGAAGTTCTTCATGTTGATTTTACGGAGCGTTTCCAAGATATTTTAAACATGAATATATCGAGTTGGGTTTTAGATCCTTTCGCAAACACAGATACTGAAGAATCATCAAATTTGGAAGAGGAACTCTTAGAACTCACGACTAACGAAATACTCAAAGTAAAATTCAAACATGGATACCAAGAGTTCTGGCTTCAAAAATCAATACCAGTTCTCTACCCTGGATTGTGGGCAATAATACTGAAGTTTTTAATCGCATTTCCTTCGTCCTATATGGCTGAGCGTGGATTCAGTGCAGTAGCTAATTTACTGTCAAAGAAGAGGAACAGACTACACATCACTGAACGTGGCGATCTGCGATTGATGTTAACGAAATTGGAACCCGACATTAACAAATTGTTAACACTCCACCAGCCTCAACCATCTCATTAATTTTTTTTATTTACTATTAATTTTGTGTTTATCTCATTATTTTTTATTTCTTATTGATTCTGTGTTTATTTTTAAAATTTTAATAAACAATTTTATTGTACATTTGGTTGTCGTTTTATTAATTTCTGCTTTATGATTTTTAATAGATAAATAAACAGATAAATTAGGTACAGATAATATGCAACAATATTTTAATATTTCATATAAAATTAACTATTATGGACTAGGGGGGCGTTGAAATTTTTGTTCTCTTCTAAAGGGGGCGATGGTCCAGAAAAGGTTGGGAATCACTGATTTACACTTTTCTTTAATTATTGTGATCCTTGTCACTTAAAAGGATTGTTCTTAGTCTTTGTACTGAACCTGGAATTATTCCATCTCTTCTTTCGTTCTTTTGTTATTCTTTTATTACCTTTCCTCAAACCAGTGCAAACTTGATGAAAGTAACCTTTACATCCTATTTCACAAAAAAAGAACGTCCCGTACGTCATCAATACGATCGCTACAGAATTGGCAAAAAATCTTTGCCGTAATTTTACAGAATTTCACCAAAACTTTATGTCTGTATAAAAGAAGATGGCAGGCAAGTTGAATAACTAATATACTGAATTTCGAAACTTACACATATGTAAATTGATTTGTAGAGATATGTTTAAATATTCATTTTGAAATTAGAAAACGTTCATCAATTCTTATTTTAAAAACTCGAGTTTTAATATTACTTCTTTTTGTACAAAAAAAGAAAAATTGTAGCAGAATTAAAAACTTTCCACCTTACCTTTCCTTAACGTTGCCAGATTGATATATATATATAATAACAATGAAATACAATAATAAAATAAATTAGGGGGACATGACACATGCACACACACACAATCCTCAAGAAGCTGTGTATTACGGAGATCATTATTTGTCCATTAAGTCCAATTCTAAATACATTACTTTTTGATGTTGTCTGTCCACTTCATTCTAGATATCCCCTATTTCTGACACCCTTATTCACGCTGCTCATAACCGTACTGTCTAACTTGTTGTTATGCATGCGAACAACATGGCTAAACCAAAGCTGTTTCTCCCTATATATGATACCCCTCAAAGCCATTTGCTAACTCCGTCGTTTATTTACATAGTCAAACTACCTAATGCCTAAGATACTGCGCAAGCATCTAAAATAAAAATCATTAAATTTCCTGTTACCTTGTTTACGTAGAGTACACACTTCAATACTATATTCACTTCAATAGCAAACTCTACAAAGGACCAAATTATTACATAACCAAATTTTAGTCCTTAGATATGCATACCTATTGTTCCAGAATATCCACAGTTTGTTTAAAGTCCCAGCATCAATTCCCATTCCTCTGTTTATATATCAATTTCTGTCTTGTCGTATATATCAATTTCTGTTGCAGAAGCTTCCAAAGCAATTAAACTGAGACAATTGCCCAAGGCTACAGCCATTATAAACAACTAAAGCACAACGTGTCTGATTAATTTTCATCACCTTAGTTTTCACTCCGTTGAAACCAAGGAAAATGCTATTTGTATAGACGAAACATTTTAATAAATGTGTTAGGAATAACATCGGTCTGATGCCGTAAGAAAGAAATTCTAGTGAAAAAAGTAAGCAGAGTAAATGAAATATATCAGAGAATTAAAAAATGCCTGCATTGTAGTATGTTGATATTTGAGTGATATTTTTCGAAAAGAGAAAACCACGATTTCCTGACGTTTCTGATAAGCATAAATGAAGAATTATACCTATAGGAAGCTGAGAATTCAGTACTTCTTCTATGACCATCACATATGTCAAAGCAAGCTAAAATAAGTATTCCTAATTAGCTCAAGGTTATCTGTGGTGTTCATTCACGTTCGCTCTCAGGTATGCGCAGCACTCCAAGCTTTTATTAATGCAAGCTCCATACAGGAAATGAATCATTATTGCAATTACAACGTGTTTTCCCTAATCTTGGTGAACCACGTCTTGCATATTTCTTTTGATACTACTTTGGCTTTTTCGAGAAGGAAAAATAAGCGTTTTTTGAACGAGAATTAGAACGAAACGTTAGAAAGCATTTAGAGATTACTTACATTTTCTTAACTGTGATATAACTGTGATATTACATGTGTCTATATGATGCTAAGGCTAGTCTTTTCTAAACTGTATTGTTAATGGGTTCCCACTTCTATATGTTACTATCAGATTATTCCTTTTGTATTTGTTGTTAATGCCTTTTCACAAGGATATCACCTTCTTTTAATTAAGGGTTCCTCATCGTCGTAGTACGAATTGTTTGAAAAATTTTTAAAAATGAACTTTACTTTTTTTTTCTCCAAAATTTAATTGCCGTATTTTAGATTTTGCATAGAAACATACAAAATCTTCATACGGCCATGGGCTAAAGAGGTCCAACCAGGTTGTGCAATTTTGTTCTCCAAACACTTCTGTTCTGAGTTTCAGCTGCTGCATTTGGCCACTCTAGGCCAATTATAGCAAGGTCCTATGCCATATTGTCTGCCCATTGTATCCTAAGTCTCTTTCTTTCCCTGAGGGCTTTAAGCACACTGTTCATAACCCTATTCGGTAACCTGTAGTTATGCATACAGACAACGTGTTCAAATCAACACAACCTCTTTTTGAAAAATAAGCTGCTTTGCAAATAAGTAGTAGGTTGCCTACTCCTTTGACTAACCTCATCATTACTTAAAAAGTCAAACCACGTAATGCTCAAGATACAGGGTAAGCATCTAAAGTCAAAGGCATTAAATTCCCTGTTATCTTGTTTACAAAGGATCCAAGTTTCGCTACCATAACTAACACTAGAAAGAACCAAATTATTATACAACCTAATATTAATATTTAGGTGTATCATGCATATTTTTCCACACTATCCAAATCTGAAAGTCAATGGTTTGGAAAGTTGCACAAATTCGAATTCTGTCACATAACATAGAAATGTGTTTTGTCAATTTGAAATTCGAATCAATAATTAGGCCTAAATAGTTATATTGCTTGACGATTTCAAGAAAAGATATGAGCATGCAGAGTAACCAGAGATTGCTTGTTCAAACATTGAATCATATGGGCTTTGATTTCAGGTAGAGTTCGATTATTATTTCCCGCAGAGTTAATATACTTTTATTTAGTTTTATTAGGATTCAGTGTTAATGAGTTGCAGTTAAGCCATCTAATAATAATGTTGATATCAGTTTGTAATTCATTTAAAGCTATTTTGTAATCCCGGTTATTATTCACAAGAATGATATCATCAGCATATAAATATACATTGCTCATTGTTACAACGTTTGTTACGTGATTAATATATTGTTGCGAATTACAAAATATGGATAGCACTGGGCGTGAGTATTAATAACTATATTTCAAAACCAATTGTAATACAATGCAAATCGTTACAAAAATATGGATGTAGTATCTCATAAACAAATTAACTACTACCATGCAAAAGTCATCAACCTTCTTGCACAGAGTACCCAACAACAGCTCTGTCTATTCTACTAAATACTACCTTTTCACTTTGTTTACCATGTCACTTGAACATCTTCAGACGTAAACAAATTCTCGTCCTGTGCTAGTTCACTAAACTTATCACACTAGCCAAAACAAAAGAACCGCCCGCGCACACTCACATAAAAGATTCTTCTTGTCTTTTACTTATAGCGCACAGACTCAGACCATCTGAACATCATTTCAGATCTCACAACTTTAACACACTGCACTGCTACATTTTTATTCTTCTTCTTCAGAACTGTTCTAAGTTCCAAATCGTTGGTTAATTGAATCTCACGCAGAAGCACACACGAGGGCTCCAGTCACGCTAAATCATGAAGTCACTGCAGCGCGTTCATCCGTCGCAACAATATATTAAAAATAGAACATCTGGAAGATTGAACCAGGGGAACCCCATATGTGATTTTTCGCAAGGCAATGTTATTTACTCTAGTTAAAAATCATATATTGAATAAGTAATATTCGAACCGATTATAAATATTCCTCTCATTCTAGTACTATACAATTTTTTGAGTAAAATACTCTGGTCCAGCACATCAAAAGCGTCGATAAATACAGATAAACTAACTAACGTCGATAAATAAAGACGCTGTTCAGCTACGAGATCAGCCAAAGCCAGCGAAAACGTAAATAAGTAAATTGTTTCCTAATTTTATGTACATATAGTATGGTACACACCGAACCATGGTAGCTATACCGAAATGCTTAAAAATAGAAATATTTTGTTATGTAATATAATGATAAACGAGAGAAAATACATATTTCACATTTATACAATTTGAAACACTGTATTCCATCAGTTACAATAAGAATAAATACTTGGGTGGTGTTTATGGGGGGAATGCAGATTCTTTACTTCGTCAGATCACGGGTAATTACCTATGTTGCTGAACTGCACCAAATGTCGTGTTGGGCAAGATGACAAACGATTAACCACTCTATAGTAGAGGACGATCATTTTGTCCCTTAATTACATTCGCCATTACTTAAGTGAAATCACAGGTCGCGGGTTGTTACGTCCATATTGTAATCATTGACGTTCATGACGAAATATAGAATCCACTTCGTTAAGCTCATTCCTACCTAAAAATTTCAAACCTATCTCTTTTAACATTTTCTCTCTATTACTATTATTTAAATAATTCTCAATATAAAGGTCTTTATATTTACAACCAATTCCTTAATATTTACATTTCTGATCTTATTTAAGTTCTCAGTTAGATTCACACTTTCCATTAACCATCTAACTTCCTTTGTTTTATCTTTATGTAATAGCCGTACATTATCTGTTATCTCAGAATTATATTATTTTGGTTCTTATCTGGCATTTCGTGGCTCATTTCTTCCGCTTTTTTAATACAGACATTAATCCTTATTTTAGCATTAGGGTCCTTGTCTGCTTGATAATTATTTTTAGCATCACATTCAGACACTTTATCCAACTGAAATATACTCCTACTTTCCAAATTGCATTTCCTTTCTATCGAAGATCACAATTTACATCAGGATCATTTATTCTAACTACTTGACCATGATTATTTACCACAGAATCAGTTACCTTATCAAATTCTATTCTATTTTTAACCTCAGATTGCTCCAATACTTCTATCTGAACGTTATTGCAAGATTCTGATTTAATCACATTTCCTACTAGATAGTCAACTGCAATTGCAAAACTATCATTATTCTTTACAAACATCTCATTCTGACTTCTAGTTATCATTTCTATTTTATTATAAACACTGTTTTCTTCAAGAATGTCATCCTCATAGCATATGGTTTTACTTGCTACTATATTAATTTTGCTCTTTTCACAATTAATTTCATTATACTTGTTAATTGCCGTAAAATAATCAACAACTCTACTAGATAAATCCTTATTTAAAACAATATTTGCCTCATCCTTCTCACATTTAATTTTATCGCTATCTATACTATTATTTACTTTCCTCTCATGCAAATTTCTATAATCAGCACTCAATTCATCCACTATTGCACACAAAATTTCACACTTTTCTCCATATACACCAGCCTGACTCCCATTAGTAGCCTGTTTGAGAGGGACAGTGAAATGGAGCCTCCAATCGACCTCGGAAAGCATTAACTAGTAATACCTTCACCTCCGACTTCTTATATTTCTCTGGGACTAAAGAACCTTTTATGACAAAAACTTGAGCCCCCAAATCCACAATAGCTTTAAACATTTATATTTACACTGAATGCCAACAATCGTTAAAGGCTCTATGTTTTGACACGAATCTCTACATTTTCGCCTTTCTGCATTGCAGCCTTCCAATCTTGCTTCTGCTTCTAATGTCATAAACTGGTATTCAACTTTTGCAATAATGACCCCGCTCCTCTCTGGGGCTCCAACCCGTGAGTGTTTACATTAAACGCTCTGGCCACTTTCGTATTCTTGCTACATTCCTTTGCAAAATGTCTCTTCCAGTTACATATAAAGCATGCTCTGGAAGAAAAGCTCTGAATCCGTTTTCTTTTAAAATCACTACTTTTGTTTTCCACCAATTTGCTCTATGGGTTCGAATTTTGTCCTCAATTCCTTTTACCAAAATTTAATTTTGTAGCTGACTGGCCAAATCTGTTTTCTCTATTTTCCGATTTAAATTTTTCATGAGAACTGAACTTGCATGTTCTTTGTGAATGTAGAAATTTCACTGCAATTTCCGCAATTTCGTGGCAATTTTTCCACGACCTATTCTCCTACAACATGGTATGATTTCTCGCATCTGGTGGGAATAGATCTTTAACTTTGTCGACTAATATCAAATCTTTTAATTTTTGGAAATCTCCACTTCCTGACTCTTCAGATAATAATTCAAGTGACTGTTCATTCGAGATGAAAACTGAGTCCAGGTTTCCGTAGAGAACATAAACATAGAATCGAACTTCCTTTTGTACTTCAACGGAGTCAACTGGCTGTCTTTTAACACGGAAGATTTAATTTTTTCATAGTTTTGAATTTCCTCATCACTCAACAGAGCAAAAATGTTTCGCGCTCTCTCTCCTTCACAAAGGATGTACTAACATTCCTTGCAAGTCATCCTTTATTTCGTGCTGTTTAAACAATTTCTCTATTGTCTCGAAATAAGCTGGTAGTTCCTCTGCCTTTTTCAGTAAGGGATAATTATTAGGGTTTGGAATTTTCTGAAGCCTTTTTAATTTTAGATCTGCCGAATCCACTGAACTTTGATTTCCTCGGCTAATATTATTTGTCCTTTCTATACTTAATCTTCCTTGTCCTATATACAATCGTTTATGTTCTATTTCCCTCTTCTTTCTTCCCTATTTCTTTCTTCATTTTTTCATTTTCTCTTTTATATTCCCTATCTTTTTCTTCCTTCTCCCTATCACTTTCTTCTTTTTCTCTTCTGTATTCAATCTCTTATCTTATTTCTTCCCTATCTTTCTGCTCCTTCTCTGTTTGCCAATTCGTCATCTCATATTCCATCTCTGAGTCTGATTTAGGTCCTGAATCACTTATTTTGTCCGCATTTCAATCACATCCGCTAGCACCCTGTTCTACCCAACCCCGCTATCAATCCTATCAATTTCGCTAACTTCCCCACTTTTTCCAGCCTCAATGTGATTGGTTAAATCAACGCCCCATCCTGCAGAGCTCCACCTTTAGTTTTATCGTGACTCCTAAGCATCAGTGGCAACTCAAACAATTAAATAAAAGACAGAAAAACCACAGACCTTTCCTTCCTCTCTAACATCTGCTCTGCTCACTTGCCTGCAGTACCTGGAATCTCCTTCCAAAACGAGGAACCTCTTCCACAGTGACGGACCTTGGCACACGGAACCTCAACAAAGATATTGATGACATAGTATTCGGAGAAATTGCCCTCTGTAGAACCTGACTTTGATGTGGCTTCCCCCTGAACTTCTTGCAGCTTCCTTACTTTTATGGAATCACTGACACAGAATCACAGAATCTTCTAAATTTCTTGCACTTTTTTTCTGTAGCACAGCGGAAATTTTCTTACACTTTTCTTTTAGCATAATGAACATCTTCTTCGGCATATGAACAGTAATGCTGTCGCTATTGCACCAAACATAGTGTTTGTGAGAGGGGAGACTCAGATTCTTTACTTCGTCAGATCACGTGTAATTACATATGCTGCTGAATACGATTAACCACTCTGTAGTAGAGGACGATAAATTAGTCCCCTAATTACATTCACCATTACTTAGGTGAAATCACAGGTTCATGGGTTGTTACACCCGTACTGACATATGCCTCAGACATGCTGCGCCAAGTGATGTGTAGAAAGGTGTTCAACAATTCATGCACGGGAGTAATATATGGACGACACAGTTTATTTACATTTATATACAATTACGTGCTGAGGATGTGCTCGATTCTGTAAGCCTTTGCTGCTGTACACAATCATGCAATGAGGTGGAGATCTGCGCTTCGCAGATTCTAGCTTTACCGACCTCATATTCGGCGATAGGATATTCAATCCATGCCTACAACCTGATTCACACAGAACCGTACCCTCAGTTCACATAGATCTGAACCTTGGTTCATACATCGGGGACCATCTCCTTAAGGATTTTGTTTTTGAGCAAGAGCGGCGTCCCTTGACACGTGTTCAAACATTCTTCCAGTTTGACAGCGACGCTCAGACTCCCGTTTATCATTGCTGCGCTTGTCTCCGTGCTAGCACTCGCGTCAGAGCTAGTCTTAAATAGTCGTGAAAGTGATTTTCATTCGCTGAGCATTGAGCATATGCAAGTCAGTCAGCTCAGACCTCCAACAACAGTTCACGAGTCACATCCCCACATCAGCACTTCCACAAATACAGTTAATATATATATATTTCAAGAATAAAAATAACAACAAAAATACAATAATAAATAAAAATAAATAAATTAGAGGGACATGACAATTCGTATGTATTTCTCTTTTCGATTTTCTGTCATTATAGCAACATTACCATGCATATTATAATAATGGAAATATCCCACACCTCAGAGTCGTTCGTGGAGTTTATAACAAAAAAAGAGTTCACACATTTGGCATGAGCTTTGATATTTAACATGTAATTTTACCTTTATTGTCTCCATTTCTTTCTCTCTTTTTTAGAAAAATTGTAAATTTTCCAACTCTAATCCAAATCTAATACAAATTTTCTACGTTCTGTAACAAATTCATTTACATTTCTTAAATCTTTCATATAATTTGGAAACAAATTAACTAACTTTGGGAATATATATATATATAATGCCTTGTAACAATATTCTTTGTCGCAAATAGCTCTTGCAATTATAATTTTTCAGATAATCCCCTATTAACTGCAAAGGCTCTGATAATTTGTTCATTCCAAGTTTTCTTTATTCATTTGATTACATTAAAAATATACAGATTTCTCAGTTGGAAGATGCCTAAACTTGATAATCTTGAATTATACTTTCTCTTCTCTTTCTTAGCATGTACTTAATTACATAGTTTTGAACTCCCTCTAAACGGTTTAATATATTTACCATAAGCTCCTCCCCATGACAAAATACTGCAGCTCAGGTAAGATTTTATCCAAGCATTTTAAATAATTTTTAATAATGATAAGTCTCCAAAGTTCCTGATATAATAAATAAATTAGAGGGACATGAAAATTCGTATGCATTTCTCTTTTCGATTTTCTGTCATTATAGCAACATTACCATGCACATTACAATAATAGAAATATCCCACACCAGTCAGAGTCGTTCGTGGAGTTTACAACAAAAAAGAGTTCACACATTTGGCATAATATTTGATATTTAAAATGTAATTTTACCTTTATTGTCTCCATTTCTTTCTCTCTTTATAATTTTTAATAATGATAAGTCTGCAAAGTATCAGATACCGTGCAATATGATATAATATATTTTAGGGATTACGGCATTGATTTCTTTTACGTATATCTTTTATTTGCAAATTCCAAGATAATATTCTATCCATAATTATTTCCAAAAAGCAGTAACTCTTCTATTCCTTCAATGCCTTCGCATCTACATATATTACCACTACAGGATCTTCGATGATAATTTAGTTTCTTTAAAACAATATTTCATTTTCTGTAATTCTAATGTTCATATACTTTATCTTCT
This sequence comes from Ryuthela nishihirai, assembly GCA_038380435.1. NCBI lineage: Eukaryota > Metazoa > Arthropoda > Arachnida > Araneae > Heptathelidae > Ryuthela > Ryuthela nishihirai. Next base: position 20,839,690 of record JAWZYU010000020.1, read on the forward strand.
TAATGTTTAACACCAATCTATTCTTCTGCAGTCAGTCCCCTATTTTTAACAAATCATTGTTTATTTGGTTAATTACTATGTCCTCTTTAGAAAAAAAATATATTTATTTCATTTGCAAAGCAATTATTTTACCATTTAACCGTAAATCACACAAAATATTGACGTAAATTAAAATAATCCTGAGGCACTACAAATTACAATTTAAATTCATGGTTGATTTCAATTTTAATTCTTACCATTTGTTTCCTGTTAATTAAATAGTATGAAACCATTTCAAGGTAAATCTCTCTACACCTGGCTGCTTATAATTTCCACAATAAAATGTCATGTGAAACAGCATAGAAAACTTTTTTATATATGTATTGCAATAAAATGTTTTTTTTTTTGGTTTTTGTTTAAATTGTTATATATCCTGGAAGTGAATTCCAATGCTGCATTTTCTGTTCCTTATTCCCTATTCCTAAATCCAAATCGATTTCGAGTAATAAAGTTATTTTTTATCTAAGAAAGATAATACTTTTGCTTTACACGTTTTTTGTATATTTTAGAGAGTACAAACAATAAGAGCATTGGTTTATAATTTTCCAAACGTTTTGCCTCTCCTCCCTTATGAATTGGTAAAATAAGTGTTATTTTCAAAACTGCTCTGAAAAATACCTTGCTGGAAAGATTTATTCAATAATAAAAATAATATATATTTTATTTCTGCATAAATTTCGTTAAAGATTTTGGCTGCGATGCTAACAAACAATGCAAACCATAAAAAATGTATTTCTATGTGTCCCTGTATATCGCATATAAAAGTATCAGTACTAAGGTTCATAGGTAATTAAAGTTTCAGCAATTTCTTTAAAAAACTTATTAAATCTATTTGCTAACAAAATGGAATTCATATTTACATAAAATACCCTCACCCTCCATAATCAATTTTTATATTTAAATTGTTTTTCTTTATAGCATTCTCACAATATTCATTTATAGTATCCCAGTGTTTCTTTGAATTTGATTTATTTCCTTGAAACCTATATTTATAATATTGGTTTTTCTCTTCTGAAATTAATGATGTGAGTAAATTTTTATAAATCTCGTAATTTTTTCTATATACTGGCATTCTCGAGCGGTGTCAGCTGGGGCTCCGCCTCTTCGCCCATTTACTACTCTTATGCTTTAATGACTATCCCTTATAAAATAAATTTGATGCTTTTCCATCTCTTTCAGCAAACGAAAGTATCTTTATCTCTGCAAGTCTGGTACCAATTGTGTTTTCAACCTTTCCTGCTGGAGGCACTTCATTCACTCTTTTGCTGTTTCGGTTTTAAAATATTTTTCCTCGAAGAGCTTCAATAAAAATTGCCTTCTCCAAGCAACAACAATATAATAGCCATCATCATCATCAATAATATTTATTCCGTCTGATTGTACAGCATATTATTGCAACAAAACTAAATATCAAACAGAAAAAAGGAGACACAATTTAAAAACGTCATGCTACATAGCAATCGTAAGTTCTGTATTGAAACCTCATTCTTGCTGTTTCGCTTTGGAAATAGCCTTTTTGTAGTATTGCAATATTTTATATTGAGAAACATTTAATTTCCTTCAGGATGCTTAATCAGCCAAAACAACAATCTAAATATCACAAAAGCTACTACTCGTTTCCAGTTGCATCAACAGATACTAGCAACCAATGCCCAAATATAATTTGTAATCCTTTTATCTCCTTATCTCTTTCCTACAGTGCTTTCTCTGAACAACAGAAGGATTAGCATTGCTTGGCTTCATGGGATTCCGAGTTCATTCAGAGGTTAGACAGACGTGTTTTCAACCACTTTAGGGTAAATATTTTCGAATCCCGTAAAATAAAATATATTATTTTTAATCTATATCTTAAGCTCTGAAATAGCATGAATAGTACATATATTAGTACTATAAATTAAAAATTGTTTACTAAATTAATTTCATTTAACATTTTAAAATCTCCATAATTTTGTCCAAAACTGTACATTGCCTAGACAAAAATATTATAGAGAATCTCCATGTTACGCCAATGGAGAGCACATTACAGGTTCTGTAGCACTGAAATACGCTTTTTATAGCAAAATGTTACTGAAGATAAATTAAAGTTCTGTATCAAGACTATCTAAATCTTTATTTTGGAAGAGTGGTCGTATAATGGAAGATGAAATAATTAACAGTAGCAATGCTAGTTCTAAGAAACGTATTAAACAGTTGACGAATAATGAAAGAATAATTTATGCAGACCTTCTAAAATGTACACTAATTTAATTAAATTAATTTTTTAATGATTTTTATTTCAGTTTTAATAAACTCGAAGTAAGTTTTTATATTTGGTATTGTTAAGTATTTTAGTTTCAATAACCCTTAATACCAAACAATAGTGATAAAATTCAACATTTGGATAGAATTGTTGTAGATCTTTCACTTACCTTCAGTCACATTTTGTCATGAAAAATCTTGTTTTAGATATTAATCTGTAATATCTAAAACATCATTATGTAACGTAACGTAATGTCCAATTTGAGAGATAGTAATTCCTTGAAACTCATGGATGTTCCTTTTCTATAAAGGGCAGGGAAATGGGAAATGTTTTTAATAACGCAAAGAAACCGGTTGGCAGAATCGGAAGAGCACTGGCTCTATAAAGTTTTGTTCACTGGCCGAAATTCTAATCTTTCCCGCACTAAAATTTTTTCCACTACCCATTTCCCTGTCCTCTATTGAAAAGGCACATCGATGAGTCCAAAGGAATTACTCTCTTTCAAATGAGATATTAAATACTGAATTATTTTGTAAGAGAGGTTAAAATGCCATATTACGAAAAACACTTGCATTGATGAGAAGTTTTTATCTACCCAAAATATTTTGTAGCTTATTCTATTTGCTCCATAAAAATTGCAACTTTTCTGCGGTATTGAATCAGTTTTCAGAGTTACTATTCTAGATAGAGAAATTAGGCTGCTAAAAGTAAAAAAGAAGATAGTGTCAATACTGTAACATTTACCGTGATGATAAATTATATGAAAGTTTTAAATATCTCAGAATAGGTGATTATTGAAATCTTTTCAATCTGAAAGAGAAAACATCGATATTTGGAAATGGAGATAAATACTGTCCAAACACGATACATGCATAGCTACATTTTAAAGTAATATTTGCTTTATTATTTAATATAATCGGCTCTTATTTTACAACCGATGATTTAGTTTTATATTTTTTTGTTCTCCTGAGAACGTGAATCAGCTAAAACCGATATGAAGAATTCAATAGCATATAGGTGAAGAAGCAAAAATTTTAATTTATGTATTTTTCCTATGAATTTGAAGAAGATTTTTAAAGACATTACAAAATATTTTCTAACAAATCTTCTTGATCATAAGATTAAAGAAACTTTCTCAAATTTTTTGACAAATATAAATTAAACAAAACGCTGTATAAAAAATTTCGCCTGTGTGGCTCAGTGGTATTGCATTATCTTGCGATGACATTGCGACTCCGGGGGTTTGAAAGGTATATGTGGAGTTTTGCAAGCAAATTGTGTATTAGTTGTCTTCTCTTCACTCCATTCAACATTAGAGTATTAATTTTACAATGGGTCGTTCTGTAAATGTGTTTATAGCTACAACATATTTTTCTCCACTCTGATGAATTTACTGATGTTGATTACTGATGTCAGTGGTAATCATTTACAATATTAACACTTATATTGGAATGGATAGCTCGTTCTCAAATGAAAAAGAAGCTTTTTTCCTATTTATTTATTATTTGTCCGTCTGTAGACATTTAAACTTTTTTTTCAGTTTTAGAGGCAAATGATATAAGCATTCATTTTAGGCCCGTATCTAGAAAGAAATAAGGGAGTTTGGGAGCAGGGGAGGGGCAGGCAACGCAATTAATCCGGGAAAAGATAAAAGTGAGGGAACTAGTTCCCATTGTAGTGTAATATTTCTCCTTCGTTTCAGGGTTTTTTAAAAATTTTGTTAAAAAGTATTTTTGCCTAATTTTGCTGTAGGGCACTAATAAACAATTGCTATTTTCATTCTGAATCATAAAATAGTTTGGGTTTAATGAAAAAAAAAAAACAATTTTCTAATAGGGCACTAATAAACTCTTGCTATTTGCATTTGTCATTCATCAATTAGTTTGAATTTGAGTTTTAGTGGATGATAAATCGCTAGGTGGGTTGAGCATTTTAATGATGTTCTAAACAACGTGGTTAGTTCAAATCCCATTTTTTTAAAATATCATAGATGTATTACTGACTTTAATGTTGTTCTTATAACACAGTCTGCAGCTATTTTGGCGATTTGTAAACTTAAACTACATAAGGGGTAGATGAAACCACTACGGAAATGCTTAGACCAAGAAACGTTTCGGTTATAACATGGATGACTGAAATTTTAAATATCGTTTATAATAAAGATAATGTTCCTAAGGATTTTACTAGAACTATTATACTAGTTTCTATAAATTAAAGAAAACTCAGAAAAAATATCATAAACAAAAAACTATATAAATGATTTTAATGAAATTTGATGAGAACATGAATTACAATGCTAGTTTCAGAATGGCATAAAATATTTTACACTAGAAACATTTTTCGTTAAAAAATGACATTTACAGAAACGTATCCAAAAATGAGGTGTCAGAATGCAATGAGCAAAGTTCTTTAATAAGGGGTGTGGTCATCCCTTATAGTAGGGGTTCTCAACGCGGTAAACGTTTGTGGGTTACGCTGTGAGAGCTCAAAAGTCGTTAGATCTAGTTACAAAGTCGCTAAGTTGTCAAAACTACCAATTTCAGCGACTAGATTCATTTCTTAAAGAAAATGAGCAAACAATTGCAGACTTTGAAGACTCTTAAAACTCTTATAAGGCAATATCTTCCACCCTCTGATGAAACGCAAGAATGGATTCAAGATACATTCACATTTGATTTGGAAAAATATAATCTTCCATTTTCCAATAAAGAAGAGTTGATTGAGATATCGTGTGACAATAGTTTAAAAAGCATTCATTCCAAAAAGCCATTGATTAGTTTTTGGATTGGATTGGAGAAGAAATATCCGACTTTGTCAAGAATTGCAATCAAATATTTGTTACCTTTCACAACAACTTATTTATGTGAAACTGATTTTTCGTCTTTAACAGCTTTAAAAAACAAATATAGGAACAGGATGGATGTTGAAGATGACTTGCGACTCTACCTTAGCAAGATAACCCCAACCATTGATGAACTGTACAAGCCTAAACAAGCACAAGAATTTCACTGATTATGTACTAAAATGTTTATAGTTTTAAAAGATTTGTTAAATTGTTTATGTCATTTTTGTGTTTATCGATATATGTAATTTATGAATACAAAATATAATGTGTATATACATATATATATATGCTTTGTTTCATTCCTATTGTTATACTTTAACTATAGTTTTATCTGTCTATACAAGGTGTACGCCAGTTACATACATATTTCCAGGGGGTACGTGAAGCATAAAAGGTTGAGAACCACTGCCTTACAGCAATGCAGGCACGACAGCGATATTCCAGTTGTTTATGATGTTGTGAATCAGCTCAGTAGTGAGTAACGACCTTTGTTCCTTTAAAGCGGTAATAAGCTCCCTCTTTGTTTCAGGTGTATGGTTCAGGGCAGCAACATGTCTCCCTAAACCATCCCCACACATGCTCAATCGGATTTAGGTTGGAAGATCGAGCTGGACACCCCATGGGCATAATGGTCTCCTCTTCAAGGTATTGTTTCACTAATCGAGCTCTGTGTGGACGAGGATTATCGTCTTGTAAGATGAATGTTTCATCTATCGCAGCAGCTTAAGGACGTACATAAGAGTCAATGATGTCATCTCTATATCTTTGAGCATTGAGGTTCCCACTCGTCAAACACATAGAGGTCTGTGTGTCCACCTAAGGAAATGTCACCCCAAACACACACGCTACCACCGCTTAAGTATGGTACATTGAGCGGTAACTGTCTCTTTGACGGATGTTATAGGAATGATAACGGGTACCACGTTCTCTCCATATCAAGCAATGTACGGAATCACTCTGCAAGCAATACATGGACTCATGTGTGAAGAGTACGGAACTCCATTGTTCTTCTGCCCAACTAACATGCGTGCGTGCCCAATTCAACCGCTCTCTCCAGTGACGTGACGTGAGGGGTATACAAATTACTGGCCTTCTAGCGAACAGAACTCCCTCATGAAGCCTTCTACACAGAGTAGAAGCTGATACAATCCTCCCAGTGGCTGCTGCAAGAGAGGATCGTAACTGAGAGGGAGTAGAAGTCCTGCTCCTTCGTGCTGTTAATCGAAGATATCGGTCTTGTACAGCGGTCGTAACTCTAGCCCTTCCTCGGATAAAGCTCCGAGATGCGGAATCCGTGCTAAGAAATTGATTCCACAGTCTATGGACCAAAGAAGAATTCACATTCAGCCATCGTGCCACGTCTGATTGACTTTAGCCTGTTTCGAGCCGGCCAATAGCTCTCCACCGCAATTCAATTGGCAAATGATGTCTCGAGGTCATTCCTACAAAATTGCTATTTAGAAATTCTTTACTCACATTTACATAAAATAACGATCCATTCCAAAACACCAATTTTTATGTTACTATCAGATTACACAAATTGACGCAACCTAGACTGATTTGCATACGATATATTCATTCGGCATTATTTTATTGGTTACATAAACAATTTTTGGTGAATTATCGCGCTTTTTCTCATTTTTCCTTAATTTATGGAAATCAGTGTATTAATCCCTATTATTAAAAAACTTGATCGCAGTTCTTGTGATAACTAAAGGGGTGTCAGCCTACTTTCTGGTTGAGAGGCAATTGCGTGATTTGCAATACAGACTAAGAAGTGGTAGGGGATGTGCAGATCAAATATTTGCACTCGCAGATTCTTGAGACATGTTTAGAGCTTCGGGAAACTTTGGTTATTGGCTTTATTGATTTCAAAAAGGCTTTTGATTCTCTTGATCGCCATAATTTGGGGTTGAAATTTGAGATCGTATGACATACCATACAAATTAGTTAACATAATGAAAGCTCCCTATAATAACACTGAGTCATCAGTGAGAGTTGGTAAAGCTTGTTGCTATTGGTTTATAATTGCTTCTTGTGTTCGACAAGGGTGCAATTTGTCTCCTTTTCTCTTTACTTTGGTTATTGATTAGGTTTTACGAAATTCACTGCAAGGGAAAGATTTTGTCGTTAAATGATCTGGAGATACGAAAATTTATGATTTAGATTATGCTGATCATTTAGCCCTCTTGGCAAATGATAATGATAAGATGAACTCCTTCATTCGAACTGTCGATAGACGGGTAGTAGAGTAGGTTTGGTTATAAACAGAGAGAAAACTAAAGTGATGAAAATTGGTCAGGCCGGCTGTGATTCAGTTAATTTGAATGGTTGTAGTCCTTGACAGGTGTGACAGTTAATTATCTTGGGAGCTATGTAACAGATACTGGTGATGTGCGACATGAGATTAACAGACGAATAGGGATTGTTGCTGGGACTTTTAAGAATCTATGGAGAGTATGGAGATATAGGCGTATACAGCTAAAGATTAAAATTAGACTATGTAATAGTTCGGCTCTTTCTAGAGTTAGTTATGATAATGAAACCTGGACGTTCTTTGAACAGGATAACAGAAAACTTGATGTTTTTGATTCTAGATGCTTACGAAATATCTTGGGCGTAAGGTGATTTATTTGGGTTAGGTTGTTTTACCTCTGAGCGGCACTCTTTGCACACCATGGGCTAAATGGCCAGGTCACATGGAGCTCGAAGGCTCAGAGAAGGTTGGGTGAGGGGACCCACGGGAACAGCTGTTGGGAGATAGATGGTAGTCTCCCGTCAAGGCCATCCAACGTGTTCTTTAACGTGCACAGGGTATGGCTCTCCTGCACACAAAACCACGGCTTAACATCCCATCCGACGGACGGTGGTCTTTCCAAGCACATCGGTGTCCCCCTACTGACCGTGGGCAGGGCGGGGAATTTTGAGGAGATAAATCTCAATGCTGACCCAGCTAGAACTCGAACCTGGGAACTACAGATTACGAGCCTGGCGCGCTGCCGACTGAACCATCCCCGCCCCATTAGATGGTTTAACTTTGTAAACAATGACGAGGTTAGGCAAAGGACTCAGTAACCTTCTTTAAGCAGCATATTGTGCAGAGAGAGACTATTGGTTTTCCCATGTTGCCCGTATGCATAATGTTAGATTAACGAAAAGAGTTATGAACAGTGTGCCTAAAGCCTCAGAAAGAGGGGAAAACCTAGGATGCTGTGGGGCAGGGAATGCCAAATAGGACCGTGTTAGAGGTGGGGTGCAGTGGCCAGATGTAGCAGAGTAGCTTAGGAAAGATATGCTTGGAGAACTAAATTGCACTATCTGGTTGGACCTCTGCATCCCATTGCTGCTTGAGAATGATGATGACGATGGAAGTCAAAAAATGACGAATTTCATTCTTCTTGAAAACGAAAGTTTCACATTGTTCAAGGGAATTTTGCTCTTCTGCGTTCAATCTCAGTTTGTATAGCGTATTATATGTAATATCAGGATCTCTTGGTTATCAACCTATGGTTGTGTTCAAGCTTTTTGATGGTGGCTATTATTTACACTTTACATACGGTAAGGGTTAAGTAATATTGTGCAATTTAGTTCCCCAAACACGTTTGTCCTGCGCTACATCTGCTGCATCTGGCCACTATAGACCAATTCTAAAAGTCTTGTTTGAAATTGTCTGCCCACCGCATCCTAGGTCTCCCCCTCTTTATTAGGTCTTTAGGCGCTCTGTTCATTAGCAAAAAGAGAATTTCATAACTCTTTGCTAATCCGAAATTATGCATACGGGCAACATGGTGAAACCAAGGGAGTCTCCCTTCCAAAATATACTGCTCAAAGAAGTTTTTCCGACTCCTTTCCCTAAATCCATCATTACTTACAATTACTTTACCACCTAATGCCCAAGATACTGCGTAAGTGTGTGAAATCAAAAGCATGGAGGTTCCTGCTATTTTGTTTATATAGGGTCCACGTTTCACTACCATAACTAACTCTAGAACAAAAAAACTATTATGCAGTCTACTTTCAGTCTTTAGGTGTATACGCCTATATCTCCACGCTCTTAATAGATTCTTAAAAGTCCCAGCAGTAGTAGTCCCTATTCATCTGTCAATCCAATGCAGCACGTCACCAGTATCTGTTATAATAGCTCCCAAGATAAGTAAACTGAAATGCCTGCTAAAGAGTGAAACTATTCAGATTATGAGCCGCAGCTTGTCTGACCAATTTTCATCACTTTTGTTCCCTCTCTGTTTATGACCAAGTCTCATCAACAGCTCGAATGAAAGAGTTCATCTCATCAACAGCATTTGCGAAAAGGCTAAATCATCAGCATAATTTAAATCAGAAATTTTCAGATCTCTAGACCATTTAAACCAAAAATCTTTCCCTTATTGTGAACTTCATATAACATAATCAATAACCAAACTTTAAACCAAGTGGAAACTTTTTTAACCAAGTGGAAAGGAGGCAAAATGCACCCTTGTCGAACACTACAAGCAATGCTAAACTAATTGCTACAAGCCTTACCAACTCTCACACATAACTCAGTGTTATCATATGTTACTTTCATTATGTTAACTAACTTGTCTGGTATGCCATGCGATCTCAAAATTAACCACAAATTATGGAGATCAACATAATCAAAAGCCTTTTTGAAATCAACAAAGCTACTAACCAAAGGTTTCTGAAGCTCAAAAAATTTCCCGAGAATCTGCCTGAGCGAGAGTATCTGACCTACACATTCCCTACTACTTCTGAATCCACATTGCTCGTCACGCAATTGTTCATCAACCAGAGTCTTAATTCTATTAAGGCACAATCATAAAAAGAACTTTACCTGGAACAGAAAGTAGACTTATACCCCTATAGCTATCATACCAACTGCGATCACCATTTTTTAAAAAAATAGGGATAATAATAGCTCTGGTAAAATACTTAGGAACAATGATTTTATCATTAAAGATATTCAAAATTTGAGTCATACATGTGGTAATCGAAACATCTGAACATTCTCCCAGTAAGCATTTCAGTAGTAATTTCATGTACTCCTGGGGATTTATGTAGTTTAAGTTTAGAAATAGTCCAAAATAACTCCAGACTGTGTTATAGGACCAACATTACAGTTAGTAATGCATCTAGTAAGATTACAAACAATAGGAGTAGGATTAACCACATTGTTTAGAACATCTCTGAATAGCTCAGCTTACCTAGCCATGACAGAATCCTAACCTTCTAAACATTGTTTATCCTTTAACTCTGTATACATGTCCGTTTTTTACCACACAAAACAGTAACTATCCTATACAGCTCTCTGCTGTTGGTCTGTCTAACTGCTTCATCGGCTTTGTCAGCCAAGCAATCAAGCCAAAGATTCTTATCAGCAGGTAACTGATCTTGTATACGTTTATTAAGCTCTCTGCAATGTTTTCAATTAAGACTAGTAGGGTATTGGTTAAGGACATTTCTGCAGTTCTTTCTTTCTGAAATAAGCTCAAGTGCCTTATCACTCAAATAATTTTGCTTTGTCTACTCCTTTTCACCCAAAAGAGTGCTCTTAGTTTCAAGAAAAGCCTGTTTAAAACCGCCCATTCATTTCCAAATTCAGTAGTAAGCAAACCAAGACTATCATAATGACTATGAAGCCTATCATGGTAAACTTTAGCAATAATTTTGTCTTTCAGAGCTTCACTGTTAAAGGTAACTTTTTAACCTTAGCACAACACTTCTTAAGTTTAAGTTGCGAGACACTTTTAACAAGGTAATGGTCAGATCCAATTGAAGGTCTCATATATGACTTGGTGTTCCTAATAGAACTAGCCCATTTGCTGTTAATTAATATATAATGAATCATATTCTTGTGCAGCCCATTTGGTTAAACCCATGTATACTTATGTATGTCGCGGTGTTTGTAATAAGTGTTGATTATTCTCAAACCACTAAGTTTATTTACCTGTAAGAAACTTTGCCCATTGCCATTGCATCTGCTAATGCCAAAGGGACCTCTCACCTCTCACCAAAGGTCAGAGTAGTGCCAACTTTATCATTGAAGTTGCTTATAAGGGTAATATTTCCTTTTTTGAAGAATTCAAAATATCCTAAAGGTTTCCGTAAAATATTTTTTCTCATCCTCAGATATATCCTCAGTGCGGGCATAACAACAGATAACATAAAATCTTAATGCTTTCTTGAAATTTAGCTATAAGAAACCTTTAATTAATGCACCCATACCGTAGAAGGGCATCACTAGGGTGCCTGCTGAGAAGCAAACCTAAGCATTGGAGATGCTTTCTGTCCTCTCTCCCTGAAAAGAGAAAACTGTAGATTTAATAAAAGTTATAGCATAAAAATATTAAATTTAGGCAATATTTAATATTGTACTAAGATTATAATTCTACATTACATTATACTAAAGATTATAGTTAAATTAAAAAATGTCAAATTAAATATTAATTAATATATTTAAACCTGATATTCGACTAACAATGATCTTTCATCACCAAACTTAAAAGCAGGAAAAAATATCTTGTCAGACTGAAACCTAAATTTAGATTTCAAAATTTTATATCATAATAATAGTATAAAGCTTCGTAGTCAGGACATGAAAAAATTGACTGAATTTTAAATGATCTTGAAGGATTTGAAATATACAGAAAATATAAGCAGAGAAACTTTTACCTTTTCGTAAGAATTTCTCGCAGCTTTAGTCTTAGAGATAACGAAGATTCACTTCCCTCTAATATTCTGAAATACCAACAAATTAAGTGTAATTTATGGTGTTAACGTTGATATTCCTGATGCTTATATTGTACATTTCCTCAAATAACAGAATTGTAATAAATGTAGATGTATGGTTAAATATTCGTAACGACAATGGATCAACAACTAAACTGTTAAGAAATTGTTTATATATTATAAAGATGAGACACCTATTTGAGATATAAAAAAGGGCTTTACAATTTATAAAATGCCTCTCCACTACTTTGATTGAAGTGTCAGGGGTTTGGTCATTTTATGAATTGAGCAACAGTTCATTGAGAAGGTCAAAGTGTGGTGTGGAACATCATCATAAAACTTCTAAAGTTTCTTTAGTTTCCCAGCTACAATAAACTGCAATCTTCTACATCGTTAGTTGCCTTGATAAGATGATGGCTTGCTAGATAATACACATTCAAAACATATTTCATGGGCAGCAGCTGCTAAAAAAACGAAAAATCCTTAAATATCAATCAACAAACTGCTGACTTAAAAATTAACAGTTCACAAACTACTGAGCCAAATAGCAATATTAATCTTATTACTGGAGTGATCATTTGTAATCTTGACTTCGAGAAAAATATTTCTAAAATATGAGAAAAAAGCAAACAGTTCATCAGGAAAATTTGACAGCGTGTCACTTTTCATTTCCTTTGCTAAAATTACTTCACATAATCTATCTCCTTTGACATTTAATAAAGGATGTTCTAACATTTTAACAGTAGTCTTTTAAAGGAATTTATCAATACTTTCCTTTTAATAAGCTGCATCCTTTTCCCACATACACGGGTTTCAATAAATTATGGAAAAACCATATGTTAGGTCAATGGGAAGCTAACGTGGAAGTTCTATATCTTTTAAAATAAGATTTTTTGTTTTGTGAAATGTGATAGAAGAAAACGATCTCAGTTAAATATATCAAAATCTCGTACATTATCGTGTATATTTAATAAGTTATGAAAGCTTGAATATTTAACAACGACAATGCCATCTTAAGAAATTTAAACAAAAATGATGAATAGCGAAGGAATTCTTTACACAAACTTCTAAATTATATACACAGACGTATCGGAATAATATGACCACCTACCATAGTATATGTATGGTAGATGGTCGTATTATTCTGATACGACTGTGTACCTATTAAATACTTTGATATAATACTTATTGATACGTTTTAATTAACTTTCGTTCTGAATTAATGAATTAATTTTTCTGAGGTAAAAATTTGTGACTGGCATTGCTGTTGCTAAATATTTAAACTTCCATAACTCATTAAATACTACACGGATATTGTTGAAATATATTTACGAGATATTGATATATTTTATTGACGTATTTATCTGCTGTCACATCTTTCGAACAAAAGAAAAATATTTGAAGTTATAGAGCTACAACGTTAGTTTCCCATTGACCTAATATAGGGTGTATTCCTTAATTTTTTAGAAAACAGTGTATTTAAATTACAGGAAGTGAGGAAATGATTATCTATTTAAAAAAACTCCGTTTCACTTAAGACTGTTGTAAAGAAACAGCTCTTTTTCTATTGGCTAAAGAACTCGCCCCTACTTATAAGTGTATTTGTTCGCATAAAAAATATTGTTTAAATTTTTCCGATATATTGTTCTCAGCAAAGCAATGGTAAGGAAAAATAAATTTTAAATTTAATATACTATATTTGGTGTTAAACGTTATTAACACTTAATACTAGTAATGAAGAGTTATATGAATTTGAACATGGAATACCAAACAAAAACCATTTGCTATCGAAGAAGATAATATGACATCAATGGCGCATTTATGTGCAGCCAAAATGGCATAGACAAAGGAAACTGCTTATAGTAAGTTGTAAAGTTTAAAATCGAATGATGACATATCGTGTGGAAATGCCTGCAATAAAGGGAACTGCAAGTGGAGTTTTTCAAAATACAGGGTGTTTCAAAAAGATGGACACAATTTTAATTGTTTATATTTCCTGAACTATATGTTTTATTTGAATTCTGTATATTACATTTGATTATACACACATTAAAGTTTATAGATGCGGTAGTTGAAGTTCTCTTCTCGTTCTACGGGTTGACTTCATTGGGCTACGCTCAAAACTGGCTCGAATGCGCTCCACGTTCTCCTTCGATACACGCGGTCGGCCCGGGCTTTTACCCTTACACAGAAAGCCAATTTCATCAAATTGTTTATTTCAACGACAAATGCTCTTCCGCGTTGGAGGTTCAATTTTAAACTTAAGACGAAATGCACACTGCACCGCAGTCGCAGACTCACGTTTACTGAACTCATGAATGCAAAAAAATCTGGTGTTGCATAGTAGCCATCTTGCTTACAACTGACGCTGCTGTGCGACGCTAGAGTGCTATAGCGGTAGTATTCGACACTTTACAACATCCTCTTTCAAATGTAATTTACATAATTCAAATAAAAAATATAGTTCAGGAAATATAACCAATTGAAATTGTGTCCATCTTTTTGAATCACCCTGTATATGTCTCTAAAGGTGTTTGATTCAAGTAGTAAGTATATTTCGCACTCCACGTGAGCAACGGCAAGTAATTAACGATTACGAAAATATGATCAGTTTACCTTGGTAGCTATCAGAAAAAAGGTTTAAGAATTCTACAACATAAATAAACTGCTGAATTTAAAGAAAATATTAATATCGAGAAACTCATATCATAATTTATTTAATTTCAATTTAACATTATACGGATACGGTTTTAGATTTTCCACTCGCAAACGCCAAGCTGCTTTAGCATAATAACACGGGTACAAAAATTATTTACGGCAAATTAAAACATATCGCGGAAGTAAAAGAAGATTTACTATTTAGATGAATAAATAATAATAAATAAATACCCCCTTAAGCAGCTGCTTTCCACAGAGGTCTGACAGGTGCCTGTCAGTTTATATGCCATAGTAGAAGGTTTGAGAGGATGGCAGGACCTCAGCAGAAAAACGACACAAACATCCATGCCTTATCCGGGGCTCGATCCCAGGTCAAACGTGAACAAATTTAGGTCAAATAATGTCTAAAGTGGGTAGTTGATGAAGTAAGTGAACAAGTTTTAAAAAATATGCTTGTTGACTTACAAAACAGCAGTACTAACGATATAAGTAAGTAATGTTTGTAATATTATAGAACAGCGATTTCTACACAACATCAAAATGAAATAGCATTTTCATTTTAAAATTAAATTAAGTCAAATGCTTCTGTCGATAACATATTTATTATTTCAAATATTTTTCACAACCGTTTTACACATATTGGTACCGGTGATAATTTAGCACTGGAATTATAAGGTCGTGCATTTCTTATTCTGTAATTTATATCTACATGTTTATCAGGTGCTTAAAAATTAGACCTCGCAATGTAACAAATAGCTGTTACTCCTGTGCGCATTGATACTAGAAAAGGCTTGCTTCAGTGGTAAGGTTTGTTAGGTCTCTACTTAGGTGGAATGGAGTGATTTTTATAAGAAGAATGTAATGTACTCATAGTCAAAAGCAAGGTCAGATCTGGAAAATAATCGAAGTCGGTGTGTGTGGATGGGGGGGGGGGGGGTGAGTTAAGAATGAAAACGAGCCGAAAAAATAGAAAAGAGGAGCCCAAGAGACTGCATTTCTAATGCAGTATAACATTCTCCCCTCCGTCAGTAGTAGCATAAATGACAGTTCTGCGCACAGTAAAAGGGTCTAGAGAATTCTATGAAAATCTATGGGAAAAGTTATGGGAAATGAGGTGAAAAGTACGTTTCTTGTGTTATCGTTTTTTGAAAATATGTGTTAAAATTAGAAAAACGGGGTGTTTTTTAACATGCGAAAAACTAATTTAAGTTTTTTTTGGCAGATGAGATTTAAACTAATTTGTTTAACTAATTTTCAGAAAAATGAGATGTGTATGAAAGAGATAAAAAAAATCATGTGTTTTGTTCAGTTATCTTAAACTTCACTGGATTATTCTGTTGTAAAAAACCAGGTAAATCGGTGTTTCTTGTGAAAATATGTGTGAAAATCAGAAAAAAAAGGGGTGATATTTAGTTTATGAAAAAAGTAATTTAAGTTTTTTTGGTAGACGAGATTTAAACTAATTTGTTTAACTAATTTTCAAAAAAATGAGGTGTGTGTGAAAGAGACAAAAAATGATGTGGTTTGTTGAGTTATCATACACTTCACTGGATTATTCAGTTGTAAAAAGCCAGCTAAATCAGAGAATTCGACAAAGACAGTTTTGAGAAATTTGTTTGAAACATATGACAAAATCAACAGGTAAAATGACGTTTTTTTTTTTGGGGGGGGGGACTGGGAGAAAAAAAATATGATGAAAAGATAGAATACCTGTGAATGTATGAATTTTCTTTGTAAGAGTGAGAGGGTATTAGATGAAAAAACATTTTGAAGTGAAACGTGATTTAGGTTAATTTTTTAAATAATTAGAAAGAATTTGAAGTGAAAAGTGATGTAGATTAGAATAATTTTGAGAATCTATGAAGTTTGTAGAGAGAGAGGAGTTTTATGTTATCGTGCTAAACTAAACGGAAATCAGTCTCATCTCCTGAAAAGAACAATGGGCTCGAGATTTAGTTTCATTTATTTCATTAATGTCGTTATTCATCGAACCTCAGAATTAAAGTGAAGCTGAAAAAATACTAGTTCGGGAACATACATATATATATTTTTTTTAAAACGTGCAAATAGATGTAGATTTTGAAATGATTGTATTTAAAATAGTTTTTTAGCCAGCAACTAAAAATTTTCCCTCTAGTGGTTGTAAAGTTGCTTTTCGTTCTGAGACAATTACACAATATACGTGTTATAATTCGTTTGGCAGTCTGTTTAATTTAAATCATATTTCGATGTCAGCAGTTGCTGATAATTCATATACACGTGATTCGTATTTGCTGACATCGAAGTGGAATATCGGATACAGTTTCATAAAATCTTGATTTGTGTACCCAAGTCGATATCCATATTTTTTGCTGCTAGTAAGCTGTTGTAAACTCGCGCATAATCAGAGTGAATAGCAAACAGTTTCCCGAACAAGAATTCGAATGCAACTTTGAACCCAACTGTGTACCCAAGTCGATATCCATATTTTTTGCTGCTAGTAAGCTGTTGTAAACTCGAGCATAATCTAAACAGTTGGGTTCAAAGTTGCATTCGAATTCTTGTTCGGGAAACTGTTTGCTATTCACTCTGATCTGAATCCGTTCTAGTAACATGTGATCAAACACCATATTGTTTCTGGTTTGATTATTTAATCGGTTAGATTTTTGTAAGACGATATAAAGATGGACAAGTTTCTTTTGAGCTGTAATAACCTGCCAACTGACATGAGAGTCAATTCGAGTATCAGATTTGTACAGTTTGCACGATTACCAAAAGATTTCATGCGGATTGCCGCTTGCTAACTGAGATTCTAGTTTTGCAAGTACTTCAAGTGATTGTTCCACCTTTGGAATAAACCAAGATACGTGAGATATTTCAAATTTATACAACGTAGCCCCAACTCTCTGCTTAATGTCTTTGTC
Organism: Ryuthela nishihirai; assembly: GCA_038380435.1. Taxonomy (NCBI): domain Eukaryota; kingdom Metazoa; phylum Arthropoda; class Arachnida; order Araneae; family Heptathelidae; genus Ryuthela; species Ryuthela nishihirai. The sequence continues at coordinate 20,857,100 of JAWZYU010000020.1, forward strand.
GTCAGTTTTTTTAGTTTTATGGTATGTTTTACACCGCGAAACACTTTATCCACGTCTCGGCAGAATCCAAACAGAATTCAGTGGTAAGAATAAACTTACATTTGGACTTTTTTTTGTAATTTCATATCTGTCCGAGAATCCTTGATTGAATTCGGGATTTTTCTTCAACGCTTGTGCAAAATCCTTTATCTTATTATTCGTGTCCAGTTTATCTTCGCCTCCGTCATACAAATACTTATTCATTTGCGAACTGTCTGCGGTATCTTTGAACCACATCATACTTGTGGCAGCACTGTGTGAAAAGTCTTCGGAAAATCAATTAAATTGTGAATCGTGGTTGTCACTCTTGGCAATTCAATACCTTCCAATTCTCTGTTTTCTATATAATATTGAGCTCTCTTAAAAATGTTGTACCTCTTATTGACCATCGGAACTACATCATTGCCGCCGATATCAGACCCATCTGATTTCAGTATTTTGCCTCTGACGTGTATATAACTATTGTGCGGATGTAGAAAAACGTCCATATCTTTGGTAAATATTTCGTATTTTTCGAGATTTTTAACATTAAGATTGGTTTCTCGATATTCCAAGTTCTCATATTTTGTCCTGAAATTATCGTCTATTGAGTCTTTGAACAAATTCCAGTAAGTAGCTTCAACGTTCATCCTATACTTTATGACTTTATGATTTTTAGGCCATTTCCATAAATTAACTGATTAAGAATATTTCTACTTTTAGGGGATATTTTCTCGTTTTTTCGAACGATAGGCGACGGATTTGTATAAAATATTTTAATTCGCTTTCTCAGTATTTTCGTCTTTATTTGGGTCTGATGTGTAACATATAACTCACGTTTTCCTTGTTCAATCAATTATTTTATTATTATGATCGATTACTTTCATTGTAACGTTGTTAATGTAATTAGTTTTATTCAACGGTAAATATATAGGAAAGAATGGATGTGTGTCAATTAAACTGCCTGGCTGTGTTTGAGGCACGAAACGGTACAACACGTACCTCTTCTGGTTATTGAGATAGGAAGATTCGACAATAGAACAGTGAACTAGAGTGCGATCGATCCCTCTCGTTATGTTGGGTGGGAACTTTCCTTCGTTTTTTGCTGCATCGATAATTTTCGATTCGAACTATAGTATTTCTCGAAACTTTCCTTCGGAAAAATCTATTTCATATCCTCTTTCCAAACGAATAACAAATCTAATGTGGGGAGGTTGCTTTCTAGTATTGTAGGGCTAGCATCCACAAGCACATTTTTCAAAACATCATTAAATACGTCTATATCGTACATTCCATTCAGGAAAATTGTTTTATTCCATTGATGTATTTCAGAGTGTTATTGTTATATTTATCACTGATGTTGTACCAGGAATACCACATATTGCTACCGATCAGTGCTATCTCGTATTCACCATTGAGTGTGATCGGCGTTTCATAATTAATTTTCAAATCTTCGGGGTTGTATGCCATAATAGTAGAGGAATTGATAGTTATGAGTACCATCTTTATTAATATAGTGTAATTCTCATATGCTAGTTGTTACCAACAATTCATTCCGATTGTTAGGAGTTTGTTCAAACTGATACAATATATCATATGGGCTTATTTTATTTTTCCTTCGTTTAATGTAATAGATGCAATAGTAACCGCATTTTACAGAGTAATTTGCTTGAATTTGCAAAACGTTATACACGATCGGCTTTGAAGATGTAGGTAAATAGTGTTTTATTTCTTCTGGTGGCGATAAACCGAATGGATGAAAATACTCGATGTAAGGTAACTTCGAACACGGGGAACGTCAAAGTTCATTATACCATTTTCGTTCTTGAATATTTTTGTTGGCAAAGAATCGATAGAATATACACCATGGAATCCTTTTTCGTTTTTCATCATATTTCCGATATCTAAGTTATTTAATGGGTCTTTTTTTAATCCCTGAGCTATTTGTTTTTCTGGAATGTACAAACCTTTTCCCTTTCTTTTATTTTTAGATAAGCCAGCTGCTCTTTGCTTTCCAGGAATGTATAACCCTTTTCCTAAAACTTTTTGTGCAAGCTTATTACCAGCATATCCCAGTACCTCCAACTGCAGATGCTTTTCCCAATGCTACGAGTGCAGGTATTAAGAACGGCAGAAAACCACCTAGCTGTGTTTTATTGAGGCGAAATCGAACTGGCGTTTTAGATTTTTTCAGTTTAATGATTTGTCTCTTTGTCAGTTTCAAAGTATCGTCACCTTTCTTCTGTGGATCAATACTTAAAGTTATAGGATACTTATTTACAAATGCACTCTTAAATTTATGCTTTTGTCCAGGCGTTAAACTAGTCAGATAACTGTGATACATTATACTTTATTTTATAAGTGTCACGTACTCATATTTTAAATATAAAAATTAAGCACGTATTGTGTAAAGTGTAAAGCGAAAACTTTAACGGATAACGTTGAATATGTCACTTCAAAGAATAAAAGAGTAATGATGAGAGGCAGATGTTGAACATGTGGAAAAATGAAGTATAAATTTGTGTAACAGAAAAGAAAATTTGTAAAAGGTGGAGATATAGTATGCTGGATTCAAGTAAAGTTCAAGCCACCTGAAATGCACATTCTAGGTTACCAGTATTGCGGACCGTTTACGAAACTGGAGAAAAGGTTAATGCGAGGAGATCCTGGTATTAACCTTGTGGACAAAGCCTGCAAAAAGCACCACATTTTTTACAGCAAATCTAGAAAAACTAAAAAGAGACACGAAGCCGACCAAGAACATCGACCAAGACTGATGTTCTACAAAAACTCGTTAAGAATTACATTACTTCTTATCACAGATCAATAACAATGACCCCAAAAGAGGCAAGCTTGCAGAAAAACAGAGATATTGTGTATTTTAATCTCTTTGGTAAAAGAATTAAATCTATTACAGAACCAAAATTTAAAATTGGCGACAGAGTGAGAATCGACAAGTACAAGACACCGTTTAGAAAAGGTTATCTGCTGAATTTTACAGAAGAGTTTTTTGAAATTGCTCAAGTTCTGAATACAAATCTCATAACCTATAAGATCAAGGATCTGAAAGGAGAACCTATCATTGGTAGTTTTTATACCCAAGAAATGGCGAAACACGAAAAGCAAGATGACATTTATAAAGTTGAAACCATTCTGAAAACTAGAGTGAAGAATAATAAAAAAATAGTATTATGTTAAATGGTTTGGTTATGGTAATACATTTAATTCCTGGGTCAAAGAAGATGATATTTTTAAATAAAGAAAATGGAGATTCAAAATTTTGACTTTGAAGAAGATGAGAAATTCTTGAACAGAAACGTATTAGCACCTCTCTGGCCTTTTAGGCTTTTAATCTGTGGTCCATCGGGCACAGAGACGAGGAAACTTTTGTTGAACTTAATATTCAAACATCTCTACTATAATAAAATCTTTTTATATGCCAAAGATTTAACAGAGCCGAAATACCAGTTTATGCAAGAAATATTCGACGATTTGCACGAAATTTTGGAGAAAACATTTGGCGAAAAAATCTCAATCGCAACTTTCTTTTCCAGTAAAGATGTCGTCAAGGTCAACGAACTGGATCCCGACATGCAAAATTTAATTGCTTTCGACGACTTCGTAACGGAAAGAGATCAAAAACTCATCGAAGAATTATTCGTCAAAGGAAGGAAAAAGAACATATCATTGATTTACCTGACACAGAGTTATTTTTCGACTCCAAAAGACATTCGACTACAGTGTAATTATTTTATATTCTTTAATATGCAGAACAAGACAGAAATGTTGCAGATACAAATGGATCATTCAACAGAAATCAGGAAGTATATTTTTATGCAGTTTTTTGCATATGCAGCTTCAAAACCATACGATTTCTTATTAATCGATAAAAAAAAACCAAGCACATGCCTCTAAAGTACAGAAAAAACTTTGGTAAATAAAGATGAATTACTTGACAAAGTTTGGCGTCATCAGCTCTGAGACCGGTTCCGGAAGAGGACCAACGGGAATTCCAGGTGTCGATTTTAAATTGACACACGATGGGACTACGACATGAGTAATGAAGAATTGAGGAATGTCGCCAACCTTGAAGAGGGTTCGGACTCTGTGAGAAAACAATATCTACAAAGAATCTATAACACTGAATCACACAGGAAATTATGACGAATATAGGCAGACCTATAGAAAATGGAGATACCACTACCATTCAATAAGTTAATAATACTTCATTAATTTTTCGGAACAATCGCTACGATGCACGAAACAAACAAATAATCAATGTTACTGAACCGGATGCAGATTTTGTAGTAGTTACAAAAAGATATTTGGAAAAAAGAGCACTTTGCAATGACGATGACAATTACGATGCAACCAATAACCGCATTAAAAATCTTGCACACCCGACCGATTCATCCAATGCCACTACGAAACACTACGTCGACAACTTGACCACTGTTCAAAATAGTCCAATGAATACATTGGTGAGAAATAAAGATGGGCTTTACGTTCCACGAAGCATTGCATTCGACGGGCATAGTTTTAATGCAGAAAAAAACAAATCCTTGATATTGCCGATCCCGAGTCTGATTCTGCTGCTGTAACTAAGGGATATTTGGAAAAAGTCGCATTAACTGGCGAGGATGTCTTTAATGCGAACAATAAGAGAATAGGAAATCTCGGGGAACGGAGGCACAACAGAAATGCGACAACAAAAAGTTACATTGATGGCTTGACAAAGTTAGATTCTAACCCATCCAATTCTCTATTGAGAAATGAAAATGGACTTTTTGCATCAAGTGGGAGCAGTTTTAATGGCGATGCAAAGGGAAAACGAATTACGAATGTTGGCACCCCAATTATAAACAATGATGCTGCTACGAAACTATACGTTGATAAAAATACTGTAATTTGCCTTACCTATGGTGATAAAGAAGTGAAAAAGACACATATCGGAGTCTCATCCAATTATACAGATAAACACAAAATTCGACCTACTAACGCCACCTATTTTCAAAGATAATTATCATCTATGCATTTCTAATGGATATATAAGCAAGGTAATCTGCTGCACAACAAATCCTTCTTTTAGTATAAATTATAGTATTAACTTGGACGATCAAAAATTCGTTGAAGTAGTAAGACCACAACTTCAGCAGTTATTTTCTGTTACTCCAGTAAACAAGAAATTTGACAGGGGCAGGAAGATTAGTGTTTCACTTGCTAGACACTATCCTGATCCAAAAGAAAGAAGAAAAGTGCTTAGAGGTCTTGTTTCAGACTTTTATCATTGGGTATATGTCTTTATTGTATATGAATAAAGATGAAGGATCTTAAGCAATTACACAGTATTATAAACGAAACCTTAAAATCGCGAGCTACTACAAAGTCGAAAATTGAAGACACTATTTTGGGAGAGGAGTGAGTTAAGGAAACACTCGAAGAATTTCACAAACCAATGGTGGAACGGTTAAAAGGTCTGGAAACTATGTGTGTAGAAACCATGAAAAACATACAAGATGTAGTGAACTCTTTAGAATCAGAGAAGCCAGAAAAAACGTTCGTTTATAATCCAGATTCCAACTTGCAAGATGAAATATTAAACCAATATAAGCTAAACCTTCCGAGTGAACTCTTACAGGCGAGAAATCCCATTTCTGAGCTGAAAAAAATTATTTATCAAACAATCGGGCTACTTCAAAAATCAAACGGTCTGGTGGAACTACCGAGAAATGTCGAATTATCGATAATCAAATTGAGGCACTTAGAAATTATTTAAAGGCAATTAAAATGATGCTCACAGTAATAGAAAGTCAGCAGTTTGATTCTGGACTATACGAGAGTTTCGACGACATATGCGAAAAATTATCAATTTTGGTTGCCAGTAAACGAACTGGAAACACCAGTACAGAAGTAGTAAATGAATTTGTTGTAATTTTGGATATTTTGCTAAAAAACAATATTATTGACAAAAAGGAACATAAGATTATGTTCAATAACATCAGTATTGTTTAGAAATTTACTCTTGGGTACTCACTACAGTCATGTGTATTTTAGCTTCCGATTATGCAAAAAATTTCGATTTTTTGCATAATCGGACCATGATTTTTAGCTGCTATATTTAATAAACACTGTATAACTACTAACTCAAAGATGAGCGCAAATATTCAATGTACCAACTGTGGGATATCTATTCGCAAGTCCAATATGAACCGTCATATGAAAACTGCATGCACTTCTCGCATATTTGAAAAATGCGAATTTTGCAATTCCAGCTTTAACAGAAAAGACAATTACAATCAGCATCTGAATCAATATCATATAAATAAAAGAAGTGCTTTTCGGAAAACGTTTTGCACATATAAAATTGAAAACATAAATGTCAGAGAAGGCATAAAAAAGTTTCCTGGAGAAAAATAACAATACATGGGAACGTATAATTCGCAAGAAACTCAGCAGCCTCTAAAAGTTAGATTCACATTACAAATAAAATTTAAAAAGCAAACGAATCCTGAAGGAGAGAAAGAAATATATGCACATTTTTCGACATGTAACGAAATAATTAGTTTGTCTACCTATCTCAATGAATTACTAAAAAATGCTTATGAGAAAATTGATAACGACTTTGAAAGTTTTATACAAAAGGGAAGTGGATGGAAGTGGAATTTTCAGTATAATGCAGTTGGATCATCTGCTTTCGTAAATTTACCAGAATATTTGAAATCTACAATAGGAATAGTGAATGTTAAAAAGTACGACAACAAATGTTTCTTGTGGTCAATATTATCAGCTCTCCATCCTGCTAAAGACAATCCACAACGTGTGAAAAAATGAAAAAATATTTGAAAACGTTTTAGATACATATTCATTGACTTTTACAGTAACCCTCGATCAAATCTCGAGGTTCGAGCTTTTAAATAACCTTTTTACAAATGTTTGAAATTCTAAAAAAGATGGTTTGCATACGTTATATATTTCACAGAATCCTGTTTAAAGAACCCATACAAATTTTACTTTTAAAAAACGGCAGTAATTCTCACTATTGTTTGATTAAAAATATTAGTAGGGTTACAGCATACCTTTTAAGACTTAATGGTAAACCCTATCGCTGCCCATACTGTCTTCATAATTTCACTCGCGGCGATTTATTAAAGAATCACGTAGATAATTGCAAATCAAACACTTTACAAACTATAAGTTTCCAGAAGCAAATAGTATGTAATTTCATACAATTTAAAATGGTTTGAAACACCCATGTGTGATTTATGCAGACTTCGATTGCTTTTCGAAATGTAGAAGAATTGAGATTAATCCATGTAGGGTGCGACTAAATATTTAGTACCATCAGGATTTGCATATATTGTAGTTGGACGAAGGTAAACTGATAAAAACCAGAATGTACAGAGGAAAAAATGTAACAGAACAATTTTTGAATGAAATGATCGAAGCCCAAAATTTGATCAATGATTGGAAGAAAAGAAATATTGAGATAACTGATTTTGATTGGCAAAATTTTACTGGAGCAAAATATTGAAATATTTGTGGGAAAATTCTAGGAAATGATAGAGTAAGGGACCACGACCATTTAACTAGAAAATACAGAGGTGCTGTTCACAACAAATGTAATCTTCAATACAAATACTCACTTGAAATACCAGTGTTGTTTGATAATCTCAAAGGATTTGATGGTCACTTTATAGTAAATGATTTGTGGAAATTTAAAGATAAGAAGAAAATTTCTTGTATTCCACAAACTACAGAAAAATACATATGCATTAAATTCGGTCAAATTAAATTTATTGATTCATTCATGTTCCTCAGTTCTTCACTGGATTCACTGTCGAAAAATGTGGAAAATTTCTATATCCTAAGTCAATACTGCAGACAACAAAATCTAAATGACTCACAGAAAGAACTTTTGAAAAGCAAAGGAAGTTTTCCATATGAGTACTTGCAACAGAGTGCTCAGTTTTTGCAAACGTCACTTCCATCCAAAGAGAATTTTCAAAACAATGAACAATACGAAAGAGCTCAAATTTTGTGGAAAGCCTTTTCTATTGCTACCTTCGGAGAATATCACGATCTGTACATGATCACTGATGTATTACTGCTAGGAGATATATTTGAAAACTACAGGAATTCATGTATGAATAATTACCAACTCGATCCTAGCCATTATTTTAGCTCTCCTGGCTTATCCTATGCTGCCTGTTGAAAAATGACAAAAATTGAGCTGGAACTTATAAAAGGTGATATGTATTTTTTCATAGGAAGAGCTCTGCGAGGAGGAATATCTCTAGTGTCTAAGAGGTTTGCACAGACCAACAATCCTTTAGTAGATCCATATGAGAGAAGTAAACCACAAAACTATATCATGTACTTTGATGCAAACAATTTATATGTCTGGGCAATGTCTCAACCTCTTCCAACTGGTAATTTCAAATGGGTAAATGATATTGACTTGTTTAATATTCCAGACGACAGCAAAAAGTGTTCTTCGAAGTTAATCTAGAATATCCGGCACATCTACACGATTTACACAATGATTTCATTTTGGCTCCTGAAAAATTGAAACTCTCTAATAGTAATTGTCATTCTTGATTCCAAATCTGTTCGACAAGCAAAATTATGTCGTTCATTATAGATTACTTAAACTCTATGTGGAACTGGGATTGAGGGTGAAACAGGTGCATAGAATCTTGGAATTTGATCAAAAACCATGGCTGAAACCTTACATAGATTTTAATACAACTAAAAGAATTAATGCTATAAATAATCTCGAAAAAAACTTTTTCAAACTGATGAACAATGCTATATATGCTAAATGTTTAGAAAATAAGAGAAAGAGAATAAAGTGTCACATTGTAAACACTGAAGAAAAGCTTAAAAAATTAATTGCAAATCCTAGGTACGTTTCTTGTGCTGAACCTGCAGAAAAGTTCGTAATTTACCATATAAAAAAGAAAAATATTATATTAGATAAACCATATTACGTTGGTGTAACGATTTTGGAGTTGAGTAAATTACACATGTATAATTACTTCTACAATTTTATGAAACCAAAATTCAATGCAGAATTGTTATTTACCCGACACTGATTCCATCTGCGTCAACATCTAGGCAGATGACATATATCAGAAATTTAATTCAGACTACTTTGATTTCTCAAATTACCCCACAAACCATGCATTATACAGCGAATCAAATAAAACGGTTGCAGGAAAATTTAAAGACGAATTAAAAGGTCTTCAAATCAAAGAGGTTGTTGCGTTAAAACCAAACTTATATTCTATAGACGCTCCAATACCCAAAAAAATCAGCTAATGCAGCAAAAAAATGAATTTAATTACGTAGATTATCGGCAGTGTCTATTTAATGAAAAAATCCTATATACGCAACAAACAAAATTTCTATCGGAGCAACATGATATATAGGTATAACAGATTAAAAAAATTGCTTTATCCCAAGAATACACAAATCGACATGTCAATGAAATTCACACTTATGCTTTTGGAAGTTATCGAATATCAGATATGTATCGTAAAGAAGGCAGTACCATTTACAAAACATTGAATTGAAAACAAATATAAAAAAGTACTAGTTTAGAAATGCTAATAATCAGTTTTTAAACCTAATATCCTCACAGACCTTCTACTATGGCAGATGAACTGACAGGCTCCTGTCAGACCTCTGTGGCAAGCAACTGCTTGAGGGGGTACTTATTTATTTATTATTTTATTACTGGTCAGAGGCACAGAATTTCGAACTCAAGTGTTTATAATATTTCTAACAAAATTATGGGTTTTAAATAGGTGCCACAAGAAGGTGTGCGACACTCCATCGAAAGCCTTATTTTGATCAACAGAGAGTAAGCAGCATTTGCTATGTTATAAATTAACATAGTTATATCACAAAGAGTACTCAAATTTTGAGAAATTTTCCTCCCCTACAGAAGCTGCATAGGCCCAATAAGGTTCGAAAGGGTTACTCATTCTGATCATAACAACCTTCGCAAAAATTTTATTGCCGCTATTTAATGCAGAAATAGGTCTCCAATCATTGACTGAAATATTACTACCATCGGGTATTTCTTTCCCAGTAAAGCAAACTTTGCACGTCACATACCAGTTCTCATTCCACCAGATTCAATTAGTAGGTTAAAAAAACGTTCCTAAAGAAAGAATAATTGAAACACTTACCTTTTAAACTTCCACGATACCTCTAATGAAACCGTCAAGAATTTCGAAAATACCATGGCACATATTTATTCCGAAATTCCTATTTGCTGGCTAAAGTTCATCTTCAGTTTCTTAAAATCAGGTCAAAGTGTTAAACACGAGGCAAGTACAGGATGCTATTGAATAAACACAGACAGTCTCAAGTGACATGATTTTACGAAACCGTTTAGCGATCGGTGATAAACACTTTTTGAAACCCAATTAATTAATTTTAAATTGATCCGCAAGCATGGATTTTATTTTTTATATTCTTGGGGTTGGGGGGGCTGGGAACTTTTAGTCGTTGGCTAAAAAAAACTATTTTAAATGCAATCATTTCGAAATCTACTACATCTATTTGCACGTTTTAAAAAAGTAGTTCCCATACCAGTATTTTTTGCAGCTTCACTTTAATACTGAGGTGCAGTGAACTCTAAAATAATGGCATCAGTCCATTGAACTTAAATAAATGATTTCTATCTAGGTTGAATTAAGTATAATAACAATAAAAAATTCTTCTCTCTCTATGCAAATTATATACATTCTCAAAATTATTCTAAACCACTAGATTTAAGTATTTCTTATTTATCACTTACCTTCCAGCAGAGGATGACAAATTAAATAATGTAGGAAACCAGCCAATTATTTTATTGCCGCTATTTAATACTATACAGTATTAAAAGTAATATTATTTAATACTATACTGTAGGAAAAGATTCACCTTAAATACTAAGATTTTTTCAGACAAATTTCCTTATTTAAGAAAAACATTTTAATTAATCTCTTCAAATGTTGTTGAAGATCGAAAGAATTATGATCATAAGTTTGTTTTAACAATTTTTTTTTTTATTTCAGGAGACTTTCTTTTCAAACTTCTATAACAATCTCAAATCTTCCTTGCCTTGTGGTTACCCATTTGACCTGATAGCCTCTTTGATAGCCAGCTTCCAATCATTTAGATATATATATAAATATCGATTCATCAGTGAGGGCATTGATCTATCTAAATTCTAATATTCTTCTTTGATAAGAAAAATATTCACAGGCAAAAACATTACTTGGATTTGGTTAGATAAAAGTTTTAATATTCTTGTTGGATAAGATAAATATCACTTGGACTTTGGTTAGATAAAAGTTTTGATATTCTTGTTTGATAAGATCAATATTGATTGGACTTTGGTTAGATAAAAGTTTTAATATTCTTGTTTGATAAGATAAATATTACTTTAGTTAGATAAAAGTTTTAATTGAAGTGTATGATAACTCAACAAACCACATCATTTTTATCTCATTCATACACACCTCATTTTTCTGAAAATTAGTTTAAACAAATTAGTCATTATCTGCCATTACAAATCCACAAATTAATCTTTATCTGCATTAATTACTTCATCTGCCAAAAAGACTTAAATTAGTTTTCCACGTGCTGAAAAACACTTCAATATTTTCGGATTTTCACACATATTTTCATAAAAAAACCACAAGAAACATACTTTTTCCTCATCACACATAACTTTTCCCATAAATTTTCATAAAATTCTCTAGACCCTTTTACTGTACCAGAACTCTCATTTATGCTACTACTCAAATACCACATTTTCTGATTTTCTAACAACATTTTCCTCACCACTCCAGATATGCTTCTGGAGGTGCATGGATATGCTTCTGGATACGTTCTGGAAGTGCATGGATGAAGGCCAATTATTAAGCTGATATTGCCCGTATAAGGAATGGTGCTTAAGTAGTTGTTGCATCATAAGATACATTTTGTGACTTTGTAAGAGCATCTCTATAAAGGTACGTTCATTATATCATCAGTTATAACTGTTTAATTTTGTCACATTATTTCCTGTACACTCTGTATAATGACAGAGTTGAGATTATTATCTGCTGATTTCAAATTACCACGTTTTGATTTTCTTGCATTTTAAATTAGCCTACAATCATCATCATCATCATCATCCTCAAGCAGCCATGGGCTACGGAGGTCCAACCAGACCGCCAGTTTAATTCTCCAAGCATATCTATCCTGAGCTACATCAGCTGCATCCGGCCACTGCACACCAAATCTAACAAGGTCCTGTTTGACATTGTCTGCTCACCGCATCCAAGGTATCCCCCTTCTTCTGAGGCCTCTAGGCACACTGTTCATAACCCTATTTGCCAATCTATAACTATCCATACGGGCAACATGGCCAAACCAGCGGAGTCTCTCTCTGCACAATATGCTGCTTAAAGGAGGTTGCAGACTCCTTTGCCTAACCTCATCATTAGTTACAAAGTTAAACCACCTAATACCTAAGATACTGCGTAAGCATCTAGAATCAAAAGCATCTAGTTATCTGTTATCTTGTTTACAAAGTGTCCAAGTTTCACTACCATAACTAACCATAGAAAGAACCAAACTATTGTACAGTCTAATTTTAGTCTTCAGGTTTATACGCCTATTTCTCCACAATCTCCATAGATTCTTAAAAGTCCCGGCAGCAATACCTATTCGTCTGTTAATCTCACGCCGCACATCACCAGTATCTGTTACATAGCTCCCAAGGTAATTAAACTGTGACACCTGCTCAAGGCTGCAACCATTCAGATGAACTGAATCACAACCTGCCTGACCAATTTTCATCACTTTAGTTTTCTCTCTGTTTATAACCAAACCTACTGTACTCGCAGTCTCATCAACAGTTCGAATGAAAGAGTTCATCTCATCAACATCATTTGCCAAAAGGGCTAAATCATCAGCATAATCTAAATCAGAAATTTTCTTATCTCCAGCCCATTTAAGGCCAAAATCTTTCCCTTGAAGTGAATTTCGCATAACATAATCAATAACCAAGCTAAAGAGAAAAGGAGACAAAATGCACCCTTGTCGAACATCAGACGTAACGTTAAACCAATTGCTACAAGACTTACCAACTCTCACATATGACTCAGTGTTATTATAGAGAGCTTTCATTATGTTGACTTAAAAGTCTGGTATACCATATGATCTCACAATCAACCACAAATTATGACGATCAACAGAGTCGAAAGCCTTTTTGAAATCAACAAAGCTAGCAACCAAAGGTTTCTGAAACTCGAAACATTTCTCAAGAATCTGCCTAAGTGAAAATATCTGATCCACACATCCCCTACCATTTCTGAATCCACATTGCTCATCACGCAATTTACTGTCAACCAGATTCTTAATTCTATTAAGCACAATCATGGAAAGAACTTTACCTGGAACAGATAGTAGGCTGATACCCCTATAGTTATCACAAGAACTGCGGATCACCTTTTTTGAAAATAGGGATAATAATAGCTCTGGTAAAATCTTTAGGAACCATGTCTTTATCATAAAAGTTATTCAAAATTTCAGTCATCCAAGTGGTAACTGAAACATTCCCAGCTCTGAGCATTTCTGTAGTAATTTCATCTACCCCTGGGGATTTATGAAGTTTAAGTTTAGAAACAGCCAAAATAACTTCAGATTGTGTTATAGGGCCAACATTAAAGCCACCAATGCATCTATCATCATTGCAAACAATGGGAGTAGAACTAACCACATTGTTTAGAACATCACTGAAATGCTCAGCCCACCTAGCTATGACAGAATCCTCACCTTCTATAACCTTACCTTGTTTATCCTGCAATCCTTGTATGCCTGTCCGTTTTCTACCACATAAAACATTAACTATCTGGTACAGCTCTCTGCTGTTGTGCTGCCTAACTGCTTCCTCAGCTTTGTCAGCCAAGCCATCAAGCCAAAGATTCTTATCAGTAGTTAACTGATCCTTTACACGTTTATTACGCTCTCTGTAATCCTTTCTATTAGGACTAGTAGGGTACTGATTAAGGACATTCCTGCAGTTCCTTCTTTCTGAAATAAGCTCAAGTGCCTTATCACTTAAATATTTCTGTCTCCTCTGCTCCTTTTTCCCTAAAAGAGTACTGTTAGTTTTCAAAAAAGCCTGTTTAAAATGGCCCCATTCTTCCTCAACTTCAGTATTAAGCAAACCATGACTGTCATAATGACTAAGTAACCTATCATGGTAAGCTTTAGCTATAACTGCGTCTTTCAGAGCTTCAGTATTAAAGGTAAATTTTTTAACCCTAGCACAACACTTTTTAAGTTTAAGTTGCAAGACACTTTTAAGGGTCAGATCCAATTTCAGTTCCCCTATATGCCCTGGTATTTCTAACAGAACTAGCCCATTTGCTGTTAATTAATATATAATCAATCATATTCCTATGCAGCCCATCAGGTGAAACCCATGTGTATTTATGTATGTCGCGGTGTTTGTAATATGTGTTAGTTATTCTGAAACCATTGAGTTTACTTACCTGTAGGAGACGTTGCCCATTGCCATTGCAGCTACCAATACCAAAAGGGCCTATTACTCCTCCCCAAAGGTCAGATTCGGTACCAACTTTGGCATTGAAGTCAACAAGAACAAGGGTAATATCTCCTTTCTCGACAGAATTCAAAATATCCTGAAGTTGTCCGTAAAATCTATCCTTCTCATCCTCATCAGCATCCTCAGTGGGGGCATAACAGCAGATAACATTCAAGTCTTTAATGCTTGTCTGAAATTTTGTTGTAAGAAACCTTTCATTAATGCACTGATATCCTGGAAGAATTGTTTGTTTGGGTTGTTTTACCTCTGAGCGGCACTTTTTTGCACACCATGGGCTAAATGGCCAGGTCACATGGACCCCGAAGGCTCAGAGAAGGTTGGGGGAGGGGACCCACTGGAACAGCTGTTGGGAGACAGATGGTAGCCTCCCGTCAAGGCCATCCAGCGTGTTCTTTAACGTGCACAGGGTATGGCTCTCCCACACACGGGGCCACGGCTTAACGTCCCATCCGACGGACGGCGGTCTTTCCAAGCCCATCGGTGTCCCCTACTGACAGTGGGCAGGACGGGGAATTTTTGCGGAGATAAATCTCAACGCTGACCCAGCTGGGACTCGAACCTGGGAACTATAGATTGCGAGCCTGGCGCGCTACCGACTGAGCCATCCCCGCCACTCCTGGAAGAACATCACTAGCATGTCTGCTGAGCAGCAGACCCACGCCTTGGTGATGCTTTCCATCCTCCCTCCCTGTAAAGAGAAATTTAAAGTTATTTTTAAGTATCTCACCTTTACCTGTCCATCTGGTCTCTTGCAAGCCTAGAATATCTAGGTTATAGCGCTGGAATTCCTGCATGAGGACATCAAGAGAATAATCTCTATGTAATGTCCTCACGTTCCACGTTCCTGCAGAGAGAAAATGATTAGTAGGATTTTTAAAGAAATTAGGTTTAGTGAGATTGGTAGGGCCAACAATATCAAACAGCCCCCTGATCGCAGGCATATGGCAAAGACCTGTTCCTCCTCCGCTAAAGGCTGAAGTCACCGATGCTGGTATGAACTTCAGGCACCACCTTTTCAAGTGGACTTTTTCAAGAGCCATATGGCCTGCCTGAGACACATTACTCCAGTTTAGGCTTGACGATGCCCAACTAGCTAAGTAAGGTTCAGGTACCTGCGATGGCCTCTGATTAAGATTATCCACCAGCTGATATAAGGTATACCATGCCTCTGTTCACTTAGAGCTGGCAACCCAGAAGCAAACAGAAAACACAGCAGCAGACTCTCCCTCAACAGAGGCCCACCAGTGCAGCAAGTCCAGGATAAATAATCAAGCTCAAATCCATAAACAAGTCCAGTCTAGTAAGTATAAATGGTCAGCACCAGGACCCTGTGAAGTTGACCACTCCTCAGCAGGGTTGAAAAAAAAAAGAAAAAAGTGGCCATAGATGACCAGATCAGTAGGCCATACTGAATTGGCAGCCCTCCCCTTCCGTTCCCTTCCAAAAGAGAGTATCTCTTTTGAAAGGTCGGACATTAGGTGCTAGACCTGGCCGGTTCTGTGCATCATCACTAGGGATTGGTACACAGCTCTCCTTCCAGTTTAGGTCTAGCTACCATTTACAGGTCAGTCTCAATAGGGTCACATATATTGGGTCTGCGTGTGTGAGGATTGGTCTTCTACTTTAAAAATGATCGGTAATGTAACGGAGCAAAAACATTCTGAAAGTTAGTTATCTGTTTTATAAATTTTTCCAAACCTTTTTAACCACATTTGAGACGAAGGGAGAATTGTCATACTACAAGGCAGTTGCAGCTTCTTGCCCCAGTTTTTCCCTCCTCGATCAAGTCAATTACCTCTCTCCCAACTCTATTTTTTCTAAATCCGGGCCTGGTCTGGTAAACATAATTTTTTTTATCAGTATTTGAAGAAGATTGACGGTTAAATGTCTAATATAGATCAACAAGTAAAGAATGCATGCTTTTGAAATTCTGGGAACATATTATATTTTTCCTTTTTTTTTTGCCATACTACAATTGCGGGAAGAATTGCCGATTCGTTTCGACTATATGCTGACTCATAGTAGAGTTTTTTTTTTTATGATTACAGTACTCACTGCAACATTTAACAGATATCTGCCAGATGGTTTAGTGAAAAGCTCTGACGCCACGTCAAGGCACCATCCATGTCAGAGGGTTTTGCTCTAACCTGGAGAAAACCCCTCCACACACAGGCAGCTAGTGTGGAAGGAAAAAGAGGGATCAAGAACCACAAAGTTGCATTAAATCGTCAAACAGTCAACACCCTGTTGAGCGCATTTAATGGAAATATTTTATGGCATCTTGCGCAAGATCTAATGTAAAAAAAGAGAAGAAATTAGACCTTGCTCCAATAGTCAAAAACCTTGACTAGCACCTTCGCTTCTCGGCAAGCGACTGTCCACTACAGCTTTCGCCACTAGTGGCTGGAGATCAGGAAGGTCTACTAAGTCACTGCAATGAATGGACCGAAAATGAGCATTCCATACTAATTTAAAAGTGCAATATTGGTTGTCCAGTGTGAAGAGCACCCACTGAATAACCTAACAGCAGTCCAGTAGGTTTTCTTCCACCTACCTTATCTGAATCCTTGTGACCTGGTCATTTAGTTCATTGTGTGCGAAAAAATACCTCTCAGAAGAAAGTTAAACCATAAATTTATACACTATATAAAGCATATTTACAAATTTCCAAAGATATCGCCCGAAGCCTGAATCCTGTTTTGTGTACCTAGAATATGACAAATCACCAAGGTTAATTTACTTGAGAAAGATACACATGAAACAGTATTTTCAATACAAATGTTGACATGTTTTTTATTCGATGGATTAAAAGTAAAATCAATTATTATTTTTTTCATCTTCTGTTGGAGAGTTAATTTTTCCAAATCATTTTGAAGCTCTTCCCTGCAATCAACTTATTGGAGGCACTTTCTCTTCACACAAGCGGGACAAAATAATCAAGTCAAATAAGAACCTCAAGAGAGCCACGTGCCCAGAATTTAGTCTCGAGGAGGGTTCGAGAATATATTTATTTACATCTTACATATAATAAAGAACATACTAACACAATAAAACACAAAAACAAAGGAAAACTAATATATTACTTCACATATGTACAGACAGACACACTAACATTCATACGTAAAGACAGAAAACAGACATACTAACACAATAACACACATACAGAAAGAAATATTAACATACTGATTAACACAGACAGAATAACACACTAACATTCATACGTAGAGACAGACATACAACAGACATACTAACACAATAACATGCATACAGAAAAAAAATTAACATACTGATTAACACAGACAGAATAACACACTAACATTCATACGTAGAGACAGACATACAACAGACATACTAACACAATAACATGCATACAGAAAAAAAATTAACATACTAACTGACTGACTGACTGACTGACTGACTGAACTGACTGACTGACTGAACTGACTGACTGACTGACTGACTGACTGAACTGACTGACTGAACTGACTGACTGAACTGACTGAACTGACTGACTCAACTGACTGACTGAACTGACTGAACTGACTGACTCAACTGACTGACTGAACTGAATGACTGTACTGACTGACTGAACTGACTGACTGAACTGAACTGACTGACTGAACTGACTGACTGAACTGACTGACTGAACTAACTGACTGAACTGACTGACTGAACTGACTGACTGAACTGACTGACTGAACTGACTGACTGAACTGACTGACTGACTGAACTGACTGACTGAACTGACTGAACTGACTGACTGACTGACTGACTGACTGACTGACTGACTGACTGAACTGACTGACTGAACTGACTGACTGAACTGACTGACTGACTGACTGACTGACTGACTGACTGACTGACTGAACTGACTGAACTGACTGACTGAACTGACTGACTGAACTGACTGACTGACTGACTGACTGACTGAACTGACTGACTGACTGACTGACTGAACTGACTGAACTGACTGACTGAACTGACTGACTGAACTGACTGAACTGACTGACTGAACTGACTGACTGAACTGACTGAACTGACTGAACTGACTGAACTGACTGACTGAACTGACTGAACTGACTGACTGAACTGACTGACTGAACTGACTGAACTGACTGACTGAACTGACTGACTGAACTGAATGAACTGACTGACTGAACTGACTGAACTGACTGAACTGACTGACTGAACTGACTGAACTGACTGAACTGACTGACTGACTGAACTGACTGACTGAACTGACTGACTGAACTGACTGACTGAACTGACTGAACTGACTGACTGAACTGACTGAACTGACTGAACTGACTGACTGACGAACTGACTGAACTGACTGACTGAACTGACTGACTGAACTGACTGACTGACTGACTGACTGAACTGACTGAACTGACTGACTGAACTGACTGACTGAACTGACTGGACTGACTGACTGACTGACTGACTGACTGACTGACTGACTGACTGACTGACTGACTGACTGACTGAACTGACTGAACTGACTGACTGGACTGACTGAACTGACTGACTGACTGACTGAACTGACTGACTGAACTGACTGAACTGACTGAACTGACTGACTGAACTGACTGACTGACTGACTGAACTGACTGACTGAACTGACTCATCTGACTGAACTGACTGACTGACTGACTGACTGAACTGACTGAACTGACTGACTGAACTGACTGAACTGACTGAACTGACTGACTGAACTGACTGACTGAACTGACTGAACTGACTGACTGAACTGACTGAACTGACTGACTGAACTGACTGACTGAACTGACTGAACTGACTGACTGAACTGACTGACTGAACTGAATGAACTGACTGACTGAACTGACTGACTGAACTGACTGAACTGACTGAACTGACTGACTGAACTGACTGAACTGACTGAACTGACTGACTGAACTGACTGACTGACTGACTGACTGACTGAACTGACTGAACTGACTGACTGACTGACTGAACTGACTGACTGACTGACTGACTGACTGACTGACTGACTGAACTGACTGAACTGACTGACTGAACTGACTGACTGAACTGACTGACTGACTGACTGACTGACTGACTGACTGAACTGACTGACTGACTGACTGACTGACTGACTGACTGACTGACTGAACTGACTGAACTGACTGACTGACTGACTGACTGAACTGACTGAACTGACTGACTGAACTGACTGAACTGACTGAACTGACTGACTGACTGACTGACTGAACTGACTGAACTGACTGACTGACTGACTGACTGAACTGACTGAACTGACTGACTGACTGAATGACTGACTGAACTGACTGACTGAACTGACTGACTGAACTGACTGACTGAACTGACTGACTGAACTGACTGACTGACTGACTGAACAGACTGAACTGACTGACTGACTGACTGACTGACTGAACTGACTGAACTGACTGAACTGACTGACTGAACTGACTGACTGGACTGACTGACTGACTGACTGACTGACTGACTGACTGACTGACTGACTGACTGACTGACTGACTGACTGACTGACTGACTGACTGACTGACTGACTGAACTGACTGAACTGACTGACTGAACTGACTGACTGAACTGACTGACTGACTGACTGACTGAACTGACTGACTGAACTGACTGACTGACTGACTGACTGACTGAACTGACTGACTGAACTGACTGAACTGACTGAACTGACTGAACTGACTGACTGAACTGACTGACTGACTGAACTGACTGACTGACTGAACTGACTGACTGACTGACTGACTGACTGACTGAACTGACTGAACTGACTGACTGAACTGACTGAACTGACTGAACTGACTGACTGAACTGACTGACTGAACTGACTGAACTGACTGACTGACTGACTGACTGACTGACTGACTGACTGACTGACTGACTGACTGAACTGACTGACTGAACTGACTGACTGAACTGACTGACTGAACTGACTGACTGAACTGACTGAACTGACTGGACTGACTGACTGACTGACTGACTGAACTGACTGAACTGACTGACTGAACTGACTGAACTGACTGAACTGACTGACTGACTGAACTGACTGAACTGACTGACTGAACTGACTGACTGAACTGACTGACTGAACTGACTGAACTGACTGACTGAACTGACTGACTGAACTGACTGACTGACTGACTGAACTGACTGACTGAACTGACTGACTGAACTGACTGACTGACTGACTGACTGACTGAACTGACTGACTGACTGACTGACTGACTGACTGACTGACTGACTGACTGACTGACTGAACTGACTGACTGAACTGACTGACTGAACTGACTGAACTGACTGACTGAACTGACTGACTGAACTGACTGACTGACTGACTGACTGAACTGACTGACTGAACTGACTGACTGAACTGACTGACTGAACTGACTGACTGACTGAACTGACTGACTGACTGACTGACTGACTGACTGACTGACTGAACTGACTGACTGAACTGACTGACTGAACTGACTGACTGAACTGACTGAACTGACTGACTGAACTGACTGACTGAACTGACTGAACTGACTGACTGAACTGACTGACTGAACTGACTGACTGACTGAACTGACTGACTGAACTGACTGACTGACTGAACTGACTGACTGACTGACTGACTGACTGACTGAACTGACTGAACTGACTGACTGAACTGACTGAACTGACTGACTGAACTGACTGAACTGACTGAACTGACTGAACTGACTGACTGAACTGACTGACTGAACTGACTGACTGAACTGACTGACTGAACTGACTGAACTGACTGAACTGACTGACTGAACTGACTGAACTGACTGACTGAACTGACTGACTGAACTGACTGACTGACTGACTGACTGAACTGACTGAACTGACTGACTGACTGAACTGACTGAACTGACTGACTGAACTGACTGAACTGACTGACTGAACTGA
Organism: Ryuthela nishihirai; assembly: GCA_038380435.1. Taxonomy (NCBI): domain Eukaryota; kingdom Metazoa; phylum Arthropoda; class Arachnida; order Araneae; family Heptathelidae; genus Ryuthela; species Ryuthela nishihirai. Next base: position 20,878,674 of record JAWZYU010000020.1, read on the forward strand.
CTGACTGAACTGACTGACTGAACTGACTGAACTGACTGACTGAACTGACTGACTGAACTGACTGAACTGACTGACTGACTGACTGACTGAACTGACTGAACTGACTGACTGACTGACTGACTGACTGAACTGACTGAACTGACTGACTGAACTGACTGAACTGACTGACTGAACTGACTGACTGAACTGACTGACTGACTGACTGACTGACTGAACTGACTGAACTGACTGACTGAACTGACTGACTGACTGACTGAACTGACTGACTGAACTGAATGACTGAACTGACTGACTGAACTGACTGACTGAACTGACTGACTGAACTGACTGACTGACTGACTGACTGAACTGACTGAACTGACTGACTGAACTGACTGAACTGACTGACTGAACTGACTGAACTGACTGACTGAACTGACTGACTGACTGACTGACTGACTGACTGACTGACTGACTGACTGACTGACTGACTGACTGGACTGACTGACTGACTGACTGACTGACTGACTGACTGAATGACTGACTGACTGACTGACTGACTGACTGAACTGACTGAACTGACTGACTGAACTGACTGACTGAACTGACTGACTGACTGACTGACTGAACTGACTGACTGAACTGACTGACTGACTGACTGACTGACTGAACTGACTGACTGAACTGACTGACTGACTGAACTGACTGACTGACTGAACTGACTGACTGACTGACTGACTGACTGATTGACTGAACTGACTGAACTGACTGACTGAACTGACTGAACTGACTGAACTGACTGACTGAACTGACTGACTGACTGAACTGACTGACTGACTGAACTGACTGACTGACTGACTGACTGACTGACTGACTGACTGACTGACTGACTGACTGACTGACTGACTGACTGACTGACTGGACTGACTGACTGACTGACTGACTGACTGACTGACTGAATGACTGACTGACTGACTGACTGACTGACTGAACTGACTGAACTGACTGACTGAACTGACTGACTGAACTGACTGACTGACTGACTGACTGAACTGACTGACTGAACTGACTGACTGACTGACTGACTGACTGAACTGACTGACTGAACTGACTGACTGACTGAACTGACTGACTGACTGAACTGACTGACTGACTGACTGACTGACTGATTGACTGAACTGACTGAACTGACTGACTGAACTGACTGAACTGACTGAACTGACTGACTGAACTGACTGACTGACTGAACTGACTGACTGACTGAACTGACTGACTGACTGACTGACTGACTGACTGACTGACTGACTGAACTGACTGAACTGACTGACTGAACTGACTGAACTGACTGAACTGACTGACTGAACTGACTGACTGAACTGACTGAACTGACTGACTGACTGACTGACTGACTGACTGAACTGACTGACTGAACTGACTGACTGAACTGACTGACTGACTGACTGACTGACTGAACTGACTGAACTGACTGACTGAACTGACTGACTGACTGACTGACTGACTGAACTGACTGAACTGACTGACTGACTGACTGAACTGACTGAACTGACTGACTGACTGACTGACTGATTGAACTGACTGACTGAACTGACTGACTGACTGACTGACTGACTGACTGACTGACTGACTGACTGAACTGACTGAACTGACTGACTGAACTGACTGACTGAACTGACTGACTGACTGACTGACTGACTGACTGACTGAACTGACTGACTGACTGACTGACTGACTGACTGACTGACTGACTGAACTGACTGAACTGACTGACTGACTGACTGACTGAACTGACTGAACTGACTGACTGAACTGACTGAACTGACTGACTGACTGACTGACTGAACTGACTGAACTGACTGACTGAACTGACTGACTGACTGACTGACTGAACTGACTGACTGACTGACTGACTGAACTGACTGAACTGACTGACTGAACTGACTGACTGAACTGACTGAACTGACTGACTGAACTGACTGAACTGACTGACTGACTGACTGACTGAACTGACTGAACTGACTGACTGAACTGACTGACTGACTGACTGACTGAACTGACTGAACTGACTGACTGAACTGACTGACTGAACTGACTGACTGAACTGACTGACTGAACTGACTGACTAACTGACTGAACTGACTGACTGAACTGACTGACTGAACTGACTGACTGAACTGACTGACTGACTGACCTGACTGACTGACTGACTGACTGAACTGACTGACTGAACTGACTGACTGAACTGACTGAACTGACTGACTGAACTGACTGACTGAACTGACTGACTGACTGAACTGACTGACTGACTGAACTGACTGACTGACTGACTGACTGACTGACTGACTGACTGACTGACTGACTGACTGACCTGACTGAACTGACTGAACTGACTGACTGAACTGACTGATTGACTGAACTGACTGACTGACTGACTGACTGAACTGACTGACTGAACCGACTGACTGAACTGACTGACTGAACTGACTGACTGAACTGACTGACTGAACTGACTGACTGAACTGACTGACTGACTGACTGACTGACTGAACTGACTGACTGAACTGACTGACTGACTGAACTGACTGACTGACTGACTGACTGACTGACTGACTGACTGACTGACTGACTGACTGACTGACTGACTGAACTGACTGACTGACTGAACTGACTGACTGAACTGACTGACTGAATTGACTGACTGAACTGACTGACTGAACTGACTGACTGAACTGACTGACTGACTGGACTGACTGACTGACTGAACTGACTGACTGAACTGACTGACTGAACTGACTGACTGAACTGACTGACTGAACTGACTGACTGAACTGACTGAACTGACTGAACTGAACTGACTGAACTGACTGACTGAACTGACTGAACTGACTGACTGAACTGACTGACTGAACTGACTGACTGAACTGACTGAACGAACTGACTGAACTGACTGACTGAACTGACTGAACTGACTGACTGAACTGACTGAACTGACTGAACTGACTGTCTGACTGACTGACTGAACTGACTGAACTGACTGACTGACTGACTGACTGAACTGACTGAACTGACTGACTGACTGAATGACTGACTGAACTGACTGACTGAACTGACTGACTGAACTGACTGACTGAACTGACTGACTGAACTGACTGACTGACTGACTGAACTGACTGAACTGACTGACTGAACTGACTGACTGACTGACTGACTGACTGACTGACTGACTGACTGACTGACTGACTGACTGACTGACTGACTGACTGAACTGACTGAACTGACTGAACTGACTGACTGAACTGACTGACTGGACTGACTGACTGACTGACTGACTGACTGACTGACTGACTGACTGACTGACTGAACTGACTGAACTGACTGACTGAACTGACTGACTGAACTGACTGACTGACTGACTGACTGAACTGACTGACTGAACTGACTGACTGACTGACTGACTGACTGAACTGACTGACTGAACTGACTGACTGAACTGACTGACTGACTGAACTGACTGACTGACTGACTGACTGACTGATTGACTGAACTGACTGAACTGACTGACTGAACTGACTGAACTGACTGAACTGACTGACTGAACTGACTGACTGACTGAACTGACTGACTGACTGACTGACTGACTGACTGAACTGACTGAACTGACTGACTGAACTGACTGAACTGACTGAACTGACTGACTGAACTGACTGACTGAACTGACTGAACTGACTGACTGACTGACTGACTGACTGACTGACTGACTGACTGACTGACTGACTGACTGACTGAACTGACTGACTGAACTGACTGACTGAACTGACTGACTGAACTGACTGACTGAACTGACTGAACTGACTGGACTGACTGACTGACTGACTGACTGAACTGACTGAACTGACTGACTGAACTGACTGAACTGACTGACTGACTGAACTGACTGAACTGACTGACTGAACTGACTGACTGAACTGACTGACTGAACTGACTGAACTGACTGACTGAACTGACTGACTGAACTGACTGACTGAACTGACTGACTGACTGACTGAACTGACTGACTGAACTGACTGACTGAACTGACTGACTGACTGACTGACTGACTGAACTGACTGACTGACTGACTGACTGACTGACTGACTGACTGACTGACTGACTGACTGACTGACTGAACTGACTGACTGAACTGACTGACTGAACTGACTGACTGAACTGACTGACTGACTGACTGACTGAACTGACTGACTGAACTGACTGACTGAACTGACTGACTGAACTGACTGACTGACTGAACTGACTGACTGACTGACTGACTGAACTGACTGACTGAACTGACTGACTGAACTGACTGACTGAACTGACTGAACTGACTGACTGAACTGACTGACTGAACTGACTGAACTGACTGACTGAACTGACTGACTGAACTGACTGACTGACTGAACTGACTGACTGACTGAACTGACTGACTGAACTGACTGACTGACTGAACTGACTGACTGACTGACTGACTGACTGACTGACTGAACTGACTGAACTGACTGACTGAACTGACTGAACTGACTGACTGAACTGACTGAACTGACTGAACTGACTGAACTGACTGACTGAACTGACTGAACTGACTGACTGAACTGACTGACTGAACTGACTGACTGAACTGACTGACTGAACTGACTGAACTGACTGAACTGACTGACTGAACTGACTGAACTGACTGACTGAACTGACTGACTGACTGACTGACTGAACTGACTGACTGAACTGACTGAACTGACTGACTGACTGAACTGACTGAACTGACTGACTGAACTAACTGAACTGACTGACTGAACTGACTGACTGAACTGACTGACTGAACTGACTGACTGAACTGACTGAACGAACTGACTGAACTGACTGACTGAACTGACTGAACTGACTGACTGAACTGACTGAACTGACTGAACTGACTGAACTGACTGACTGACTGACTGACTGAACTGACTGAACTGACTGACTGACTGACTGACTGAACTGACTGAACTGACTGACTGAACTGACTGAACTGACTGACTGAACTGACTGACTGAACTGAATGACTGAACTGACTGACTGAACTGACTGACTGAACTGACTGACTGAACTGACTGACTGACTGACTGAACTGACTGAACTGACTGACTGAACTGACTGAACTGACTGACTGAACTGACTGAACTGACTGACTGAACTGACTGACTGACTGACTGACTGACTGACTGACTGACTGACTGACTGACTGACTGGACTGACTGACTGACTGACTGACTGACTGACTGACTGACTGACTGAACTGACTGAACTGACTGACTGAACTGACTGACTGAACTGACTGACTGACTGACTGACTGAACTGACTGACTGAACTGACTGACTGACTGACTGACTGACTGAACTGACTGACTGAACTGACTGACTGACTGAACTGACTGACTGACTGAACTGACTGACTGACTGACTGACTGACTGACTGATTGACTGAACTGACTGAACTGACTGACTGAACTGACTGAACTGACTGAACTGACTGACTGAACTGACTGACTGACTGAACTGACTGACTGACTGAACTGACTGACTGACTGACTGACTGACTGACTGACTGACTGAACTGACTGAACTGACTGACTGAACTGACTGAACTGACTGAACTGACTGACTGAACTGACTGACTGAACTGACTGAACTGACTGACTGACTGACTGACTGACTGACTGACTGACTGACTGACTGAACTGACTGACTGAACTGACTGACTGAACTGACTGACTGAACTGACTGACTGAACTGACTGAACTGACTGGACTGACTGACTGACTGACTGACTGAACTGACTGAACTGACTGACTGAACTGACTGAACTGACTGAACTGACTGACTGACTGAACTGACTGAACTGACTGACTGAACTGACTGACTGAACTGACTGACTGAACTGACTGAACTGACTGACTGAACTGACTGACTGAACTGACTGACTGAACTGACTGACTGACTGACTGAACTGACTGACTGAACTGACTGACTGAACTGACTGACTGACTGACTGACTGACTGAACTGACTGACTGACTGACTGACTGACTGACTGACTGACTGACTGACTGACTGACTGACTGACTGAACTGACTGACTGAACTGACTGACTGAACTGACTGAACTGACTGACTGAACTGACTGACTGAACTGACTGACTGACTGACTGACTGACTGAACTGACTGACTGAACTGACTGACTGACTGAACTGACTGACTGACTGAACTGACTGACTGACTGACTGACTGACTGACTGACTGACTGACTGACTGAACTGACTGACTGAACTGACTGACTGAACTGACTGACTGAACTGACTGAACTGACTGACTGAACTGACTGACTGAACTGACTGAACTGACTGACTGAACTGACTGACTGAACTGACTGACTGACTGAACTGACTGACTGACTGAACTGACTGACTGAACTGACTGACTGACTGAACTGACTGACTGACTGACTGACTGACTGACTGACTGAACTGACTGAACTGACTGACTGAACTGACTGAACTGACTGAACTGACTGAACTGACTGAACTGACTGACTGAACTGACTGAACTGACTGACTGAACTGACTGACTGAACTGACTGACTGAACTGACTGAACTGACTGAACTGACTGAACTGACTGACTGAACTGACTGAACTGACTGACTGAACTGACTGACTGACTGACTGACTGAACTGACTGACTGACTGACTGACTGAACTGACTGAACTGACTGACTGACTGAACTGACTGAACTGACTGACTGAACTGACTGAACTGACTGACTGAACTGACTGACTGAACTGACTGACTGAACTGACTGACTGAACTGACTGAACGAACTGACTGAACTGACTGACTGAACTGACTGAACTGACTGACTGAACTGACTGAACTGACTGAACTGACTGACTGACTGACTGACTGAACTGACTGAACTGACTGACTGACTGACTGACTGAACTGACTGAACTGACTGACTGAACTGACTGACTGAACTGAATGACTGAACTGACTGACTGAACTGACTGACTGAACTGACTGACTGAACTGACTGACTGACTGACTGACTGAACTGACTGAACTGACTGACTGAACTGACTGAACTGACTGACTGAACTGACTGAACTGACTGACTGAACTGACTGACTGACTGACTGAACTGACTGAACTGACTGACTGAACTGACTGAACTGACTGACTGAACTGACTGACTGACTGACTGACTGACCTGACTGACTGAACTGACTGACTGAACTGACTGACTGAACTGACTGACTGACTGACTGACTGAACTGACTGACTGAACTGACTGACTGAACTGACTGACTGAACTGACTGACTGAACTGACTGACTGACTGACTGACTGACTGACTGACTGACTGAACTGACTGACTGAACTGACTGACTGACTGACTGACTGAACTGACTGACTGAACTGACTGACTGAACTGACTGACTGACTGAACTGACTGACTGACTGAACTGACTGACTGACTGACTGACTGACCTGACTGAACTGACTGAACTGACTGACTGAACTGACTGACTGAACTGACTGACTGAACTGATTGACTGACTGAACTGACTGACTGAACTGACTTGACTGAACTGACTGACTGAACTGACTGATTGAACTGACTGACTGAACTGACTGAACTGACTGACTGAACTGACTGAACTGACTGACTGAACTGATTGACTGACTGAACTGACTGACTGAACTGACTTACTGAACTGACTGACTGAACTGACTGACTGAACTGACTGACTGAACTGATTGACTGACTGAACTGACTGACTGAACTGACTGACTGACCTGACTGACTGAACTGACTGACTGAACTGACTGACTGAACTGACTGACTGACTGACTGACTGACTGAACTGACTGACTGACTGACTGACTCACTGACTCACTGACTGACTGACTGACTGACTGACTGAACTGACTGAACTGACTGAACTGACTGACTGAACTGACTGACTGAACTGACTGACTGACTGACTGACTGACTGACTGAACTGACTGAACTGACTGACTGAACTGACTGACTGACTGACTGACTGACCTGACTGAACTGACTGAACTGACTGACTGAACTGACTGACTGAACTGACTGACTGACTGACTGACTGACTGAACTGACTGACTGAACTGCCTGACTGACTCACTGAACTGACTGACTGAACTGACTGACTGAACTGACTGACTGAACTGACTGACTTAATTACCTGACCTCACCTGACTGACTGACTTACCTGACCTCACCTGACTGACTGACTTACTTACCTGACCTCACCTGACTGACTGACTGACTTACCTGACCTCACCTGACTGACTTACCTGACCTCACCTGACTGACTGACTGACTTACCTGACTGAACTGACTGAACTGACTGAACTGACTGAACTGACTGACTGAACTGACTGAACTGACTGACTGACTGACTGACTGACTGACTGACTGACTTAATTACCTGACCTCACCTGACTGACTGACTTACCTGACCTCACCTGACTGACTGACTTACTTACCTGACCTCACCTGACTGACTGACTGACTTACCTGACCTCACCTGACTGACTGACTGACTTACCTGACCTCACCTGACTGACTGACTGACTTACCTGACCTCACCTGACTGACTGAGTGACTTACTTTCCTGACCTTACCTGACTGAGTGACTTACTTTCGTGACCTCACCTGACTGACTGACTTACTTACCTGACCTCACCTGACTGACTGACTGACTTACCTGACCTCACGTGACTGACTGACCTACCTGACCTCACCTGACTGACTGACTTACCTGACCTCACCTGACTGACTGACTTACCTGACCTCACCTGACTGACTGACTTATCTGAACTCACCTGACTGACTGACTTACCTGACGTCACCTGACTGACTGACTGACTGAATGACTGATTGACTGACTGATTGACTGACTGACTGACTGACTGACTGAGCCCTTGAGAATTGGCAGTAACGATTCCTATTACATTGTTTGCCTAGGATAGTCATTCCCAACTTTTCTGAATCTAGCAGTCCTTTCATTTTTCCTAATGCTGTCATGTCTCTCCAATTTATTTATTATTGTGTTTTTATCATACTTTCCTGACCTCACCTGACCTGACCTGACTTACTTACCTGACCTCACCTGACTTGACCTGACTTACTTACCTGAGCTCACCTGACTTGACCTCACTTACTTACCTGACCTCACATGACCTGACCTCACTTACTTACCTAACTTCACTGACTTGACCTGACTTACCTGACCTCACCTGACTTGACCTGACTTACTTACCTGACCTCACCTGACCTCACCTGACTTACTTACCTGACCTCACCTGACTTGACCTGATTTACTTACCGGACATCACCTGACTTACTTGACCTGACTTTCTTACCTGATCTCACCTGACTTACTTACCTGAACTCACCTGACTTGACCTGACTTACCTATTGTGTTTTTATCATATTTTTGTTGTTGTAACTCTATATCTGTATGTAGTGTATTTTTGGAAGTGTGCTATTGTGGGGATGTGACTCATGAGCTGTTGTTTTCAGGGCTGAGCTGGCTGACTGCCCATGCTGACAAGTCGAAAAGCACTTTTACGAATATTTACGACTAATCTCGGACACAAGTCCTTATCTGGAGATAAGGACAACAATAATGAACAACAATATTAAGGCGCCATTTGCTAGCATCTAATCTAGTTCCTCTATGAATTCAATTTAGAATGTAACAACATATGCCTTAACCTTAACGAATAAAACTAACAACAAATTCTTCAAGTTTAGAAAATATTTATTTTAAAATATTCAGTTAATGTAATGCCCTCTAGCATGAGCCCCCACCTTGTTGTTACTCCAGGTAAATGAGAGAAAAATTTTTGCTTATGACCAAAACCTGACTTACTTTCCTGACCTCACCTGACTTACTTACCTGACCTCACCTGACTTGACATGATTTACTTACCGGACCTCACCTGACTTACTTGACCTGACTTACTTTCCTGATCTCACCTGACTTACTTACCTGACCTCACCTGACCTGACCTGACTTACTTTCCTGACCTCACCTGACCTGACCTGACTTACTTACCTGACCTCACCTGACTTGACCTGACTTACTTACCTGAGCTCACCTGACTTGACCTGACTTACTTACCTGACCTCACATGACCTGACCTCACTTACTTACCTAACTTCACTGACTTGACCTGACTTACCTGACCTCACCTGACTTGGCCTGACTTACTTACCTGACCTCACCTGACCTCACCTGACTTACTTACCTGACCTCACCTGACTTGACCTGATTTACTTACCGGACATCACCTGACTTACTTGACCTGACTTTCTTACCTGATCTCACCTGACTTACTTACCTGAACTCACCTGACTTGACCTGACTTACCTATTGTGTTTTTATCATATTTTTGTTGTTGTAAATATATATCTGTATGTAGTGTATTTTTGGAAGTGTGCTATTGTGGGGATGTGACTCATGAGCTGTTGTTTTCAGGGCTGAGCTGGCTGACTGCCCATGCTGACAAGTCGAAAAGCACTTTTACGAATATTTACGACTAATCTCGGACACAAGTCCTTATCTGGAGATAAGGACAACAATAATGAACAACAATATTAAGGCGCCATTTGCTAGCATCTAATCTAGTTCCTCTATGAATTAATTTTAGAATGTAACAACATATGCCTTAACCTTAACGAATAAAACTAACAACAAATTCTTCAAGTTTAGAAAATATTTATTTTAAAATATTCGATGGATGTAATGCCCTCTAGCATGAGCCCCCACGTTGTTATTACTCCAGCTAAATGAGAGAAAAATTTTTGCTTATGACCAAAACCTGACTTACTTACCTGACCTCACCTGACTTACTTACCGGACCTCACCTGACTTACTTGACCTGACTTACTTTCCTGATCTCACCTGACTTACTTACCTGACCTCACCTGACCTGACCTGACTTACTTACCTGACCTCACCTGACCTGACCTGACTTACTTACCTGACCTCACCTGACTTGACCTGACTTACTTACCTGACCTCACCTGACTTGACCTGACTTACTTACCTGACCTCACATGACTTGACCTCACTTACTTACCTAACTTCACTGACTTGACCTGACTTACCTGACCTCACCTGACTTGACCTGACTGACTTACCTGACCTCACCTGACCTCACCTGACTTACTTACCTGATCTCACCTGACTTACTTATCTGACCTCACCTGACTTACTTATCTGACCTCACCTGACTTACTTACCTGACCTCACCTGATTTGACCTGATTTACTTACCGGACATCACCTGACTTACTTGACCTGACTTTCTTACCTGACCTCACCTGACTTACTTACCTGAACTCACCTGACTTGACCTGACTTACCTATTGTGTTTTTATCATATTTTTGTTGTTGTAAATATATATCTGTATGTAGTGTATTTTTGGAAGTGTGCTATTGTGGGGATGTGACTCATGAGCTGTTGTTTTCAGGGCTGAGCTGGCTGACTGCCCATGCTGACAAGTCGAAAAGCACTTTTACGAATATTTACGACTAATCTCGGACACAAGTCCTTTTCTGGAGATAAGAACAACAATAATGAACAACAATATTAAGGCGCCATTTGCTAGCATCTAATCTAGTTCCTCTATGAATTAAATTTAGAATGTAACAACATATGCCTTAACCTTAACGAATAAAACTAACAACAAATTCTTCAAGTTTAGAAAATATTTATTTTAAAATATTCGATGGATGTAATGCCCTCTAGCATGAGCCCCCACCTTGTTATTACTCCAGCTAAATGAGAGAAAAATTTTTGCTTATGACCAAAAAGATTGCAAAGTTCCCTATACACACAACTTAATACCTTACTTATTTGCAACTAAAAAATTCAAAAAAATTAGTTTCACTTATCTTTTTCCTTAATGGACTTACCTTATTACCAGGGGGTGGGGGCTTGGTTAGTGCTCCCCAGGCTCGTCATTGTAATTGTAGTCGTAGGTCCGAATCTCTCAAATGTCGGCATTGCTAGTCCGAAAATGTAGGTGTGTGAAGTCGTGGATGAAGTCGGTCGTATCCTCAACGCGCTTGACGGGAATATGATGGATGACCTTGAAGGGAGGTAGGAAATTTTCTTTCTGTCTCCTAACAGCTGTCCAGTGGGTCCCCTCCAACCTAACCTACTCTGAGGGTTTTGTGATTTAAATCAAACTCCTAACAATGCGTGTCCTTGTTTACGAATCGCTTCTAACAATCATTTTTATTCTTCCAAATACTCTTTCTGTGATCAAATAATGAAACTGTTTAACAGTTTCTTTTCGTAGCAATTGTTTGTTAAGAGAGTAAGTTTTTGGATTAAAGCGGAAATGAATCAGAGCGTACTTCCTGTATGTTTTTTTATTTTTCCAAAAATAATTCTAGCAGATTGCAGTTCGCGGATTCGACAATTTGCTAAATTCTTTAGAGACCCTCTCTCGCCGATCACGTAGAACAAATTACAGATAACAGTCTTTGAATAAATTTCCTGTAGCATTCGTTTAAAATTATCACAAATTTGAATCAGATTTAACATTGGCCTGTGGCAAGCAGCTGCTTGAGGGGGTATTTATTATTTTTTTTAAATCTACTATGGGTTTCAGAAAGCCTTTGTCTGTCTGATTAAGAACTCCTTCGAAACTGTAAGAACTGGGAGCATCAACTTCGATATCAATTTCCTCTTACTATAACTAGAAGGGCAGAGGCGCTCGTTTACATCAATTCTTCCCCAGAGCCCATAAACATAATTATATTGGTTATGGGCTCTGGGGGCTTTATATATTATATTATGGGCTTTATATTATATTATGGGATTTATATATTATATTATGGGCTCTATATATTATATTATTATGCCATCCATCTGAGTGACGGCAGATAGCACTAATAAATTCATGTACAAAGAGGGGAGGACGTTGACTCAGTAACGCTCCAGTTTCGTAATTTCCAGTTTCCTGGTTCGAGTACCAAATGTTCTAGGATTGAGAATTCTTTCCTCCTTCCCCCCCACATTTGACCTCGGTGAGGGAGAAGACACCGAGGGGCATAGAAAATATGCCTTTATCAGATGAGATTAAGCTGTGATCTCTGTGCAATAGAGTCATATCCTGAACATCTTAAAGAATATGCTGAATAGCCTTCAAGGGATTCTTCCATCTCTCTCTTAACAGCTGTCTAGTGGAGACTTAGAGGAAGTTCCCTAAATCCTTCTCTAAGCCTTTGGTGTACTTAAGACCGGCCACTTAGCACATTATGTGCAGAAAATGTGCTATCAAAAACAACTCCAATGGTATGCAGCTTCCTCTTATTATCAGCTAAAGCAATATAATAATTTTGCCCAAAATTTTTATCCTTCCCTCCTAAGGGGTAAGGGTGCCTCAGTTGGTAATGCGCCAGGCTCGCAATCTGCAGTTCCCAGGAACGAGTCTCAGCTGGGCAAGTGCGGAGATTTATCTCCACAAAACTGTCCGCCCTGCCCATGATCAGTAGGGGACACAGATGGACTTGGAAAGGCCGCCGTCCGTCGGATAGGATGTGAAGCCGTGGCTCAATGAGCGGTTGCTGGATGGCCTTGATGCTGGATGGCCTTGATGGGAGACTACCGTCTATTTCCCACCCCTAGTGTGTCCCCACCCCCAACATTCTCTGAGACTTTGGGGTCCTTGCGACTGGCCATTTGCTGCATTGTGTGCAAAAAAAGTGCCGCTAGGATGTAAAACATCACTTCCCTCCTGAAAAAAAATTCCTTCAAAAATCATCGTGAAATATGTCCTCCTAAACAAATAATAGCTAAGATGGCCAATTTCGCTTTTAGGTGACATTTTCATGGGGGAGGAATAAAGGTTCGATTGAACCTTTATTCCTCCCCCATGAAAATGTCACCTAAAAGGTAACATTTCTTCCTTTCATCGTAACATTAGGTATCGTGAGGACTGGATTCGGGCTCAGTCGAATCTTTATCCCATGAGAAAGCCGGGAGGCGGGATGAATGTCACCGAAAAGGAAAGAAACCATAGAGTTCTATATTTTGATTCCACTTATCAAAATTTTAAAAAATGATGACGAAACCTTTAGGGCTAGGGTAGAAACTCACAGAAGGTCCATCCCCTCTCATAACTGAATGAAATTCATGGCTCATATATGGAAGAAATATTATGGGTCAGATATTCCATATATGAAACTCATGGGTCACTGGAAGTCTCCCATCAAGACCATATCGAAGAGAAATTATGGGTCAGATATTCCATGTATGAAACTCATGGGTCATATATGGAAGAGAAATTATGGATCATATATTCCATATATGAAACACATGGGTCATATATGGAAGAGATATTATGGGTCAGATATTCCATATATGAGACTCATGGGTCAGATATTCTATATATGAAACTCATGGGTCAGATATTTTTTTCATACATAAGATTCATGGGTGATATGTAGAAGAGATATATGGAAGAAAATCTTCATAAAGAATTTTCGCGGTTTTATTAGTTGAGAATTTAAAGAATTAAAGATTTCTGCTTAAGTTATTTATTAAGTATTATTTCTGTAAAGGACTCGTAGAAGAGTGAGAGAAGGGGACCCACTGGACAGCTGCTAAGAGACAGATGGAAGTCTCCAATCAAAACAATCCAGCTGATTCTTTAACGTGCACAGGGTATGGATCTCATGTGAACGGTGCCACAGCTTAACTTTCCATCCTTTGGAGTCCATCCTTTTTTTTCCATCCTTTCCAAGTCCATCTGTCTCCCCTTTCTCCAACGACATTCATTTTTAAATCAAAAGATATATTGAAAGTTAAAGATCTTTGATATGTTTTTGGCATATCAGGCATTTTTGGTTCAATTTTAAGCAGGTTATTCGAAATGTCTAAAACATACTTATGCGGAAAACTTTAGTTTCATCGATGAGTGGGACTCGAACCCACACCTCCCAATTACATGTCAGGTATGCTAGGTATTAAAATATCACCAACGTCGTCACTTATCAACTAATTTTGAAATTTAAATAATCCGAACCTTGTCCTTCATGGCGCCATCTATCGGGAAAGATAACTTTCCAAATTTGGTCAGTATGGAAGTCATTCACACTAAAGTGTTGTTAATGGAATAATCAGTCAATATTAAATACTCAGATTACCTGTTGTCACCCATTCTATGTCAACAGTTAATCTGTGCATTTCATATTCACTGATGTTTGCATTAAATAGCGCTTCAGAGTGAGTGACTTCAATCTGAGCAATATTAGAAAGTCCCTTTCTCGATCATAGTGGCGCCATGAGGGGGCAAGTCGGGAAGATTTAAAAGTCACCCATTAGTGGATAAATTGCCGCGCTGGTGGTAGTTTAGTGGTTTAAACATTTGGCATGCATGGGAAACATTTGGGAGGTATGGGTTCATGTAACTGAGAGGCATGGGTTCAATATGGCTTGAAATCTTCGCCATTTCTTAATGAAACGTAAAATTATTCCGGATAATTTGTCGTAGGGTTACGACATCATTTAACCCTTAAGGAAGTGATCACCTTTTTGTGGTCTGTACCATCTCCCGTGGAGAGGACCTTGCAACACTTTGTTGGATTCGAGCCATGGATTACAACATAAATATGCAATCAATCTTTGTTTCACGTCGGTATCAAATGCGATCATGGTGGAGGCTTGATCCGGCCGACTGGACTAACTCAAACTGGATCAACTCTTTTGTGAGTTTGATGAACACTTGGTACCCTCATCTCTGAGCTCCCATCTCCCTTCCTCATCATGGGGCCAACCAATGATGTAGTGGAACAGATGATGGACTCTATCGTCCATGCAGCTGTCACGACCATTCCTCAGACCTGGTTTTCGCGATTTCCGAAGCCGTGGTGAAATCTCGACTGTATCGAAACTTGTAATGCTCAGAACAAACCTTGGGAAGTGTTTTGGAGATATTAGACATTAACCAACCTTGGAGAATTCAAACATGCAAGAGCGAAAGCACATTTCATACGGCTCTAGAGCTAGAAGGAGTCTTGGATCAAATACTACTTCTTCTATAGTCCTCACGACCAGTTCTAACGTTATGTGGATTAAGGTCTAGCAGATGAATGGGAACTACACTTTTCACTCAATCTCGATCCTGTAGCACAATGGATAGGCAATTTCTGATCCTCAAGCAATTGCTGACAATCTGAGGCAATCATTTCCCTCCATCTCTGCCTCGTCCTCTTATTACCCCAAAGTTTTTTGGCACTGAAGAGCAAGAAGAACGAACGCTCCCCACTGTATTTTCCCTCAAATGGCTTGAAGCCTTACAACAGGCCATTCACAGAGGAGGACGTGGCCTTGCTCTGCATACTTCTCGTGCATCTGTCACCGGCCCAGAAAATGTCCATTATGCCATGCTCCAACATCACTCACCATCGAGTAAAGATTGGCTGCTCTGACTATTTAACGTATTTTTCTTGAGGAGTAGTTTCTGTGCTCCTAGCAGGAGGCCATCGTCTTGGCTTTACCAAAGCCATGAAAAGATCGCAAGATTTCTTACAATTATTGTTCCATTCCATTGACAAGTTGTGTGCACAAGGTGTTGGAAATAATAGTAACTCGTGTAGTATTTGAAACACTATAATCTTCTTTCCAAAACCCAGTGTGGCTTTCACAGGCAACGGTCTGCTTTAGACCACCTGATCTCTTTAATCGGCAATAAGGAATTCATTTTTTATGTACAGAGCACCTGGTGTCAGTCGTCTTCGACATCGAAAAGGTGTACTAACAGTTTGGAGATTCAGTATTCCTCCTGACCTCCACATGCCTTTGGCTTGAGAGTTCACTTGCCGATCTTCATTTCCAACTTTTTATCGTCTCCTTCCTTTCGTGTCCGTGTTGGCAACACTCTATCGCAGTTTGTTTCCCCAAGATCAGGGGGTACGCTTTTCATTGTCAAGATCAATTCGATTACTTGACAACTTCCTCCGACTGTAGGCAATGCCCTCTATGTTGACGATTTTAGCATCCTTTGCTCTTCGTACATTATGAGGGTTATTGACAGACAACGGCAAATTGCCCTGAACAGTCTCCCACTTTGGGGGACAGCCAATGGATTTCTGTTCTCCCCACAGAATGCTACTTACATGCACTTTTGTCACAAGCAAGCATAATCTTCATCTGGACCTCGAGCTGTTGTTCGGGGGAACCCCCATACCAGTTATGGTGGAGACAAAGTTTCTCAATCTCATCTTTGATCAGAAATTAACCTTTTTATCACAAAATCATCATCTACAGTCTAAGTGTTAGCAGATTCTTCTCCTTCTACTCTTAGCTCTGCTTGTATCGTGCATTAATCAGTGCAGTCGAAACTGGACTATGGATCCCAGGTGTATGACTGCGCCTGAGATTTGGTGGTGAAGATGCTGGATCCTCTCCGTCATCAGGTCCTCTGTGTCTGCATCTCACCAGTCCAGTCTTTACATTGAGACCAACGACTCATCCTTATCCGTTCTCTGTTAGGAGTTGCCTCTACAGAATGCATTAAAATTGCGATCCCGGGTGGGTCATCCCATTTGGGACTGCGTTTCGACTCAAGCCGATCATCCCACTTGAAACGCTGTTTTCCCTTCCTGCGGCTTTTCGCTGTGCAGGATGAGGAAGGCCTTTACTACCGATTTCATTTACCAACAACTCGTGCTGCGCACCCGAATTTCTTCCCTGTCTTTACAGATGGCTCGAAGTCCGACACTTCAGTGGAATCAGCTGTAGTCTGCTGTGATGTAATCATTGCAGAACAGACCCCATAGTAGTGTTTCATCTTTACTGCAGAGTTGCACACTATGTCTCGGCTTTGACCACATAGTGGCGAAGCATCATCGTCGGTGTGTTTTCTACACTGACTCACTACAGGTTTTGATCTTGGTGAGGCATCGGCCCCATCCTGATCAATAATAATAATCCGCCAGCATTATAAGCGAATAAGATCCGCCAGTAGCTCCAATGTCTGGCAACCACAACCACCATTCTCTTCTGTTGGGTGCCTGCTCACATCGAGATTAGGAACAATGACTTGGCAGATGCTTCTGCCAAGTCAGCCACGCCCAAGTCTACCATGCCCCTTCCTCTCGCAGAGAGGAAGTTGTAATTGCTCTGTTCTGCAGGAATTCATCTCACCATCTGTACCTCGTTCATCCTTCCACTCTTTACATAGGAGGTCGAGGACCTTAAGGAAGTGTTCACCTCTTTGTGGTGTGTACTATCAAGTTCATTTTTCACGCATTCATTTCTTTTACAGGCGGATGACGATAATAAGTGCGAGTTTTGTGACACCATTTTAAACGTTAAGCTTATTTTAATTGAATGTATTGCTTTTAATCTCGAACGTCATTTAAATTTTAGCTTCCACCATATTTTGTCTACCCCTTACACTTGGACACCTTTCATCTGATGATTCATTTTTAATTTCTGTATTTGACTTTTTATATTTTATTGGTTATTTTACTCATATATAATGTTCTTACCTTTTGATATTTAGACTTGCTTTTACGGGTCCTGTAAAAAAGGGTAAAAAGAGCCACTGTTGACTCTTTTTACTCTGGTTTTTATGTGCATTGTTTGTTGCACGCTTTTCTTTCTTGTGTTCTCTCCATTTTTGTTCCTCTTTTTTTTGTGTGTATTGCTTTTAACTTTGTTTGTGGGTTCAATTTCATTTACATTTTATTTACTCTCGTTTGGTGCAACATAGCCTTTTTTTGTTCTTGCACCATAAAATCGCAAACAGCCAACCACCCATCAGCTTTGTATCAATCCCCTGTGATGATGAATAGACTTATACTGAAAATAGTAAAGACGCTGAAAACAAAAGGAAAATGATGAGATCTGTTTAGCGCTTGTAGCAAAAAATATTACAAATACATTGTTATTTCACGGATGACTTGATAAGTTTGCAGAGATAAATACATATAAAATGTTTGATTAGATATTTGGGTTGATCAACGGTAAGGCCAAAATTAGCCGAATTAGCATACTTGGCTACTGATCAAAGGAATTAGGATTCGAACCCTGGGTAAAGCATGGATGTTTTTCTTGTTTTTCTGCTGAGTAACTGCCATCCTCATAGAACTTCTACTGCGGTACATAAACTGGCAGGCTACTGTCAGGCCTCTGTGGCAAGCAGCTGCTTAAGGAGATATTCAATTTTTTTATTTCTAAGGTCAAATTAGATTTTTTTAAACTCATGAATATTTACAAAATTCATTCTATATTACTTAATAAAAAACTTGATGTTAATTTCAACATAAATGTATGCAATCACTCTTTGTTTCACGTCGGTATCAAATTTGGAGTAAAAATTATCTCGAGATGGGTGGGATACGAATCCACGAATTCACTACGGCCAAACTCCACTCCTTAGTAGGAGACCATGGAAGTAGGAATATCGGAGGCCCCTTACTATCAGTTAGCATTAGTTGATATTGTAATCGCAACAGCCATATTACTCCTACCCTGAAACTCGTGCTGAAAGTTAGTTGTCATCGCATGTGTGAATGTTTTGTACGGATAGTGGCACATACTAATTCGCAATATTTCTTATAGGTAATGATACTATTAATAGGGACACAGGACTTTATTTTTCTTTTACCTTTGGTTTCTATTTTGTGTTTGAATGTGTTTGCAAAAACTGTAGTCGAACACCATGATCAAATTTCTGAATTATTTCTACCAATACTATCCAACAAAATCGTTTGTTTTTCTTTTACAATTGAAAAGACCATTTCAATATATCATTAAAAATAATTTTTATTACTTTTTCTCTTCCATTGGCCTGTTGTAAGGCTCCAGGCCATTTGAGTGAAAAGACAGTGGGGAGCGTTCGGCCTTGCTCTTCAGGGCCAAAAACTTTGGGTGAATAAGAGGACGAGGCAGAGATGGAGTAAAATGATACCCTCAGAGTGTCAGCAATTCCTTAAGGATCATCAATTGTCTGTCCATTATGCTCCAGGATTGAGAATGAGTGGAAATTGTAGTTCCCACTCATTTGCCAGACCTCATCCTACATGACTTTTGAACTGGTCGTGTGGGCGATAGAAGTAATATTTGATCCAAGACTCATTCTGGCTCTAGAGCCGTATGAAATGTGCTTTCGCTCTTGCATGTTTGATTTCTCCAAGTTTGGCAATGCCTAATATCTCCAAAACACTTCCCAAATCTTGTTCTGAGCCTTACAAGCTGCGATGCAGTCGAGATTCCACCACAATTTCAGAAATCGTGGTGAGAAATGGTCGAAACAGCTGCATGGACGATAGAATCCATCATCTGCGCCATTGGTTGGTTCTTTGATCACGTGAAGCAGGAGCGAACTGGCGATTTTTGTTCAGGGAAACAGTTGTAACAGAGGTGGTCGAAGCTTCATTAAAAGAATTCATTCTCTTTTCCGCGATTTTAATTACTTATTCTATTAATTTGTACATGGAGCATAAAATAGATTTTTCCCAAATCTGTGCAATTTGTGTAAAATAACAAATATTAATATTATTATAAAATTCTGCTCTTATGAGGGGCGGGGGTGGCTCAGTCGGTAGCGCGCCAGGCTCGTAATCTGTAGTTCCCAGGTTCGAGTCCCAGCTGGGTCAGCGTTGAGATTTATCTCCACAAAATTCCCCGCCCTGTCCATGGTCAGTAGGGGACACCGATGGACTTGGAAAGGCCGCCGTCCGTCGGATGGGACGTTAAGGCGTGGCCCCGTGTGCGGGAGAGCCATACCCTGTGCACGTTAAAGAACACGCTTAATGGCCTTGACTGTAGGCTACCATCTGTCTCCCAACAGCTGTTCCAGTGGGTCCCCTCCCCCAACCTTCTCTGAGCCTTCGGGGTCCTTGTGACCTGGCCATTTAGCCCATGGTGTGCAAAAAAGTGCCGCTCAGAGGTAAAACAACCCAATCCAACCTGCTCTTATGAAGTCCCACAAGCCTGCGATACTGAGGGCCAATGATGCTAGAGCGCTCAGCACCATGAATGGCATTAATGCTAGAGCGCTCGCATTAATGCTAGACATTAATGCTAGAGCTTGGCATTAATGCTAGAGCGCTCAGCACCATGAATGGTGCTGAGCGCTCTAGCATTAATGCCAAGTCCGCACTTGGCATTAAAGGTTGCAATATTCCCCATGAAAGATGGTACACACCTCGAAAAATAATGAAAAATTATCAAAAAATAAGGGTTGTTCTCGACCTCCATGTAAAGAGTGGATCAAGGAGGAGCAGATGGTGAAATTAATGGCAGTAAAAGTGCAGGTTGGGGAATGCAAATATATACTGAAACAAGTGTTCAAAAGGGTTGAGTTGCTTTACCTCTGATAGGTACTTTTTTGCACACAATTCGCTAAATAGCCAGGTCACAAGGATCCCGAAGCTCAGAGAAGGTTGGGGGAGGGGACCCACTGGAAGAACTGTTGGGAGATAGACTGCCTCCCGTCAAGGCCATCCGGCATGTACTTTAACGTGCACAGGGTGTGACTCTCTCGCTCATGGGCCACGGCTTAACGTCCCATCCGACAGATGGTGGCCTTTCCAAGCCCATCAGTGTCCCCTACTGTGGGCAGAGATGTTTGCGGAGATAAATCTCAATGCTGACCCAGATGGGATTCAAACCTGAGAACTGCAGATTACGATCCTGATGCACTACCGACTGAGTGATCTAAGAGACATTGCTCCAAGTCTCCACCCCCCCCCCCCCTCCGTTGGTGTCACTACTGCCCCACAGAAGATAAAGTCTGGAGAAGGCCCCCATGATGAAGAAAGCGGATAGAAGCTGTGTGATGAGGTCATCAAGGTTTTCCCAAGTTTGGCTTTACCTCTGAGTAGCACTTTTTTTTAACACAAAAGGCTAACTGGCCAGGTCACAAGGACCCCGAAGGTTCAGAGAAGGTTGGGGGAGGGGACCCACTGGAACAGCTGTTAGGAGACAGATGGTAGCCTCCCATCAAAGCCATCCAGTGTGTTATTCGACATGAACAGAGTATAATTTTCCGCACATGGCGCCACTACTTAACGTCCCATCCGACTGACGGCAGAATTTCCAAGCGTTTTTCCTCTACTAACTGTGGCAAAAGCAAAGTTTAAAAGCAAGTTTCCACTACTAACCATGGACAGGGCGGGAAGTTTTACGGTGATAAATTTCAACGCTGACCTAGCTGGGACTCGAACCTGGGAACTACAGATTACGAGTCTGGCGTACTACCAACTGAGTCACACCCACCCCTATCCCACAGAGTTAGAGAGACAGCGCTGTCAACGAAAATCCCATGAAAAAGCAGATATCTACTGCCTCTAAAGTGATGGTGAAGGGAACTAACCTGGAATGGAGAATAATTGCTCACAAGAATGGTGACACCCCCACGAGATGGTTCATCTCCATTCCTGTCCCGGATGAGGGAGAAGTGCCGTATTGTGGGATCATTGGCTGTCCGCAAGTACGTCTTTTGCAAGCACATGCAGATGGGCTCATGTACCCCAAGGAGAACACAGATATTATCAATATTCCCGTGGAATCCAGGGAAATTCTATATTAGGAGTGTGGCCGTCTCATGTCCTAGGAGAATGGGTTGACGACGATTTCCAATTTATTTTTACCATCATTTGCAATGGTTAAGGTAAATTGGGGTGTCCGTGTCCCTATCCTCGGAGTAATCCAAAGGAAATGGAGTTAGTGGTGTCTGTGGACGGGAAATGGAGGCCTTCCAGAGGTAGGCACGGAAGGATGGGAAGCAGCGATGGAAATTGGCGTGGATATTGTGACAAACGTTGACTTAATCTTTATCTCTCCCATGTAGTATGAGCGGCTGGTGAGAAAGACTCGAGTTGGTATGCTGATATTAGTTTGCATCACCACAGGTGCTGCGGGAATGCTACATAAATTACACTAACATAGGAGAGCTTGGCAGGTGGTGGGGGCAGTGCAACAATCTTTCGTGTTTCAGGATACGTGTTTTGGTATTGCTTTCAGTCGCGGGACGTCCTTCTCCTCTTTCAACTTTGAACTGTTGCGAGAATTTGCTGAATTGGTACCACTACAATTAATACAGTCTGATATCTCATCTGCGCAGTCAGGATCAGGGTGATCATGCCTGCCACAGAGAGCACAGATAGGCTTACCCCGGCAAGCTGTGCAGGGTACAACTGTATCTGTGGGACTGGAAACACTGCTGAGGGTTGGGAATATATGGTCGTCCTTGTAATGTAAATGTAAATGTAAACTAATAATAACCTGTCTTGATGGAAGTAGGCAGGTGTGGTGAATTGAAGGTAAAAATTAGTAACTTGGTGGGTACTAATTTCCCATCCCGGTGAATCAAAACCTAGTGGAATTCAGTCCCTTCCTGGGTAGATAACTCTGAGAGGATCTCCACTTCAGAGATATCACTTCAAAGTGTATCTTTCCATCATATTTTTCCCCTGATATGACATTTTACCTGTTACTTTTGCCATATATTTCAAACAATTCTTTCCAAAATTATCTGACTTTGTCAAATTCTACGATTTACCTGGCTTTTTACAATCCAACAGCCGAATAATCCAGAGAAGTGTATCAACAGTAATCCAGAGAAGTGTATTCAACAAAACACATCATTTTTATCTCTTTCACACACATCTGATTTTTCTGAAAATTAGTTAAACAAATTAGTTTAAATCTCATCTGCCAAAAAAAATTAGAAAAACACCCCGGTTTTTTTCTAATTTTAACACATATTTTCACAAAAAACCACAAGAAACATACTTTTCACCTCATCCCCCCATAACTTTTCCCACAGATTTTAATATAATTCTCTAGACCCTTTATTGCGCCAGAACTCTCATTTATGCTACTACTTCCGTCGTACAGGCCTATAAGGAATTCCTTGAAAAATGCATTGCTTTGCTTGTTGGAACTGTACGGAGGTTCACATCTAAGCAACGTTTCATAAGGCATTTATGAAAGTTTTACAATTTTGTAGTTCCCTTTGGGGAGTGGGAACAAATAATCCCATAAAGCAATTTCTATATATCAATAAAAAGAATAAAACCGCTAGAGAAACTGCTTTAGTTTCAAAAACAACTTTGCCAAATAAAATGCTGAGTTTATTTATAAATCACCAAAATCTTGAGGTTGCTGCAGAAACATTAATAGGTAATATTCCTGGTATTGGTTTATTTTTTTAAACTCCAGAAATAATTATTCCTAATGTTGTGTACTAACAAATATTAATCAAAGTAATAGCCTATGAAACTGACATTGCAGGAAAACACTTATGCAAATTATAGAAAACAATAGCCTTGCTTTTCTAAATCAGATTAAGACTAGTCATCTGAATTCCAATAAAATATTTCATTAATGGATTTAAAAATTGTTTTAAAAAACATCGCTAAAGATTGCTTAATGGCATATCGTAATGGATGTCTTTGGAAATGTTTATTTTTCTATAATATTCTCTAACATCAACAAAAGCGATCTAAATCTTTGGCCTTTCTCAAAAACTAGAAAAGGTTCACATTTTTACTGAAGAGAAATCCCAGTTGCTGATGATAAAAATAGTTATAATTTTTTCTTCTCTTAAGCTTTAAGAAATATTTTGTCTTATAAAAATACTATTATAAACAAAAAGAATTGAATATCTACTAGTATACTATATACTATAGTAAACTAGTAGATATGCAATTCTACTATAGTGAACAGTATTATTTGTTGTATTATCTGTTACATTAGTACATTTTAAATCACAGCACGTCATATTAACAACCTTTTTGAATACTATTGTGCTGTATGTCAACGTGTTCATAGAGGACAAATGTCTTGAGCCTGATGGGATCTGAACCAGAATCTAAATACAGCATAATAGGGTCAGAAAATTGTTACTATAAAGTGTATGATTTAAAATGTTACTAATGTAACAGATAATGTATACTAGATGTATATACCAGAGATATCTAAGAACTGTTCATGGGAATTGAAGATAATTCATAAATAAATACCAATCAATTGTCCCATGGAGTGTAGTTTGTCGGTGGCCCGAGCCTGGGAATTCTGAAATAAAAGATCCTTCACTTGCAATTAAATGTCCACTAATGTAATGAAAACATTCGAAAAGATTATGAACAATCGAAATCAAACTTTATTTATGAAAACACTTCAATATACCTTATGATATATTTCAGCAAACTAAGAAAACTTGTTTGCGGCTGAAAAGAATAATAATATTGAAGAAGAAGAAAACATTATAATTAAATTGAAAATGTTTTAAGTTGTGTAATTATTACATTAATGAATCAGTAGATTGAAGATGTAATAACCAATGAAAAATTACATTTTTATAAATAACAATGCTATTTATTATTCTAATTCCAATATTCAGTTGGTTAAACAATTTAGGACTAACATACATAACATTTTGTCTAAATTTTGATTGAAATTTCTTCGATGTTACTAATTTTCCAATATTATATCTTATTCCAAAATCAGATTTCAGCTGAGAAAAATCAGTAAAATTTTGAAAAACAGATGTTTGTATAGATTCCTTAATGGCAAAATTTTCAGTTGCAAGTACAGGGAATAAGTGTTTTTAGATTTAGATTTTTTTCATCATAACTCTAATAAAATATATCCATATAATGCTTCTAGTTGTTTCTAAGTTAACTCCTGTCTAAACCGGTAAAGCATGTCGTAAATATGATTGAACACATGAATAATAAATTTGCAATAATGTTTGAATATTTAAAATATGAAAATTAATTTGATATATCATTTGAGTTAAATAATTAGGAAAGTCATATTTTATATTAAACTTTTGCTGTTTTTATAAAGTTCATGATTATTCCCCCTAAGAGAGTGTAGCTTACTTAATTTTGTGTACAAGTTTTATACTAAAAAAACTTCAAAAGGTAATTTTTTTTAACTAAACGAGGTCTTTTGCTATTGACTGACTCGGAAAGCTGTTATTTAAATTAAAGAATTTTGAATTTTCAGAAAGGATGTACCAATTTTTAGTTTATTGCTTTGAAATCGGGAAAGTTTATAATTTAATAGTGATATTCTCTTAGATAATTTTGTTGTCAATTCTACATTGCCCCAAGGGGAAGTCATTACTTCTCCATTGTTTAATGCATGTGTAGATGACATAACACATTGCTTTTCACCTGATTTAAATACGTGTTATATGTTGATGATTTTTTTTTGGGGACAAATATGAAAAATTAACTAATGTTAATCAACATATTCACAATACACTCAATATTATTCAATGTTTTTCCAAGAAATCGGTTGTGAATGTTTCTCTTGAGAAATTAGTTGCAATGGCGTTTAAAAGAATAAAAAAACCACCCCTTATTGAATATCAAACTTGGTCTTATTCCTTTATAGAAAGTCAAGTTCCACGTAAGTGGGTATTGTCTTGGACTCTGCATTGAATTGAGAGAAGCAACTAGAACTCTTCCATACATCAGGAAACGAAATTTTCAGCTTTTTTAAAAATATATATTTACCTTTGCTGAAGATGCAACTATCTCAAATGTTGATTTTGTATAAAAGTTTAGAAACTCCGAAAATTGAATAAAGAATCGAATTTTTTGTGGTGACTCAGAAAATCTAGAACAAAAGTTAGATACCACTCAGACAGAAATTTATTCGATTTATCCCTAGTTCATTTGAACATAACTTCTAAAATTTCACTTATTACCAGAAACTTTCAAATATATAGGAGAAAATAAATATTGCGTTTACTATTTTCCAGACTTGTGCTTAAACACTATGATCATCGCATTGCAGAAAAAAAAGACTACATGTTTTCTCTCACCTCTGTTGAATGATATCAAAGAATTTCAAGAATTAAAAAATATCAAAGTACCGTCGTCCTTAAGATTCACCATGGACATTGGACTTACTTAAAATCAATTTTGACGTACCAAACTTTAATAAGAAACAAGATTTCTGCACCACAATTCTGAAATTTACTACTTCAAATTTTGTTCAAGATGAATATAAAAATTCCGCATGTATTTTCCTTGAAGATTATTTTTTTATCTGAATAGATTGGGGGCGGGGGTGGCTCAGTCGGTAGCGCGCCGTGACGTTAAACCGAGGTTCCGTGTGCAGGAGAGACATACCCTGAGCACGTTAAAGAACACAATGGATGGCTTTGACAGGAGGCTACCATCTTTCTCTCAACAGCTGTTCCAGTGGATCCCCTCCCTCAACCTTCTCTGAGTCTTCGGGGTCCTTGTGATCTGGCCATTTACCCTGTGGTGTGCAAAAAAGTGACTCTCAGGGATAAAAGAACCCAACCCTGAATAGATTAAGATTTTTAGCCACTGTTTATATTCCTAAGTTTAATTACGTTTAAAAATAAAAATTTAAAGAGTCCAAAATTCTGATAGCACTATTATTTGCCATTCTCTCGGTTCTAAAACAGATTACAAAGAATCTGAACAATGCTAAATCTAAAATATTTGCCTATTGTAAAACCTCACTGCAGTCCATTCAACAAAATATTAAATTCAGTAAAGTTCTGGTTTCCTGTTCATATATGAATAACCAAGAATTAACTTGTGTATAAATTCGCTTAAAAGCACGAATTCTAAATCATTATTCCTTCACCTTCGTTTTGACATCATTCAAAGTCTTTTAATCAAAAGACAAGAACTTTTGGAGTAGCAAAATCTTTTTAATAACAAAGACGACATCAAACAACAGACTTCTAGAAAAACGATTTCAAAATGTAAATGTTTGAAGTTTAACAGACAAATATTGTCACAATTATTAGACTTAGCTTTGATCATTTAAATGACAAAAGCTTTCATTTTGAAATTTAAAAATACTTACTAATGTCATATGTAATGTTTTAGAAAATATCTCCCATGAATTGCTTACTGAATTATTTTGCATATCAACGGTAGAGGAATATAAATTTATTATTAAAATCCTTCTTGAGCTTGATATTCAAGAGTTTTCCTTAAGCATTATCCTGAGTCTAGCCAATCTCATCATCATCATCATCATCCTCAAGCAGCCATGCGCTACGGAGGTCCAACCAGACCGTGCAATTTAGTTCTCCAAGCAAGTCTATCCTGAGCTACATCTACTGCATCTGGCCACTGCACACCAATTCTAACAAGGTCCTAAATCTAAAATATGTTTGACATTGTCTGCCCACCGCATCCTAGGTCTCCCCCTCTTTCTGAGGCCTTTAGGCACACTGTTCATAACCCTATTCGCCAATCTATAATTATTCATACGGGCAACATGGCCAAACCAACGGAGTCTCTCTCTGCACAATATGCTGCTTAAAGGAGGTTGCAAACTCATTTTGCCCAACCTCATCGTTAGTTACAAAGTTGAACCACCTAATGCCCAAGATACTGCGTAAGCATCTGGAATCAAAAGCATCTAGTTTCCTGTTATCTTGTTTACAAAGTGTCCACGTTTCACTACCATAACTAACCCTAGAAAGAACCAAACTATTATACAGCCTAATTTTAGTCTTTAGGTGTATACGCCTATTTCTCCACACTCTCCATAGATTCTTCAAAGTCCCGGCAGCAATCCCTATTCGTCTGTTAATCTCATGCCGCACATCACCATTATCTGTTACATAGCTCCCAAGATAATTAAACTGTGACACCTGCTCAAGACTGCAACCATTCAGATTAACTGACTCACAGCCTGCCTGACCAATTTTCATCACTTTAGTTTTCTCTCTGTTTATAACCAAACCTACTCTACTACCAGTCTCATCAACAGCTCGAATGAAAGAGTTCATCTCATCAACATCATTTGCCAAAAGAGCTAAATCATTAGCATAATCTAAATCAGAAATTTTCGTATCTCCAGCCCATTTAAGGCCAAAATCTTTCCCTTGAAGTGAATTTCGCATAACATAATCAATAACCAAACTAAAGAGAAAAGGAGACAAAATGCACCCTTGTCGAACACCAGAAGTAATGCTAAACCAATTGCTACAAGCCTTACCAACTATCACACACGACTCAGTGTTATTATAGAGAGCTTTCATTATGTTAATTAACTAGTCTAGTATACCATATGATCTCACAATCAACCCCAAATTATGACGATCAACAGAGTCGAAAGCCTTTTTGAAATCAAAAAAAAAAAAGGTTTCTGAAACTCTAAACATTTCTTAAGAATATGCCTAAGTGAAAATATCTGATCAACACATCCCCTACCACTTCTGAATCCACATTGCTCATCACGCAATTGACTGTCAACCAGATTCTTAATTCTATTAAGCACAATCTTGGAAAGAACTTTACCTGAAACAGAGAGTAGGCTAATACCACTATAGTTATCACAAGAACTGCGATCACCTTTTTTGAAAATAGGGATAACAATAGCTCTGGTAAAATCCTTAGGAACCATGCCTTTATCATAAAAGATATTCAAAATTTCAGTCATCCAAGTGGTAACCGAAACATTTCCAGCTCTAAGCATTTCTGTAGTAATTTCTTCTACCCCTGGGGATTTATGAAGTTTAAGTTTAGAAACAGCCAAATTAACTTCAGATTGTGTTATAGGGCCAACATTAAAGCCACCAATGCATCTATCATCATTGCAAACAATGGGAATAGAAGTAACCACATTGTTTAGAATATCAGTGAAATGCTCAGCCCACCTAGCCATGACAGAATCCTCACCTTCTATAACCTTACCTTGTTTATCCTTCAATCCCTGTATACATGTCCGTTTTCTACCACACAAAACATTAAGTATCTGGTACAGCTCTCTGCTGTTTTGCTGTCTAACTGCTTCCTCGGTTTTGTCAGCCAAACCATCAAGCCAAAGATTCTTATCAGCAGCTAACTGATCTTTTACACGTTTATTACGTTCTCTGTAATGCTTTCTATTAGTACTAGTAGGGAATTGATTAAGGACATTCCTGCAGTTCTTTCTTTCCGAAATAAGCTCAAGTGCCTTATCACTCAGATAATTCTGTCTCTTCTGCTGCTTTTTTCCTAAAAGAGTACTGTTAGTGTCCAAAAAAGCCTGTTTGAAATGATCCCATTCTTTCTCAACTTCAGTAGTAAGCATACCATGACTGTCATAATGACTAAGTAACCTATCATGGTAAGCTTTGGCTATAACTGGGTCTTTCAGAGCTTCAGTATTAAAAGCAAATTTTTTAACCCTAGCACAACACTTTTTAAGTTTAAGTTGCAAGACACTTTTAACAAGTTAATGGTCAGATCCAATTTCAGTTCCCCTATATGCCCTGGTATTTCTAACAGAACTAGCCCATTTGCTGTTAATTAATATATAATCAATCATATTCCTATGCAGCTCATCAGGTGAAACCCATGTGTACTTATGTATGTCGCGGTATTTGTAATATGTGTTGGTTATTCTGAAACCATTGAGTTTACTTACCTGTAGGAGACGTTGCCCATTGCCATTGCAGCTACCAATACCAAAAGGGCCAATCACCCCTCCCCAAAGGTCAGAGTCAGTACCAACTTTGTCATTGAAGTAACCAAGAACAAGGGTAATATCTCCTTTCTTGACAGAATTCAAAATATCCTGAAGTTGTTCATAAAACCTATCATTCTCATCCTCCTCGACATCCTCAGTGGGGGCATAACAGCAGATAACATTCAGGTCTTTAACGCTTGTCTGAAATTTTGCTGTAAGAAACTTTTCATTAATGCACTCATATCCTAGAAGAGCATCAGCAGCGTGTCTGCTGAGAAGCAGACCCACACCTTGGTGATGCTTATTGTCGTCCCTCCCTGAAAAGAGAAATTTAAGATTATTTTTAAGCATCTGACCTTTATCTGTCCGTCTGGTCTTTTGCAAGCCGAGAATATCAAATTATAATGGTGGAATTCTTGTGTGAGGACATCAAGAGAAAAAGCTCTGTGCAGAGTCCTCGCATTCCAACTACCTATGGAGAGAAAATGGTTAGTAGGATGTTTAAAGAAACTATGTTTATTGAGAGAGGGAATGCCGACAATATCAAACAGCCCCCTGATCGCAGACATGGGGCAAAGACCCGTTCCCCCACCACTAAAGGCTGAAGCCATCTACACTGGAAGACTTCCTCCAATGTAGAATTTGACGATGCCAATAGAAGCAAAGAGTTCAGGTGCCTGCGATGACCTCTGCTCAGGATTATCCACCAGCTGATAAACATATCCTGCGAATCTATTTACTTGGGGCTGTCAACCCACAAACAAACAGAAAACACAGCGGAAGATTTTCCCTCCACAGAAGCCCACCAGTGCAGCAAAATCAGGATCCATAATCAAGCTCAGAGCCATCTGTCCAGTCCGGTGGGTTTATATGGTCAGCACCAGGACCCTGTGTGGTTGACCACTCCTCAGCAGGGTAGAAAAAAAAAGAAAAGTAGCCATAGCTGTCCAGATCAGTAGGCCACACTAATCTGGCAGCCCTCCCCTTCCGTTCACTTCCACAAGAGAGTATCTCTTTTGAAAGGTACTAACGGTCTGCACCACGAGAAGGCGGGGTCGGACATTAGGTGCTAGGCCTGGCCGGTTCTATGCATCATCACAGGGGATTGGTGCATAGCTCTCCTTCCAGTGACATAAAATTAAAATATATTATCAGGAAATTATCAACTTCTATAAAACAGAAGCCAGTGGTGGCCAAGTTTTTAGCGCACGTGGCTACTGATTAAAGGGACCTGGGTTCTAGCCCCGGATAAGTTATGAATCTTTATGTTGTTTTTCTGACGAGATCTCACCTTCCTCATAGATTTTCTCTATGGCGTATTAAACTGACAGCCTACTGTCAGACCTCTACGGCAAGTAGCTGCATGGAGTGGATACTGTTTTTAAAACCCAACTTTCTATTAAAAAACAATTTTGAATTACTGTCTTTCCCTTTTTGAGACCTTTCATTTCTACCCATATATATATGGTATTGCGAAATTTTAGATTTTCGTAATTAATAAACATTGTCTGATTTTTAAACTGAACTTTTTACTATCATTTCTGCAGTAAATGTTTGTGCTTTGAAGTTTCAGTTGAATTTCCTCTGAATTCTATTTCCTAATATCCCATTCATCTTAAATCATTAAGATGTATTTTATATCTTACATATGTAATTTTTTATCCAAAATTTAAATGAATAGAAGATTCTCATCCGGTTTTCTCAGAAACTGAAATACGGATATATAAACACTTCATTCACTAGAGCAGTGGTTTTCAACCTTTTATGCTTCACGCACCCCCTGGAAATGTGTATATAACTGTTGTATAGATAGATGAAACTATAAGAATTTATACACAGTTATGTTGTTATAGATAGATAAAACTAAAGTTATCGTATAACAATGGAAATAAAATAAAACACTGACTTTGTTACTAGATCTAGGGGCTTTTGAACTCTCACGGCGAACACCAAAACATTTTACCACATATCCCACGTTGAGAACCCCTACAAAAGAGAAATGACAGAAATATATATATACTGGGGGAGTTACTCAGAAGTGAATAACTGAACATTTATACGATGTTGTTGCCGATAGTGTTCTTTAAACAAGATATGGACCATTCGACACACATAGAGTGTGCCCAGAATTTCGCTCCCGAACGCCAAAGAAATTAACTCGCTCAAATACTTCGCCACACTTGCGTGTATTTGTTGCTGGATCCTTTTCATAAGAGGGTTCATCTTTGAATTTCGTCGAACCCAAGCCACCATGCTCTCTCTCTCTTGGACCACAGCAAGTGCTTACCAGAGGGAATTCGAATAAATGGTAAACTGCCGAATTCAGGTGCAACCAGCGACTCTCAGTCGCTTATTACTGGTTGAAGCTTTTAAACGCTGGGCTAAGGTGAACCGGATCTACAGGAAGGAAGAGAACAAGATTATCATGATACCTACTCTAATTTCAGACTATAATACAAGAAAGGAGGCTTAAATATAATAAATATTTACCTATATATTAAAAATAGATTTTTCAGAATTATTGGAAGAAGAAAGACACCTAAAATAGCAGGAGAATATATGTACTGTTACGACAGATGAACTTACTACAATTGATTGATGGTAGATGTGTCATGAACGCTCGTGTATGCTTCAGCGTGACAATTACGTTATCAACTGATTAGAACAGAGGGAAGCTTGTATAATAAGGATTGTGGAGAAAAATACGAAAGATATAGTGGAGTACTAAAGGAAATAAGATATAGTGTGTTAAATTAGTGTTATGTCATGCTACGTAAAAAGACTGCTCATATTTGATTGAAGATAAAGCCTGGTTTCGATGGTGATTCAATTAATGGATTGGTTCAATTTATTTGATTGAAGATAAAGCCTGGTTTCGATGGTGAAAGGGAATCTACAGTAAAGTTGTTCTTGGGTCCTCTATCAGGGAAGATTAATGTTATATGTTTCGCATCTATACGGTATAAAGTATTAAAGGTAGTCTTGAATTACAAATGAAATTCAATATAAATTGGTTTGTTGAATGTTACAAGGTAATAGGTTCTATTTTGTCAAAGTAGCTGAATATTGACAACACTGTAGTTTAAACATTGAAAATTAGTTAGCAAAGTATATCGTTATTTTTATGATTTGACTTTATAGTAAGAGAAAGAGAAATACTTGTGCTTAGATAAGTTGTTTTATTTGTATGATTTTGTGCCTTGTAATAAATTATTTCATTAAAACTTTGGTTTGGTAAATATACTTTAGAATTCACGCTCAGTTTTCATCTGTTTAAATTCATAATATTACATTTTATTACTATATTAGATAAAAGGTTGACAGTGCCATTTTACGTGAATGTAAAATCGTATTCAGAGACTCCTAACTTTGAAAATAAGCATTTTACGAAAAATTGTCATACGACAAAAAATGAAGATCTGGCTTAAGTCCTTCAGATTCATTATTTTCAACAAGAATGGTATGAAATTTATAGAGTAATGGAGTATGAAACTTATAAAAGCAGTATCACTGATGGTAACAATTTACTTCAAAAGTCCATTAAAATCAAAATTATAACTGAGTAGTTAGTTCGCAACTTGGCACCCCTATAGACAGTGCACCCCTATAGACAGAACCGTATAGACACTGCATCACCTCTATGACGTCACCGACAACGCCTCATTATTATTCATAACTCCTTATTAATTAAAAAGTCCCCACAACTTTTATTAAAATCCAATTATTCTTCACCTTTCGTCGCATCACTGAGAGGTCAGCGTGCTTGGCTGGTGATAAAAGGGATCTGGATTCGAGACCAGGTAAGGCATGGATGTTTGTGATGCCTTTCTGCTGAGGTTCCGCCATCCTCACAGACCTTTTACTAATTCTTATAAACTGGCAGGTTCCTCTCAGACCTCTGTGGTAAGCAACTGCTTCAGGATGAATTTTTTATTAATAAAAAAAATCAATGAATAATTTAAATATCATAAACACTTATCAAAATTCCCTTATTAGTTTATACCCCTTATCAATGTCGTCAGAGGGGAAAGCACTCTGTGTGGGTGGACCAGGTTGCGAACTAACTACTTAATTGTTACAACACAATATTTATTTAAAAATGCAATTTAGATGTAAGTGAAAAAATTTCCTCAATGAATTTTAAAATTGTTTAAAACGAGTATAACAGCAGCGCTTTTCGTTGAATGCTTCCAAATTAATAACTCTATAAATATTGTTACGACAGATGAACGAGCAACAGTGATTTTATGACATAACGTGACTTGAACGCTCGTGTGTGCTTCTGCGTGAGATTCATTTTAGCCAACGATTGGAACTTAGAACGATTCAGAAGAATGAAAAAGATAGAAGTGCAGTGTGTTAAAGTTGTGAGATCTGAAAGGATATTCAGATGGTCTGAATCAGTGCGCGATAAGTGAAAATAAGAAGTATATTTATTAGTGTGTGCGCTGGTGTTTGTTTTCTGTTGTTAGTAACAAAAGTTTAGTTAACTAGCACAGGACGAGAGATTGTTTACGTCTGAAGGTATTCAAGTGACATGGCAAACAAACTGAAGAGGCAGTATTTTAGTAGAATAGAGCTGATATTGTATGCTCTGTAAAAAAAGGTTAATGACTTATGTATGATAGAAGTTAATTTTTTTTATTTGCGACATATAGGACAGAGAAGAATCCTAGAAGCTACTCCTAGCCTTTACAGGCTTTCTCATACAAGGACATGCCCTACTACGACCGAAGTCACTGCTGACCACTGCCTTAGTTAGAGCTAACAAAACACACAAAGTTTGCCCTGCTGGAACAGTCGCTAGCTGCCTAACCACTATGCCTGTTAAGGCTAAATTTATTTATAAGATACATCATCCATATGTTTGTAACAATTTGCATTTATTGTAATTGGTTTGAAAATATAATTATTAATACTCACGCCCAGTGCCTATCCATTTTAAAATTCACAAAAATATTAAAAGATAATTTAATGTATGATTAGAAGATTATGTATGATAGAAGTTAATTTTTTTTATTTGCGACATATAGGACAGAGAAGAATCCTAGAAGCTACTCCTAGCCTTTACAGGCTTTCTCATACAAGGACATGCCCTACTACGACCGAAGTCACTGCTGACCACTGCCTTAGTTAGAGCTAACAAAACACACAAAGTTTGCCCTGCTGGAACAGTCGCTAGCTGCCTAACCACTATGCCTGTTAAGGCTAAATTTATTTATAAGATACATCATCCATATGTTTGTAACAATTTGCATTGTATTGTAATTGGTTTGAAAATATAATTATTAATACTCACGCCCAGTGCCTATCCATTTTAAATTTCACAAAAATATTAAAAGATAATTGCTGAAAAATCGACAATTAGCAAGATTCGAATGAGATCTTCAATTTATCTGTAGTAATAATTTCCGATAAAATTTTATTTGCAAAGTTAGGGAGCTGTGAATGTGACTTTCCATTCACATACTCTGGAAGTGTGTGGAAATTTTTGCAATATAGTCTATTAAAATATTTAAATAATAGGAACCTGATAGACCTCTGATAGCATGGCATAGCGCCTGACATGTTGTCAGGAGGTCCTGGGTTCAGATCTCTCCCCGATAATGACAATTTTCCCTCTTTATTTATTCATATTAAAAATATTTGGCAAGAAATATTTTTTAAAAGGCGGATAAACAGGATAGGAATATATATATATATATACCAAAAAGGCATCCTGTTCCATTACAGTTTAATCCGCTAACCTGATTTCCTATTTTTTTTCTGGATCCGGGGTTGTACTTGAGTCTATCCATGCCTCTAATTTTGCTGGCAGTAATGGAACAGTCTCTTACAGCAATTACCAGATACCTCGATCTGTCGTTTGCTTTTTTTCACCTATGCGCTTCAGATCCTAAAAGGCATATCTCACTGTTGTCCTGTTGCACTGTTGTCAACACTTAGCTGTAAGACATTTTTGGCCGAATCCATACACTTTTCCTAACGCGAGGCAATTTCAGAGTCCTGTAGTGTAGTTCCAATATTAACGCAGTTTTTTTGACTGATATGGCCGAGTGGTTAGCGCGCTTGGCTACTGACCTAAGGGACCTGGGTTCGAGCCCGGGGTAAGGCATGGATGTATGTGTCGTTTTTCTGCTGAGGTCCTGCCATCCTCTCAGATCCTTCTACTATGACATATAAACTGACAGGCTCCTGTCAAACCTCTGTGGCAAGCAGCTGCTTGAGGGGGTATTTATTTATTATTTTATTATACTTTCGTCACATTTTATTCAAAGTTTGCAAAGATAGAAAGTTGTTTAGTTGCAAAGCAAAATACCTTTGATCATAATTTCATGTTAAACGGAGATTTCATTTGTGACTTTGATTACATTGCTATAGTTCTTTCCATCACTGTGTATCAAGTAATGATTGCGATTGTCAAGAATATCTGATACATAACTGACTCAACAAAATCAGCTGCAGAATGCAATGATCAATGTGATAAATATTCAAAGATATTGCCATAAAAGTTGATCCGTGGCCTAGTGGTTAACCTTTTTGGCTACCGATCAAAGAAAGGATTTGGATTCGAGCCCTTGGTAATGCATGGATGTTTGTGCTGTCTTTTTGCTGAGGTCTCGCGTTCCTCACATATGTCTCTGGCGTATTAAACGTTAGGAACTTTATGAAACAGATCATCATTTGAGGATTCAGCTTGAGAAAATGGGGCGGGGGTGGATCAGTCGGTAGCGCGCCAGGCTCGTAATCTGTAGTTCCCAGGTTCGAGTCCCAGCTGGGTCAGCGTTGAGATTTATCCCCGCAGCATTCCCCGCCCTGCCCACGGTCAGTAGGGGACATCGATGGGCTTGGAAAGGCCGCCGTCCGTCGGATGGGACGTTAAGCCGTGGCCCCGTGTGCGGGAGAGCCATACCCTGTGCATGTTAAAGAACACGCTGGATGGCTTTGACGGCAGGCTACCATCTGTCTCCCAACAGCTGTTCCAGTGGGTCCCCTCCCCCAACCTTCTCTGAGCCTTCGTTGTCCTTGTGACCTGGCCATTTAGCCCATGGTGTGCAAAAAAGTGCCGTTCAGAGGTAAAACAACAACAACAACAACAGCTTGAGAAAAACCAAGGTACGATATCCCAAAGTTAGACATTTAATATTTCCCATTGTTTTGTATAATAAAAATTATTTCTGATGCATCTACAAAAGTATAATGACATGAGTTCGAGAAATAAAGCCTTAATCATTAAAAGTAGTTGAATAAACGAAATACGGTGTTTACCCTTCAACTCTACTCTTAAAAGACCAATGAAAATAGAAAAACATCTTTTCTAATGGGAATGTTCAAAGAACATCAATAATTAAATTTATGCATCAAACATTCTCATGTTTGATGCATAAATTTCAATGCAAAAATAGTTGCAAAACGGCACAGAAATAAAGTTAGGAAAATACATTCATGATGGTCATTTTCAGCTTCCTATTTCATTTCATTCTCCAGAACTCACACACAGAGAGTGATATAATACTGTTGTGTTTAATGCAGTTTCCACAACTGAAATTTCATGCCTCGGACAATTGATTTTGACCATTATCAATCACAAAGACAGAAACTGAGAAAGAATTTGAATTGTTTTCTCTTTCCTGAAGGTAACTGCCTAGAATAATATTTCTCAAACTATGGCATTCTAAACACCTGGAGAGGAGAGATAAGTTCCAGGAGAGCGGAAATGATTTTTAGAGCTAGCAATAAAGAGATCTTAAGGAAGAAATGTTACATAACAGACCAAAGAATGAAACTTATCGTATTTATCAGAGAAAAGGGAATTTGGTTCAGTAATGTTGTAAACTACAGTCTAGATCTTTGACGAGACAGTATAGGTCAATTGTTTAGGCAGAATGTTCAGATTTTTTACAATATTTATTTCTTCAATAAATAATATATTTGATTACGTTCCTTAAGCACAGCGGACACTAATTTTCCAAATAGAAATTTATTGAAATGTACAAAATTTTAAAAAGTCGCCTGTGGATGTTTTTAAACTTCTATACATCTGATCAATAATTTTTGGAAATAATAGTCTAAACATAATAAGTGCTATTTTTTAAAGTAACCAAACACAATGAATTTGAGGAACAACCAAAAACTAAAAGTTTGAACGGCAATTAAAAAATATTTATTTTAGAAAACATATAACAATATTTCCAATGCTCTATAGCCATTAATAAAGATTTGGAGTAAATATATGTATATATTTCTTTCATTCTTATGTTATCTGGGGAAAAATACTTTTGGTGCAAGATAAATGCAATGTTGTTTAACCGAAGTCTTTAACGAGATTTACAGAGTTACTATATCTTGTGATATAACTAGGAATTTTTATATTTTGATCCGATAAGGATTTGAACAAATTTATTAAAACTGAATGAATATATAATTTTCCACCTGGTAAAATATCAATGTCCTTATATAAGTGTTTGACAGTTGCATATATTTTTTTTAACATGTACTTTATAAATAGATTTTAAGTTACAATTAATCTATTAATATTTATGTAATATGTGTCACCCAAGGAGTAATTCCATATTCCAAGTACGATTTACCCAAAAATACCATAATACCAGGGCCGGACCTGTATGGCGCTGCATCATGCATGTCTCACTGAGTCTGTCCCCGTGGTACCGACAGATACGAATTCATCCATCATGGTGCTGCATACTGAAGTGGGATTCGTCTCAAAAGACAATGCGATGTCATTCGCAAATCCATGCGCACTTGGCACCATTGTAGTCGCATTCGTCTGTGTTGTAGAATCAATGGTAGCCGAAGCAAAGGCCGCCTAGCAAAGATGCCCCAATGCTACAGACGACGTCGAACTGTACGTGCGGACACTGGTTGATGTGCAACACACCCTAACTGTTGAGCTAAGGTGTTTGATGTGGCTGTACGATCATTCAAAGCCATGCGCAGGATATGTCTGTCCTCTCGTTCGTTTGTGTGATAGGACGGTTGAGATCTCTCACGTCGGTGAATTCGTACGCCATATTCTCGTCACTGTGGCAGCATTCCGTCCAACACGAGCACCGATGTCTCGGTATGATAATCCGCCTTCCCGTAATCCCACAATTCTCCCTTGATCAAAGTTGGAAACCTGGTTGTATGGATGCCGTGTTCTTCAATGGGAATACTTGATCCTTTACTGCGTGAGAACTGCGAGCAAACATAATTCCAGTGCTCTACACCGGCTCTTTGTAATCTCCTCTTATACCACTTCCAAGGGGCGTTACTGTTACATATGATGTGCGCATGTGCTGCGCTTTGAATCATTTACATATTCTCCCATGGGTTACCCATCTTGTATATTTCGGGACAATCTAATGAGTTCTTCCTGGTGTTGCACTTTTAATGGCCAGCAGTGTATTTATAACTGATCGCCTTCAAATATTCCTCTCTTTATGGATGGGAGAGAAAGAAAGATGCATAATTTTATATAGTCTGTGGCATTCTGCCACCTAATAAGCTTTCAATTGACATAAATATAAATCGTTACTCTCGACCTGAAGCGAACCTGAACAACCGAGCTGAAGTTATAATCGAAGAATCATTTACACCTTTCTCATTTTAGGTGGAGGAAAAGATGGAGTAAATGGACTGGTTTTCATAAATTACGGCGCAACTAAAAAGCCGTTTTTTCTCGAAAACCCTTTACATCTTCTGCATGTGAATTGAAAGATAGGTGTATATAAAACATTGTGCATAAGAATAACAGTTGAAAAATTAAATTTTAATTCCCAAAATTATATAAGAATACATACACGGTAAAAAGTTAAATATCAACTGAGCCCAAGTGGTTCGTTATGAAGTGTGGTCACTTATAACCACTGTGTAAGCTTTGCTGCGATGTTCGATGGTCTTGGAAAGGCCGCCGTCCGTCGGATGGGACGTTAAGCCTTGGTTCCGTGTGCGGGAGAGCCATACCATGTGCACGTTAAAGAACACGCTGGATGGCCTTGAGGGAGGCTACCATCTGTCTCCCAATAACTGTTCCAGTGGATCTCCTCCCCCCAACCTTCTCTGAGCCTTCGGGGTCCATGTGACCTTGCTATTTAGCCCATGGTGTGCAAAAAATTGCCGCTTAGAGGTAAAACAACCCATCCAAATTGCTGCGATGTCTCTTGCTGTTGATAAAGAGTGTCAGCAGAGCAGTGTGTAATAATCTCTATTTCTTCACCAAACCACGCCGAAGCTTCAGGAGACTTTCCTGGAGCTTCGGTGTGCTCCAGGATGATTTCCAAAGCACTCCGAAAAACGTAGATTTCTATAAACCAGTGTATTTATTTCTTTTATTATGACACATTCCCCACGTCACAAGCTTTCATTGAGATACAACTTTACGCATCACACACGTATTCAGAAGATATGTAGGAATAATCGTTTGTTCATTTTTCCTTTTTCAGGACTGGAGATGAGAGCTAGAATTTCATTGATTATGAATCGTTCCACACTACGTATAACGATAAACCACAGAACTGTGAAGAAACAACCTTTTTGAGAAAGGAAAACTGATGCAAATGGCAAATTAATAGCAACATGAGTTCGATTGGATTGTTTTACCTATGAATGGCACTTTTTTGCACTAAATGGGCTAAATAACCAGGTGATAAGGACCGCAACGGCTCAGAAAAGGTTGGAGAGGAGCCCTACTGGACAACTATTAGGAGATAGATGGTAGCCCCCATGAAGGTCAGCGTGTTCTTTAATATGTATAGGGTGTACTTCTCCTGAACACAAAGTCGCGGCTTTACGTCCCATCCAATAGACGGCGACTTTTCCAAACCCATCGGTGACTCCTTTTTAACCTAGGGCTAGATGGTGGTTTAGAGGAGATAAATATCAACGTTGACTAGGTGGGATTCAAATATGAGAACTGAAGTTTACAACTCAACCACAAAAAAATATGAAAATAGATGATAATTGAAAACGGAAACTAAAAAAGATATATTTCTACATATGTCTTAAAACTTAAAAAAACAAGAGAAGTGTATTAACAATAATGAAATCACTTATTCAATATGTGTATATCGAAGTGTATATCGAAGCATAAATCTTTATCCCTCGCCTAAAAATCATTTGGACACTTTCACATCACCAACGGCTGTCGTATTGTATTTACTTTTACCTATAGCAATATAATGAACTTTCACGGACTCTTAAATCTTGGTAAGTTTCTTTTTCTTTTACCGCAAACTGCATGTTCGTCGCTATATTAAACAGTGAATTGTGTTACTTTTGCTTTCGGTAACTTCCGGAACCTCGTTACGATCGAACCCCAGTGAAATGTCTCACCCCAATTTTAGGAGAAACAAAGGAAGACATAATGCTCGGCCTTTGACATTTGTCAGGTCACAATCTTCTACTTGCAATATTAATTTGCTTTAATAGCAATAAATGGAAGGTAAATATTATTTTCACTGACTCCATTTGAATGAATTGAGAAACAGAATAGGATTACAAACAAAAAATGAATTGAGAAACAGAATAGGATTACAAACAAAAAATGAATTGAATGATTTTGTACGACATCAGATAGAAGTAATTAGATTACAGATAAATGAATCATATGGCAATCATGTGATAAAGGTAACTGAAGATCTAAAACTGATAGATTTGAGATATTTGCATATATCCAAGCTTCGTAAATGCTTTTTTAAAAAACGGCTAAAACGGGCTAGGTTTGAACAACGTCCTCCAGAAGATCAAAGGCGGGGGTGCCTCAGTCGATAGCGCGCCAGGCTCGTAATCTGCAGTACCCAGGTTCGAGTCCCAGCTGGGTCAGCGTTGAGACTTATCTCCGCAAAACTCCCCACCTTGCCCACGGTCAGTAGGGGACTCCGATGGGCTTGTAAAGGTCACCGTCCGTCGGATGGGA
Source organism: Ryuthela nishihirai (assembly GCA_038380435.1). Lineage (NCBI taxonomy): Eukaryota > Metazoa > Arthropoda > Arachnida > Araneae > Heptathelidae > Ryuthela > Ryuthela nishihirai. Next base: position 20,921,136 of record JAWZYU010000020.1, read on the forward strand.
TGTTAAGCCGTGGCTCCGTGTGCGGGAGAGCCATACCCTGTGCACGTTAAAGAACACGCTGGATGGCATTGACGGGAGGCTACCATCTGTCTCCCAACAGCTGTTCCAGTAGGTCCCCTCCCCCAACCTTCTGAGCCTTCGGGGTCCTTGTGACCTGGCCATTTAGCCCATGGTGTGCAAAAAAGTGCCGCTCAGAGGTAAAACAAACCAACAACCCAACCCGGAAGATCATTCCACACTGTTCCTACTCTGCAAACAAAGAAATGATATCTGGAATCTCTTCGTGCAAATAGGATGTCAATACACAGAGCGTGTTGTCTAGCCCTGCTATTGGATTGTGTGAAAGATAGATTATTAGCGATTAAAGTGCAAAAGTCCATGGATGAGTTTTTAGCATATAATTAAATCGTATTCAAGTCGTCTCCACTCGAGAGACTTGTTACTCTGAGCCTTTGCCTTCGAACGAAAATATATTGGAATAATCGTATACACATTTCCTTTTTCTTAGAGGGAAGACAGTATGAGGAAAAATTCTTTACCTTATATGACACTACCCTCGTCACAAGTCTTCACGTGGTATTTAAATCCTTGCGATCGATCAATGAGTTGGGAAGAAATTATGGAACACCTTTTTGATAAACACAAACGGTAGAGAAAATGATCCTGTGACTTTTAAAAAAATCAGTCCGGAGGATTGATTTTTCAAAAGTCACAGGATCATTTTCTTTTGTTCCTTAACGTGTAATTCTGAAAAATCAATGTTCCGGATTTATTTTTCAGAATTACACGTTAAAGTTATTCAGAATTGCACGTTAAGGGTGCAGTTACTAGTGCGCTACCGACTGAGTCACTCGCCTTGCCCTCCACCACCAGTAATCAATTGTTTCAATGTAAAGTTGTCAATATATTGAAGTTCATTCGTTATCTCCCATCCTTAAAATATTGACCATTCTGTTTAAAATTGAGCATCTTTCGAAATAATAAGCTGAAAAAAATTGGTTTTGCCCATGATTGGAATTTTTTTCAGCTTATTATTTCACGAGTTCCATGTCTACAGGACACACACATCCTGTGATTCTTTACTACTGAGCATCTTTCTAATTTTAGATTCCCTCCGGAAAAATAGTGAGTTAACATTGGCGTATAAGTTTTATTCTCAATCATAAAATTCACTCAGCTTTGAAGCGTTGCTGCATATGTAGAAAATATACTCTTAGTTGCCAATGATACGAGAGTTGGCCACGAGATGGCGCTGCCACACCACCTTCATAAGCAGAGAGTATGTGCTCCTGCTCTGCGGAGTCTTTCCCAGAGAAGAATGAGTCTTATCACGAGAGCAGGAACCATTGACCACGGTGCGTCTTACAGGTGGGTACGACAGTCGGCAAGTCTCGAAAGTATTGTAGTAATTCATCATCGGCATCCATACCAGCAATTGTATCCATCACAGCGGATATGTATGTGGATCCTTCTGTAAGCTGTCCTGTTCGTCGCGTGCGTTTATCGTCCGCTGTGAAAAACTTCACGCTGAATTTTTATCGTCCGAGAAAACGTGTCGTATTGTCGAAAACTTTTCCGCGTTGTGTAACACTTCGTAGTTCCCTGAGAGTTTGGTGTTCACAATTGCTACTGGGTATCGTTTTGTGTTCAGTGCTGTGGCAGGTTTCCCTCTGTGAAACTGTGCAAAGTTCGGATTCCAAACGTCACAGTTTATTTGTTTTGTCTGAGAACAAAAGCGTTCCGTCGTTTAGTTTTCATAATGAGGAGGAACTTCGACGCCTTCTGGACTTGGTGCAAGCGCACAGAAGGGCTTCTAACACTGACACTTTAAATGTCACCGAGACATCAATGCCTAGTACTCTTTCTCCACGTAGTCGATCCTCTACTTCAATTCGTTCTTTAAGGGTGCAGCCCAATCTCAATTACACGTGGCCAGTGAAACGAGTCTCTGAGGTTGAGGGCGACATCGTACTCGGAGGCCTAATGATGGTGCACGAGAGGGAAGACCGCTTAATCTGCGGGCCTATTATGCCCCAAGGAGGGATACAGGCTCTGGAGTGTATGCTCTACACCTTGGATTGGGTGAACAGCCAAAAGGATTTCCTTCCAGGAATCACCATTGGGGCGTACATCCTGGATGACTGTGATAAAGACACCTATGGCTTAGAACAGGCTGTAGACTTCATAAAAGGTAAGGCGATTGTAATTTGTGCTCTTAGTGGTGATGTTTTGATGTGTCGTTTTGAATGTAAAGGCACAAAACTATTTAATCACAGCTTGATTTGCATTTAATATTGTCATTACTTATTGATCATTCTTTAGAACCAAATCAAAATATGGCATATATTTATTTACATATAAATGAGATGTGCCGCATAATATCGACGGATGAAAACAAACTGGCAATAATTTACTAGATATTCCACAGATATCAAGTAAAAATTTTCACTTCCTTTTTAATTATTATTACACAAGTGAATGGAAGGTACAATGTCATTACACTGATACCGGATATGGAAAAGGCCTTTAAAATTTTGAACGTTTTAGAAAAGATGATAAATCAAATCTCTGCAGTTTAAAAGACAAAAATGAAATCAATATTTGGAAAAGTAACAATCTCGCTGGGTAGTTCCATTACTCGTCACCCAAAAATGACACATTTTCTTAGCGAAAAAAAACATCAGCCTCAAGAGGATGATGACCTCTTGTTTTCCTGTTGAGAAAATGGAATATTGGAGTATCTATGTTACAATGAGTTATCCCATGAATACGTTTATAACAGGTTTTTATATAGAACGTGTCTTCTCCACTCCAAGGAATGTAACGCGAATCTTGTTTCTAGAGCAGAAAGTAATCCCGAGTCTTTTTTTAAATAACACACAAATCCAGCTAAGATTTCAGTTTGCAAGAAATGTTTAAATCAATAGAAAACGATTAAAAAAAACAAGCTTCCTCAAACTCTACAAATGTAAATGATTAGAAATAAGAGTTCTTTTCGAAAACAAGACTTTGTAAACTGGATATTTTTTTAAATATACATTCATACGTTACTGTCAATTTTGGATTTAAGATAAACAAATTCGAAATAAAAAGAAAAATCTTGCTGTAGCTTACGATTCCTTTACGATGAAGCACAAATTTTTTAGAGTAGAATTTCTTATTTATTTTTCCTCTATGGTAATAAATATTACTCGATATTGTCAAATTCAAGTCTCGCGATTCATAAACAAGTTTTGTAGTTTGTCAGTTAAAATATTTCGTACTGAGAGAGAGAAGGTGAGTAAATAGAAGCAAACGTTCAACGGAATAACTTGAGGCATAATAATCGTGAGTCTTCTATGTAATTATATTTATATTACCCTTAGGAAGACTACTAACATAAAATTTCACTGCTGTCGTTTTTATCGTGGAGTTTAGAAATGAACATATATTCTCTGAGAACGTTAATAATATTAAAGCAAAATTTTTCACTTCCTCCTTCAACCGATTTTCACTGAGCTTTGTTGTAAGTCGTCCGTAATTAAATCAGTACTTTTTTTTTTCAAGAATGTTAGGATTTTCCTCAGAAAGCATTTTCACATTGAATTTGACATAAAGTGTCGGTGTAATTTCCCATGAGAAAGTTGAGAGAAGGAAGAAACCTCTCAGCATGAAAAATTGATTCGAAATTTCTTTGAAGCCTTGAAGATTCCCACCAGTGGATTATGACTATGCATGACCAGATCTAGGAAGGGAGGAATCTTTGGCTCGCCGTTTGCGAATGCTAATAAGGGTAAGTTAAGAAAGACAAAAATTATTAAACTGTTTAAAAATTATATTTTTATTAATTTTATTTCTCGTGAGTAAAATCTAAAAGTTTAATTCCATCTGTTGAACTAAGGTCGACTTTCTTCAATATGAGATACTCCGACCGCTCACAGATTTCAATTTCAATTTTACTACGAATTTGTATTTCGTTTATATAAATTAATTTAGTTTGTCACCTGTAACATAGACAAATGAATGAAGTTTAAATGGGTCATAGTTTGCCTAAATATGTGAACAAATCTCGAACAAGTCACTGAATAGATAACTGAAGACATTTTAAATCTGTCAACATATAAGAACGGACAAAGTTCGCATTCATGAATGAATAAAATTCCAATGGGTCGCTTTTTACATTAATGAATGAATGAAATTCCAGTGGATTGCTCTTTACATTAAGGAATGAATAAAATTCCGTGGATTGCTCTTTACATTAAGGAATGAATAAAATTCCGTGGATTGCTCTTTACATTAAGGAATGAATAAAATTCCAGTGGATTGCTCTTTACATTAAGGAATGAATAAAATTCCAGTGGATTGCTCTTTACATTAAGGAATGAATAAAATTCCAGTGGATTGCTCTTTACATTAAGGAATGAATAAAATTCCAGTGGATTGCTTTTTAATGTAATGACTTGATAGAATTCCAGCGGGTTGCTCCTTACATTAATAAATGAATCTATTCCAATGGATTGCTCTTTAGATTAATGAATGAATAGAATTCCAGTGGTTTTTTAATTAATAGATAAATAGAATTCCAGTGGGTTGTTCTTTACTTTAATGAATGAATTAAATTTCAGAGGATTGCTCTTTGAAATAATGAATGAATAGAATTCTAGTGGATTGTTCTTTACATTAATGAATGAATAGAATTACATTGGATTGTTCATTACATTAATAAATGAATAGAATTCCAGTGGATTGCTCTTTACTTTAAATATATCTTTACATTGAATAGAATTCCGGTGGATTTTTTTTCAATAATAGATGAATAGAATTCCAGTGGACTGTTCTTTACATTAAGGGATGAATAGAATAAAGTGGATTGCTCTTTACATTAATGAATGAATAGAATTCCAGTGGATTGCCATTTACATTAATGAATGAATAGAATTCCAGTGGATTGCCATTTACATTAATGAATGAATAAAATGGCACCTGAATAGTGAGGGAAAATGTCAGACAACATGAGTTTGAGATTCTTAATTTAGATAGAAAAAGAGGATCTATTCCAAATCAAGAATAGGATGAAACACTTCATATAATTACCAAGGAAAGGAAAACTACGGTAAGGAAATATAATAAAGAGGAGATCATAGCCGGATGAGGAGGACATGTCCTCCTCCCCACTTTATGAATGGTAGTAAGGGAAATGGCCACAAAAATTAATAAACTTCTGCATATTTCACTCATTTTTCAAAAATATTTTATAACCTCTGAAACGGAGGCCAAAATATTACTCTGCAATGGAAATCTCCTTTTTTAATCTCATGATCCTGGCCTATATTGCCTACAGTGTTTACTGCTATATTACCTACAATGTATAATCATAATAAAAGTACAATATTGCAGTATTCTGCCATTTCCCCACAGGGAAGTATGCCTAGGGAATGGTGAATCGAGCAAAAACTTTTTTCCGTGTTTGGTGGGTCTCTCAATCCGAAATAATGCAAGAGAAGCACACAATGCACTGTAGGTTAAAATTTAAGGGTGTCCGCGATGTGTTATTTGACGAGGCCCTAGGAATAATACATTCCCCTAGGAATGATTTGTTTGACATATTACTGAGATTCTGACAGGCAGTATATGGAGAGGGAAGGCAAGAATGGTCGTGCCCCCCCCCCCTCCTTTCAAAATACTAGTAAGGGTGATAAAGGCTTAATATAATTGAACTTGTTAATATCTGGTGCAATTTTTCAAGAACTTCTTTAAAGACGTGTAAAAAGGAGGATGAAATGTTATGTTTCATTACAAATCCAGTCTCTTGGACCCCCCCCCCCCCCTCCCCCTTTTTCTTTTACATTTTTTCGGTTCAAATATATTTTTTTGTCCCGCCCCCAAATTGTTTGTTGATCCGAACCTGCTGGCTGGTAATGGTAAAAAAAAAATAGAAAAATAGGGATTGTTACATGAACTTTTAATAATTTACAGAAGTTGTGGGAAAATAAGCGTATACACTTAAATACTAATATTAGACTATATAATAGTTTAGTCTAGTCTAAAGTTAATTATGGTAAGGAAACATGAACCTTTTGTAAACAAGATGACAACAAACTTGATATCTTGGATCCTAGTCGATTTTGCAATATTTTGGGAGGGAGACTGCATTGGTTTGGTTATGTTCCCCATATGCACACCTGTAGGTTGGTGAATAGAGTTATAAAAAGTATGCCTAAAGGTGTCAGGAAATGCGGGAGGCTTGGATGCGATGGGTAGACAATATCAAACAGGACCTTGTTAGATTTGGCTTGAAACGGCCAAATGCAGCAGTATAACTCAGGAGAGACATATTTGGTGGACTAAATTCCACAGTCCGGTTTGACCTCCGAAGCCCATGGCTACTTGAGGATTCTGTATGCAAGTATATATGCAACAGTAAAAGTAGTCTACAAATTCGAAACCGACCCGAGCTCAGCTTCACGAAGCTCACACTCAAATTCGACGAATTATGATCATAAGCTCGAGATTTTTAATGTCATACAAGCTTTTAATTTTCGTAAGATAATATACATTTCTAGTTTTTTTTTACTTAATTTCTTCTGTTTCATCCTTCAGTTTCCTTGATGCACGTTGTGAAAGGTAAATTACTATTGGAACATTACATCTTTTCTTTTAGGAATCATTTTTTTTAACAGTGTGCAAATAGAAAAGCTATATGTCGCAGACAAAGATAACAGCAATGAACAGAGAGAGGAGGTTGACTCAGTCCGTCGCGTTAAGCTCATAATCTGCAGTTCTCACATTCGAGTACGGTTGTGCCAGATTTGAAATTTATCTCCTCCAAATCACCACCACCCTCGGTCAGAAGCGTGATACCAATGGGCTTGGAAAGACCGATGTCCTTCGGATGGGACGTTAATCAGTTGCCCTGAATGCTGGAGAGTAAAACCCATTCCCGTTAAAAAATACGCTGTGCGGTATTGACGGGAGGCTACTATCTGTTTCCTAACATCGGCCCAGTGATCCCCAACTAACTTCCCCAACCTTCTACCTTCTCTGAGCACTTGGAATTCTTGTCACTGAACATTTAGCCTATTGTGTGCAAAGAAATGCCGCTCAGAAGTAAAATAACCCATATCAACAACAATTAACAAATCCGGATTCATGAGTTCAATAACGAGTTATAGGTAGGGATGGAAAGGAGGACAGCAGGAAGTTTATCTTTCACGCAATTTCCTTTGTAAACAAAGCGATTCAGGAATAAAGCAACTTTCATAGACTAGGTTATCATATTTTTCCGAAAAGCATTTTTAGGCTTCTAAAGGTCACCATTTGCAGGTGAAGACCGTTAAGCCGTGGTCCTATTTCCAGTAGAAACACCCCGTGCACATTTAAACAGGAGCTGGATGGCCTTGATGGGGAGCTTACATCTGTCTCCTAACAGATGGAAAGTCCTTCCTTCAACCTTTTCTGAATTCTTGGGACCCTAACGAACTGGCCATTCAGTCTATAGTCTGCAAAAAAAAAATACCACTCAGAGTAAAATAACACGGTATGGCTTGTCGGCAATTTTCCTTCTATGTCGGAACAGTTGTACAGTAGGTCCCTTTTTTTTTCAATCTTCTCTGAGCCCTTGGGGTCCTTATGACTGACCATTTAGCCCATCGTCTAAAAACAAGTACCTCTCATTCTAAAATAACATGTTAGATGACTTGTTGGCAGTTTTATCCTCTGTGTATAATAGCTGTATAGTATGCCCACTTTTCTCAATCTTCTCTGAGTCCTTGGGGCCCTTGTGACCCTGGCCATTTAGGTCATTGTCTACAAAAAGAGTACCGCTCAAAGGTAAAAACAATAACCCGATACTCTCCTCTGAATCACGGTTTTCATTGTCATTATTATCTCGTTTTCTTTGAAAACGAGATAATAATTTCGTTTTGTCGTCTGTCTGTCTATCCGTCGGTAGACATCGATCTTTTTTGTTTACAGAGATAAATTAAAAATTATTTTTGTGTTGGATAGGTATTAATGAAATATTACTATATGCACTTTCAGAATCTCTCTAAAGCTATAATTACACCCTGTAGCGGTGGAAAATTTGAAAATTCCAAAATTTCAAACGATGCATTTATGCTAGAAATTTAAATTTTTGGTGGTGGAATATGAAGGTCACAAAATTTCCATTTCTAGCATTGAGTTGATCCCTTAGACCCAGAGGGGGTAAGAAAACAAACCTTTTTAGCTTCAGCAAAAAATTGTTTGTTTTTAAAAGATAAATGAAAAAATCTTTTTAGGGTTAGATAGGAATTGATAAAATAATATGATTCCCATTTTCGGAATCTTTCGAACACTATAATTGGGCCCTGTAACGGTGAAAAAGATTCAAAATTTCAAACGAATATTGCAATGATGCATTAATGATAGAAGTATGAAATTTTGGTGGTGCAATGTGAACGTCATGAAATTTGTTCAAAAATTGGAAACAATGAAAATGATGATTAGAAAACTACTTTTTTTTTTTTATTTCATTGGTAATTCGCACTTTTCAAATACAGTAGACTGCCTCTTATCCGGTCTCGGCTCAACCGGCTTCCGCATTAACCGGTCGTTCCAAGAAGCAGCAGCAAGTCGCAGCTTGTTTTGTTTATTTGCTTCAGGTCCAAGAAACGGAAGCAAGTCGCCGCGTGTTTTGTTTAGAGTACAGTACATATTTGCTTCAGTTCCTCTTTGTGAATATTACAATGTACTGTGTGTATACAGGAGTGTGTGCTGTGATCTATTAATTATTGTGTGGTACAAAATGAGTGGGTACAAACGTAAGCGTAATATCGTTATGATGGAGATGAAATTAAGAGTGTTAGAACGTATTGACAAAGGTGATCCAGTAAAGCATATTTGTGATGAACTAGGTTTTGGTAAAAGCACGGAAGATGATTCTAGATGGAATAGAAAATCTTTACAAGATTTTTGCACTCAAGTCGAGTCTGAAAAAACATTTTCATCTCGGTGCACTCTTTAAAAATCGAAAAATGAAATTGTCGATGATGCACTTTGGTCATGGTTGATGCAAGAGCGTCGAAAAGGAACGCCAATCAGTGGGCCAATCTTGAAACAAAAAGTATTAATACTTCATTCTAAAATCGTTAATGGGGGAGATTTTTCAGCAAGCGAGGGATGGTTTTTTCGCTGGAAAAACGGCATGGTGTTCATTACCTTGGTGTTTGTGGTGAGAAATTGTCAGCTGATCCTTTAGCAGCAAAGGGATTTTCAGAAAACCTTTTAGTGCTTATTGAAGAAGAAGGTCTATGCGCAGAACAAATCTACAATGTAGATTAAACTGGGTTAAATTTAAAACTTCTTCCAACGAAAACGTTTGTGACAGCGCAAGAAACCTCAGCATCAGAATTTAAAACAAATAGCGCGGAAAATGAAGAGAGAAAGAAGGGAAAGTGAGCCATATTATAGGAAAAGAAGCTTTTATGTTGCAGTAAGGTACATTGAACAACAACAGGCCACATCTGCGATTGATTTGATGTTTTTTAACAAATGGCAAGACTTTGCAGGTAAAAAAAGTGCTAAGTTCAAAGAAACAAAAGAAAATCAATGACTCTTTCAAGTGAGTGTGAGCAAATTGTTAATATTGTACAACAAATTATTAATTTAAATACAGTACAGTTAGTATTTTTGTCGTTTGCCGCTTTTATTTATTTTCTGACAAAATTTTCAGATTAACCGGCCTTTCGTTCATCCGATCAGCGGTCCGGTCTCGTAAGGGCCGGATAAGAGGGAGTCTACTGTACTTAGTAGTTTAAATAAAATATATATCAACATATCACTGATATAATGAAATGGCAGTGCTATATTATCTAGTTTTACAAATAATGTATAGAGTAGAATTTGCAAAATTAGTGGTAATTTTTGAGAGATATTACACTGCAGCAATAATCTACCCACTTTTCTGAGAGAGTTGTGGGAAATGCAGCTTTTTAGATTTAACAATTAAAAGACGAATACTTTTATGTTGTATAATTACTAATGAAATACTATTTGCATTTTTCCCATAATCCCCTATCTCAAATTAAAACTTTTAAGGAATGAAACAGTAGATAAATGAAAAACTTCTTTCTCTTTGAAAACGAGATTCTCACATGCGCTCAGAGGCGATATGCGTCCTTCTAGTTACCTATATAGTTTTACCAGTTCATACGCATTTTCCTTTACGTCAGCAAGTAGTTTTATACGAAATTCTTTGAGTATTTGTTCGTTTCTTTATTTTCTGGAAACTTCATTCGGCATTACTACTATTACATCGTTGAATACGACTGGGAATAGGAGGGCGAATAGAGACTGACTAGAGTAACTCACAAAGCAGAAGCGAAACGACTTCGACAAACTTAAAACTGTGTAATCTATATCCATAGATGTCTTAAACGTCAAAAAAAAAAGGCTGATTGATTGCATTTAACTGCCAATGCTGATTAGATTTATTAATTTGTTGTATATTTCATCTATAACGCATGGTGAAAAAATATATAAGAATACAAAAAATGGTTTTCTTCCTTTTTGGGTCATATAGACTGGAATATGATATTTGACACAATTAAGAAGCAATTAAATATTATATCACATATTACAATGTATTGTAACAGAAAGATTCAATGAACAAAAGACGTAAGATCTCGTACCGAAAACCTAAAAGGCAAAAAAGCAGCACCGAAATAAATTTGAATTACTACTGGTCAAATAGATCCGAACAGAACAGTAAGCTTAAGGATAAAATAATAAGTCAGTTTCAATAGTTGGAATAATGCATAAACATCTGACATGAGCTGTGAATCTAATAGGGAAAAAATATTTCTCAACATCAATTGACTCTTTTCAGTGGCTGATAAATGAAAGGATTAAGTTGCTAACAGCTGTTATTTATACACAATAAACCCTGGCAGTTTATGGTTTTATTGAATCAAGTTTCAAATGTTAATATCGAAATTTGTTGCTCACAACGTAACCCTTGATGACTCGGGGTGGGATGGGGGCTCAATCGGTAGGTAGCCAGGCTCCTAATCAGCAGTTTCCAGGTTCGAGTACTGCCTGGGCCACCGTTGAGATTTATCTCCGCTAAAACTTCCCGATCTGCCCTCGGTCAGTAGGGGACACCGATGGGCTTTGAAAAGTCGCTGTCCATCGGATGGGACGTTAAGCCGTGAATCCGTGCGCGGGAGCGCCATACCCTATGCACGTTAAAGGACACATTTGGTGGGCTTTATTTGAGGCTGCCATCTGTCTCCAATAGCTGTCCAGTGGGTACATTCCAACAACCTTCTCTGAGCCTTCGGGTCTTTGTGACCTGGACATTTAGACAATTTGTGCGCGGAAAAGTGCCACTCAGAGGTAAACAACCCAACCCTTGATAACTCACTGTTGCAAATTACAGACCCTCTAAAATAACTAAAACAACAATGTGAAATGGCGACTTGTACAATAGGTGACGATTCTGTTTATAACAGAGCTCACAGCATATTGTTTATAATTGGGCTTATAATCCGTCATTGCATAACGTTTATTTTTAAATATGTGTTTAAATTTTCATATATATGTTTTATTTCATGTTTATTTTCTTGTTATTTTGTTTTCTGTATTTAATTACATGTTTATTTTTCATTACATTTGCATTATTCTTTAATCATCCTCTCTTGTGCTTGAAAGTAATCCTGCTGACAAGTTAAAAGGCTTAGTGGAGTATTTTATGCATTTAAATTATAAGCATAAATAATATTTCAGTAGTAAAGAATTGCAGGTTATGTCCTGTAGACATGGAAACGTGGGTTCGAACCCCACTCACGGCAAAAGCAATTATTTTCAGCTTATTTATTTCATAATATGTAATTAAAACGTTCTCCGTAGTAGTCCTTGAACAGGAAAAATTTAACTGAATAGCACTCGGAGAAATAAGTAACACTGAACTCACTCTGTAGTAGTGACAAGAATCCGTGAGATCCCTCACAGACAGTATTTTCCCCTTACGATGCCACTGATCACGCCCCCTTATTAATATCCATTATCCTCTTTTTACGTGGAAAGCACTGTCTGTGTGGGTGTCCTAGGTAATCTTATCATTACTTTCTGTAACCCGTTGAATTGTAAAAACATGCTCCAGTAACCTCACGTTTTAAGAACATTTTGTTTCTTGTGTACTCTAAACATATGATGCTGTGACTGCACAGGCATGACCCTTAAATGTAAGTCAAGCGATAATGAAGACTTTGCGAAGTGACAACAAAGAGACATTTTTTTAACAGTAAAGAGATAAAATTTAGACAGGCTTAAACCTGGCGAAAGTATTTACGTCGGATAGCAAGCGTTATTGTGTTAATGAATTAACCATTCGGGGCATTAAAATAAGAGTAAGAATGACATGAGAGACAGAGTAAATGCTTCTGCGCCTTTATGTGGAACATATGTCGTTCGCTAGCAAGAGCGACTCTCAGATTAAATGAAAATAGAAAGTTATAGGTTTACGAACACATTCTTTAATTATCTATTGCTCTGGAAGATTAACTAATCTTCCCTTTTACCAGAATTAAATAATATATGCGCAATAAATGATCTGTAATCCTGAAACATATAAGATTAAAAAGAAAATGACGGGTAGGAGTATTCTGGATCTTATCTTCAGCCCTTTATTTTTTGTTGAATTACGGTTTTCAAGGTTTCTAGGTAACATCACTAAAACTACGAAGGAAGGTGGCGTGAGGGTCGCTCAGCTGGTAGCGTACCAGATTCTTAATCTACAGTTCCCAGGTTCAATTTCCAAGGTTCAATTTTATGTCAGCGTTGAGATTTTTCTCCGCAAAATCACCACCATCCTGCCCTCGGTCAGTAGGGAATACCGATGGTTTTGGAAAGGCTTCTGCTAGTTGAAGGGGAGTTAAACCATGGCCCGTGTGCGAGAGAGCTATAATCTAACTATAATCTTCGTCCTGGGTCGCCACAAACAAGGATATTGAGATCCAAGTTGCTCCGGCGCCCGTGATGCTGGTGGTCTGGACAGGGAGCTATCATCTATCTCCTAACAGTTGTCGAGTGGGATCCCTTCCCACAACCTTCTCTGAGCAGTGGAGTCCTATGGCCAGGCCATTTAACCTATTGTGTGCAAAAATGTTCTGCCGAGAGGTAAAACAATCCAACCCTGAAGGGAATCCAAGCTGATTCTTTTGAAACTGCAGTGACCTTGCTATTCTAATTCATTCTGAAATATCATTACTAAGAACTTAAAACCGTCATTCAAGAGATACACATTTTAGTGACTTATTTTCTATCTGTCTTTAGCACTTAAATGTATTTTAATTCTGAAACGTTTTGGTTTTATGAAATGTGTAAACATATATTTTTATTTTTATTATATCTTTGGCATTACTTTCGAAACCGAATAACGGAATAAAAATTTTCTCTATAGCATATTGCAAGGACGTATCCAATGGTGCATTTGTACTCTTATATCCCTTTGTTAGCCTAGAAGAACATAATACATAGATAACAGATTGCACATTGGGCTAGGCTAAGTTGTTGTTGCAACAAAGTCCCTTATGAGGCTTAACAACTGAAGTATTTAGAAACGGAGACTACTTCTTTCAGCTCTTCTGCTGAAGTTCCTGCATGTTGACGAAAGCAGGATATCTCGGAAGCTGGCCCCAAAAAACCTTTCCTACTCTACGTAAGAAAGAACGAAATTTGCAGTTTATTTTGGATAAGGGAATGCTGATTCTGTTTGAATGGCTTCTCGTGATGTATTTGAAAATGTTAGCAATGAATTTTTGGATATATCCATTATATTACAAAAAAGTAGACAGGTACTTCCATGTTATGTGACTGGTAAGCCACATTGAAAGCTCCATAAATTTGAAAGTAAGTTCTTTGTGAAAAAACCTTTTACTGGAGAAAAATTAAAGATATCATTCAAAGCTCTTAAAATCTGCTTTTCACTAAATATTTAAAGAATTATGGAAGCTGAGACATTTGAATGAAGAGCTTCTTTCTAGGAAATAATTATGGGGATATTGTAGTCTTCAAAAAATGTCTGTTGTGAGAGTCGAAAGGAGGGGGCGTTAAGAAATGACTCAAGCGTATGAAAAAAGTTTAAACCTGTATTGTAATATATCCTGTTTACTGAAAAGCTAGAACAAAAGTACTAATTGATATTTATAACAATTTAACAAAATCCCCTTCAGATATGTTTTGTAACAGATTCATGATCTTAGTCCTGCATATATGAAGTGTTTGAAGTATCAATTTGAGGAGGAGAGGTAGGTGTTAGGAAGAGTATGACAGCATTGTCTGTCGTGATACTCTTCCGAACTCTTTCGTACAACATAGTACGAAAAAACTGGACTGCCGTGATTCCAGGATTGTCAGTCTGGTGTTTGTCTCCCCATGTAAATGTCAGTGCCGGCAGAAAGGAAGATTCAGCTCGGTGCGGAAAATTCGGTATCGACTCTTGAATACCGCTCGGTGCGGAAACTTCGGTATCGACTCTTGAATCTATCCGCTGCCACGTTGGTAACGTGGCAGCGGATAGAGGAATAGAGCTGAACAAATGTTGATATAAAAATAATTTTCACGATTTATGATTCTATGTGGAAACTGGGTGTCCTCCATAGGGTGGTAGTGGGAAACTGGGCTTCACGGGACAGTGGCAATTGAAGTTAAGAGTATATATTCATCTAATAGATATATGTTCTTCTGTCGAAATTCTCTTTGCTCTCTCAAATTCATTTAATAAAATAGAAATTTATTTCGCGTCTAATTTTTTGGTTTCATCAAGACAGGTTTCCAGCAGATCATTTGTTGAATAGTCTGTTGACAATGTACTTGTTTGTGATTGTGGGCAAGCATCTAGAAAAAGAAATGTATAAGGTTGGCAAGCAGGGATATACCCAGGGGTCCGGACACCCCCAACTCTGGAAAACCATATCATCTTAACGAAATCTCAAACTTATGTATCTGCTTTGCTCTGAAATCCAAAACAGTTATAAACTTATTTGTAATTTTATTTCAGCCCCATAATATGTGTTCTGCACTAAAAATTGTTTTAAAAATAACTATAAAATTTTATTCCATTCCATATAGAATATCATTTTAGCATTTCCTGTCCTGCAGAACATTTTAGTAATTAGGAAACCCTACTCTAGTCTTATTCTCAGAACTGCTGCCCCCCTCCTCCGAAACTAATTCTAGAGTACGTGCCTGGTGGCAATTGACGCAATCGAGAAGGGAAAAGGTAAAATTGGGGAGGGGAGCACTATAAATAAAGTTATGTAGGTAAAATGGGGAGTACTAAGCACTGTTTGTCGCTCTTACAATATCTATCCGATATTCAAATGCCCATAAACCCGTGGCCGGGATGACTGAGTCAGTAGCGCGCCAGGCTAGTAATCTGCAGTTCCCAGGTTGGACGTTGGTGACGCCTAGGCCACCATCGAGATTTATCTCCGCAAAACCTCCCACCCTACCAGCAATGGGCTTGGAAAGACCACCGTCTATTGGATGGGACATTAAACCAGGACTCCGTATGCGGGAGAACCATACTTTTTGCACATTAAAGAACACGCTGAATGGCCTTGATGGGCAGCTACCTTCTATCTCCTAACAGTTGTCTGGTGGATCCCTATCCCCCAACATTCTTTGAGTCCTTGGGGTTCTTGTGACCTGACCATTTATCCCTTTGTCTGAAAAAAATTGCCGCTGAGAAGTAAAACAACCCAACCCAAGGCTGTAAAGCGTTGTCACACATTTCAGGCGTGATGCATTTTACAGCGTGGATGTGGATGATACTGTCTTTCAGGTCTTGTAAAAATGTGACTGGTGTGCGGTACAAAGGGTCCTATGTATACCCCCCCCCCCCAAGGAAAAATCCAGGGTTGTTAAGTCTGGCGATCTTATAGTCCAGCAGTACGGTTTCAACATCACGTACTGACGTGGATGGCCATCCGGGACCGTGTTGTTTATTCAAGCTACCGGTTGCCTTGAACTGCTTAACCCATTGCAGAATGTTATTACGAGCTGGAGGAAATCTACCGTACGTCGTTCTGAACTATATTTGCAGAGTGGTAACGGACTATGATTCTGCCATCCACCACACACACGCAGCCGTCTACTGAGCAGTCACCATTCTCGACACAACTGAGGAGTAGTCTCTGCAATGAAGATATCGCTTAAACTTGCGCATACGTACATTCACGTGAGCGCTCGTTGGAATGGGCAGCATATAAAACTAAGAGAGTGCTGCTGTAATGTAGTAAAAACCCTACTCTTGTGTCATTATTCATTTTGCGTTGCTTTCTCCTATGATGAAAACTGTATTGTCCGAACTTTATCTCCTCGTGAAAGATGTTTGAGATGTAGTAATTCTTCCTCAGGCTGAAGTGAAATAAACCTTTTGAGATGCTTTTTCATATGGTAAAAATTGTATTCTCCTAATTATCTTTATTTCCTCATGAGACAATGTTTGAAATGCATCCATTCTTCCTTGGACACCATATATAAATTGCTTCAAACAATTCCCATTTAAAGAGTAATAGTCATAATCTAGTAAATGACTTTGCTTAGGTATCATAGACTCCAACAGAGATTGTGTTTTTGTATTAATGAAGTTGCGTCGTTAAAACTATTTTTCTGAGTTTAAACCACACCACCAATCACAGTAAATAATTTTCTATATCAAACAAAAGAGTTGTTTAGAATTAACCAGTTGCTGAAAGTTAACTCAAAGCTAAAACAAGTTGCGATTATTCTGCGATAATATCTGCCACAATGCCCGCTTTCCCTCAAATAGTTTTAAAAGAGACTACTTGACAAAATTTATTATTTCTATATCTATGAAAAGAACACCACCAAGCCACCTACCGGATTCGAATACGGATCTCCTGGTTGTGCACCAATTGCTCCACCAGTCACAAAGTAAGGTTCTATACTTAATGTCTGTGGAGGGAAAGAAATTACATTGATGACAATATGCAGAAAATGTCCCAACATGTGTGTATTAATTTATCACGTAATCACCATACTTATTGAGACACGTGTCTTAACGATCATGAATCCTATCGAAGCCTGTTCCTGAAGCCATTTTGTGACATCATCTGATCGAAAGCGTCGTCCTGGATATTTTCAGTTTCCCAAACAAGTGAAAATGCGATTATGTGATTTCATGTTATTGGGGTTATATGGGTTGGACTGAATGGTGTGTGATGAACACCCTGTGACAGAGGGGCAAGGGTGTCTCGGTCGGTAGTGCTTCAGGCTCGTAATCTGCAGTTCTCAGATTCGAGTCCCAGGTGGGCCAGCGTTGAGATTCATCTCCGCTCAACTCCCCGCTCTGCCCAGGCGTCAGTAAGAGAAACCGATGGGCTTGGAAAGGCTACCATCTGTCAGATGGGATGTTGATCCGTGATCCGTATGGGGGAGAGCAGTGTGCGGAGTGCACATTAAGGAATACGCTGGATGGCCATTGAAGGGGAGGCTACCATCTGTCTCCCAACAGCTGTTCCAGCCTCTCTCAACCTTCTCTGAGCTCTCGGGATCATTGTGACCTGGCCATTTAGCCCATTGTGTGCAAAAAAAGTGCCGCTCAGAGGTATAGCAACCTAACACTCTGACAGCAGTCCAGTCTGTTCTATCGAATCTCTTGTTTCAGCCGTGTCAACTGATACATTGCGGCATTTATCCAGTTTCACTACCAGTGTTGACTAGTGATAAACGTTTTGGTGGGACACTGATTGGCACAGGCAGAACCCGTATGTAGGAAAACATTTTGCGGAGATACTTGATATTAAATTGAAACGAATCGGACTGTAAAGACGTTCCATCACGCTTATATTCTTTTGTTTTTTCAGCTATTTTTAAACGGCATTATTTAACAAATACTTTCCCTCCTATATTTATTATTTAGCAAGTATTTTTCCCTTCCTCTATAATAATTACCAATATATATATATTTATTTTCCTCCCCTTTCTAATAATATTTTGAAAAAAAACTATCGGTGAAAAATATATCTACTATATAGGTTTATTGTTTTTTGACTCCGTTGCAATTATAAAGTTGATATTTTTTTAAACTGAATTAGTCGTCGTAATTTATTATAAAATGAATTATAAAAAATGTAAAAAAAAAACATTATGAAAATTGTCAGCGAACTGAATATCTTCGACTAATATGTTAATGTAAATTATTTTTCTTGCAAGTCTAAAAGATACGGAACTGAGTTAACCATTGATAACAAAACGCCTTGCTAAAATGTATTATTAGTATTCCACTTTAAACCAAATTCTCAACACAGTTTATATGCCCATATCTAATGTAAAACTATTCATACATAAATATCCTACCTTTGCAAAAGAAAACGTTTCCAATTCAGTTGAAACACATCTTGCCAGGAAAGTTTAGGTCCGCTGAGCTTTGCACGGTCCTTCTTCTTCTTATACGTTACTTTGTTTTGAGACTTCCTTCTCCAGGCTTTCTCAATAGATATTTTTATTGTAAAGATTAATGAAAAAGGATTTTTTAAAGATTTTTTGTTAATGTAAATTATTTTTCTTTTATTTTTTCCTCTTTTTTAATTATTTACTAATTATTATTTTTTCATCAATTTTTTATTCTTTTTTCTTTTTCTTTTTATTATTATATTTTTATTCATTTTTTTTTCATCCAAAGAATTTTTTTTTTAATTCTATTCGAAAGTGTAGTGGAAAGGAGAAATTCAAACATTAAAGAATATATTTTAGTTTTTAAGTCAGAAGATGGATGATTTAAAATGAGGTCAGTACGAAATTCCTAAATCCCAAATTCCCTTAGTGAGTTAAAAAATTTTCTCGTTGTGTATTATAATGTTTGAAGTTTAAAAGTATGTGATGAACCGTTTCTGGTGTATTACAATATATGCAGTTTGGTGTTACAGAAAGATTAATATTAAATCTTGTGTAATTTAGAAGTGAGGTGTTTGTTCTTAATCTATGTAAATTTTTTATGAATTTTCTTGGAAAAGATAGATTTTTAATTGTAGAGATATTTTTGGAAAGTAAAAATCTAAAATTATTGTGAACAGATGCTTGAATTTGAAAATAATTCTCAGTTAATTGAAATTCTAGGTTTTTAAGTCTTGTTCAACGTTAGAAAAAATTATAATTGATTCAGTTATATCTATATATTTCTTTAAATTTTTTGTAATTGTTAATATTTTTAAAATTTCTAGTTTTTTTGCCTTATTCTCGGCTTTTTTTCGTATTGCTATGAGTTTGTTCATATGCCAGAAATATTTGTTCAATGTAAGAATGTTATTGAGAACCGTTTTAAAACCAGGCTGGGTAAAATTAATTAATTGATTTAAAAAAGTATTATAATCTTTTGACTTTTGAAATGGAAGGTTTTGTTCAAGAATTTTTTGAAAAAGAGGCCAGTTATTGAGATTTATAAGTTTTCTAAATTTAACATTAAAGTTTTAAGATATTGAAATAGGATGATGGTCACTGTCCCTTGTATCGGGAAGCAGTGACCAAGTGAAAGTTTCTGATAGTTCTGAAGAAATTAAAGTTAAATCGATAATAGAGCTTTGATTATGAGGATTTTCATGTATTCTTACCTTTTGATTAAGAAGTATTAGATTAGAGTTAGCAATAAAATTACTGAGAAGAATTCAGATATGATTAGTTGTATAAGAATACCATGACGGATGACTGACTATTAAAATCCCCCAAAAGAATATGGGGTTCAGGAATTTCAATTATAATTTTTTTTTAATTTATCATTTAAAGCCAAACCCGTATTATTTACATTAATGACATCATCATCATCATCATCCTCAAGCAGCTATGGGCTACGGAGTTCCAAACAGACCGTGCAATTTAGTTCTCCAAGCATATCTGTCCTGAGTTACATCTACTGCATCCGACCACTGCACACCAATTCTAACAAGGTCCTGTTTGACATTGTCTGCCCACCGCATCCTAGGTCTGCCTCTCTTTCTGAGGTCTTTAGGCACATTGTTCATAACACTATTCGCCAATTTATAATTATCCATACGGGCAACATGGCCAAACCAACGGAGTCTCTCTCTGCACAATATGCTGCTTAAAGGAGGTTGCAGACTCCTTTGCCTAACGTCATCATTAGTTACAAAATTGAACCACCTAATGCCCAAGATACTGCGTACGCATCTGCAATCAAAAACATCTAGTTTCCTGTTATCTTGTTTACAAAGCGTCCAGGTCTCACTAACATAACTAACTATAGAAAGAACCAACTATTTTACAGTCTAATTTTAGTCTTTAGGTGTATACGCCTATTTCCCCACACTCTCCATAGATTCTTAAAAGTCCCGGTAGCAATCCCTATTCCTCTTATTCTCATGCCGCACATCACCATTATCTGTTACATAGCTCCCAAGATAATTAAACTGTGACACCTGCTCAAGACTGCAACCATTCAGATTAACTGAATCACAGCCTACCTGACCAATTTTAATCACTTTAATTTTTTCTCTGTTTATAACCAAACATACTCTACTACCAGTCTCATCAACAGCTCTATTCCACTACCAATTCTAAACTAATCGCTTCAAGCCTTACCAACTCTCACACACGACTCAGTGTTATTATAGAGAGCTTTCATTACATTAACTAATTTGTCAGGTATACCATATGATCCCACAATCAATCACAAATTATGGAGATCGACAGAGTCGAAAGCATTTTTGAAATTAACAAAGCTGCAACCAAAGGTTTCTGAAACTCTAAACATTTCCCAAGAATCTGCCTAAGTGAAAATATTTGATTAATACATCCACTACTACTTCTGAATCCACATTGCTCATTACTCAATTGCCTGTCCACCAGATTAATTCTAGAAATATGTAAATTATTTACAAGGCTTTCTAAGTTATGGTAATCATAATGAATTGGGAGAATTTTATGTTTGATATTTTTATGAATATTAAATCCAACATCACTTCTACTATGTTGAGAAAAATATGTGTATGTTAAATAGTTTGTGAAATGAATAGTTTTTTTTTTGGTTTGAATATCCTGCAGTGCAAGTATATCAATTGAAAATTATCTTACAAAACAATAAACTTTCCTTTTTTTATATTAGCCCTCTACAATTTCACTGTAGAAGGGAAAGTTTTTCTTTTTTTTGAACTGTTGAAGAATCACTTTTAATAGGTAATCTTCACTTAAATGACAAATAAATTTGATTAAATGTAGTACAAAATCTACTATGAGGTTGTTAGTTATATTTTCTGAGTCGATTTCTTTTGCAATCGTATCAGGTGAGAGAGATATTTTTGTTTTGAAGATTTTTTAAATAATTTTAGCTTTTATCACGTCAGAATTTGATTTAAGTCCTTGTATTGTGGGATTTAGTTGTGTCACAGTAGTTTGCGAATTTAGTTCTTGTTGTGCTATATTAAATTTGTCAATGTTCCTTTTTTTAGAAGTAGAAGATAGTGATGGTGATGAAATTTTTCTTTTTAAGTCTTAAAAGTTGAGTCGTAAAGTACGTCTTAAAAGTTGAGTTGTTCAAGTGTTTGCTGTGATTTTTTCTGAAGAATATATTGTTCGAGTCCATGAAGCAAAAAAGTCATGTGTTTTTTGTTGACTGGGCAGTGGGTAAATCCTCATCTTGATCTGATAAGTCTTCGTCAGAGTCATTAAATTCATTGAACTTACTCTGAGTGAACTTTGGCTGAGCAGGATTGAAAACCATGTTTCTCCGAGTCTGGGTGAGAGCTGCTCCTTCCGAGCCTGAGTGAAGGCTGCTAACCAACTGCAATGGATCGAATTTTGTATTCTTATGACTCGACAGGCTAATTTTTTTTGTTGGACAGGAATAAAATGTCGCCGGATGGGGCCCCCACAATTTGGGCATTTAAGCTCCTTGCAATTATAATTTTTATAAGAATTTTGTTCATCACATCCCTTACATCTGTGGCGGGGGGTGGCTCAGTCGGTAGCGCGCCAGGCTCGTAATCTATAGTTCCCAGGTTCGAGTCCCAGCTGGGTCAGCGTTGAGATTTATCTCCCCAAAATTCCCCGCCCTGCCCACGGTTAGTAGGGGACACCGATGGGCTTGGAAAGTCCGCCGTCCTTCGGATGGGACGTTAAGCCGCGGCCCCGTGTGCGGGAGAGCCATACCCTGTACACGTTAAAGAACACGCTGGATGGCCTTGACGGGAGGCTACCATCTGTCTCCCAACAGCTGTTCCAGTGGGTCCCAACCTTCTCTGAGTCTTCGGGGTCCATGTGACCGGGCCATTTAGCCCATGGTGTGCAAAAAAGTGCCGCTCAGAGGTAAAACAATACAACCCAACCCTTACATCTTATTTTACTTCTACAGGCAGCTGTAACATGAGCCCAACGGAAGCATTTCCGAATAAAGCGGAGATCCAAAATATTCCATTATTTTGAAAAATGAAAAGTCAATGTTAACATTTTTAGGAAGTTTAGGATTTGTGGTATAAATAATTACATTTTCAGTAGGAATTTTGGCAAAATCGTTGTTAGCATCATTTGGAAGGAATTTTGTAAACGTCATATTTCTGAAGTCTTTGTAAAAGAAAATAATCCGAATATTTTGTGTTTACATTTAGTAACGTATCCATAGAGAAATATTTTGATGGTTGACGTGTATCTACATCAATTCCTAAGATGTTATCAACATTTTGTAACACAAGAAAATCTTCTTCGTTTTCAGGAAACACAATTATATCACCTTTACGTGTAAATCGTCCCTTTAAGTCTTTTTTTTTAAGTTTAAAGAAGAAGTCTGTAACTTGTCCGTCGTCTAAATCCGCGAGTTTGGCTTCGTTTCTGAAGAGAATTAGACCAAGTTCTTCCAGATCAGTATTTTTAATCGCAAAAGTCATTTTTTTCATCTTGACCTAATGAAGAAGTCTCCCGCACAGATTCTTCGTCCGAAGATTCTCTCCGCACAGATTCTTCGTCTGACGGTTCAGAGAATTTGAGGCAAAGTGTCACAATTTTCAGAAATTTTTTTATCATTATGCAGGGTATTTTTAGCAGTATCAAATTTATGAGTATCGAAGATTTCGTTTGAGTCTATTATACAAGTAAGCTCGCTGGTCGAGAGAGATCGATTATCCTTTATTAAGTGTAGTTTAGAAACACGCTTATAAGCTTTTTCAATTGTGTGTTTTCCGAAGACTTAATCGGAATACCTGTTGTTTATTTCAGTTTGTTGTTAGAATTATTCTGCTCTCCTTTCTTACCTCCCATCTCGGAAAGCAAATCCTGATGATAGGAAATCCACAAGCTAAAAAGGTCAGTGCATTGGATTCACGTGTTGTTGATTTACAAGCCAAGATTGTCGTATTGACTCCTCAACTAGCTTTAGCGAAAAGCCTTTTGCACAGTCAAACGAAGATTTTCTTTAACAAGATCTTCGACTATTGGTTACATTGGTGAAATCAGCCAAAGAAGTGTCAATGGCCTCCTTGAATCATTGATTCACCTCGTACAGTTCATCGCTATTCTAGGTCAGGTCATGCGCATTTGTGTAATAGCTATGATAGTTAATGTCAGTGGTGAAAGTAGATTTTATTTCTTAGCGGTACGCTTCAATGCATAGCTATGTGTGGAAAATCACATACAGACGATCACTCCAGGGACGTCGTCTTACAGAGGTTACTAAATTGAAGTGTGTGGCGACGAAAGTACATACTCTTAGATTTTCTCACTTTCCTTATGTTTTCCGTAAATAGTGAATGATTTAGGGATTTTTAAAGTGAAATAAACATTAATATATTTAAATACTTGCTGATTCCATTGTATTCTTGGATTTCAGTCTTATTGAAAAATATAATAATACGATTTAGATGTTTTTAAAATTATTTTAGTAATTAAAGAAATTTTTTAGAAAGGAAAATGACGTTTCACTCGTATTGTAATTGTGAACACTCAACTTCCATATTTTAAACTCAGAAGCCAAATATAGCATTTTTTTAGAATAACATTTATCAGAGATTTGGAATAGCCTTTAAAATTTATAAAACTTAATCAATGATTATCTGCCATACGGAAATTTTGCCTCTGACTTATCCCCGATAATAGATGCGAAATTGCAGAGAGTCCGCATCCAAAATGAAGTAGGAAAAGAGTGACTTTTGTCAAAAACACTTTACGCGATGATTTTGTTGAGCGCTCTTGTGTGCCAAGTAAATTCATCTAGCTTTCCACTCTTGTCACGGGTACTATAGGTTGGCCATTCCTACAGTAGAAAAATTAATCATTTTACTTTTAGACGTGATATATGTATTTGTTGGGACGTTTAACTTTACATATGATTTGACCTCAATATAGACCTTGTCTTCACCTTAATGAGAAAGGTTTAGCGATTCAGCAACGCTAATACCATAGAGTGAAAATGACAACTACACTGCTCACAAAAATTAGGGGATATTTCTTCGTTTCATATTCATTTTGAAATATCCCCTAATTTTTGTGGGCAGTATATTAGGTTGGCCGTGTGTGCATAGGGTTTGGATACCATCGCAGCCCAATATGCAGAAAACCATGGTATCCCAAACTCTCTTCATCTCTCATGCTTGCTTCTTTCCCCCTTAAGAGTTAGCCGCTAATTGTAAACTACAACGCCACTCTTCTAGTGAACCTGGCATAATTCTTTCTGTTCTCTCCTAACCTTAATCCACTCTGATAAAAGGTTCCAAGAAAAGTAACCTCGCTTTTGTATAATGCAAAACAGCTGGGCTTTTCCTTTCAGCTACACAGCATTGTTCATTAAAGCAGAACCCAAATCATGCTATAGCATTATTTTTATATGGAATTTATTGTTTGGTGTAATTAAAAAGTTGATAATAATTTTATCAATGTTTCTAAGGAAAAACATCTTTATCATAAATTGATAATCAAAATTTCATTTTATTATAACGATTCTGATATTTTGGAATTTGAACGGCTCGACGTATCTAATATGTATAATGAAAAAAAAATACCCTTTCAAGCAGCTGCTTGCCACAGAAGTCTGACAGGAGCCTGTCAGTAGAAGGTCTGTGAGGATAGCAGAACCTCAGCAGAAAAACAACACAAACATCCATGCCTTACCCGGGGCTCGAACCCAGGTCCCGTAGATCAGTAAACAAGCGCGCTAACCACTGGGCCACAGGACGGCTTAGTATGTATATAAATGCTATAAATTCTGATACTGAAGGTTAAATTCCAAGGGATGCAAATGACGAAAAAAGCATTAGAGAATTAAATTCTTAGTCAATATTTTTTTTACAGCTCTCAAACAGCTGTTTATCAGTGGTCTGATAAGAGCCTGTCGATTTAAGACGTCAGATGACCTATTATGAAGACGAGATCTCAGCAGAAAAAAAATAACCATACCTATTGGGTCTCTAATCTAGATCCCATAAACTTGAAGGGAAGAGTGTAAACCACTTGATCACAAGGACAATGTCAAGTTCAATAAATTTAACAAATGACAGTTATCAACGACGCAGTCTCTGTTAATCATTTTGAATCATCTATGGGCCTTATTCTTGAACTATTTTCTTTATCACTAGCTATCCATTATTTTAAACTTCTTTTTTTACAGACGACAATGTTGACATGCTGCGGGTCAATACTAACAAATATGCTGAATTCAGTGAAAATGATAGTGGTTATAAAAGTCGAAACTGGTAGTTCAGTATAAACTACTGATAAAATATGAGGAGCATCATTGCAATTGCCTTTTGTATGGGCCTTTTTTTGGATGTCGAAAATCTCATACTACAGGTACGTATTAAGAGTCGAGATTTTTCAAAAGCATTCATTATTAATATTTAACATCAAACAAAAAAAAATGAAATATTGTTACTTACACAGAGAAAATTTACAGCAATCTGAAGTTTTCTCTTCAAATTCAATAAACAAATTAACTGTACTGAAATAAAAAGCGCAAAATCGTTCGGGGTAAGGTAGTATATATTGGCGACAAGACTCAGGAGGGAAAAAAATTTTTGGGCCTAAAGCTAATCTTATGAGGAGCGACGAGAGAGAAAGTAAAAATTCCATAGCGGTATAATACCTTTTATTTAATATTTAAATAAACTTAACTAGAATAAACAAATATATTTACTTTCTTTTGTTAGAGTTTATAATTAGATTCAAATTAAAAAAATTTAATTAATATACGCTAAAATTCTTTTTTTTAAATCTTCCAAATAACTTCAGTCGTAGAGTTTAGGAGTGTGCATATTCTCTTACTATGTGTGTGCGTATACTCTGAATACATGTCTGTTTAGAACTCGCAGATGTTTAGGAGATGACGAAACAGACCACCAATTTTTGAAATGGCTAGGAAGAACAACTTAATATTTAAAATTCAAAGCAAATATTTCCTACCTTAAAATTAAGGGAGTTGTGCTAAGATAAAATTATGTAAAAAAAAATGATTTGTCAACTTTTGTGGGGACAATAAAATTAAAAGAACGTGTATATTAGTTTTTCTATTATGGCTACTCCAGTAGCATAATGTAAGGTGATTAATTGATAAAACTAATTTTTAAAAATCTGTTTTTCCATGATTTTACATTAAAAAATCCCCCCTCTCCTTCAAACTCATTACTTAAATTTGGAGAAGCATGTGCCTCATTGCCCCCATTAAACTGCCTTCCGTTATTCCGTGAAATGTTTAGAATTTTTAATTCAGCAGAATATAAAAAAATATATATTTTTGAAACGAAAATTTTAAAACCATAAGTACACGCTGCTTTGCAATGGATTTCAACATCTAAATGAGTTCATATCCTTTCTCTGATTTACCATCATGTATTCTCAGTTCTGCCTCCAGTAGTGATTAAGACCGAGCCCAGACAGCTACGGCAGATGGGAACGTGCATTGTCCGTGAACTCTAAATACGACTCCCCTAAAGACGGCTTTGGTTGGAGTCGCCTTTGTCTGTCTAGTTCTGCTGTCTATACCCGATTTCCTTGCTAATCGTTCAAAGAGAGAAAGCACTGATTCCAATTTCTAGCACTCCCCCTTAGATCTCCCTGTCGGCAGAAATGGAATCTCAATTACCCGGTTTCTAAACAGCTTGGAATCTAAAGGGTTAAACTGTAGTAATGCAATTAAAAACCGACGAGTTTTTCTTAAAAAGAATAGTCCGCTTTAAAAAAAATAAATTCTTGGTTGAAAAAGCATTAAGGTGAAAAAGAAATCGTTAACGGAGCCACTACTGAAAAATGTCTTACCGGTACGCCGTACTGGCAAATAATTTCTTAGCGGCGCGTACCGGTCTACTTTCACCACTGGTTAATGTTAAGATTCCAGGTTGACCGTAATGTTAAAATTCGTATTGAAAATACGAAAGCAGCCGACGTAACCTTGATTCGCAAAGTAAATGCTGTGATTTGCCTACGTAACACGGAGAAAAATTGTTACCAAACAAATATCAAAATGATATCTTGATTCAACTTGACAAATAACGAATACTAAATTTGAAATCCGTTTATTATTCCTTGTGATCAGTTTTGGTAGAGCAGTGTCCCAGGTCACAATTTGGAACATCTTTGTCACGTTTGCTTCGACTGTGCTGTTCATTGCATGGGTGTGTACGAAGGGCTTTCAAAAAGTTCTTGACACGTGTCTGTAGATTTGCCCTCGTTCCTCCGAAGTTAACGAGTTACGACCTGTTTGAAAGATTCTCTAACTTTCCGTTTCGTGTTAGAAACAAACACCGTATCATCATTTGTTAAAAACATCTGAAAGAAATTATCGCTGACGCGCGGGAATAGAACCCGCAACTCTCTAGATACATGCCAGAGCGCTCTAACCATTAAACCACGCATCATACGCTAAAACCTTCCAATATAAGACCTATAAATCTTTCACTAAGATGTGGCGGAACTTGCGCCATCTATACTTCAGGAGATGCAACTTTTCCAATTATTGCTAATGATTTAGATGTTTATGAGGGCCCTTAAGCGTTTATTATTAAAAATTCACCTATAGTAAATTTTCATTTCTACAGGTAATCTGTGAATTTACTATGGATGGATTTTTTTAATAATAAACCCTTAAGCGTGATTGACCCTCCTCATTAACATCTAAATCAATAGCAACAATAGGGAAGTTGCCTTTCGTGAAGTATAGATGGTGTAAGGTCCGCCACATCTCAGTGAAAGATTATAGGTCTTATTTTGGAAGGTGTTAGCGTCTGATGCGTGGTTTAATGGTTATAGCGGAAGATTTTTAGTGTCTGATCCGTGGTGTAACAGGTAGAGAGCTCTTGCATGTGTCTAGAGAGTTGCGGGATCGATTCCTGACATGTCAGCGATAATTTTTTCAGATGTTTTTAACAGTTGTTGAAGTCCATTTCTACAGTTAATCTTTGAATATACTATGGATGGCAGTGTCATCATTTCTCTCTCTCCTCAAAATTCCCCGCCCTGCCCACGGTCAGTAGGGGACACCGATGGGCTTGGAAAGGCCGCCGTCCGTCGGATGGGACGTTAAGCCGTAGCCCCGTGTACGGGAGAGTCATACCCTGTGCACGTTATAGAACACGCTGGATGGCCATGACGGGAGGCTACCATCTGTCTCCCAATAGCTGATCCAGTGTAACCCCTCCCCCAACCTTCTCTGAGCCTTCGGGGTCCTTGTGACCTGGCCATTTAGCCCATGGTGTGCAAAAAAGGGTGCCGCTCAGAGGTAAAACCAACCAAACCAAATAATTTCTCTCTTTTCTGGCGGGGCATAAAGTTCAGTCTGCGAAATATGTGCGTTGTTGCTATGGAGTCTACTGAAGACGGTGAAGACGGGAAAAGATTTTACATTTTCACAAGGATACAGCTTGGGAATGACGAGAAAAATATTCATGTCGATTTATCACAAGTATATGAGATTATGCTTGTTCATATGGTATTATTACGGGATGGATACGCAAATTAAGAGAAAGACAGTTGTATTTAAAAAACCTTCCTTATGCATGAAGGCCAAAGGAGGCCGTGAACGAGAGAACCATCGCTGTTCGTGACCTCATTTAGTAAAAACCAAACATCACCTTCCAGGTAATAAGTTTAAATGTCAGTGTATCGACTGGTAGTGTGGAAATAATTATTCATTAACAATTAAAATTCCTGAAGATCTGTGCCAAATGAGTACTCTAAAAACTGACAAAACAGCAGAAAAGAGCTAGAGTCGACTTGTGCCAGGAGATCTAGCAATGTCTGAATCTAGTGGTCTCAAATGGTTAACAGACATTAAATAAGATGTGTGTTTATTACTATACAGGGTGAATCTGAAAAAGTGGGCAAAACTTTACGGGGTGGTAGAACGCAGCTATACGAGCAATATTCGTCATAGAATGTATGGTCGGAACGCAAGCGGTGAGAAGTTAAAAGGTAGTTTTCCACTGTTACATTTAAAGAATGAACACAAGAAGGAGAGGAGATACTTCAGAAAACATTTTATTAACAGGAATGTAATTGAGGTACATGCTCAAAGAAATTGCTCAAAAGAGCTGCCGCCAGCTGTAATGCAGGCTTCACACCTGCGGGATAGGGACCGACGCACATTTTTTGGGTGCGAGGACCGACCCTTTTATACCATTTCCAACGCCACCTAGCGGCTCGCCGTTTGCGTTCCGCCCATACTTTCTATGACGAATATTGCTCGTATAGCTGCGTTCTACCACCCCGTAAAGTTTTCCCCACTTTTTCAGATTCACCCTGTATATAAAGATCTACAACTACGCTTGAGTTGTGGAAGATGAATCGACTCCCCAAATTCTCTGACGAGACATTCGCTCAAGGAAGAAGATCTTCACATTTTTTTTTTTAATTTCCAAAGCGTGGTATCGGTGGAACCTTACCTGAAAAAATGACTATAAATGGCCAATACCACACCAACGTTGTTTTGCCCTAAATAGTTAAGGAGATGAAGAAGTAGAGTCCAACAACTGGTGTGTCAAGGGTTCTCCTTCTTCATGACAACACCAGTGCTCACATGTCCCGGCAAGTTACGCCCTATGTGGAGCAAGAAGAAATCAAACAGCGACACAGTTCTACATATTCACCCGATCTTGTACCACGCGACTTTTGGTTGTTTCTAAAAATTAGAAAGGAACTTGCTGGGAAGTCTTTTTCAAGAGTGCAAGGTCTTGCAAACTGCATTCATTCAGAGATGCGGAGTAAACCCCAACAGGAGTACAACCAAGCATTCCATAATTGGCGTAAATTTTTGAAACTTGGCATAGATGTTGTGGGGGAGTATTTTGAAGACAGTAAAAGTTTTATTGAGGTAAGTTTTAAGTGCAATAGTTTTTGTTTTGCAGATGAATGTCAAGAACTTTTTGAACGCCTCCCTTAATAGTGATGAATGTTACCTGTTATGACACTATTTGGTACTAACGTGCTGTTTTCGCACAGCCCTAGCAGTTTGGCAGGGAACATACTGGGAATCGCACAGCCCTAGATGTTTGCTAGTTTAGCAGAGAACATAATGGGAACTTTATTCTCTGACTTATCATCTTATACAAGTATGAATCGCTACTACCTTAGCACAACTAGAAGAACAACAAGCACATAATCGAATAACCCTAAATTTTCACTCAGAAATCAAGTTATATGGGTTTTATTTTTCGCAGTTGTCGATTGTTGTTATCTAATCAACATTAACTGATTCAACTTTTTAATCCTATGTTCTAAATCTATACAACAGTTTGGAATTCAATTAACAGTGCGTGCATGAAATATTAGAATTCGTCTTATGTATACTAATGATGCTGTTATAATGAATAAATATCCTTTCAAACAGCTGCTGCCACAGAGGTCAGACAGGAACTTGTCAGGAATATGCTAGTAGGTCTGTGAGGATGGCAAGACCTCAGCAGAAAAACACACGGAACATCCATGAAAGGTGACCGAGGGTGGTAGGTGACCAAGGGCAGGGTGGTAAGTTTATCGAAGACAGATAGAGAAAGAAATATTACTGTTGAGAAATGTAAGGCTACTTTTTTCAGACATTCTAAACACTTTTGGATAAGAAGAAATTAAAACAAGGATACAAATGAGATCGTATTTAAGAAAGAGACTCCTCAATGTCCTTTCTGTTTCAGAAGCGGCAATATAAATAAGAAAATTCAATTAGTGCAGTAAGATTTAGCGTGGGGAGAGAGTTTTAAATGAAATGCCAGCGTTAAATTTCGGACTTTGCATCGGTGTCTTGGGATTTTTTCTATCTCAGAGATTTGGAATCAACGAAATATTACCAAGGACGATTTTTTGTACTTTGTCCGAAAAAAACGTTAGAATAATGATTTCTTTCGCAGTATTGGAACGTGGGCGAATACAGAACTTCACTATGATTGAATTTAAATCTCTGGAAGTTGCGTAGGCATTATAATGTTGGTTGCGTGCAGTATAATGTCACATCTAGACTTAAATGGTAAGTAATGTCTAGACTTAATTCCTGTCTATGCTTAAAAGCTAAAGTAAGCTTCCAATCTCTGAGCAGCCAATTATTGAACAGTATTAATAACGTTGGTGAGTTTAATTTACATTTATATTGAGAGTTTAATTTAAGGAACTTATTTAATGCTGGGTTATATGAAAGTTGTTTTAAGCTGAAAAATTCTCAAATGAGAAATGGTTAGCTGCCTTACAATTATTAAAGTTAATATTGTTTACATAAAAATACAAGATTTCTTTTGCTATTTGTCTGGCTAATTGCATTGTTATTAGGAACTAGGGGATTAAGCCCCAAATCATTGTTTTAGCCTGATTACACTTACATTCAATATTTAAGAAAATAAGTTGAATTATCTTTATTGTTTTTATAAACCTTTATTCAATATTTGAAGTCTAATATCACATTATCATCATGCAGAAGGTCTTTAATCAAAATGTTCCGTGTAAATATTATGTGATCATTCATAAGTATCCCTTGATTGTTTTTGTTGTAAGGAATTAAAACAAAGCATTCAAACTGTTTACGAAAAAAAAAGGAAAGTCGCGCAATAGGACTTACTACTGTGAGAGGACTCAAAATTGATATTCGTATTTTGTGAGGATGATAGTCTATGTTCAAAACTTGAGGTCGATAAGATTTAAAATTGCTGAGATACAGAGATAACTACCGAAAGACGTAATAAGAATTTTAGTGGTTTGATAAAAGTATCAAATTCGGAATTTTATTTGAATAAGAAAAATTTTTGTTATGGGTGATTTGCGAGGCATAATTTTAAAAACTTTTTGGTCTCATTGTTTAAAGATCTGAATAGAGACTCGTGGGAAAAAAGATCGTTAAAATTATATGTATTACCAGGATGTTAAAATCAGAGAATGCTCCAATTTTTAGTGGTGTGCGCTGTTGGGTTGTTTTACCACTGAGCAGTACTTTTTTTGCACAAAATAGGCTAAATATCCAAGTCACAATGACCTCAAGGTCTCAGGAAGGTTAGAGAAGGGGACCCACTGTACAATGCATAGGAGACATAAGGCTATAGTTGTTAAAAATTAATAACATAATTAACTTTCTTTTTAAATTACTTTCCTCAATTTAGTTTTATGTTCCTTTCTTCTTTTGGTATTTTTAGGATGAAAAAATGCCGATTTGATTGCTCATTTATTGATTATAAATTCTGTACTTTATAAGGAATTTTGTACTAAGTTCATAATGGTCTTTTTCCAAAAATTAATGTGTTTTAATTTTTGTTTTATCTCTCGTGGAGTTTTAATTTTTTTGTCGAAATTTATTGTGTAAAATACATAAATATTCAAAAATTGTTATCAACTTCAAAACTCTAAATTGAATTAACTCATGTTTTACTAATATTGGTGAAAAATATTTTATTTTATATATAAAAAATGATCGCAATACTTAAATAATTCAATAATAATCTCCCGTGAAGACCATACAACATTTTCTTTAACGTGTACAACATATGGCTCTCCTGCACACAGGGCGACGACTGAACTTCCCATCCGATGGACAGTGGCCTTTAGAAGCCCATCGTTGTCTCTTCTCATATTAAGGACAGGTAGAAGTTGTAGGAGATAAATTTCAATTCTGGTATAGTTGTAATCGATCCTGGAAACTGAAGATAACGAGTCTGATGTGTTACCGATTGAGCCACATCTCTCATAGGTAGGAGGAGATTAGTAAGATGATTTATGGAGAGTATAACTTCCGCATCCTTCTTAGGTGTATATGAAATAGTGGTCCTCAAACATTTTTCGTCGAGAACTGAAATATTCAAATAAATATTACCATCGCTTCCTAGTTAATAGTGGTACCAACAGGCTAGAGGCAGGGGTGACTCAGTCGGTAGCGCACCAGGCTCGTAATATACAGCTCCCAGATTCGAGTCCTTGCTGGGTTAACGTTGAGATTCATCTCTGCAAAACTCCCCGCCCTGTCCACGGTCAGTAGGGGACACCTAGAGGCTTGGAAAGCCCACCGTTCGTCAGATGGGATGTTAATCCGTGACCCCGTGTACGGGAGAGCCATAACCTGAGCACGCTAAAGAAGATGTTGGATGGCCTTAACGGGAGGTTACTATCTGTCTCCTAACAGATGTCCAGTGGATCTTCTCCCCCAACCTTCTATAAGCTCTCGGGGTCTTTTTACCCTGATCATTTAGCCCATTGTTTTCAAAACATTTCTGCTTAGAGGTAAAACAATACAAGTAATTCTAATGCTACTTTTGAAACACCACGTATATTTCTTACGTTCTAAGTGTCATTTAATAACGACTTTTTTTGCTATTACTATTAGTTAAGATGTACAGACCATATCAATAATATGGCGTATCGTAGTTCATCATCTTTTATGACATATGATATGTCATAAAAGAAAATGTTTTTTTCGTAGTGTTCTGCCAAAAGCACCTGACATGTAGGTGCTTCGCGACGTAAACAAACCTGAAGACTACTGTACATGATTATTCTTCGCATATCTCGATTAAATTGATTTAACAAAATATGAGACAGATGTACTTCATTCATCTTTGACATCCTGATTAAACTCATTACGTAGTGAATGGTAAAAGCGAAGTTCACCATTCAAATAATAACTGAACTTACGCAAACTGAAAGAATAAAAATATCGTAATTCGTTAAAGCACCGAAATAATTTGTTCACTCAACAGCTTTAATATATTTAATACAAATGGGATGAATTGCTTAAGTGATCCATTGAAAAGAGACTATTAAAGAATATTAAGAGCAATACTTTCTTCCTTTTTTTACAAAAAAAAAAGAACCTTTCTTTGAATGGTGTTTCGTGTGTGTGTTATAAACTAACTTGTTTAAAATGAGAGTAAAATTGTTTTACCGCTCATCAGATTCTCTAGAAATAAGCCAGATAGCTTTACAGAGCATATTTTTCAAATTGTGTATATATAATATTATTATTAATAAACAGAGAGGAGAGTTGCATGCCACAAAGGAAATTATTTCGGTTTTATTTGCAATCTAACCATTTAACGAATCGAGAGAGAGATTAAGTCTTTGTTTTTGCTTCAAGGTGTTATTTCTTTTTTTGCAGTAAAAAGGGGAAAAATATAATATATTTCCTCCAGCAATGTTTTTATGTTTGATCTTTATCCTCGGATATTGTATTGTCTAAGCTCATTCCTTAGCCCGGGTTAATTGGCGGAAAAATCAGCTTTAAGGTTTTATTGCTTTCACTCTAGCTAAATGCAGGGCTTAATGTTAACCAACGAATCAAAAATCCTGGAAAGTAAAAAATAAATATAACGATACATTAATTCAGTCGATTCTGCTATAACACGCTGATTGCGATTCTGGAGAATACCTCGTTATCCTAGTGGGTTTTAAAAAAAAAACCTAATGGGAAGACATTTTTCTCTGATATTGTGCTACATTAGATTTATCTTTTATTTACTGTGTTTACTGTTCTTATAAAAAGCATAAAAATGTGTAAAAATGATGACATATTGGTAGTCGCTAAGTAATAAAAACCGTAGCTTACTAGAGGGTTAAAGAAGGAAAACGATCAAGGGTGATAGTTTTAATTTGAGATGATTTTATTAAACCATTTAAGCATTTAGAAATATTTTATGAATTGTAAATGAATTTAGAGTATTATTTTTAACATTCACTACACTTGCGAAAGGTACTTATAAAATTTCCTTTAGACCAGCACATTCACATAGTAAAAGTGTTGCCGTAGAAGAACCCTAACGGGTTGAGAATTGATATAATATTTAGCGTCTAATGTTGCTTCTTATTAGTTTTCGTTATAAAAAGTGATAAGATAAGCCAGGGGTTCTCAACATGGGATATGCGGAAAATTCTTTTGGGGTACGCCGTGAGAGCTCAAAGGTTGCTAGATCTAGTAACGAAGTCGCTAAGTTGGCATTATTATACTATAACTATATTTTATTTATCTATATGAGGGGTACGCCAGTTACATACACATTTCCAGGGGGTACGTGAAGCATAAAAGGTTGAGAACCACTGCGATAAGCGCCCAAGGTCTAGCAACATCCAGCCTTGAGCGATGCTTGAGCTGAGGCTACAGCGCATCTTACTTGATTGCTTTCTAAACGTCTCTACACTGCGTTTTGGAAACACATTTCCTAATTTTTCAATTGCGCCAATTCTAACCAAATCGCTTTACAGGAAAATGCATTGTGCTAGAACTGAATGTTTTAAGAATTTTAACGGTTTTAACCATTTTAACTGTTTTCCCGATTATTTTCTACATGCTAGTTTTTCTCCAAGGGAAACAAAAGAAATACAATACAGTATTTATTTTCTAGAATACAGTATTATTTTAAAAGAAATACAATACAATAATAATAATAATATTACATTTGATTGCATTACTTGATCCAAGTGCGCACAAATATTTCAAATGGAAATTTATGGAAATCCACAAGAGTTTAAAAACTAATCTGTTGAATTTATTAAACTTATATACATCTGATTAATTATTTTTCGCAACAAAAAGTAATAAAAAAAACAAATAATTTGAGGAAAAATTAAAAAAAATAATTTTCTACAGCAATCAAATATATATGTTATACTGTATATGTAGATATATTATCCCTGCTTCCTGGAATTTTAAGAAAAAGGAAAATTATCCATAAAAACCTTATTCTTTGAACTGTAAATCGTGCTTTCGGTCGCTTTGGCATAAAGGATTTTCTTATTTTCCATTTTCTCATTTCATCTGTCCAAAATCCTGCTAGAGCACTAACTTACACTTTTCTGCTTACGTCAATGGTTTTAAAAGGGGAAGAGGCACATAGAAGATTAAATGGTTAATAGAACGCTGTAACTGGGAAAAAAAATCGTTCTTTATACACAGTTAAAAGTTGGGGGGCGATGAAATCTTTGCTATGTTCAGGAAGGCGACATTATGTAAAGTTTGGAACCCGATGGTTTGCATAGTACTTTTACATCTGCACTACGACAAGGATGTAGATTAACCGGAATTGTGGACGTATATTTCGTAACCTTCGTATAAATGCTTCTGATCCACTTTACCTCAAATGCGCATTCTGAAACCAAAAAAAAAAAAATACCCCCTCAAGCAGCTGCTTGCCACCGAGGTCTGACAGGAGCCTGTCAGTTTATATGCCATAGTAGAAGGTCTGAGAGGATGGCAGGACCTCAGCAGAAAAACGACACAAACCATGCCTTACCCGGGGCTCGAACCCAGGTCCCTCAGATCAATAGCCAAGCGCGCTAACCACTCGGCCATGGGACGGCTCAAGACTGTTTAAAATAAATAATTGATTAATGAACCTTTTCATGTGTATTTAGGTATCGTCGTACGCTATTGAATTACATTTTGAAGTTTAAAAAAAAAAGAGTTATTTTTTCCCTATTCTCTATTCTAGAACAAGATGAAAAGTAGGTGAAGCATGCAGCTGCCAGAAGTGATGAAAGAAATAAATAAAAATTATGCATATATCGATGATTTGATTATCTTTTGCCATTTCGATTTATACACATATTTTTTTTTAAAGGATACTTTTTGGTCTTCTATTTTTAGCAAAAACATACATACGAAATTCTCAAGCAACCATTGGCTATGGAGGTTCAATCAGACTGTGTAATTTAGTCCTCCACAAAATGTACTTTCGGTTGTTTTACCTATGAGCTGCACTTTTTTTGCACACAATGGGCTAAATGGTCAGATCACAAGGACCGGAGGGCTCAGAGAAGGTTGGAAGAAGGGAATTCACTAGATAGCTGTTAGGAGGGAGATAGAAGCCTCCTGTCAAGGTCATCCAGCGTGTTTTTTAACATATGCACGGTAGGCTCTCCCTCACACGGGGACACAGCTTAACATCCCATCCAGCGGAAGGCAGCCTTTCCAATCCAATCGGTGTCCTCTACTGAGCCACCAGCGGATAGTGGAGTAGTGAATAGCTCAGTTGAGGTGCTATCGGAGATACCGATAGCACCTATACTGAGCCATTATCGGTACTATCGACTTAGTCACCAGCGCCCCAAAATTTGGTGTCGTCCTCTAAACGCCTCAACCCTGAGCTACAAGTATCGAATTTGACCATTACAGGCCAATTCTATCCATGTCCTTTTTGACAGTGTATCCCACCGCATCCTGTATTTTACCCTTTTTCTAAGACCTGTAGACACACAGTTCATAACTCTATTCGCCAATCTATTTATGCATGCAGGCAATATAAACAAACCAACACAGTCTTTCTCAGTACAATATGCTGCTCAAACGTGTTGGCCGACTCCTTTGTCATTACTTGCAGAGTCAAAGTACCTAATGTCCGAGATATTATAATATCTAGAAGCAAATGCATCAAGTTTCCTGTTATTTTGCTTACACAAAGTCGTACTTTTTGCTGTCATAACAAATTTCAGAGAGGACTAAATTATTATACAGTCTAATTCTTGTCTTTGTGAAAAAAATTGGCGCATTCACCTACTCTCCACAGATTTTTAAGTCTCTTTATCTCATACCGCACTTTGCCAGTATCTGTTATACAACTCCCGAGTTAATTACGCTTAGAAACTTGTTCAAGAGTATAACCATTTAGAATAACTAACACCACCCATGTGACCAATTCTAAACACTTAATTTTCTCTGTTGGCTGGTTATACTCGTTTGGAAATATAATTGCAACAGAGAAATCTAACGACGTGGGAGATATAAACTGATTTTCTGAATTTAAAATACCACGTTTTATCATCTTTTAACAGCATTTAACGTCTGACTAAAAAAATGTTACCCGATTTCAAAATAAATAAATGAATAAAAAGTAAAAAAAAAACTCACAACTTTATTTAGCTATATATCAATTAAAGCAATATTTTTCAACTTAAACCAAACCAACAGCTTTGCAGTATCCAAATCGGTACGATGTCTCTTACTTATTTACTATAAATTTCATAATTTAGGTTTGAATCGAAAAATCACATAGGATAAATGCAGCCATTGCTTTTCCAATTGGAAAACTTCTTAATAAAATCCTTTAGTTTAGAATAAATTTAGCTTTAAATATAGAGAATATTTTGTGAAATTGTACTATTTCTTGTAAATGTACTGTTTGTTGCCACCACCGTTAGTGAAATAAAAGAGTAAAATAAATTTAAAGTAATAAACTATATAATACTTATGCAAATTCAAATTTATTATAATATAAAGAAATACATGAGGGCAATAATCACACAATGCATAACACTTTGTCAAATACACAGCTGGCCATTAAAAGTGCAACCCCAGAAAGAACTCAACTCATCAGATTGTCCCGAAATATGCAAGATGGGTAGCCCATTGGAGAGCATGTAAATGTTTCAAAGCGCAGTACATACGCACATCATGTGTGACAGTAACGTTCCCTGGAAGTGGTATAAGAGATTACAAAAATCGGTGTAAAGCACTGGAATTGTGTTTGCTCGCAGTTCTTGTGCACTAAAGAATCAAGTATGCCCCGTCGAAGAACACGGCATCCATACGACCAGGATTCTGACTTTGATCGAGGTAGAATTGTGGGATTACAGGAAGACTGATTATCGTAACCAGACATCGGTGCTCGTATTGGATGGAATGCTGCCACAAAAATGAGAATATGGCGTCAGTGGGTACAGGATGAACGAAAAATCTGAGGTAGATGATCCCTCAGATTTGAGGGATCTCACACAAACGATCGATAGGACAGACATCTCGTGCGCATGGCTTTGAATGATCGTACAGCCACATCAAACACGTTAGCTCAACAGTTAGGGTGTGTTACACATCATCCAGTGTCCACATACACGTTTCAACATCGTCTGCAGTATCAGGGCATCTTTGCTAGGAGGCCATTGCTTCAGCTACCATTGACTCTACAACACAAGCATATGCGACTGCAATGGTGCCAAGAACATTATGCATGAATGTGCGAATGGTATCGCATCATCTTTTCAGACGAATCCCGCTTCAGTATGCAGCACCATGATGGGCGAATCCGTATCTGATGGTACCGCAGCGACAGGTTCAATGAGACATGCATGGTGCAGCACCATACAGGTCCGTCCCCTAATGTTATGGTATGGGGTACCATTGGACTCCACTCACACAAACGCCTCGTATGTATTACCAGTACTTTGAACAGCCAGCGTTACATCACCGAGGTGTTGGAGCCTGTGGTCGTTCCTTATCTTCAGGGGTTATCTGGTGCCATTTACCAACAGGACAATACCCGATTACATGTGGCATGATGCATCGTCCAACAATTCCTAGATAGCCACCATGTGACACTTCTGCCTTCGCCTGTGCGTTCACCGGATCTGTCCCCAATTGAACATGTCTGGTCCAGGATCTCAAGACGACTAGCACACCAGCAGCTGCTATAACAGATGAACTTTTACTACGTATCGAAATTGCATGGACATTCCCCAAACACACATCTAACGTCTCATCCTCTCAATGCCGAACCGTGTAGCAGCGGTTATTACCGCTCATGGTGGTTACACAAGATACTGATTTCTTTGT
Source organism: Ryuthela nishihirai (assembly GCA_038380435.1). Lineage (NCBI taxonomy): Eukaryota > Metazoa > Arthropoda > Arachnida > Araneae > Heptathelidae > Ryuthela > Ryuthela nishihirai. The sequence continues at coordinate 20,961,103 of JAWZYU010000020.1, forward strand.
ATTCGACAAGTCTAACCGAGTTGTATTTGTAATCATTTGATTCTTGTAAATGTACTATTTGTTGCCAGATGTTCGGTAACCACGGCAATCCCCGGTTCCGTCTTACGACACTACCAAGTTAATGGAAAGCCGTGACAACTAGAGTCGAGGGCAAGAATACACCATATAGATGCACCTAAACTATGTATTCACTAAATATGGCTTTAATATATCTTGTCCTACCTGGTGTTGCACTTTTAATGGCCAGCAGTGTACATTATCAATACAACACTTTACAAAGAACAGTGAAACAATAAAAGCACAAAACTAAGTAAAACCATCAACAATTTATACGTGAACAACCAAGGAGCTTTCGAGCTCTTCCAGATTATAAAAAAATAATTGATTTTTATTAAAGATATATATTTTTATTCTTTAATAATTGTATGTAATTTAAAAATTTTACTATCACTTAGAGTTAAATAATGCAGTTTTAATTCTCTATCATTATCCTGTTTCTCTCATTAAACACTTTGCTAATTGTAGATTCTTGTGATGTGTGTTGTGTAGCAATGATTTCCATTCTATGGATTTCTACTTTTTTTCGGGATCCCGATCCTTAGGATAATTATTAATAATGATTCCTTAGACAAGTGTAGAGATAAAATTGTCATTAGCCTGGTGTGATCTGAACCCACGACCTCCTGATAATATGTCAGGTGGTAATCAGGAGTTCGTGGGTTCAGAACCAACCCAAATAATGACAATTTTTCCTCTATGTTTATCTAACAAATCACTACCAGATGTATCTGAGAAATTCTATTATTTCAACGATAATGATTCCCTTGTTTTTTCTGTCTTGGTTTGTTTTACCTCTGAGTGATACTTTTTAGCACGTAATGGGCTAATTGGCTCGGTCAAAAGGATCCCTATGGCTCAGTTGAGGTTGGAAGATGGGGACAACCCACTGGACGTGGTTGCCTTCCATCAAGTCCATCCATCATGCTCTTTAACATGTAGAGGGTATTGCTCTCCCGCTCAAGAGGACACGGCTTAACGTCCCATCAGAAAGACGGTGGTTTTTACCAAAGCCTATCGGTGTCCCTTTTTCAATGAGAGCAAAATAGGGGTTAGAGATCATAAATCTCAAAAGCTGACACGTTTGGTACTCGAAACTGAGAACTCCAGATTACGAGCCTGGCACAATACCGACTGAAACACCCCAGCTACGTTGATTCAGTGAATCGCAGAACAGGCTCTTAGCCTATGTTCTCAGGTTTCACTCCCTGGGTGATATTTTTCTCGCTAATCTCCCTCGAAGTGAACTCCATGAAAAAAGAACACCAATGTGTCTGAAAACACTGCCCTCCTTCGCATGGGACCTTAAAAACAATGTGCAGGAGATTTATACCCTATTTAAGTCAAAGAACAGGCCGAATTGGCTTTGTCGGAAGGATTCCATCTGTCTCTTTCCAAGCTATCCAGTATCCCTTCTTCCCCTACCCAATTATGAGAAGTGGGAGATATAAACTGATGAGTGTTGGGGGTCCTTGTGACTTATCCATTTAGCCATCAAAGGTGCAGCTCAGGCATACAACAATCCAACTTCAAATTTATCTAAATGAAATCTCTTGCATCCTAAACTTTATTTTCAACTGTGAAACATCACAAATATTGCCCAACTAAAGAACATTTTATGTAATAACTCTTCGAAGTATTTCAAAATTTTACTACACTTGCGATTGCTTGAAACTTACTTTATATCTGTGTTGTTATTCACCTGAGGTTGTTGCTGGAGTGGCTCAGTGGGCAGAGGATCAGACTCGTATTCTGCAGTTCCTAGGTGCGATTCCCAGCTGCTCCAGTGTTGAGATTTATCTCCGTAAAACTCCACACCCTGCCTTCGGTCAGTAGAGGACACCGATAGGCTTAGAAAGGTCGCCGTCCGTCTGATGTGACGTTGAGCCGTAACCCCTTGTGCGGGAAAGCCATATCCTATGCACATCAAAAGACACGCTGGATGGCCTTGACGGGAAGCTTCCATCTGTCTCCTAATAGCTATCCAGTGGGTCCCCCTCCCTCTAAACATCTCGGAGTCCTTGTAACCTGACAATTTAGCCCGTTATGCAAAAAGTGCAGTTCAGAGGTAAGACAACCAAACATTTGAAATGAGTTTGCAGCTTTGCAAGTCGCTAATCATCTATTACTTTATTTTTTAGACTACAGTGAAAAAAATCAGCAGCTCAGACTTTCTGGAATGTTTGTAAAAATACTTTATGTAAAACTATTCAAGTACCATGGATGTTTATGTTTCCTTTCTGCTGTTGTCCCGCCTTTCTCACAGACCTTCTCTATGGCGTATAAACTGACAGGTCTCTATGGCCCATCAGTTATATACCAGACCTCAGTGGCAACCAGCTGTTTGAGGGGATATTTATTTAAAGTAACCCCCATCGTTCAAGTTTGAGTTCATGTCTTTTAGATGGAAGGTGTTTAACAGTAATGCTAACATTCCAGTGCTCAATCAACTAATGGTTACCTGAAAATAGAAGCGCCGCAATACCTCTTTGATTCCAAAAAATATCTTAGCCCTAAGGGAGCGCTAAAAGGAGTCACGAAACCGATTATAAAAGTTAATTGAGCTAGCGAGAAATACATTTGGTTCCATTCCATATTTTTTTTACCTTTAATGGGACTCATGAGTCACTTATTGGTTCTAAAGAACGCCATTAATTTTTTTCTCTCCCTAAGTAGTATATCATAAAAATATAGCAACAAGAACAAATGCAATCCAAGAAGGATTTGTTAGTAGGCAAAGTACTGTTCTATACCTGGTGGCGAAACAGTTAAACTTCCATTAGCGATATTTATAGGTTTTGGAATTAGGAAATGAAGAATTTCTATCACGTTGTTAGAAAATAAAGTTTCCTGTCCTGGTTTGCTCGGGGGCGGAGTTTGGCTTGTTCGTAATCTGCAGTTCCCAGGTTTGAGTCCCAACTGGTCAGCGTTGAGATGTATCTCCGCTAAACTCCCACCTTGCCCCTGTCAGGAAGAAGATGCCGATGGGCTTCGAAAGAGCCGTCCGTCAGATGGAACGATAAGTCATGCCTCCGTGTGCAGAAGAGCAATGTCCTGTGCAGATTAAAGATCCAGTCCTTGACGGGAGGCTGCCATCTGTCCTAATAACTGCCCGGTGGGTCCCTTTCCCCCAACCTTATGTGAGCCCTTGGAGTCTTTATGACCTGACCATTTAACTAAATGTCTGCAAAAAAGGTGCAGCTCAGAGATAAAAGAAATCAACCCACACCATGTTGCTTTTGCATTTAGTTGCATTGTTTCGAAATACAATAAATAATAAACAAAGTGACAAGGAACTCCAAGGCACTTGATGAAAACTAATGAGTTATAAATACATGTGAGAAGATTAGATAAGAGGCGGGGTAGGGATAAACTGTCAAGGACACTAAATTTGTTAAGTCGCTATGTGTCTGCTCATGAGATCATGGTTTAACGTTCCGTTCGAAGGAATCTGGATTTTCTAGTGGAACCGTGTATCCTCTTACACAGGACAGAGGAAATAATTATAAAACCGACACAAATTCACGAATCTTTGAATTCTGTGCTACGAACGGACACACTGCCGACTAAATTGCATCCTTTCACAAATATATAAATCATCAAATGATTTCCTAAATATAGAGTTCTTTCCGTTTTTAACTTCTCCTTAAACTAATTATAATTTTATAAAAGTGAGAAAGAGCACAAGAAAAATATACAGTAAATCCCAGACAGTTTTTAGATCCTTTGATCGGTACAACCATTGGATTATGAATCACGTAAATTATGGATAAGTGTTTCCCAATTATTACTTAATGCGTCGATAAGAAAGGAGTCTTTGATAATAATTTGTCCAATAATTAAAATGCCAAAAATTGGCGTACTTAGTGGTTGCACAATTGTGCCTGATAAAAAGCAAAGAAGAAAAAAAATAAGCTTTATTTTAATACAATGCACGTATAAGATACTTAATATGATATTGCAATTAAACTTCAAAACAATTACTACTAATAATGCTAAATCTTAGTTAAGAAATAAAGCTAAAAAACACATTATACTTAAAATCATTTACATCTAATATATAAAAAAGAAAGTTTGTTTGTTGTCCGCTTATGCACTTGGCCCCCAGAAGAGCAAGAGGTTTCAAACTTTGTATGAACGTTCTCTTCATCCAAGGGAAGAATATAGGTTTTTTGCGAACCCCTCTGGAGTCAACCAAAATTGGGGTAGGCCGTTTGAATTTCTCAAAATCCCCATAGACTTAGCATTAACGTGAAAGGTTAATCAAAATAATTGTTGCCACCAATAAATTTGAAATAATGAATGCATCAAACTGTTTTCCGATTTCGCGTAATAAACTTATTGTTCAGTTTGTTGGGTCAAGAGCGCGAGCGTCCGTGGATATTGAAGTCTATCTACTTAATATATCGGAAATTAAAATCATTAACTGAATTTGAAAAATATGTAAAAGTTAATAAACATATATCTCATATATTAATTAATAAAAGTTTTAATATGTTAAGTAATAAATAATGTTTATCAATAATAATAATAATAATAATAATAATAATAATAATAATAATAATAATAATAATAATAATAATAATAATAATAATAATAATAATAATAATTGTTTCGTAATATGGGGCGGGGGTGGCTCAGTCGGTAGCGCGCCAGGCTCGTAATCTGTAGTTCCCAGGTTCGAGTCCCAGCTGGGTCAGCGTTGAGATTTATCTCCGCAAAATTTCCCCGCCCTGCCCACGGTCAGTAGGGGACACCGATGGGCTTGGAAAGGCCGCCGTCCGTCGGATGGGACGTTAAGCCGTGGCCCCGTGTGTGGGAGAGCCATACCCTGTGCACGTTAAAGAACACACTGGATGGCCTTGACGGGAGGCTACCATCTGTCTCCCAACAGCTGTTCCAGTGGGTCCCCTCCCCCGACCTTCTCTGAGCCTTCGGGGTCCATGTGACCTGGCCATTTAGCCCATGGTGTGCAAAAAAGTGCCGCTCAGAGGTAAAACAACCCAACCCAACCCATGTTTCGTAATATCTAAACAATATTTTGTGCATCTCAGACCATATTTAATTTTTTTTATTAAGTTACATATGCGTTGCAAACTGTATCTGAGGACTCTGGTGAGTACGAAAGGATTTGAAAAGTTCGATTTTCTGAGCGAAGAAATTCTGTTTTTTGAATTAGAAATTAAACGAAATAGTTCATTTCTTTCCTTCACTAAAAGAGAGGGAGAAAAATTAAATCGGAGGGGATTGTTCGTAATCATTTTTATTCCAAATGAAAACTTGCGACGTGGGGAGTACCATCTACTCTATATTCTAAAAGTACCATCTACTCTATATTCTAAAAGTACCATCTACTCTATATTCTAAAAGTTTCAGACCCAGCAACACCGGGTAAATTTGCTAGTCTAATATATAAAGAAGAGTTTGTTTGTTTGTCTGTCTGCTTATGCACTCAGCCCGCAGAAGAGTTAGACACCAAACTTTGCATGAACGTTCCCTTCACACAGGGGAAGAATATAGGCTATGTGCGAACTAGCTTGGGCCAACCAAATTAGGGAGGCGGGTTTGAATTTCTCAATATCCCCATAGTCTTAACATTAACGGTTTGAAGTTATTTAAAATAATTTTTGCCACCATTAAATTTCAAATAATGAATGCACCAAACTAATTTCTTTCTGGTTTCGCGTGATTGTTCAATTCTGGTCATTGTTCAGTTTGCGGGGTCAAGAGCACAAGCGTCCGTGGATATTGAAGTCGTTCTAATTAAGCACGAGCAGAACACGAGATTCGAAATCTAAATTGGTATAGAAAGTTAAAAACATTAACTTAATTTGAAAAATATGCAAAATATATATAAATAATTAATAAATATTTTAAATATTATGTTAAAAATAAACAATTTTGTTTAATAATAATTTTTTGTGCCTTTACATTTTTTGTGCACCTCAGCCCGTAGTCAATTTTCTTTTGCTATAAAGTTATATATTCCTGGAAAATTGTATCCAAGGAACTATGGTGGGTATGAAGTGCTTTGAAAAGTTCGATTATCTGAGCGAGGAAATTCCAGTTTTTGGTTTAGAAACTTCGGACCTGGGGAGGATAACGGGTACTTCAAACTATGTCCATTTCTTTTCTCCCCTAAAACAGAGGGAGAAAAGTTTTACCGGAGGGAGAGGTTGGAGTGTTGGGTTGGGTTGTTTTACCTCTGTGTGGCACTTTTTGTAAACAATAGGCTAAATGGCCAGGTAACAAGAACCCCGAAGGCTCCGAGAAGGTTGAAGGAGGGGACCCATTGGAACAGCTATTGGGAGACAGATGATAGTCTACCGTCCAGGACATCCAATGTTTTACTATAACGTGCACAGGGTATGGTTCTCCCGCACACGTTGCCATGGCTTAATGTCCCATCCAACGGACGGCGGCCTATCCAAACCCATCGTTGTGCCCTACTGACTGTGGGCAGTGCGAGAAGTTTTGCGGAGATAAATCTCAACGCTGACCCAGCTGGGACTCGAACCTGAGAACTAAAGATTACATGTCTGGTGCGCTACCGATTGAGCCCCCAGGAAGAGTAGGAAATCGAGTGTTATTGATAATGATATGTATGCCAAATGAAAGCTTGCGACTTGGGGAATGTCATTTACTCTACATTTTAGAAAGGGTAAATAAGCTAGTAGTTTATATAATAAAGACACTAAAATGAAATTCAAAAAAAAATAGTGGTCAGTGTAACTAATATCGCTTGCTTTTTACATTTTATGTCATTAAAATATTATCGTGTAGCAATCCTAAATAAACTTCAATATCAATATATTGTAACAGCAATTAATAGATTTTATTCTCGAAATCTAATATTCAGTGGTCATAAAACTTTGGTCCATAAAGTAAAAAATGAGTATGCAAAATTTTATTCTTTGTTAAAGGTCCTAAATAATTGTTTTAAAAGTCACGCAAACTTTCGCTGGTTAATTTTAATTCTAAAGAATGAAGTTTTTTTACTGATATACATTAAAGATCGATACACGTATAATGTTCTCAATGGCATCATATCCTTATCACCCAGAAATTTATTACTTTTTAACTTATCATAAAAAGTCATTGCGTTAAAGAACTTATTTTAAAACTAATAACAGAATTCAGAGCTATTTAGTAAATACCTTCCCAAGGTAATAACCCATATTGAATCTCAAATAAACCAGGCATAAGCAGTACAAAATCAAAAAAAAAATTACGAAACAAATTTTCTTAAAAAATTATTACGTGGGTATTCATTATTCTTTTTGATGGTATATGTACACAACTCATCCTGAATATATAGTTTATGTTTAAATTTGCCCTTATCATTTGGTGAAAAAAATATAAAATGAGTTTTGCCAATACTTAAAAGCTAACAAATTATTACGAAACCATTTCTTAATTATAGTTAAGTCTTGCTCATGTCTCTATTTAAATTTGAAACGTCAGTATTTTTGTAAACAATAGTAGTATCATCTGAATGAAAGGGACAAAATCATAAAAATATATTTAAAATAAAATAGGTCCTAAAACTTAACCCTGTGGTACACTCTTCTCTATTAATAGAATATCGCTACAATATTTTCAATTTGTACAGACTGTTTCCTTTGAAGCAAATAAGTACAATTGAGTTATCTGAACTCAAGAACCCCGAAGGGATCTTGATTGAGATGAGTGTACCATTTTTTGTACCACTTATACTATAAAGTTATATATTCACTTATATATTTACAGTTATTCTCCTCGCCTGTTTCGTAATCTGCAGTTTCCTGGTTCGATTCCCGAATGTCCCATCGTTGAGTTCTATTACCAAAGCACTTCATACCCACCATAGTTCCTTGGATACAATTTTCCAGGAATATATAACTTTATAGCAAAAGAAAATTGACTACGGGCTGAGGTGCACAAAAAATGTAAAGGCACAAAAAATTATTATTAAACAATATTGTTTATTTTTAACATAATATTTAAAACTGTGGTACACTCTTCTCTATTCCACTGGAATAAGTGAGTCCACAGGGTTAAGATTTTTATTACGAATTAATTTCGTAATAAAATTCGAAATCAAATCGATAAAACTATGTTCAAATAAGTACAATTTGTACAGACTGTTTCCTTTCAAGCAAATAAGATCTTAACACATTCCCATTTACCATATTTGCAAACCTTATGCAATAAAATTTCATGATCCACAGTGCCAAATGCTTTAGATATATTTAAGAAAATAGAACTATATATAGATTTTATCGGAATTATCTATACCTTGTTATTAGAGGGAACAGTTTGAAAATTAGGTCCTCTGTGCAATATAATTTTCAAAACCCAAACTGTGACTCAATAACAATATTGCTTTTATTTAAAAAACCCGAAAACCTTTTTTTTTCATCAATTATTCAACTGTTTCCGAAATTACCAACATAATAGAAACAGGTCGATAATTTAAATGATCCTTCTCATTACTCTTATAAACTGAAATTATCCTAGAAAATTAAGTTATTAAAAAAATGCCCCTTTCGAAAAATAAATACCATTTACCACAAAAGTAGATGATAAGATCAAATTTAATTTTAAATTTAGTTGTAATAAATCTTTCATTAATGCCGTAATATGTCTTTAGAAGTGTATCACCGATATCATCCCCAAGGTGTAGGTAGCATCACTGGCTGAGAAGCATACCTACACCTTGGAAATGCCTTCCATCCTCCCTCGCTGAAAAGAGTAATTTAAAATTATTTTTAAATACCTCGCTTTTACCTATCCATCTGATCTCTTCCAAGCCCAGAAATATAACACTGGAATTCCTTTGTGAGGATACCAAGAAAATAATATCTTTGTAACGTCCTAACGTTCCACATACCTGTAGAGAGAAACTGGTTAGTAGAATTTTTAAAGAAACTGAGTTTATTGAGAGAGGTAAGCCAGCAATATCAAACAGCCTCCTGATCGCAGGCATGGTGCAAAGACCTGTTCCCCCACTGCTAAAGGCTGAAGCCATCCTTGCTGGTAGGAACTTCATTCATCATCTTTTCAAGTGGACCTTTTCAAGAGCCATCTGATCTACCTGAGATACAATACTCCAGTTTAAGATTGCCGATGCCTAACTAGCTAAAGTAAGGGTTTAGGTACCTGCGTTGGCCTCTGATCAGGACTATTCACCAGCTGATATAAGGTATCCTGTACCACTTCTCACTTAAGGCAGCAACCCATAGGCAAACAGAAAATATAGCGGTAGATTTTCCTTCAACAGAGGCTTGCCAGTGCATAAAGTCCAAGATGTGTAATCAAGCTAAAAGCCATAAATCAGTCCAGTGGATATAAATGGTCAGCATCACCACCCTGCGACGTTTATTACTACTCGTAATTGGGCAGGAAAAAAGAAATTGTGGCCATAGATGACCAAATCAGTAGGCACATTGATCTGAAAACCCTTCCCTTATGTTCTTTTCTGAAGAGAATACCTCTTTTGAAAGATACAAGCGGTCTTTACCACGATAAGGCCGGTTCGGACATTAGATACTAGGCGTGGTCAGTTCTGTGCATCATTACTGGAGATTGGTACACAGCTCTCCTTCCTGTGTATGCCTAGCTACCATTTACACGCCACATTCCTCTACGGCCTCACAGTTCGCTAAATTTTCCTCGAATGAATCCTAGTTTCCTAACAGCTCGTAAATGCAGTCATTTTAATATGGAAATTCTTATATTACCAAAACTCGTGTCATATAGGTAAACATGTGCCTATCTAAAGACATCGCATTCACCTCAATGCCACTTCAGTGACTCAGAATGAGTGGCTACTAAGAGATACTGTGAAGCTGCGTAGTTGATTTTATGAACAGTTCTCGTAGATGATTGGTTCACCTTTCGTTCGTACTCAATGGTTATTGGCCGATTGGCTAGTGAATAATAGATGTCTGACAATATATATATGAACCACAAAAGCATTCACTCCATATTTTTACTCTCGTTTAGTCTAACAATTGCTGTTAACACTACGCCACTGGCCTCTACATATTCTCCAATGTGTGGTCTTCCCACATCGGATGGACATGATACCATTTCAGACAGTGATCAATCTTTAACTTTGACAACATATTTATGAAACATTTTCTACTCAGTTTTAGATTGGTATAACTATGGTGTAATTATTGTTGGATCAGTGGGTAGTTCGCCTGTTTCGTAATCTGCAGTTCCCTGGTTCGATTCCCGAATGTCCCATCGTTGAGTTCTATTACCACTAACTTCCACTTTTCCGAACGAGGGCTTCGGAAGGTTCGATGGGCTTCGAAAGGTCGCATTTAGTAGGGTGGTGTGTTGCGTTGTGGCCACGTGCTGGAAAGTCACACCTTGTGGCTTTACAATCCCTGTGATAAAGAACACACTGAACGACGGGAGGTTCCATCTGTCTATTGAGAGCTTTCCAGTGGGTCTGTTTCTTGAGCCATCACTGAGCCCTTGGGATTCTTGTGACCTGCCCATTTAATCCATGAGGGTAAAGAAGTGTCTCTCAAAACGAAACAGTTTTATACTCAGATATTTTTTCCCAATAGAGTGAAATGTCAGTATAACGAAATCGATCGGGTGATCAAAATATATTCGTCATACTGAAATTTCTTTATATTGAAATGCAATTTAAAAAGTTCCAAATAATCATTCTGAAAGAAATTTACGCTGTATTAGAGTTACGTTGTCTTTAACGTTGTAAAAGGAAAGTCGGCAATTTTTTAACTGTTCCAGCAAGCATTTTTTAGAAATATCTAACATCTTCAGAATCCCCGATATTCGGAACTCTCTAACGTCGTATTTTCGGAACTCTCTAACACAGTGGTTCTCAAACTTTAATGCTTCACGTACCCCTTGGAAATGTGTATGTAACTGAACCCTTGTATAGATAGATAAAACTATAGTTATAGTATAACAGTGGCTATTTTTACTTTGTTACTAGATCTAGCGACTTTTGAGCTCTTACCGGAGTACCATAAAAGGTTTTACCGCGTACCCCACGTTCAGAAACACTGCTCTAACATATTGTCCCGGATACCTTTCCGTCATTACCAAAAGGCGAAGACTTGGCGCCATATTGACTGCTAATAACGTATACTAAACTAATTATTGAACTTAAAAGAAATAATTATAATAAGAAGAAATATAACAATAACTTGTGCTTAACGAATGATAAAATAAAACACGTCGATTGGAATTGCTTTGAGAGAATATTTCGCTTACATTACCGTTACTTGCAATGCAATCAAAATCGCAAAGATATAGAAGTTTGAAAATTTCCTTTTATGCAACGAATATGTGGTAACGACGCTTTAAAGCATTATGTCACGCAGTGTGGGGACGGGAATAGCTAAGTCGGTAGCGTGCCAGGCTCGTAATTTGCAGTTCCCGGGTTCGAGTCCTACCTGAGATTTTCCTCCGCAAAACTCCTCGCCCTGCCGTTGGTCAGTAGGAGACACCAATTGCTTGGGAAGGCGGCAGTCCGTCTGATGGGACGTTAAGCCGTGGTTCCGTGTGCGGGAGAGACATACCCTCGCAAAATTAGAGAACACGCTGAATGGTCTCGACGGGAGGCTACCATCTGTCTCCCCAATAGCTGTACAGTGGGTCCACTCCCCCAATCTTCTCAGAGCTCTCGGGGTCCATTTGACTTGTCATTTAGCACCATTATGTGCAATAAAAGTGCCGCTCAGGAGTAAAACAACCCAATCCACGCAGGAAGATAAGCACAAATCCCAGCCAGGAGATATACAATAACATGCGTTTCATAGCGCTGTGATTGGTTAAATATTTCATTACGTTTAAATCATTGCAGTGTTGCCAGAAGCAAGAAACTAAAACACGTAAAGATCGAAAAATTTACATCGTATATACCATTTAACGAATGTTAGTAAATGTTTCAATGTTAGTAAACATTTTTATAGAGAATACTGAACAAATTGCAATGTTTTTGAAACGTTGTCAGTCTTCGGGATTTTAACTGTAACAAAATCAAGGTTTTTTTTTTCATTACCAAAAAAATAAGTTTGCTTTTCGAAATACTTTATCTTAAGTACATCGCCAATGGCTTGAAGAATCAGTTGAGTGTAACGTGGCATCTCATTTCTCCTCATTAGTCATGATTTTGAAGGCTACGTAATTCAACTCTGTGAAAAATATCTTTTTCTAGACATGGATTTACGTCGTAGCGATGCTGTTTTAGTAATAAATCACAAAAGCATTAGGCATTTGTCATTTCGCAAAAAACATGCATTAAATACGAAAAAAAGTCCTCATCTTTCAGTTTGATTTTGCCAAACAAAGAATAATTTATAACACAGTTTCAAATGTTAAAGGGACACTGATATTTTTAAATAACTATAGTATCGATGAAACTGAATGAAAATAAAGCCATAAAATACATGAATGACACACAAATTTCATATGCAGGGTTATTCTTAAATACATAACTGAAAACTTTCAAATTTTATTGAAACACATTCATAAAGAGAGAGACACATACAACATAACGATCGAAATAATCAGTGTTTTAATTTCATATTTCAAATTCTCAATGTGAGGGTCTCAATTTGGGTTTTTTTACCTCTAAGCGGCACTTTTTTGCGAACAACGAGAAATATGGAAATGTTACAAGGACTCAGAAAAGGTTGGGGAAAAAGATCGACATCGAACAGCTGTAAGGAGACAGATGGTCACCCGAGGTGTTCTTTATCATGCACAGGGAATGCCTCTCCTTCACAAGGGGCTACAGCTTTCCCTCCAACGGACGCAGGCCTTCTCCAGTTTCGGTGTCTCCTTTCTGACTAAGGACAGGATGGGGGTTTACCATAGATCACTAGAACTGCGATCCTTTTAAAAAGATAGGGATAGTAATAACTCTCTAACGCAGGCCTTCTCCAGTTTCGGTGTCCCCTTTCTGACTAAGGACAGGATGGGGGGTTTACCATAGATCACTAGAACTGCGATCATTTTAAAAAGATAGGGATAGTAATAACTCTGGTAAAATCCTTAGGAACAATACCTTCATCATTTAAGGTATTCGAAATTTCAGTCAGCCATCTGGTAATAGGAACAATCCCATCTCTATTCATTTTATTACAGATTTCATCTAACCCTGGCGATGTATGTAGTATAAGTTTAAAAATAGCCATAATAACTTCACTCTGTGATACATGGCCAACATTAAAGACAGTAAGGCATCTATCCTCATTACAAACAATAGGAGTAGAACTAACCACATTGTTTAGTACATTACTGAAATGCTCAACCTAGCCATGACAGAATCCTCACCTTCAGTAACCTTACTTGGTTTATTTTTCAGTCCCTACATCTCTGTCAGTGCTTTCCCAAAAAAACTTGAACTATCTGGTACAGCTCTCTGCTATTATGCTGTCCAGCTGCTTCCTTGGACCTTCTGTTAGGACTAGTAGGGTATTGATTAAGGACATTCCTGCAGTTCTTTCTTTCCGCAAGAAGCTCAAGTGCCTTATCACTCGAATAATTTTGCTTCCATACATACATACATATCACACATCAACAATTGAATATACCTTCAAGGACAACTCTCGTTTCCCCGACTCATTCAGGCACTTTTGATAGATTTCATTTCATTTTTAATATTAATTTTTTTATTTTTTTTTTATAAAGAATTTAAACAGTCTATACTCTTCAGAAAATTAATTAGTAGATTAAAGTATATGTCTGCTTTTTTTTACCTAAAAGATTATTGTTAGTTTCAAGTAAATTCTGTTTAAAATGCCAACAATGACTCTCACAATGATAAAAAAAGCCAACAATGACTTTCACAATGATAAAAGGCGTACCATGACTTTCACAATGTTAAGTAACCTATAATGGTAAGCTTTAGCTATAACTGAGTCTTCAAGAGCTTCAATATTAAAGGCAACTTTTTAACCTTAGCGCAACACCTTTTAAGTTTAAGTTGCAAGACTCTTTTAACAAAGTAATGGTCAAATCCAATTTCAGCTCCCCTAGCCGTCCCATGGCCGAGTGGTTAGCGCGCTTGACTACTGATCTAAGGGACCTGGGTTCGAGCCCCGGGTAAGGCATGGCTGTTTGTGTCGTTTTTCTGCTGAGGGCCTGCCATCCTCTCAGACCTTCTACTATGGCATATAAACTGACAGGCTCCTGTCAGACCTCTGTGACAAGCAGCTGCTTGAGGGTTTTTTTTTTATTTATGTGATGTAACCCGCAACTTTTCCTCTTCAAGGCATGCGACATGAACTGCAATTATATTCCGCGTTTATCAAAAATAATTATCCATACATAGTTATAACACATCAAGAATTACATATCTATACTTGTTACTATATTATTGTACATATCTATATCTGACTTCAAACAAATGTTTACTTTCTAACAGATACTTCTGAAAGAGTGGCTCAGAAGATTCGAGTTCGAACCAGGAACAACCCACAAGCTAGTAATACACAGTCATGTACTCCCTAACTGTAGCTGTGATGAGTAGAGGATTTAATAATAGACAAATGCAAATTTGGTTTAAACAATAACAAAAAAAGTTTTAAATTTATTTAAATTTTCAAATCAACCTAATTCCTCCACCAACTTATAAAGGTGGATAATTTCACATTACAATACGTTATCCTATTTCCAATCCACTCGAATAAATTCAATATTATAAAGTGACAGTGAAAATATTAAAGAAAAGTGACAACAATCAGATTAATATGGATTAAAATGATTATACCCTGATTGAAGATATATCCATAACGAAAACGGAGTTACGCTGGACTATAGATGTGCACTCGGAAACAATAAACAATTATTTCGAAGACAAGACACCGAACACGGGTCCAATTAGCACCGTCACCCCGCACAGAATCCCCTCGCTGGCTGAAGCGAGGCAATAACTCAGGCAACCACGGGAATTCTCCGACACTAGGGGCCAATCAGAATGCCATCCCCGGGCAAACACAACATCCGCAGTATTTCACAAGTGGGACGGAGTCTTGTTGCCAGATGCCAAAAGTCCAAAAAATGAAATTATAAATACCAATAGGTCTGCGAACTATCAGTGACCTGGTATTCCTAACAGAACTAATCCATTTGCCATTAATTAATATATAATCAATCATATTCTTGTGCAGCCAATCTGGTGAAACGCATGTGTACTTATTATGTCGTGGTGTTTGTAAGAAGTGTTAGTTATTTTCAAAAAAACTTGTAAAATTTGTTTGCCTGTAGGAGACGTTGTCCATTGTCATTGCAGCTACCCATACCAAAGAGACCATCACCTCTCCCCAAAGTTCAAAATCAGTATCAACTTTAGCATTGAAGTCAGCTAGAACAAGGGTAATATCTCCTTATTTGACAGAATTCAATTTTTTTCCTGAAGTTGTGCTTAAAACCTATCTTTCTCATTCTCATCGGCATCCTCAGTGGGTGCATAACAGCAGATAACATTCAAATATTTAATGCTTGTCTGAACTTTAGCTGTAAGAAATCTTTCATTAATATACTGATATCCTAGAAGAGCATCTAGCATGTCTGCTGAGGGGCAAACGCATGCCCTGAAAATGCTTTCCATCTTCCCTCCCCGAAGAGATATTTAAGATTGTTTTTAAGTATCTGACTTTTATCTGTCGTTCGGGTCTCTTGCAAGCCGAGAATATCTAAGTTTTAACGGTGAAATTGTTGTGTGATGCAGAGTCCTGAAATTACAATAGCCTATGAAGAGAAAATGGTTAGTGGGATGTTTAAAGAAACTGTTTATTGAGAGAGGAAGTGCCGAAAATATTAAACATCCCATAATCTCAGGCAAGAGGCAAAGACCTGTTTCCCCCACTACTAAAAGCTGAAGCCATCTACACTGGAAGACTTCCTCCAATGTACGTTTGACGATGCCGTAGAAGCAAGAATTAAGGTACCTGAGATGACCTTAGATCAGGATTATCCATCAGGTGATAAAACATTTGCCGTGAATCTGTTCACTTGGGGCTGTCGAATTACAAAAACAGAAAATACAGCGGAAGATTTTCCCTCAACATAATCTCACCAGTGCAGGAAATTCAGGAACCATATTCAAGCTCAGAGCCATTATTCCATTCAAGTTGATATATATATATATAATAAATCAGCAGCAGTACCCTGTGTGGTTGACCACTCCTGAGCAAGGTAGAAAAAAATACATAAATTAAAAATTTAAAAAAGTACCTAACTTCCTACAGAGCTCTAAAAAGTAGATAATAAACCTAGAGCACATCGATGGTGTAATCAGTCACTGAGTTCGTATTTGCTTCAAAAGAAGATGGGGCGCCGACAATCTTGTCAAATATGTAAATCGGCGGCCTAATCTTCCTTCGAAGCGAATGCGAATTCAGTGACCGTTCCACCATCGATATGCTTTAATGTTTTTTTTTCTACTTTTTATGGTACTATAGGATGATAAGTAATTTTAATTTTTTTTAATTTATATATTTTTTTTGTTCTCACTAAAAATACCTACCTTCAAAATATTTGATATATGACTCATAAATATCGAGCACATTTACCCCCTTTGTGGAGTTACATGGCTTTATCAAAATAATGGAAACACCGACGACGACTGGAGTACACGTAATGTGCCGTATTCACATCACAGGAACAAAGTCACCCGCGATGTGAGGTATGTAAAACGGAGATATGTCGGCTATTACGTAGCAGTACTACAGGCGCAGGTGAAACAACTGTTTTGGTGTAATTGTCGACAATGTCAGATCTCAGTGACCCTTTAAAAAGGCATGATCGTTGATGAGCGTCTTGCAAGAGCTTCAGTAACCAGAACGGCAGAAATAGTAGGTATAACATGAGGAACCGTATCGAAGATTATGATTACCTTTCAAAAAGGACAGGGCGTTCTCTAAACGTGCAAATTTTGGACGCCATACGAAGTTGTCAGATAGGGATAGGCGAACGTTGGCACGGATTTTACAGTGGAAGCAGAAGACTACAGCAGCGCAAATAGCAGCATAGTGGAACACCAGATGAAATGATCCCGTTTACGTCATAACGTTCGTCGGGAACTTCATCGTGCCAGTATTTATGGCCGTGCTGCAATCCAACAACCTCTAATTACCAACATCAATGCAACAAAACGTGTAAGGTGGTGCAAAGCACATAAAAACTGGGATGCTAAAGAGTGGCAATATGTTGTCATTTGGTCTATGAATCGTGCTACACATTGTTTCCCACCACTGATAGAGTGTACGTCTGGCGAAAACCTGCAGAACCGTTCACCCCGACTGTAAAGCATGAAGGTGTGGGGTGCCATATCACGACATTCCTTAGGACCTTTAGTTATTCTACAGGGTTACGTTATTATTCTTACGTTAGTGGGTAATCTAACCTCAGACCGCCATTCTTGTTTTCATTGTAGGAGGAACATGTGCTGTACATTGAAGAGTAAATTTTGGCGTTTAAATGGCACAAAGACAGTGTCGCAGATGTGTTAATGTGCCAGATAAGTTTTGTTATGTGTTTGGAAATTATATTTTAAAATCCCAGGGTCGTTCTTTGATAAAGATTGTGAAAAAAAGCCTATAACTTATTTTGGATGTATTTTGGAGATCAGGACAAAACATGGGCTCCACATGTGTGCTGCATTTCGTGCTTCGTTCGATTCAGTGAATGGTTGAAAGGTAAGATAAAATCCATGTCCATTGCGGTTTCTAGGTTTGGCATGAGCCAACTAGTCACTTGCATGATTTCTATTTTTGTTTAACTAAAGTGTCGGGGTTTTCGTAAAAGAACAGAAGCAAAATAAAGTATCCAAATGTGCTTTTAGCCATAAGGCCAGTTCCTCATGGAGAATATTTTCCTATACCAACACCTCCAACCAGCTGGGAGGAGATGGAATCATATTCATCAGAGAAAGACTGTAAGGTACATACAGATGCTGATCCTATATACACCCCTAAAAAGGTAGACGAGCTTCATCTAATTGAATAAAATGAACTGAATGATCTTGTTCGAAACCTAGGACTTTCCAAACAAGAAGCTGAGGTTTTAGGTTCAAAACTTAAAGAGTGGAATCTTCTAGCCAAGGGTACCAGGGTTTCTCTGTTCAGAAAGGGAAATTTAGCTTTATCTGCTTATTACGAGATGCAAGATGGTTTGTATTTCTGAACAGATATTTAAGGACTGATGGCGAAATTGGAACAACTCACGCCTCTAAGGATTGGCGTCTACTTACAGATTCTTCAAAATTCAATTTAAAAGCTGTCTTTTGCATTTCGGAAACCAAAAACCTTCCATTCCAGTGACACACGCTATGGGAATGATTGAACTTACGAAAGCATGGAAGAAATACTCACCGCTATAAAATATGACCAGATTAATTGGACAATATGTGGTGACCTAAAAGTCATATCTCTTTTGCTACGGGCTTCAAGGAAGCTTCATTAAATTTTGCTGTTTTCTGTGTTTGTAAGACAGTAGGTCCGGAAAGCAACACTACAAAATAAAAGATTGGCCCAAAAGACATGTTTTTTTTTCCTGGAAAGGTAATGTTAGGTATACGCCTCTAGTTGACCCTCTTATGTTCTGCTCCACTACTACACATAAACTTGGGCTTATGGAAAACTTTGCAAAGACTATGGACAAACTGGTAAACGGTTTTTGCATTTGAAGGAAATATTTTCTAAACTATGTGATGCAAAATTCAAAGAAGGGATTTTTATTGGTCCTCAGATCAGGAATCTACTGAATGATCTTGGTCTGGGAAAAAAAATACTGAATATGAAGGAGCGTGCTGCATGGAAATTTTTCATGTCTGTGGTGAATGATGTTCTGGGGAATCGCAAAAAGGAAAACTACCATCAGCTCATGTAAGATCTCAAAAATTATGAAAATCTTAGGTGACGAATGTCTTTGAAGATCCATATCTTGCACTCGCATCTTGACTTCTTTTCCAAAAACTTAGTACTATCAGTGATGAGCAATGGGAATATATTTCACCAGGATATCCAAACATGAAGGAGAGATATCAAGGCAGGTGTGACCCAGCAATGATGGGTGACTATTGCTGTTTCTTACAGAAGGAAGATACTTCAGCACCAAAAAAGACAAAAATGAACTTCTTGTAAGTATAAAAGATCCTTACCTATGTTTTATTATTTTGCGTTTCAATATTATTTAATTTGTTACTTTATATTCAGTGGTCTATAACTATGATGTTCCGGAATATTTTACTGTAATCGTGTAATTAATTAATGAGTTTTAATTTGCAATTTAATAAAGTAGCCACACTTATTTTCATTTTCGAGATAGGTGTATTCATAAAAATTTGAAATGCATCAATCCGTAATTTTAAAAAAAACTGTACGTGCTGCAGATTTTTCACAGCCATATTTGAATTTAGCACCCCAAATTTAGTTTCAAACATCCTATTTGACCAATGTTATAAAAAATAAATTTCAGTTTGTTTTCTAGTGTTACCCATACGGACAATATGGCCAAACCAACGGAGTCTCTCTCTGCATAATATACTGCTCAGAGAAGTTGCCTACTCCTTTGTCCACCTATAAATTATTTACAAAGTTGAACCACCTAATACTCAAGATACTGCGTAAGCATCTAGAATCAAAAGCATCAAGTTTCTTATTATCTTGTTTACAAAGCGTCCACGTTTCGCTGCCATAACTAACCCTTGAAAGAACCAAATTATTATAAAGTCTAATATCAGTGTTTTGTTGTATACGCCTCATATATCACACTCTCCATAGATTCTTACAGGTCCCGGCAGCAATCCCTATTTGTCTGTTAAACTGATGCCGCATATCACCAATATTTGTTACATAGCTACCTACCAAGATAATTAAACTGAGACACTTGCTCAAGGGCGCAACCTTTCAAAGCCACTGAAGCAACATCTGCCTTACCAATTTTCATAATTTTAGTTTTCTCTCTGTTTATAATCAAACCTATTCTACTACCAGTCTCATCAACAGCTCGAATTAAAGAATTGATCTCGTGAATATCATTTGCCAAAAGGACTAAATCATCAGCATAATCTAAATCAGAAATTTTCGTATCTCCAGCCCATTTAAGGCCAAAATCTTTCCCTTGAAGTGAATTTCGCATAACATAATCAATAATCAAGCTAACGAGAAAAGGAGGCAAAATGCACCCTTGTCGAAAACCAGAAGTAATGCTAAACCAATTGCTACAAGCCTTACCAACTCACAGACGACTCAGTGTTATTATAGAGAGCTTTCATTATGTTAACTAACTTGTCTGGTATACCATATGAACTCACAATCAACCACAAATTATGACGATCAACAGAGCTGAAAGCCTTTTTGAATTCAACAAAGCTAGCCACCAAAGGTTTCGGAAACTCTAAACATTTCTCAAGAATCTGCCTAAGTGAAAATATCTGATCTACACATCCCCTACCACTTCTGAATCCACATTGCTCATCACGCAATTGACTGTCAACCAGATTCTTAATTCTATTAAGCACAATCATGGAAAGAACTTTACCTGGAACAGAGAGTAGGCTGATACCCCTATAGTTATCACAAGAACTGCGATCACCTTTTTTGAAAATAGGGATAACAATAGCTCTGGTAAAATCCTTAGGAACCATGCCTTTATCATAAAAGATATTCAAAATTTCAGTCATCCAAGTGGTAACAGAAACATTCCCAGCTCTAAGCATTTCCGAAGTAATTTCATCTACCCCTGGGGATTTATGAAGTTTAAGTTTAGAAACAGCCAGAATAACTTCAGATTGTGTTATAGGGCCAACATTAGACCCACCAATGCATCTATCATCATTGCAAACAATGGGAATAGAACTAACCACATTGTTTAGAACATCACTGAAATGCTCAGCCCACCTAGCCATGACAGAATACTCCCCTTCTATAACCTTACCATGTTTATCCTTCAATCCCTGTATACCTGTCCGTTTTCTACCACACAAAAATATAACTCTCTTGTACAGCTCTCTGCTGTTGTGCTGCTTAACTGCTTCCTCAGCTTCGTCAGCCAAGATATCCCTCTACAGAAGCCTACCAGTGCAGCAAATGTTGGATTCATAATCGAGCTCAGAGCAATATTCCGGCCTGGTTAGTGTATATGGTCAGCACCAGGACGCTGTGTGGTTGACCATTCCTCAGCAGGGTAGAATAAAAGAAAATTAGACGTAGTAGTCCAGATAAGTAGTCCACACTGCTCTCGCAGCCATCTCCTTTTGTCTCCTTCCACAACACAGTATCTGTTTTGAAAGGTACTAACGGCCTGCACCACGAGAAGGCAGGGTCGGACATTAGGTGGTAGGCCTGGTCGGTTCTATGCATTATCACAGGCGATTGGTGCATAGGTTTCTTTCCAGTGATTTACAGACCCCTGTGAATGCTAGAGAGCTAAAATTTGGTCCCTGGGGGTATGTTGAGTCCTGGTTCAGTGGTTAAACACTCTGGCATGAACCTGGAGAGAAGTGGGTTCGCGTCCCGCAGATCGGTAACTCATTTTGCCGTCCCGTGGCCGAGTGGTTAGCGCACTTGGCTACTGATCTGAGGGACCTGGGTTCGAGCCCCGGGTAAGGCATGGTTGTATGTGTCGTTTTTTGTGCTGAGGTCCTGCCATCCTCACAGCCTGTCAGACCTCTGTGGCAAGCAGCTGCTTGAGGGGGTATTATTATTATTATAACTTGGAAATGTTGTGAAAAGGTGGATGCACTGAATCCTTCGAGGTCAAAGGTCAAATTTAGGTCTAATGGTGTTAGAGGCCTAAACATTGGTGTTTGGGGGTATTTTGAGTTGTAGATCTCATGAAATGTGTTTTGGTACTGATCTGAGAGGATGGCAGGACCTCAGCAGAAAAACGACACATGCATCCACCCAGGGCTCGAACCCAGGTCCCGTAGATCAGTACCAAAACACAATTCAACACTTTTCACTACGGTGAACTTCCCAAAGTTTCTCTTCAGTCGTTATATTTTTAAAGTCTCTGTTCCAATAGGCTAATGACGTTATTCACACGCTGAAACACACGCGACTTCAGAATGATTACGGCACATCGTGGTTTTATTGTTGCTCGTTCATCTATCGTAACAATAGGATGGATCAGTTTTTGATTAAATAGAACAAAAATAATAATCAGTGGCAGAAAATAACAACACAAAGATAGTTTATTATTTTTTTTCCATCTGCAATATTATCGGAAATTCCGCGGCATACCGAGAATCTCGCAGTACACTCGCCACACCCTTTGAGAACCGCTAGCCCAAATATAACTGATTCGTAAGTGCACTGTTTTATAAAATATCGTATAAATAATGCTTTATTTTGTAAAATTAGTAAGTGTTGGTACAAATACTTAATTTAAATTTATACTCGGCTCATAAATATTCTTCTTCCAAATTCGATATTGTACGTTTACCAGGCAGACGTATCGAGGATTTAATACGAGAATTTTGTGTCTGGGAGGGTCCGAGAATAAGAGTTGAGTAGGGTTTTCTAATTACTGAAATATTCCACCGATCAGGAATCGTTAAAATGATATTCTATATGGTAGGGGTTCTCAACGTGTTTTGGGGTACGCCGTGAGAGCTCAAAAGTCGCTAGATAGATGTTACATATATATGTTTTATTTTATTCCCATTGTTATACTATAACTATAGTTGCATCTATCTATACAAGGGGGTACGCCAGTTACATACACATTTACAGGGGGTACGTGAAGCATAAAAGGTTGAGAACTACTGATATATGGAATAAGATAATTTTTTAAAATCTATTTTTTAATGTCGGACATAAAATATGAGGTTAAAATCATGCAAAGAAAACTGTTTTGGATTTCAGAGTAGGTAGACATTATTGAGATGTCGTATAAGACGAGAATTTTCGGAGTGGGGAGAGAGGGGGGGGAATCTCTCCTGGGTACGTCCCTGAAATCTACATTAACAATGAATATTTTTCACGACCAAAAAGAAATTTATGAGAAATTAGTCTTAGCTTATTTGAGTTAGTACAAATAAAGTACGAAATAGTGTTACATTAACGTTTATTATTATTGCTGAACTGATATTTGAGATAAATATGTATCATTAAAACATTAAATGTATGTTTTATTCATAATAAAGTTTTTTTTCGCAACCTATCCCCGTTTTTTCCATAAGTTGTTGGTTTCGATTTATATGATGATTTCCCGGAACCTATTTACATGCAAATCGAAGGATGGGTATATAGATTTGATTCTTTTAAAGTTATGACACTTTCTTTTTCCTCTGATAAAGTTATTGAAATATTTTTAAAATGCGAATGAATCGTAATATTTTAGCAATAGTTATTCAATCCAAAATATTTTTTTTAATTTATCTATAAAAGCAAAAATTTTGAAAATCACCACTAGGACAGACAAACGATAAAGGAAAGTATTAGCTGCTTTTTTGCAAACGAGATAAAAATTGCTTGAATAGTAGTTTGCTATAAGTATTATGCAAAATAAGAAAGTTTTGCAAAAAGACAAAAAATATGAGATGGCCAAGGCTTTCTTAGCAAAGAAACATAACGTCAACTGGAAGTAATGCCCCGTGTCCCTGACAGACGTTGTCTTCTTTGACTTGCATGGCGTTGGGTTGGGTTGTTTTACATCTGAGCGGCAGTTTTTTGCACACCTTGGGCTAAATGGCCAGGTCACAAAGACCCCGAAGTCTCAGAGAAGGTTGGGGGAGGGGACCCACTGGAACAGCTAGTTGGGAGACAGATGGTAGCCTACCGTCAAGGGCATTCAGAGTGTTCTTTAACGTGCACATGGTATGGACCTTCCGCACACGGGGCCACGGCTTTACGTCCCATTCGACGGACGGCGGCCTTTCCAAGCCCATCGGTGTCCCCTACTGACCGTGGGCAGGGCGGGGAATTTTGCGGACTTGCATGGCGTTCTACTATCGATGTTCCGTGTACTTCTATTACTGGTCTATGGAATAAGCTAATCTCTTTAATCTTTAAATTTTGAGATCAATAAGAAAGGAATACACGAGATTTGAACAGCACGAAGTAATAAATAACAAATTAATTTTGTCTTTATTTAGACTTACAATTAAATCGAGGAATTTACGAAATTTTATCAAAGAATAGCTTCGGCGCCGATTTGGTATGGAAATCTTTTTCTCTCTTTTTTTTTTGAGGGAGCAGGGGTAGTATAAAATCTGCAGATATTGCTCATTAGATTTTGTGAAAAAGTCAGTAAAGATCTCGCGGTGCGATTTATTTATTTATTTATTTATTTATTTATTTATTTGTTGTATTTACACTTGCGAACAAAAGTAACAACCCTATATTATGTAAATGTGAAGCAAACTCCGTAGCTCTATGACTTCTAAAATAACTTGATTTGGAAAAATGTGATAGCAGATAAATATTTCAATTAGATATATCAAATTTTTATTTTGAACAATATTCGTTCTGTATTTAATGATCTATAAAATGAAAATGATCTTTTAATGATCTATATTTAACAATAAAAATCATTAGAATATATTTCAGGCCAAAGACCTAATAAGTATTATTATTTCAAACGATTTAATTACACTTCAGCAAATAAAAAATGCAACACTTGCAAGAAGTTATCCAAATGCAATGAAATGTAGGGAGGCGGTAGTATATGGAAATGAATAGGTCTGCAGGACGATTGAAATAATTGGATAGGTGCGAAGCAGTCAAACACAGGATAAAGGCAACCAAAACTCCCTGGTTGACAAAACGTTGTGGAAATTATTCTAAACTTTTAAAACTGCCTTTACGCAGACGTCGACATCCTTTTCAATACTTAACAAACTTTGAGCGTGGAAGACTCATCGGCCTTAGAGAAGCTGTTTTTTGTACAGAGATGTGGCTAACCTTGTTGGCCGTAATCCCAACACATATGGCGCCAGTGGTTTCAAGAAGGATCCAGCACATGCTGACAAGGATCAGGAAGACAACATAGGATCGCGAAGCAACAGGACCGTCATTTGCGACGCGTGACAGATTCGCTACTACAGCGCAACTGCAAAGGAACTGGAATCACGTAACACGTTGAATACCT
The DNA here is from genome assembly GCA_038380435.1 of Ryuthela nishihirai. Lineage (NCBI taxonomy): Eukaryota > Metazoa > Arthropoda > Arachnida > Araneae > Heptathelidae > Ryuthela > Ryuthela nishihirai. The sequence goes on from JAWZYU010000020.1 coordinate 20,986,234, forward strand.
ACCAGGCGGAACGGTAAAGAACAAGCTTTTACGGTTTTAATTACGAGCCTATCATCCAATACTGCGTTTCCCCCTCACATCTGTCCACATGCAAGCACGACTTCATTGGTGTCGCCCCAGACAGAATTGGAACGAACAAGAGTGGAGTACCATGTGTTTAGTGACGAATCTAGTTTTTGTCTTGGTCAGCATGACGATAGACAACGGGTTCGCCGTCATCCAGGAGAAAGGAACGCCACCCAGTGCTTGCGACATCGTCTCACAGCTCCAGCACCTGGTGTCTTGGCATGGAGTGCCATTAGTCGAACATCTCGGTCAGAACTGGTCATCATAAGGGGATATCTAACTGCCCAACAATATGGTACCAACATTTTGCAGCCAGTGGCTGTCCCATTTTTCAGCAACACGGAACTTTTTACCAGCAAGATAACGCCTTTCCCCCATACAGCCGGCATTAGTCTGCAGTATCTACATGAGCAAAACATTCAGTACTACCATGGCCAAACTTTCATACTTCCATGGCACGCCAGACCTTTCACCTATTGAACACGTCTGGGACATGATGGACCGACAGCTCCAACAGCACTCAAGAGGTGGCCAACTACTGTCGCTGAAATGGAACAGCGACTTCGCTCTATTTGACATTCTATCCCTCAGGAGGACATTATAGATCTGTACGATAGCTTTCCCCGCAATGTTCATGAATGCATTGCTGCGCAGGGGCGGTTCAACATCATGCTAATTTTACCAACCGGGTAGGTAAAGTGGTAATTTTCCATACTTTTTTTTAATAATGTAATCAATCGCACATCTCAGTCTCTGCTAACAGCTGCCTGCGTTTGAATAAAATGTCATTAATCCTTCCAGGTGTTGTAATTTTTTTCCTGTAGTGCATTTAAAATAAGTGTATGTTTTAAACGTTTGTGTAAAATACTCTTTCATTATTTATCAATTTTGTATAATTTATTAAGACTTGCATTGTTATTGTTAAACATTCTAACTTCGATAATTTATTAACTACTGAACGAATAGTGTTGAAAATCGAAATATTGATATATTTGTTTAAGATAACGTTTATTATATAATTAGAATATTATCACATTTAAAAAAAAATTATTTAGAAGGTTTAGAGCTTTGACATTAGCTTACCATGGACATAACATAGGGTTGTTCCTTAATTTATGAAAACCAGTGTGTATACCTAATCTATTTTTTCATGAAATGATTCGAAATTTAGGATTTATCTTTCACGGATATCTTCCAGGACATAAACCATGCCATTGACGAGATCCGATTGTATATGCCTATTAGTAAACGCAAAAGGGGTGAAAGGTGTTTTTCACTCAATTGAAACAAAAACTGAAAGCATAAATTAAAAATTTCACAAAGTTCTATTTTTCTCACTTCACTTTTAACAAAATCTTGTATAAATATCACTGACAATTAAAGCCTACAAATCAAAGATGACATATTCCGAATTAAAACGTATATTCTCCTTCAAGCATTGCTTTCAAAAATAGAGAATTTCACTCATTTTGCCGAAAAAAAACTGATTTTACGGACTCATATTTTTCTTCCAAAAATGAAACACCTTTCCGCTTTTTCCGAAAGCTTAAGATTATTTTTGTTTCCCATGAGATAGAAATAGCGTCGAAAATATCAGAGCAAAGAAATAGTTTTACAAAAAAAATCTTTCTCTAGCTTCTTATGTTGCTACTGGATCTCCTTTAAAACTCTGACTTCGTGAATAAATACAATTCGTGCACGAAATGTTCGAAACTGCTGATAGCAGACACTTCTGGCAAGATATTGGATACTGTAGAAGAGTCTTCAGTTAGACGAATGTAGATTGCCGTCTCGCTGAAGATCGAACTATGTCCTCAGATGAGTGTCCGTGGAAGGCTGAAGCGTGTAATCCTCCAGATAGAATCCTTAGCCCCTGGGAAATCACGATTAAATGACAAGATCGTGACAAGTTGTTATCCCCCGAAGGAAGGGATAAAAGATTCTCTTGTCGACAGAATAAAAAGCATTAGTTCTTCAGCCAGGGGATGTGATGTCCTCGTCATCATTTGGCTGGATGACACGCTCAATTTTATGCTCTTCAATATGGGAGACTGAAGGATTAATTTCTGTTGCGATGTGTTTTAGAGAAGTCTGTGACACGGTGGGGAAGGATGGTTTTTTCGATAGGAAAAGCAATTACCAAGAGTATCGATAAAAATTCAACTAGAACGCAGTGACTCTATTGAAGTTTTCTAATCTTTCAGCTGTTGTAATTCCATTTTTTAAAGTAAATATTTTTGTAATGTTTAATTTTCACAATACAGTACAACTTCCATGATCTAACAGGTCGTTTAATCCGGAAATCACCCCGGGTCGTCGTGACCTCCGTGAATCGCGTTTGAATATTATCATCGATCAAAATGTATTGCATTTTAGGCCACGGTTACTTTTCGCCACAATGGATCCACTTCGAATTGTCATTCTTTCTGCGGTCTTCTTACCAATTCTAACTCTTTCTGCAGACCCTTTTTACATCATTACCTGATACATTTAAACTAATATATACACCCTCGCAAAGATTATTCCTGAAATGTCTGAAGAATGGGTTATATCTATTTTTTGACTATTTCGCAATTTGAATTTAAACATCTGAATGGAGAAATTCGATGCTCCAGAAATTCTTGTCATCAACAGGCAATTCAATCTTGTGATCAGCATGAGATTAGAGTGTTGCCTTACTGAACTGAAACAATTCCAATTCCAGCCGAAAGCAATAAAACTTCAGCGCTTTTGCAATGGCGGCCAAAGTACTCTCTCCTTTAGGGCATTCTAAAATATCGAAGATGGCATTTTTAGATTTATTGAAATAGACGTTTAGTGACCGAGGACCATAGGTTGAGTTGTTTTACCTGTAAGCGTCACCTTTTTGCGAGCAATGGATTAAACGGCTAGGTCACAAGGACTCCAAAGTCTCAGAGAAGGTTGAGGAAGTGGTCTCACTTTACAGTTGTTAGGAGACAGTTAAATCTTATGCGACGGACAGTAGCTTTCCAAGCATATCGGTGTCCCCTTCTGACAGAGGGCAGGGCGAAGAGTTTTGCTGAGATGAATTCAACGTTGTACCAGGCGGGGCTCGAACCTGGGAACTGTGGCTTACGAGCCTGACGTGCTGCTAACTCAGTCCCCTCCCCCCACTCTCATACAAAGGTAAAGGGGTAATTTCTTGTAAAAGTAAATTTTAGAAAATGACTGGACAGAGAAATTCAGTTCCCAAACTTTCTCTTCGGCTTGATAATACTCCAAGCTTTCGCATTTCGTCGAGTAGCATGTTTATTCATTGTACATTCAATGGCAACGTTTTGAATGTGGTCAATGAGGTCCCCATTCCTCTTCCGATCTCTTTGTGTATATATTTTCATCCATTAATATTAACCTTGACAATACTTAATTGAAAATATGCTAGTTAAATGTCTGTTGAGAATTTAATGGAAAATTTTTAAGAAATGTGAAATTTCATTCTAAATAAATCGTTGTTCGACGCAGCAGAATTTTTTATAAATACAGAAACCTTTGAACTATTATGTCATACCCTTTCTCAATAGATCCTTTTTTCTCGATTCGATATTAGAACTTTCCTTATAGTTTAATCCAACTTCTCTTTCCAACTCGAGTTCTATCATAAACTTGAATTTCAATAAAATACGAGGTAGCATATGCCGAATTACGTTTTTGAAAAATGTCAAGGAGGATGTTCTCCAGATTATGAATTAATTTATATGTTGAAATATTGTAATTTTTTCAAACACTGCAAGTAAAATCTTTGCATAAATGTGGCAAAAACGTATAATCAAAGATTATATGAGTATATTCAAATCATAAATGAAATCACTACTGCGACACACAGTATCTATTGGCAGCCTATTATTAAATGATTACCTTACATGCGTATTATTTAATGATTACCTTTTGAAGCTTGCTTGTAACATGTGATATTTCCAAAAACTTTATTCATAAAATCAGTAATTTTCTGCTGATTGGTAGAATCGAAAGAGATTAAGAGCTCTCTATGTCAGTAGTTCTGCTATTTTTGCTCTAAAAGTTTCAAAATTAAAATATAGTGCTTTTTTTATTATACACCTACAAAATCAAATCAGCATGAATAAATAATGTAAGCATGAATAAGACGTAAATGAGATTGAATGTATGAGTTACTCAAAAATGTTCAAATTCAAAGGATCACATTTATTTCCATATATTTGTTTCTTCTTTGTTTTTGTTTTTTAAACAATCGTTGAAACGAGAAAGAGTATAATCGAAACTATAGGACACAAACTTTTCAAACCAATTTCAAAATAGAGGTTAAATTTATATCTACTTCCTGGAGATTGGTTCATTGGGATATATCAGCTTTGTTCACCTATTGAATTCTGATCTGACGGGTGCCACGAATTCAAATCTCGAATTTTTATCTATTTATGCTAGAAAGATTACGCAGTGGATGACAAAGATCTGGTGCATTATCAGATCTGGCGCATTATCATTATCTGGCACATTATCATTATCTGGTATATTACGCAGTGGATGTGGAGATCTGAGATGAACGAGTCATTCATCTTAGAAACGTTAAGAAAGAATAGGGGTAGAGGTGACAGTGAGGAAATCAAGAGGCATTGAAGATGCTGATCGATTTCTTGTATGTTCACTCATGAGCCATAATATTATGACCACTTGCCTATCGAGGGTTGGGCCGCCTTCCACTTGCACCCGGCGAGGCATCGACTCCACTAGACTGTGTAAGGTGTCCTCAAGTTTTCTGAACCAGATGGACAGAATGACGTCTCGAAGTTCGGCGACAGAGCGAGGCAATGATGTGGACCGATGAATACAACGTTCCACTGTATCCCATAAATGTTCGATGCGATTCGTAGTGGGGTAATTTGGCAGACAGGGGAGCATAAGAAATGCTTGGACATGATCCTCCAACCATTCCTACCCATTGTGGGCATTGTGATATGGGGTGGTGTTTTGCTGAAAGAGTCCAGTGCAACCCAGATACATGATCAAAACGTAGGGCACCACTTGGTCCGAAACAATGCCTAGGTAACATCTGGCAGTGAGGGTGTGTTCAACAGGGATGAAGGACCCAGTGATATCCATGAGAACAATACTAATGCCATGATAACGCTGGCCTATTTCTCTTCAACTGTTCAGTCTGGTTCCAGTTGTTCACCTGCGTGGCGGCCAATACAGATCCGTGGAGCCGGAACCTGTGCTCATCGGACCAAGAGACTCTTTTCCAGTCGTCCAATGGATTGTCATGGTGCTCTCGTGCCCCACTACAGGCAGAGCTGTCGATCAACATGGGCACATGAACGTGCCGCAGACTCTGTTTCTTTGTTCACTTTGGTTGTAGTCTGCCGTTAATTGAGGGATCTTGAGTCTGTTGTCGCGGACAGCACGTTCCAAATTGCGTTAACTTCGACTACCAATAAGTGATTGTTTCACCTTTCTGGCACCTTGGGTGACTCTGTATCCCTCTTTAGACCATTCCCACTACACCATCCTACGGCGGCTCTCGAACAACCAACAATACCTGCTGTTTCAGAGATGCTGTTGCCCCACCTTCCTCGGGCTGAAAATCATTCCCTATCCAAAATCAGACGAGTCCTTCCCTTTGTCCATTGCACGGGCTTCGTACTGACACGCCCTTTTTTACCTTCGATAAAACAAAATTTGGGGCTCTTCACTCCTCTGCTTTGTTTAAAGTTGGTCGAATAAATGTTGTTGAAAATGAAAATAAGATAATCGTAGAAAATTAAAAAAAACCGTATTAATAATTTTACAAAACTCGAAGAATGTCATCACCCTCAGTAAAGCGAAGTTCCAAATAAAGTATTTGTATCCATCAATCAAAATTGAGAGATTTAGCGCTTGACTGATATTGCTAAAGGAAAAATGCGATTCATCCAGCCCAGAGGCTGACGTGATAGGGCAACACTATGAAAAGTAGCGAAAAATAACTGTCTCTGACCGGCAGTTTCCAGTTTCGAAAAGTTATCTGAAACTTTCTAGATCAGCCACAAAATAAAAAGCTCAGTGCGTCTGATGTAGTTTGCTCTTTTTGTTTCTTTCTTTCGTGCTGAGAATGTTTTTGTTACTGGATTTTACTTTTCCTCTTCTATCCATGATTTCTTCCAGCAGTATCTATGATTACTCCAGTCGTATTTAGTCTTTTGATTTGCTGAAACAAAATAAAAATTGAAAAGTTCCAAAATTCCGTGAGATAAGCGTCAAAATCGATTTCTGTAGAACTGGTTCCTTCTCTTAGTGTTGGTGATGACGTATTTTCCGTGCTGGCGTAAATGTTAGTATTTTTTTTTATCTCATCGTCTTCTGCGTGATGGAGTGATTGTTGCCATTTTTCTTCCACGTTTCTGTACCTGTTATCGAACTTCCTGAATCAAAATCATCTTCTTCGTACTGAGTATTTTCGTCATTAACTTTTTCTTCTTCTTTGGTCTTTGATTAATGCTTCTCAATCACTTCTGCAAAGCTGGAGGAAGGTTTTTCTGCAGTCTCACTAGCCGATTTTTCTATATGCTTCATTTAAGAGGCCACTTAGTTACAAAATGACCTTGCATTTTCGCAGCTGCAGTACAATTTGAGAATGAGCTTATAGTCGATAAATTGCATTGCATGCACAAATTCTGACATAGTTAGGAATGTCTTGTTTCAATGCCGTTTTCGCTGTTTTCTTTCCAGTACGTATGGTTTTGATCTGATCTCCTTTAAGGAATTGATCTTCTATGCTCTGGACTTCCACGATTGGAGGATGACTTTTTCGACGTCTTTATTCAATACGAAGAATTTTAGTTTTGATATGAAAATGGTTTTAATGGGTCGTTCTACTTGTTGTATTTCAATCTTCTTCCTTGATGATCTTTTTTTTTTTGAAGTAAAAAGTCTGTCGCTTCATCTCCAGCCAAAAAAGATCTTCAGGGACCGATTAATTGTTTGGGTTGCTTTACCTCTGAGAGACATTTTTTTGCACACAATGGGCTAAATGGACAGGTCACAAGGACCCCGAAGAGAAGCTTGTGCATTATGGGACGCGTCCATTCGTGTAGACGGGGTAGTCACAATCATCTGGTCCTTGAGAATATATATTTAAAACTTTCTTATTTACAAATTTGCATATTTTACAAATTCCTAAACACATTGGCAAAAATATACAAATTGTTGTATATTTTTGCCAATGTGTGTATATGTTCCATCAGAGAAGGTTGGGGAAGGGATCCACTGGAACAGCTGTTGGGAGACATATGATAGCCTCTCGTCAAGACCATTATTATGTTTCCATTTATGACTTGAGCATTAGTGATTGTTCCTAATCCTACAGTAGTTTGCTGATTAGATTATCGAGAACATCAGTAAATTTCACTTCCGGGTGGAAGATCCGAAAAACATCTGTGCAAATTAGCATCTTCCATTCCGACCAGTCTGGAAAAAGACTTTTTGGGGTAATGAGGAAAAATGGACAGGAGACTGAAATCAATGATCGGCATATCTAGAGAAGTCTTTCCGATTTCAAACCATCTTTCTGACTCCTCTCCGTAGATAGTGCCTTGTGGTCGATAATTATTGCCGGAGAGGACGCAGATGAATCAAGCCGTGCTGTCTATATATATTCTGTGGCAATCGGTGACGTCACTGCTACGTGCTTGTGCATTGTGGAACGCGTCCATTCGGGGAGACAGGGCACTCACAATGATCTGGTCCACGAGTATATATATTTAAAACTTTCTTATTTAGAAATTTGTGTATTTTACAAATTCTTAAACACATTGGCAAAAACATACAAATTATTGAATATTGTGTACATGTTTATGAACAATTACAAATTAAATATATACAAATTATTGAATATGTGTACATGTTTCCATGTCCGTGTATGTATATGTTTCCTCTGTCCCGTGTGTATATTAGTATGTTTCTCTTAATATTTCAAAAAAATATATATATAATTATTTGACTGAATTTTAGTACAATATGTCATCTCCTAACGTCGTTAATTTGTTCTTAGAAACCCGGCTTGTTTGAAGCAAAACAATATTGAACTAAGCGTAATTTCTCATGCGGAACCATGTTAATTCCTTGAGACCATGGGAACATTACAATATTCATTATACTTTCAAATATTTTGTGACACAGAAAGTGTTGCCTGAGGTCTTACAAAGTGTAGACCAGTGTTTAGTTTAAGTAGGCGTTTACAAATTCTGACCCTTTAAATCCGGCCCACAAGAAAATTGGAAAATATTTTTTGTTAATCTGTCTCTACCTAAAGTGAAAAGTGTATTAATAAAGCGGAAGAAGAAAATAAAAAAAAAATCATTTCGATGGAAATTTATTGAAGCCGAATGTTCAGCAGCTTATTTCTGGAATCCCGTTCCACCTTTACATACTGCTTCGACAAGCCAACTGCAGTTGTGACGTTAAAACAAATTTAATATTAATATTTAACTTTTTTCCTTATTACTTGAAATATTTTGCTGAAAAAAAAATTGATTCCTTTGTGAGAGAGATTCGAATTCACGTCTACCAGTAACTTACCAGGCGTCCTATTATTAAATTATTAGGTACTAACAGTTTAACTCAGCAATGTGACATTTAAGCATTGCCACATGTTGTTTTTTGTTGATTCGCCACTAGTCCCATTGATGTCGGGAACCAAGCTGCCTTATATGAAGGAAGTGATATTTGTCACTCACTCTCACAGAGTTACATAAATTATTGAATAATATTATTTTCAGCTAGGGTTGAAGAATAATTGAGAATTTAAAAGCAGGGTTTTAATCGATCAGTTTTTTAAAAATCGGTTTTAACCGGTTTTGGCCAAAAAGTAATAGTAATTTTTAAAAGCCAAAATGAAAGGTACTGACTTTAACTCTTAACAAGCATAATATATCGCCTATTTTTTGGTAAAAAAAAAAATGCAGCATCCTACAAATGCATACGAAAAAGAAAATGACAACTTTGACAATTGACATATTTTATTTTAACCAAAATAATACATCATTCAACCAATCTAGAATTGAAAAAAAAATTCATAAAAAATCTGTACTTAGTAAACAAAAGTTAAACTTTCAGTAAAAAAATTACAAAGAATAAAATTAAAATTTATCTCTATTATGGAAAAAAAATTGAAATAACATTTTTTAATAAAGAACATTTATCTAGAAAAAAAAATAAAAATGTAAAAAAAATGTGAAATAAAATCCAAAAACCAAATTCAAAAAAATGAAAAATATGAACCAAAGAAAAGTATAAAATTAAATTTAGATTTTATCGCTGTGTTGAAAATGACATTTTAAGAAATAAAGGGTCATTCTTGAAAGAAGCTTAAATAAAACAAACCGCAGCTGAGAAGTCTCTTTCTTTATTCATCACTCGCTGGTGTAACGGTAAGTAACGCATTATGTAAAAGCTCTAAATTTTTACTCTTTTTTATATAACTTCAAATATTTCAATTCATCGTTGACATTAAAATCCCTGGAATCTTTTATAGGTAGCATTTCTAATTTATTAATTTCATTCAAATACTCGTGAATTAAGTCGTCATCTTCATTAGTTTTAGCAATGCTAGCTGCACCTTTCACTTCTGACTTTGCGTTATCATCTACCTCAATGGTTCATTAGGAAAATTCATTAGGAAATAGACTGAGAAATATATGTTCTGCGATTTTCTTAATTGTTTGCCTGGATAATAAAGGGAATAAATCAGATAATTCATTTCTAAAATCCTCTGGATTGGTTAAATATCTCAATAATGAAATGACTTCCTTTTGTCGTCTTGATGAATAGTGTTTGATAAGGCATTCTTTGAGATTGGCAGCAATAGGATTATCCTTGTTGTGTAGTTTCTTAAGACAAATTTTTATAAGCATTTCAACTTTAAGTAAAGTTGATTCTTCAGAGCATAGAACCTTCAAAACAAATTCAAGTGGACGAATAGTTTCAGCGAGGTTATATAACAAATTCCATTTCTCCTCAAAGACATTTTCTGTTGAAGCTAGTATGCGTAGAGCCTTAGGAATGCAGTTCCTTAGCTTTAGAAAACGTTCAGTCATAGAAAAGAGACTATTCCACCGTATCATGATAAATTTCTTTTCTTCTCCATTGAATTCCTAATTTATGGAATCTTCAAGCCTATCAGTATTCAAATGAGATTTGCGGAACATTCGGCAATTTTTCTGACTTTATTAATTACTCTCCAATAATCTGCACTAAGTTACGGTGCCTCATTTGTGTCAATATTTATCTCAAACATAGAATCCAAATCTAGGCCTTGATTAACATCATCATCTTCTTCAATGTCAACATCAGTTACTTCTTCATTGACACTCTCTGTAGCTTTGGAATACAAAATAATCTGAAACTGCTAAATGAATACAATACGCAATACACTGTTGGTGAACTGAAGTTATTTCCTTTCCAAATTCAACCATTACGGCTGTTTCATCAGTCGTACATCCGACAACATGGTTATTAAAATCTAATCCAAACTCTTCTAATCTTTTGCTAACTATCTCTACAATTCTGGTGTAGTTTAGAGAGTTAGATATTTTAATCATGCCAAGAGACCAATGCTGATTCTCTCTCTTATTAACATTTAACTCCACGTATCGTACATTTTGTGAAGAAGTGTAATCATCTAAAGTCAATGAGAAACGGATACCTTTACTCACTTGTTCCTTGAAAAAGCCAATAACCACCTGTTTCTTTTTCTCATAAAAACCAAGCAACAACTTTCTTACACCAATATGGGATGTTGGGTGAGGTTTGTCATATTTAGTTTTCTGCAAACTCTCTTGAATAAATTTACTATTAGCAATGCAATGAAAACTTAATGCATCAGCACTAGCAAGTCTCAAAATTTCTTCTTCAATATATTTTCTTTCAATATATTCACCCAAAGTCTTTTTTTCTTTTTGAATGCAGAAAAATCACTTCGTTGATGCTAATACCATGAACAATTTTAACATGCGAATTCAAAGTTGACGTTGACCATCCTCAACACTTTAAAGTCTTGTTGCATTTATTGCATTCGGCAGTTTCTTTTGTCTTACGCACAAAATAATCCCATATTTTAGATCTATTCGGCATATTCCACAAATTTAAAGGGGTTTCGATTATTAAATTAAAAAATCCAAGTTTTAAAATTTGTAATCGACACTGATCATTCCAAAATATGTTCCATTAGTCGACCGATTCTACACGGCAGTCTACATGATGAAAGAAACTAAAGATAGAGTTACCAAATGGGCAAAAATTATACTGAAGAGCAGTTGCCAGTTTGTCACAAATCAGCTTAGTAAGTAATGTATTCAAAGTTGCAATTTCTTTATCATGTTTTAATTACTGCATTGTAATTTCCAAAGCGCCATGGTTATTTATAATTAATATTAAAATACAAAACTATTATCATTGCATACTATTTCATAAAATATGACTTGTTCACGTAGGCATTCATTTTCTCTCTTTATACAAATATATGATATATAAAATTGGAACGGAAAAATTTCATGTGTGCGTTCGTTCATTTTTGAATGACCTTGAAATGTGTTCCTCTCCACATTTTTTTTTCTTTCTCCCTCTCACTCTCTTTCAAAAAACATTTATAAAAAAAATCAACATTACTGTAGCCAAATAAAAAAAAATTGAAAACAGATTTTTTGTTTTCGATTTTCGATTTTACGGGAAATTTTAAAAACCGGCTTTTTTAGTGTTGAAACCCAGTTTTTAAAAACCGAGTTTCAACACTATTTTCAGCAAATATTTCAAGTGGTTCTTATAAAAACATTTCCTGAGATATTTTATTACTGAATTTTCCTTTATTATTTTATACCTATACATATGACAAATTTTAATAAGCACAGTTTAATATATTTTTGTTCGTATAACAGATTAAACACAGCTGAGTTAAATTAATATCTTAATCATTATCCAAGCTGTTTTATTATTGTTCCAGTAGATCAAAATAGCATTTTGATCGGTGAATACAGGATAGTAGGGAAGTTATTCACTTCTTGTCAAAATATATGAAGTAAGTTCTCTCCTGTTGCACGCATCACACAATGATATTTAGAGCACCGTAACTTGACATGTTTCGACTATTAACGTCATCTTCAGAAGTTGGGTAAACAGTTCTACTTCGGAGATTGTATGCGTGTGAGTTGTTGTGCGGCTGCGCCGTATGGTTTGCAGCGGGTGACACTGTTGCGGTTTCGTGGTCCTGCCCATGTGCCTGGGGTAGGGGTGTGAGTGTGGATGCTTTAGCAGTGCTGCGCTGATCCAGGAGCAGTTTCCATGGGTGGGGTGGGTGGTAGATTTCTTCGTTGCAGCACGCTTCTCTATTTTGGTATATCACCAGTTGTTCAGCGAGATCCAATTGAAATTTAGTCGGCGGAGCACAAATAATTTGGTAAGGTCAAGTTGCAAGCATAAATTAATGACGTCTATCCAACCATTAAAGTAACCACTTTAATGGTTGACTGAAAAGGAAAAGGACAAACAATTACCATGTTTGGATATGCTACTACATCGGCAGGAGCAAAAACTGGAAATTGAAGTCTACCATAAGCCTACAGCACCTCATACGGCTCCCAACAGCCACTAGCCCACAAAAAAGTGCACTAAAAACTGCATTCCTAAGAAACATGAGATATGCTTCCACACCACAATTCTATGAAAAAGAAAAAAGGAAAAATATACTCGGTTGCTCAAAATGTGGGTTACCCGCTAAAAATATTGAAACTTGCCGAAAATATGGCAAGACAAACATGGAGAAAAATATCCCAACCGACACCAACGCAGCAACCCCCCAAAAAAATAAGTTCACCACAGGGATTCCAAACATCCCATGGCTAGCACATTCATTGAATAATGCAACCGTACAATTACAGAGTGCCAATTAAAACCAGCAACACTATAATTAATTTAATTAAAACCGATCGGGACCAGAACGAGAAAACAGGAGGAGTATATAAAATACCGTTGCAAGAAAACACCGACAATAACAATAAACCTTCATATGGCAAAACTAAAAGAACCTGCCGAACTAGGATAAAAGAACACGAAAGGGATGTACGGTTAAAAAAAAAACACGTGATTGGCAAGAGTGGTCTGTAATACCGGAATGACCCCACAATTTGACCTTACCAAAATTATTTTTACTCCCCCGACTAAATTTCAATTGGATCTCGCTGAACAACTGGTGATATACCAAAATAGAGAAGCGTGCTGGAACGAAGAAATCTACCACCCACCCCACCCATGGAAACTGCTCCTGGATCAGCGCAGCACTGCTAAAGCATCCACACTCACACCCCTACCCCAGGCACATGGGCAGGACCACGAAACCGCAACAGTGTCACCCGCTGCAAACCATACGGCGCAGCCGCACAACAACTCACACGCATACAATCTCCGAAGTAGAACTGTTTACCCAACTTCTGAAGATGACGTTAATAGTCGAAACATGTCAAGTTACGGTGCTCTAAATATCATTGTGTGATGCGTGCAACAGGAGAGAACTTACTTCATATATTTTGACAAGAAGTGAATAACTTCCCTACTTTCCTGTATTCACTGATCAAAATGCTATTTTGATCTACTGGAACAATAATAAAACAGCTTGGATAGTGATTAAGATATTAATATTTTTTTTCTTTTGTTGCACTCTCCTCTACATTCGACCCACAACAAATAATACCTTTCTCACCGGCCCCGATGCCACACACATTTGTGCATCGTTAGTCTACAGGAGGGGACTGGAATTTCTTTCCATTTATATATTTAATGGAAACTACTATATATAAAATTTTGAAGTAACTGTGCCTGATACTCAACAAGAATTATTCCCTATATTTTACATTAGTTGCCATTTATTTGACGTGTTTATTAACAAAGTGTATAAAAATTAGAATTATTTTCTTTTATATTACTACTTTTAAGTATAGTAGTATTTTTACTACTTTTTAAGATTTCAGAAATTTGCATTTTTTGGAACGGTTTAAACATTGTAATGTGCATGCTGAGTTTCAGTGAAATTATATTAAAAAAATTATGTTTTGCATTTTCTTCTTTGATCATTAAAAAATATATAGGCCCGTAATCTGCATTCCCAGGTTCGAATTCCACCTGGGCCATATCCGGACACCTCTCCCCCCACGAATATCCTGTCGTCTAATATAAATTAGAAACTTGTCTAACTGCTTTCAAATTATTTTATATCCAATATTAAAAATAGTTTGGGAAGAAAAGACTATAAAATCTCATTTCACGTAGAATATTAATTTAATATTTCCTGCCAGTGGAATATTTTAGTAATTGGGAAACCCTACTCGTCTTATTCTCGGACCCCCACCCCACTTCCCGATGCTAAAATCTCAGAGCCTCCCTGACGCTGAATTCTCGGAACTCCCAAAACAAAATTATCACCCCCCCCCCCAACACACACCACAACTTGAAAAATAAATCCTGAGTACGTGCCTGCGTTCCCCAATCTTTTCTGTATGTTCTGGGGTGCTTGTTACATGGTCCTTTAGCTGAGTGTATGAAAAAAAAGTGCCGCTCAGAGGTAAAATAATCCAATCATAATAAGGTCTATTTAAGTGTAAGAACCTTTTCTTTTATAAACAAAAATTCGCGTTTGAACGAGCTAAAAATGCAATTGGTTTTAAAAACTCTGGACCAAAATCTCTAACCAGCTATTTTAACTATGTAAGGGTGCAGCCCATTGATAAAATTTACATTCGGGTTTATGTATATTAATTAAATTATAAAATATGCCTATCGTGCCAAGAATAATGTAAAAATGCGTAAAACGTTAAGAATTATATTAATATATCAGTACTTTATATCAAAAGAAAATAAATTGGTGACGCAAGAGAATAAATTTCCATAAGTGGAATTTAACGAAAACTATTTCGAAATTACAAAAAACTTACTTTGCATTAATTTTGTTATATTAAAAACTCCCATTATCAAATATAATAGGAACAAAATATTCAAAAATCCATTAGTCCGTGTCTTGATTTGAGTGAAATACATTATAATAAATGCCTTTCGCATTATAGTGAGTTATGATAACAACCCTAACGGATTATACAGTTAACGAGTTCATCTTTGTCCGCTAACAATTGTTTAATTTTTTATATATCTTCCGTTATATGTGGTAACAAAATACACTCAATAGTTGTCACTGAAATAACGAGCAGTAACGCGTAGTCAAGCAAGTTACAAATCATGTTTATAACTATTTTTTATCTGTCATCATAATAACTATAATTATAATTTTTAAGCAATATGTTAAGTTACAAATCATTTAGCAAATGCACATCTGTCCGCTTTGGGCTTGTACGTAAATATATCAAGCAAGCACCCCCTTCCACAATGCTAGTAAGAGTAATAGAAGCAAAATATTATTAACCTTATTTATATTTCATTTCTTTTTAATAACTTTTTTTATTTATTCTCAATTATGAAAAATTCAAGTCAATGATTTGTATATGCATTTCTTTGAGCATTGAGAATAAACAAAAAATGATCATACTGATCTCTCATCATAATAAAAAATGTATCTTTCCATACTTTATGAATAATTCATGTCAATGATTTGTCTATGTATTTTCTTTGAGCAAGTATGTAATATGTTTCCTAAATATCTAGAGATTAAATCCAAAAGAAAAAAAAAACTACAATTTTTACATCTTCAACACCAAATTGCAAGACAGTATTAAAGACCTGCAAAACAGAGGACGAAATGTTATAATGCATTGGTAATTAAACATTAGAGTTATAATTAAAACTTACAATAAAATCTTACCTTTAAAAACTTAACAATATCTTTTTTCTCCCATTTTTATTTTTCCTCCTCATTTATGTTTCTTGCCCCCTCCCCTCATTTTTTTCTCGATCCGGGGCTCAAAGCTGGTATTCATCTTTAAAGCAAAACGATGTGATTGCTGTACTTTTTTTCTACCATATGAAAAATATTTTCCTCCCCTTCCATTTTGTTTTGCATTTCCTCGTTACTCATTTTTTCCCAGTCTTGTCTTTCCCTCACATCTTCTCCAGAAATTCCGTTTCTGCTCCTCTCACCTCAGATGCTGACCTTCTGTCAGAGTCCATGTCTATGATTCAGATGTTAAAAATACTTCTTATATTTTCAACATTAAAATTATTTCTCTTTACTGTCCTATGTCATGCAGATATTTTAAATCTATTTTGTTACTAGCTGAACGGCACCCGGTACTGCCCAGATGTAACTTTTAATCTGTATATCCTATGTTTCACTATACTGAAGATTAATTTTTTCAGTTCTCCGCACCCCCCACTTCTCTTCTTTCTTTAGCACAGATTCAATACTTGCCCGGCGATGCCAAGGTTGTTGCTGACATCAGCGCCGTGGACTCATCGCAAATTATCGACATTTATATTTTTTGACAGATTTTGGAATATCAAACGGAAATTTGGCACTGCTACCCGGACGACAACCAGAAACCCTCTGGGGAAAGTTCGAAGCGTCTGTCATTATTTCTTGATACGTTTTGGCTGCCAAAGACATATACACAGAGAAAGAGATAAAATTCTTTTTATTTTTTTTTCTAAAGAGATTCATTTTATCTCTTCGCGAAATATTTTTGCACACACTGGGCTAAATAGTCAAGTCACAAGAACCCCGAGGGCTCAGAGAAGGTTAGACCCACTGAAACTCTTAGATACAGATGGTAGCCTCCCGTCAAGGCCATTCAAAGTATACATATGAGACCCTCTCTCGCATATGATAACCACGGCTTACCGTCCCATCCCACGAATGGCAGTCTTTCTAAGAACTTCAGTGTCCCCACTTGGTACTGACAATGGGCAGGGCGGGAGTTTTGAGGAGATAAATATCAACCTGGTCCAGCTGGGACTCGAGCCTGGGAACCACAGATTACGAGCCTGGAGTGCTATCAACTGAGCCAACCCTGCTCCCAGACACCTTCTATTATTATTATTATTATTATTATTATTATTATTATTATTATTATTATTATTATTATTATTTAACTATGAAAGGGAGACTGACTTCTCCACTACGAATGTAATTGAAAAAGGTACTCATAATGTATTTCAAGAGGATTTGGTTGGCTACACGCGAATCGAAGTAAATTAATTCCCCATGGGTTGTTCTGAAGTCGAAATAATAAAACTTGAGAAATTACAGTCGTAGAAACCTGGTAGAGGAAAGTGTATAAATTAAAATAAATAAGGTAAACAGGAAGCATTATAATTTTGGAAAATTTTTAAACTACGACGTGTTTCAAAAAAGTTGCTTCCCATAGTTTACACTGTAACATAAAAATCGAAATGTTCTTACGGAATTAAAAAAGGTACGAGCACAAGTAGAAATGAGACTTGGAGGTTCTGGCACAAGGTTAAAGTATAGGGAATACCATATTAACTTATGGGATATGTTTTGGGAGATGATAATAAATTTTGCAAAAATGGCGGTTTATGTGAGATGTTGAATTTTGGCGAGAAAAATGCTGCTGTTATTGTACACTTCACTGAATTATTAGGCTGTGGGTTGTAAACGGCAAAAAATTAGAGTAATTGAGAAAAGATATCAGTTTTCGAAAAACTGTTTAAAAACTATGACAACTAAAAATCAGCAGATAAAATGATGGTTTTGGGCTGGGAGAGAATAATACATGATGGGAAGTTATAATTTGAAGAGATATTTCTGAATGTATAAATTTTCTTTGGTCTGATGATGGGGATGAGTGGAATGCAGATTATAAATGTAAACCCATTTTGGAAAACATTTGTAAATAATGGAGAGAACCGGGAAATTTTCGGTGAGATCGTGCAAATAAGCAATTTTTCGCTGAGGTTTTTTATTTCTGAGAAATTTTTAATGGATTTCTGTGATCCACAATACGATGAAAATTGCAAATATCAGAGGACCAATAGGTTTTTGTTTTGTGAGAGAGTCACAATTAGCAAAGAAAGGTTTAATCTTGATGCAGCACTATACAATATCGTTCTCCAGATTAGGATATTAACAGGAAAACAGGACGTATCATCTCGCAAAACTTAAAAAAATATCGATACAATATCAATTATTTGTTTTTACGTTACCGCTCGCAAAGTTGATAAAAAAATTATGACATCTAATTAATTAGAATCATGATTAGAGTCCCTCAAGTTTTCGAATCACTCATTATCTTATCACTAGTAACCATCCGGCGCTACTACACTAGGAAAACGGTCATATAAAAATGCCAACTTTTCAGCTAGTCACTAGAGGACTACAACGGTTATATCCAGTAGTTCACGTAGGAGTGTCTACGTGAACTACTGGAGGACTTATTTCTCTAGTAGACGAGACCCCTGACCCATTGCAACCACCCGCAATCAGTCGGTGACAGATGCAATAAAACCGTAGTACATAAAAATATAAAAGGACGGAATGACAAAAGCAAAGAGGGTGGTCTAGAAAAATACCTGGGGAAGGAATGACAGAAGCAATAAGAGGATGGTCTAGAAAAATACAACGGTACTGGATGATTCGAAAAAAAGGAAGATTCAGTGAAATAGAGGGAGATAGAGTTGCAGAAAAACAATCAGACCAAGAAGCATGTAAAGCTGAAGAGGCAGATGTAATAATTAACAACCTAGAAAAATAAGAGGAAATTGGTGACATAAACAAGAAAAGAAATACTTAAAAAATGGATGGAGATGGAGTAGCAGAAGGAATGAGAGAAAGACCTGAAAGTTAGAGAGATGAAGATGAACGGCAGAAGCAACGAAATGAATACCTAAACGAATAGAATAAATGTAATAGCAAAAACAAACGATTTAGAAAAAAAATAATGAAGTTCAGTGAAAGAAATAATAAGTGGAAGATCTAGAAAAATAAGTAAGTGGCAGAAGTAATGAGATAAACATGAAGTCTCAGAAATATGAAAAATGATAGTGTGATAAAAGAAAAGAATTAAAGAGACCCAGTATAATCGATCACTATGCA
Organism: Ryuthela nishihirai; assembly: GCA_038380435.1. NCBI lineage: Eukaryota > Metazoa > Arthropoda > Arachnida > Araneae > Heptathelidae > Ryuthela > Ryuthela nishihirai. Next base: position 21,005,315 of record JAWZYU010000020.1, read on the forward strand.
AATTACGTTTAGGTATGAGAGCTGAATTTAACATTGGAAATTTCATCCGTAAATAAATGTTTTCTTTAGATTTGCCTCTTAGCTGCTATAACATATATCCTGGAGACATCCATTACTCATATTAGTGCACATGCATTCAAAAGAAATAACAATGTATATACACTGCTGGCCATTAAAAGTACACCAGGAAGACAAGAAATATCAAAGCCGTATTTAGTGAATACACAGCTTATCTTACAAGGATCAAATGATTACAAATACAACTCGGTTAGACTTGTGAAATACAAAGAAATCAGTATCTTGTGTAGCCACCATAAGTGGAAATAACCGCTGCTACCGTATGGCATTGAGAGGATGAATCGTCGGATGTGTGTTTGGGGAATGTCAGTCCATGCAGTTTCGATACGTAGCCAAAGTTCATCTGTTGTAGCAGCTGCTGGTGTCTGATGTGCAAGTCGTCGTGAGATCATGAACCAGACATTTTAAATCGGGGACAGACCCAGAGAACGTGCAGGCTAAGGCAAAAGTGTCATATGTGGGCTATCCAGGAATTGTTGGACGATGCACCATTCCACATGTAGTCGGCCATTGCCTGTTGGTAAATAGCACCAGAGAACCCCTGAAGATAAGGTACGACCATAGGCTCCAACACCTCAGTGATGTAATGCTGCCTGCTCAAAGTACTTGTAATGCATACGAGGTGTGTGTGTGAGTGGAGTCCAATGGTACCCCATACCATAACACCAGGGGCCGGATTTGCATGGCGCTGCATCATGTATGTCTCATTGAACCTGTCGCTGCAATACCACCAGATACGGATTCGTCCATCATGCTGCTGCATACTGAAGCAGGATTTGTCTGAAAAGACGATGCGATGCCATTCGCACAACCATGCTCTACGTTCTTGGCACCATTGCAGTCGCATACACCTGTGCTGTAGAGTCAATGGTAGCTGAAGCAATGGCCGCCTAACAAAGACGCTCCGATGCTGAAGACGATGTCGAACTGTATATGTGGATACTGGTTGATGTGCAACACACCCTAACTGTTGAGCTAAGGTGTTTGATGTGGCTGTATGATCATCAAAACCATGCGCACGAGATGTCTGTCCTCTCGTTCAATTGTGTGATGGACCGTTGAGATATTTCACGTCAGTGAGTTCGTTCCATCTCTACCCATTGACGCCATATTCTCATCACTGTGGCAGCATTCCCTCCAACACGAGTACCGTTGTCTCGGTACGATAATCCGCCTTTCCGTAATCCCATAATTCACCCTCGATCAAAGTCAGAAACCTGGTCGTATGAATGCCGTGTTCTTCGACGGGCATACTTGATCCTTTAGTGAGCAAGAACTGCGAGCACACACAATTCCAGTGCTTTACATCGGCTCTCTGTAATCTCCTCTTGTACCATTTCCAGGGAGCGTTACTGTCACACATGATGTGCATATGTTCTGCGTTTGAATCATTTACATGTACGCCCATGGGCTACCGTCTTGCACATTTCGGGACATCTGATGAGTTCTTCCTGGAGTTGCACTTTAATGGCCAGCAGTGTTTATATATATATACGCTCCTTTACTGTTGAAAGACTTCAAAACAACTTTTCCCTTTGTCTATCACTTTATAGACAAATTGTTTATTAGTTTATAGACAAACCCCTAAACTTCTCCGAGCTCAAGGGCTCAAAGAAGTTTAGGGGGCACACTGGATAGCTGTTAAGAGACAGATGGTAGCCTCCCTTCACGGCCGTCTAGCATATTCTTTAACGTGCAAAGGGTATGGATCTCCCACACACGGGACCACGATTTAACGCCCCTTCTGCGGATGGCGGACTTTCCAAGCATACCGATGTCCCTTTCTGAGCAAGGGCAGGGTCTGGAGTTTTGCAGACCTGTGAACTGCACATGACGAGCCTGGATGCAACCGACTGAACCACCCCCACCCCAGAATAGTACAAATAAAGTGCTTTAAGCATTAGAGCATCACAATAGGTACTTTGCGAAATGCACAGAGGTCACAGAAGGTGTTCGAAGTTTCGACCACGAGCTGTAACACAGTCCTGACCTCGTCAGCGCATGGACTCACGTACATTCTGGAAGATTCCTGGCATGTCTCGGATTTCCGAGGCAGCTACGCAGATGCGTGCGACAAGGTCCTCAGCACTTTCAACTGGGGTGTCGAACACCAGTCCTTTGATGTAACCCCAGAAGAAGTAATCAAGGCATAATAGGTCCGGCGATCTTGCAGGCCAATGAACGGGACCATCACGCTCGATCCACTGTTGTTCAAATGTGAATGTCATGAATGACGGTTACCTGCAAGGACATTGTGCAGTCTTGCGGCCGTACAATGCCATCTACCACGTGAAGATGCCGTTACCGACCCTGCATTGCTATAAGATTCCGATTTGTCTTTGTGCAACCTAACCCTCCCAGAAGTTTCTACACACTTAACTGAATCACCCTGTATAAATATAGCATACGTTTAAATGGTTCCAAGCATTTCTCGACCTCTGTTACTATTTACCTTAAGCGAATTCTCTTTAAGAGTTACGTGAAGATAATCTGGTAATTTTTGAGTGATTTACCTCTAAGCGGCACTTTTTTTTCACACAATGGGCTAAATGTCCAGGTAATAAGGACCCCGAGGGCTCAAAGAAGGTTGGGGGAGAAGACCCACTTGAACAGATGTTGCGAGACAGATGGTAGCCTCACGTCAAGACCATCCAGCATGTTCTTTAACGTGCAAAACGTATGGCTCTCCCGCACATGGAGTCATGGCTTAATGTCCCATCTGACAGCCTTTCCAAGTCCATCGGTGTCTTCTACTGACCGTGGGCAGGGCAGGGAGTTTTATGGAGATAAATGTCAACGCTGACCCAGCTGGGACTAGAACCTGGGAACTACAGATTATGAACCTGGCACGCTACCGACTAAACCACCCCTGCCCCTAATCCGTTAATAGAGAAAATAATGGTTTTTCGTTTTTAAAAACCACCGACTCTTTTCGCTTTTAGTTTGTAGACACAAAGTTTTTGTTTGAGAGAAAAATAAATAATAATTTTTTTGCTTACATCAAGGGTGCTAATGAAATATCAGTAGTATAGGAAATGAGAGTTCTGGGCCATTGTTAAAGTATAGGGATCCTATGTTAACCTATGGGACACTTTTGGGGAGATGAGCGTTGACGTGGTTTTTGGGGTGAGACGTTTCTTGTGAAAGAAAGGATATGAGGGGGTTTGTTGGGAAAATATTGCAGTTATCAACACTTCACTGAATTATTGGGCTGTTGGGATGTAAATATTGGAAAAATAGGAGAAATCGAGAAAAGCAAGAAAGTTTGGGAAATTAGTTTAAAAAATATGACAGTTCAAAATCAATAGGTAAAATGAGGTTTTTGAGGGCTGTTGGAGAAAAATATGACGAAAAAAATAGATTTTTGGGTGCTATCTGTGAATGTATGGAATTTTTACATTCCAGTAAGGATGAGGACTAATTACACTTTTTAAGTTAATTAGACATTAGTAGGAAAAAAAAACTGTTTTCGGTGAAAAGGGTCCATCTCATTTTTTTCCATCCACAGGGTCTATTGCAGCATCGATGTAGGCTTTGTTTTCAGTATACATTGCAGAGGGGGTCACCGACTTCAGGCATGATGTCTGCAGAAAATGTTATTAATAAGCTCTGCTGATAATCTCTTCGTGGGGAAGGCTACCATGACAGATGATATATCTATTGCTCCACATGTGTTTGCGTTGCCGTGACACTGGGTGTTGACTGAAGCTCTGTTAGATACCTCTTTATATCAATTAATAAGACTTAAAAAATCACTCAGACGTTGAGGAAAAAAAAGCTGAATTCTTATGGGGGAGTTTTTAAACTCTTCATTTCTTTTTCTCCTTGCTTCTCTCCCATTGCACCTAGTCCCTTTATATACACTTATTTCGTGCGCAGAACTGTGAAAGCGATGCTTTGCTTATGACAGAGATGCTTCCTGTTCAAATCTGCAATATGACGTAATGAATGTATTCTGAGAGACTTCTTGATGACGCTAACGTAAATCTTGTTTGGCGCTAAGCAATGGCTGGCTCACTCGGTTCAAAAGGAAAAAAGATATATAAGTAATATTGGAATGTATCTCTTCGCAATGCAACTCCATTCGTGATTACTCAATTGTGGGTTATTGCCATCATAAGCATGATGCTTGCTTAGTATTCAACCGAATCATTTTCTGCAAAACTTGATTTATTTTACCAGTCGTCCCGAAATAACACCAGGACCCGACCTCTTCCGGTGTAGAAATAAGGATCTCGGTTGGCTTAACATTCTTGATTTTTAAAAAAAAAAGTATTGTTGGATAAAATGTTGGGGAAATTTTGGTTTTTGGTAGAAAGTCTATTATTAGTGGTAAGTTTTCTTATTAATTTTGCTATTTCTATAATTGCAGATTTATATAATGGCAGATTTATTAAATGGATAGAACTGGAATGCAAATATTTATGGTTTCTAAAAAGCAACAGTATTGTTGAATAATATTTTATGTTCTTTTTTGTCAATGATATCGTTTCTTAGCAAAATATCCAAAATTTCAACAATTTCGTTTACAAATTCTGTCCTGGTATTTCCAGCTCGTTTACTGGCAACAAAAACTGATAATTTTTCACAAATATCGTCGAAATTCTGGTATAATCCCGAACCGGATTTTTGACTTTCTATTACTGTTAGTATCATTTTAATCTTTTTTAAATATTTTCTAAGTGCGTCAATGTGATTTTCGATAATTTGATATTTCTCAGAAGTTCTACCAGAACGTTTCGTTTCAGTAGCTTTATTTCCCCCTAGTTTCTGAAGATGGCCGATTGTTTTATAAATCAATTCTTTCAGTTCAGGGGTGGGATTGCTCGCCTGTAAGATTTCACTCGGAAGTTTTAATTTATATTGGTTTAATATTTCATCTTGCAAGTTGGAATCTGGATTATACATGAACGATTTTTAGTGCATCTCGGTTTGCTCTCCCGGTTCTAAAGTTTTTACGGCTTCTTGTATGTTTTTTCATGGTTTTCTCACGGACAGTTTCCAAATTTTTTAATTTTTCTACCACCGGTTTGTGAAATTCTTCGAGCGTTTCCTTAATTTCCTCTTCTTCCAAAATATTGCCTTTAATTTTTGATTTTGTGATGGCTCTCGATTTCAATATTTCGCCTATAATATTATGTAATTGTTCAATATTTTTCATGTTTATTCATATGAAATAAAAACATATACCCAGTGATGAAAGTCGAAAACAAGACCTCCAGTTAGCTTTCTTCTATCTTTTGGATCTGGATAGTTTCTAGTAAGTGAAACACTAATCTTGCTGCCCCTGTCAAATTTCTTGTTTACTGGAATAACAGAAAAAAATTGCTGAAGTTGTAGTCTTACTACTTCAATGAATTTTTGATCGTCCAAGTTGATACTATAATTTATACTAAAAGAGGGATTTGTTGTGCAGCAGATTACTTTGCTTATATATCCATTAGAAATGCATAAATGGTAATTATCTTTGAAAATAGGTGGCGTTAGTAGGTCGAATTTTGTATAATTGGATGAGACTGCACTTCTTTCACTTCTTTATCGCCGTAGGTTAAGCAAATTAGAGTAATTTTATCAACGTATAATTTTGTGGCAGCGTCACTCTGATAAATTGGAGTTCCAACTTTCGTAATTCGTTGTCCTGTTGCATCGCCATTGAATCTGCTTTCATTTGGTACGAAAAGTCCATATTCGTTTCGAAAAGTCCATATTCGTTTCGAAAAGTCCCTATTCGTTTCGCAATCAGGCATTGGTTGGGTTAGTATCTAACTTTGTCAAGCCGTCGACGTAAATTTTTGTTGTGCCTCGGTTCCCCGAGGTTTCCTATTCTCTTATTGTTCGCATTAAAAACATCTTCGCCAGTTAATGCGACTTTTTCCAAATATCTCTTAGTTACAGCAGCAGAATCAGACTCGGGATCGGCAATATTAACAATTTTTTTTTTGTTTTTTAGTACAGATGGTTAAATATTAAGTTCAACAAAAGATTTGTCTTCCCTGAGCCCGATGGACCACAGATTAAAAGTCTAAATGGCCAGAATGGTGCTAATACGCTTCTGTTTAAGAAATTGTTGTCTTCTTCAAAGTCGAAATTTTGAATTTCCATTTACTTTATTTTAAAAGAGATCTCCTTTTATCCAGTAATTAAACGTGTTATCATAACCAAATCATTTAACGTAATACTCTTTCTTATTCTTTCTCACTCTAGTTTTCAGAATGGTTTCTACTTTGTAAATATCGTCCGGTTTTTCGTATTTTACCATTTTTGGGTGTAAAAACTACCGACCCTTTCAAATCTTTTATCTTATAAGTTATGGGATCTGTGTTTAGTATTTGAGCAATTTCAAAAATTTCTTCTGTGAAATTAGGCAAATATCCCTTTCTGAAAGTTGTCTTGTACTTGGCGATTCTCACTCTGTCGCCGATTTTAAATTTTGGTTTCGTAAGAGATTTAATTTTTTTACCAATCAGATTTAAATGCATGATATTTTTGTTTTTCTTTAAACTTGCCTCTTCTGGAGTCATTTTTATTAATCTGTGATAAGAATTACTGTAATTCTTAACAAGTTTGGGAAGAACATCGATCCATTTCCTCGCATTATTGGCAGTGAAATATTTCCACATTTTTGTCTTTAGAGGTCTATTGAAACATTCAACTATCTGCGCTTTGGTTACATTTCCGGTGGCGAACCATTTCACGCCGCGTTGGCTAAACAATGCTTGTGTTTCTCTATTAATAAACTCAGTTCCCTTATCTGTTTTGCAACCTGGATGGCTTGCGCTGTTGAAATATGTTGACGAACGCCTTTGTAAACTCGCTACCAGTTTCCTTTTTAACAGGCATTGCCAAGCGAATTTACTGAAAATGCAAATCACTGTTAAAATATAATTCGAGTTGTTATTATGTAATTTAAACTTTTGCATATCGATTAAATCGCTCTGCCACTGGTCGTCCACATCAGAGACATAAACCCGTCTTGTTTTGAATTTCGTGTAGATGGGTTTGTGTAACGTGTACACATCTTGTTGTTCGAGAAACTTCTTTACCTCTTTTCCTTCAATCCAGTTTTGCGTATTAGATCTTTTACACCGGAAAATCCCTTTAATGGATCATAGTAAACGGAAGAAAGTATCTTATTTCTTGTGTCCTAAGCAGGGGCGGGGGTGGCTCAGTCGGTAGCGCGCCAGGCTCGTAATCTGTAGTTCCCAGGTTCGAGTCCTAGCTGGGTCAGCGTTGAGATTTATCTCCGCAAAATTCCCCGCCTTGCCCACGGTCAGTAGGGGACACCGATGGGCTTGGAAAGGCCGCCGTCCGTCGGATGGGACGTTAAGCCGTGCCCCCGTGTGCGGGAGAGCCATACCCTGTGCACGTTAAAGAACACGCTGGATGGCCTTGACGGGAGGCTACCATCTGTCTCCCAACAGCTGTTCCTGTGGGACCCCTCCCCCAACCTTCTCTGAGCCTTCGGGGTCCATGTGACTTGGCCATTTAGCCCATGGTGTGCAAAAAAGTGCCGCTCAGAGGTAAAACAACCCAAGTGTCCTAAGCAGAACCGTTTCTTTGTTTTAATGATAGGTTTGATTATCGTTCTTGAAATTCTTTCTCCTAAAGTTGGATTCTGAATTTCATCCAAATCATTTAATAATTCTTGGTCGGCTTCGTGTCCCTTTTTAGTGTCTGTAAATTTGCTGTAAGAAATGTCGTGCTTTTTGCATGCTTTGTCCACACGGTTAATACCAGGATCTCCTCGCATTAATCTTTTCTCCAATTTCGTAAACGTTCCACAGTACTGGTAACCTGGAATGTGCATTTCGGGTGGATTAAACTTTTCTTGAATCCAGCTTACTATATCACCACCTTTTACAAATTTACCTTTCTGTTCACAAATTTATACTTCATTTTTCCACACGTTCGGCATCTACCTCTCATCATCACTCTTTTATTCTTTGATGTGACATATTCAAAGTTATCCGTTAAAGTTTTCGTTTTACACTTTACACAATACATGCTTAATTTTTATATAAAATATAAGTACGTGACACTTATAAAATAAAGTATAATGTATCACAGTTGTCTGACTAGTTTAACGCCTGGACAAAAGCAGAAGTTTAAGAGTGCATTTGTAAATAAGAATCCTATAACTTTAAGTATTGATCCTCAGAAGAAAGGAAACGATACTTTGAAATTAACAAAGAGACAAATCATTAAACTGGAAAAATCTAAAACGCCAGTTCGACTTCGCCTCAATAAAACACAGCTGGTTGATTTCTGCCGTTCTTAATAACTGCACTCGTAGCATTGGGAAAAGCAGCTGCAGTTGGAGCTGCGGGATAGGCTGGTAATAAGCTTGCACAAAAAGTTCTAGGAAAAGGGTTACACATTCCTGGAAAGCAAAGAGCAGCTGGCTTATCTAAAAACAAAATAAAGGGAAAAGGTTTGTACATTCCAGGAAAACAAATAGCTCAGTGATTTAAAAAAAAGACCAATTAAGTAACTTAGATATCGAAAATATAATGAAAAACGAAAAAGGATTCCGTGGTGTATATTCTATCGATTCTTTGCCAACAAAAATATTCAAGAACGAAAATGGTATAGTGAACTTTGACGTTACTTATTGGGTAGCTTATTTCAATTATGCGAAGTTACCTTACGTCGTGTACTTTGATCCATTCGGTTTATCGCCACCAGAAGAAATAAAACACTATTTACTCTCATCTTCAAAGCCGATCGTGTATAACTCTTCGCAAATTGAAGCAAATTACTCTGTAAAATGCGGTTACTATTGCATCTATTACATTAAACGAAGGAATAATAATATAAGCACATATGATATTTTGTATCAGTTTGAAGAAACTCCTAAGGATAGGAATGAATTGTTGGTAACAACTAGCATATGAGTACCACATAATGCTACACTACATTAATAGAAATGTACTTATAACTATCAATTCCTCTAGTATTACGGCATACAATTCCGAAGATTTGGAAATTAATTGTGAAACGCCGATCACACTCAATGGTGAATACGAGATAGCACTGATCGGTAGCAATATGTGGTATTCCTGGTACAACATCAGTGATAAATATAACAATAAAACTCTGAAATACTTCAATGGAAGGCAATGGAATAAAATAACTTTTCCGAATGGATGAACAATGTAGACGGATTTAACGATGTTTTAAAAAATGTCTTTGGAGATCCTAGCCCTATAATACTAGAAAACAACATCCCCACATTAAGATTTGTTATTCGTTTGGCAAGAGGATATAAAATAGACTTTTCTGAAGGAAAGTTGCGAGAAATACTAGGGTTCGAATCGAAAATTATCGATGCAGGAAAAACGAAGGAAAGTTCCTACCCAACATAACGAGAGGAGTCGATCGCATTCTAATTCACTGTTCTATTGTCTAATCTTCCTATCTCAATAACCAGAAGAGAGACGTGTTGTGCAGTTTCGTGTCTCAAACACCGCCTGGCAGTTTAATCGACGCACATTAATTCTTCCCCATGCACTTATCGCTGAATAAAACTGATTATATTATCAGAATGAAAGTAACCGATTAGAATAATAAAGTAATTGACTTGAACAAGGAAAACGTGACTTATATGTTACACATCAGACCCAAATAAAGATTAAGATACTGAGAAAGCGAATTAAAATATTTTATACAAATCCGTCGCCTATCTTTCGAAAAAACGAGAAAATATCCCCTAACAGCAGAAATATTCTTAATCAGTTAATGTACGGAAATGGCCTAAAAATCATAAAGTCATAAAGTATAGGATGAACGTTGAAGCTACTTACTGGAATTTGTTCGAAGACTCAATAGACGATAATTCGACGACAAAATATGAGTACTTAGAATATCGAAAAACCAATGTTAATGTTAAAAATCTCGAAAAATACGAAATATTTACCAAAGATATGGACGTTTTCCTACATCCGCACAACAGTTATATACACGTCAGAGTCAAAATACTGAAATCAGATGGGTCTGATATAGACGGCAATGATGTAGTTACGATGGTCAGTAACGGATACAACATTTTTAAGAGAGCTCAATATTATATCGAAAACAGAGAATTTGAAGATATTGAATTGCCAGGAGTGACGACCACGATTCAGAATTTAATTGATTTTACCGAAGACTTTTCACACAGTGCTGCATCATGTATGATGTGGTTCAAAGATACCGCAGACAGTTCGAAAATGAATAAGTATTTTACGACGGAGGCGAAGATAAACTGGACAGGAATAATAAGATAAAGGATTTTGCACAAGCGTTGAAGAAAAATCCTGTTCAATCAAGGATTCTTGGACAGATATGAAATTACAAAAAATAGTCAAAATGTATGTTTATTCTTACCACTGAATCGGCTGCTTGGATTCTGCCGAGACGTGAATGAAGTGTTTTCCGGTGTAAAACATACCATGAAACTAGAAAAAAATGACGACAAAGACATTATTCAGAGAGTTGGGGCTATGTTGTATAAATTTGAAATATCTCACGTATCATGGTTTATTCCAAAAGTGAAACTATCACTACAAGTACTTGCAAAACTAGAATCTCAGTTAGCAAGTGACAATCCACATGAAATCTTTTGGGAATCGTGCAAACTGTACAAATCTGATACTCGAATTGACTCTCATGTCAGTTGGCAGGTTACTACAACTCAAAATAAACCCGTCCATCTTTATGTCGTCTTACAAAAGTCTAACTGATTAAATAATCAAACCAGAAACAATATGGTGTTTGATCACATGTTACTAGAACAGATTCAGATCAGAGTGAATAGCAAACAGTCTCCCGAACAAGAATTCGAGTGCAACTTTGAACCCAACTGTTTAGATTATGCGCGAATTTGCAACAGCTTACTAGCGGCAAAAAATATGGATATCGACTTGGGTACACAAATCAGTTACCAAGATTTTATGAAACTGTATCCAATATTCCACTTCGATATCAGCAAATACGAATCACGTATATATGAATTATCAGCAACTGCTGACATCGAAATACGATTTAAATTAAATAGGGCGCCAAATGAATTATATCACGTATATTGTGTAATTGCCTCAGAACGCGAAGCAACCCTGCAACCATTAGAGGGAAAACTGTTAGTCGTCGGCTAAAAATTCTAAAGCCAAAGTTCAGAATAACAGATGTTTACCAATACTTTTCCGGTCGATATTCAGATATGTAGGAAAAATTAAACTCGGACTGATTTGATTTCTCAAAACTTTGCCACATGTCACATAATATTCGGTGTCTCAAATAATTCTGCTTTTGTAAATTTTAGCTATGAAGCATTAAATGAACGTTGTAAGAAAGCATAATAAAAACGTTGTTAGCAAAATGTCGCTCACGGTTTCTTTAAAAAAGTTCACACAATCTCCACAGAACGTCTATAAGATATCTAAGATGAGCAATAGATATGCATGGGTGATCTTCGATATCTTATAGATGTTAGGTAGAGATTGTAGTTTGTGTTGACACGTATGATTGTAGTTTTATAGATTTGTCTCTTTCTTCCCTACATTAATCGCGATCGAATGTAAGCAATAGAGTTCTGAATACGGAAAGTCCCCTGACAGACTCCCGTGAAAGGAAGGATCTTCCTTTAAAGCTCCGAAGATGTGTTTAGCAAAATGTCGCAGACGGTTTGTTTAAAAAAAGTTCACGTAATCTCCACAGAACGTCTATAAGATATCTAAGATGAGCAGTAGACATGCATGTGTCATCTTCGATATCTTATAGATGTTACGTAGATATTGTAATTTGTGTTGGGTTTAAAGAAGATAGGTAGTACTTAAATAATTCTGCTTTTGTAAATTTTAGTTATGAAGCATTAAATGAACGTTGTAAGAAACCATAATAAAAACGTTGTAAGAAATTAAAAAAAAAACTCCATTCGTGACTTCACGGAGACGACTCGAAGACAGGATATCCTGTTTCAGCATTTCCTATTTCCTGTACAGATAGCAATAGTCAAAAGATCTTAGTACTGACTTAGCAAGTGCTACGAGATTCCGAAATTTGTTTTAAATCCTTTTTGCCTATAAATACGGTGGTTATTCTAGCATAATAAAGTGGGAACTCTAAGGATGAGCACTAAAGAAAAATGCGTTAACCTCGGCAAATTTGTTCGTAAATCTAACCTTTCATGTCATAGGGAAACTGCGTGTATTTCTCATCTATTTAAGAAATGTGAATATTGCGACTCCAGCTTTGATAGAAATGACAATTATAGAAGTCATCTGAAAGATTATCATATAAAAACAGATAATGCTTTTAGAAAACTTTTCGTATATACAAAATAGATAACATAGACGTGCGGCAAGATACAAAAAGTTTTCTGGTGAAAAATAACAATAAGTGGAAATGTATTATCGGTAAAAAAACTCAGCCAACCTCTAAAAATTAGAATCATATTGCACGTAAAATTTAAAAATGCCACGAATCTCGAAAGGCAGGAAGAAAGAGTTTCAGGATGTTTTTCAACACGTAACGAAATAATCACTTTGGCTGATAATTTAAGTTTTTTTCTGAAATATTCGTATGAAAAATAGATGAAGATATAGAAAGTTTTGTAAAACAGGGAAACGTATGGGTGTTCGACAATATTATTTCTCTGGAAATTCAAATGTCACAATACAGTTGGTTGGCCAGTGCAATTGGAGCAACTTTCATAGATTTGCCAAATCATTTAAAATTTACCAAAGGAATAGTCAATGTTCAAAAGTCTGACAATAAATACTTTCTGTGGTCAATATTATCTGCTTTATATCCAGCTAATTATCATCCTCACCGTGTGGAAAACTATAGACATTATGAAAATGATTTGGACACATCATCGCTGACTTATCCAGTAACCATCAATCAAATTCCAAAATTCGAGGAATTAACAAACTCTTTATCAACGTAATGGTTTCTAAGAAAAATGGAATAGAAACGTTATATATTTCAAAGAATCGTGCTAAAAAACCTATACAACTGTTACTTTTAAAGAAGGTATCGATTCCCACCATTGTTGGATAAAAATTTTCAGCAGAGTTACAGCATATCTTTCCAAACACCATGGTGAATCTTTCCCTTGTTCATACTGTCTTCACAATTTCTGAAAAGAAAAGATTTATTAGATAACCACATCAATGATTGCAAATCGAACAAACTGCAAAATATTAAATTTTCCACACAAACCTCTAGGATATTCCTTGCAATCAAGAATGGTTTGAGACATCCGTACATAATATCCATCATTCCGTGCGTAATGTCCATCCGTATGCAGATTTTGAATGTTTCTCAAAATATTCCAGATGCGAAGTTAACCCATGTAGGATACGAACTAAATATTTAGTACCATCGGGGTTTTCATATATCATAGTTGGCCCAGATGGAAAACTAATTCAACCAGGTAGTACAGAGGCGAAAACGCAATAGAGCGATTTTTAAATGAAATGATCGACGCCGAAAACGTGATAAAAACTTTAAAGAAAAACAATATTAAGATGACTTATTTTGATTGGCCGAGTTTTAATGATGTGAAGTGTTACCACATTTGTGGGAAAACACTGGAAACCGATAAGGTGAGAGACCACGATCATTTAACGGGAAAATTCAGAGGTGCTGCTCACAACAAATGTAATCAGCAATACAAATTTTCAGAAGATATACCTGTATTGTTTTATAACCTGAAGGGATTCGATGGCCACTTCATAATAAAGAAATTGTGGAAATTTGGTAAAACGAGGAAAATTTCGGTCATACCCCAGACTACTGAAAAATACATATGCATAAAATTCGGCCTAATTAAATTTATTGATTCGTACATGTTTCTCAGCACTTCACTAGATTTTCTGGCAAAAAATGCGAATAGTTTCCACATATTAAAGCAGTATTGTGAAGAAAATAATTTGAATGAATTCCAAAAGCAACTTTTGAAGAACAAAGGTAGTTTTCCCTACGACTATTTGGAAATAACGCTCAGTTTTTGCAAACAGCGTTTCCATCGAAAAAAATTTCCCAAGTGACGAACAATACGAAAGAGCAAAAAATCTGTGGGAACACTTTTCCATAAAAACTTTCGGTGAATATCACGATCTAAACATGCTCACTGACGTATTACTGCTCGGAAATATTTTTGAAAATTTCAGGACTTCGTGCATGAATTATTACAAACTCGACCCTTGCCATTACTTCAGCTCTGCTGCTTTGTCATTCTCTGGCTGTTTGGAAATGACTGAGGTAGAGCTAGAATTTGTAAAAAACGACATGTTCTTCTTTATAGAAAGAGCATTACGAGGAGGAATATCTCTAGTGCCCAAAAGGTTTGCGCGAGCGAATAATATTTTACTAGAACAATACGACAGTAGCAAACCACAAAACTACGTCATGTATTTCGACGCGAATAATTTATATGGGTGGGCAATGTCTGAACCTCTCCCAATCGGTAATTTCAAATGGGTAAGCGACATTGACGTCCTTAGTGTTCCAAACGACAATGAAAAAGGCTATTTTTCGAAGTTGATTTAGAATATCCAACACGTCTGCACGATTTACACAATGATTTCCCCTTGGCTCCCGAAAAATTAAAACTCAGTGATCGTAACATCTCATTCCTAATACCAAATCTGTTTGATAAGCAAAATTATATAGTTCACTACCGGTTACTTACACTTTATGTAGAACTGGGACTAAGGGTGAAAAACGTTCGCAGAATATTAGAATTTGATCAAAAACCGTGGCTGAAACCTTATATAGATTTTAATACAATAAAACAAATGAACGCCACCAATAATTTTGAGAAGGACTTTTTTAAACTGATAAATTATGCAATATATGGTAAAACGATAGAAAACAAAAGAAAAAGAATAAATTGGCGAATTGTTACTACTGAAAAGAAATTAAAAGAATTAATTGCAAACCCCAGATACATTTCTTGTGTTAAATTATCAGAAAATTTCGTATTTGTTCATATGGAAAAGAAGAATATTATATTAGACAAACCTTATTATGCAGGTGTGACGATTTTCGAATTGAGCAAATTACACATATATAACTTTTTCTATAATTTTCTAAAACCAAAGTTTAATGCAGAATTAATATTTATAGACACCGATTCGTTTTGCGTAGATATTAAGACAAATAACCTCTACGAGAAATTAACCTCTGATTGCTTTGATTTCTCAAATTTTCCCGAAGACCACCCATTATTCAATACCTCAAATAAAATGGTTCCAAGAAAATTTAAATATGAATTAAAAGGTTTTGCAATTAAGGAGGTCGTTGCACTACGTTCAAAATTATATTCTGTAGATGGCCCGATTTCAAAGAAATCAGCGAATGGTGTTAAAAATGAATTCACTCACGAAAATTACCGTCACTGTCTCTTTCAGAAGAGAATTTTAAGTACCAAACAAATAGAATTTCGATCTCTACAACAAGATATGGAAATATTTGAAATTACAAAAATTAGACTGTCCCATGAATATACCAAAAGAATAGTTGATACAGATGGAATTAAAACGTATGCCTTTGGGAATTTTCGAATTTCAGATATGTATGACAAGATAGATGATACCATTTATAAAACAATCAGCTGAAAAAAAATAAATCTGCAATTATAGAAATAGCAAAATTAATAGGAATACTTACCACTAATAATAGACTTTCTACCAAAAAAACAAAAGTTCCCTAACATTTTATCCAACAATACTTTTTTTTTTAGAAATCATGAATGTTAAGCCAACCGAGATCCTTATTCCTACAACGCAAGAGGTCGGGTCGTGGTGTTATTTCGGGGCGACTGGTAAAATAAGTCAAGTTTTGCAGAAAACGATTCGGTCGAATACTAAGCAAGCATCACGCTTATGATGGCAATAACCCACAATTGAGTAGTCACGAATGGAGTTGCATTGTGAAGAGATACATTCCAATATTACTTTCATATCTTTATCTCCTTTTTGAACCGACTGAGCCAGCCATTGCTCAGCGCCAAACAAGATTTCCGTTAGCGTCAACAAGAAGTCTCTCAGAATACATTCATTCGTCATATTGCAGATTTGAACAGGAAGCATCTCTGTCATAAGCAAAGCATCGCTTTCACAGTTCTGCGCACGAAATAAGTGTATATAAAGGGACTAGGTGCAATGGGAGAGAAGCAAGGAGAAAATGAAATGAAGAGTTTAAAAACTCCCCCATATGAATTCAGCTTCTTTTTCCTCAACGCCTGAGTGATTTTTTTAAGTCTTTATTAATTGATATAAAGAGGTATCTAACAGAGCTTCAGTCAGCATCCAGTGTCACGGCAACGCAAACACATGTGGAGCAATAGATATATCATCTGTCTTGGATGAATGGAGTTGCATTGTGAAGAGATACATTCCCAATATTACTTTCATATCTTTATCTCCTTTTTGAGCCGACTGAGCCAGCCATTGCTCAGCACCAAACAAGATTTCCGTTAGCGTCAACAAGAAGTCTCTCAGAATACATTCACGAAGAGATTATCAGCAGTGCTTATTAATAACATTTTCTGCAGACATCATGCCTGAAGTCGGTGACCCCCTCTGCAATGTATACTGAAAACAACAGCCTACATCTATGCTGCAATAGACCCTGTGGATGGAAAAAAATGAGATGGACCCTTTTGACCGAAAACAGGTTTTTTTTTTCCTACTAATGTCTAATTAATTTAGAAAGTGTAATTAGTCCTCATCCTTACTGGAATGTAAAAATTCCATACATTCACAGATAGCACCCAAAAATCTATTTTTTCCGTCATATTTTTCTCCGACAGCCCTCGAAAACCTCATTTTACCAATTGATTTTGAACTGTCATATTTTTTAAACTAATTTCCCAAACTTTCTTGCTTTTCTCGATTTCTCCTATTTTTCCAATATTTACACCCCAACAGCCCAATAATTCAGTGAAGTGTTGATAACTGCAATATTTTCCCAACAAAACCCCTCATATCCTGTCTTTCACACGAAACGTCTCACCCCAAAAACCACGTCAATGCTCATCTCCCAAAAAGTGTCCCATAGGTTAACATGGGATCCCCTATACTTTAACATTGGCTCACAAATCTCATTTCCTATACTACTAATATCATATTAGTATTTTCTGAATCAACGAATAGTTTTTAAATTCTACTGTTAGTGGACTTTAAATTTTGAAAACGCAAAACGTTTAAAGAATATTGTGAACGATTTATTTTCTTTAAATACACCTTCGTTATAGCGCTTCTCGCCTTCGTTATAGCGCTTCTCGCCTTCGTTATAGCGCTGCTCGCTATACCGCGCACTCGGTTATAGCGCGGACGATGTTCGCGATAAGTTCAAACATGTTTATACAGGTCCGTGCGCGTTAGTGAGTATCGCATTTTATTGTTACTGCGTATTGAGTAATAGTGTATGTATTGAGTTCCTGCATGTATTTTGAATAGTGTTTAATTATTGTATGCATGATGAGTAAAAGAAAAGCTTACAGTGTGAAATTTATTGTGTCGCTACCGCGCCGCTCGGTATAACGCGGTTCACCTTATAACGCGGGTGTTGTTTCCCGCCGGACATGCGCGTTATATCGGGGGTCCACTGTAGTTTAAATTTTGGTTGTTTTACCTCCAAGTTATTTTTGGACGCCATGGGTTAAATGGCCAGGTCATAAGGACGCCGAAGGCTCGGAGAAGGGAATCCACTCTACAGCTGTTAGGAGACAGAGGGTAGAATCTAGTCAATGATATGAAGTATACGCTTTAACGAACAAAGGGATAGATCTCTCCGTCACACGGACCATGGCTTAACCTCCCCTACAACGGACAGCGGCCTTTCCAATTCCATCGGTGTACTCTTTCTCACCGAGTGTAGAACAAGGGTTTAGCAGAAGTAAATCGTATTCAGGCACAGTTGGGACTAGAACCTTGGAATTGCAAGACTGGCAAGAGACTGCAAACTGAGTCTGTAGTCTCTTGACAGTCTTGCTACCCTAAACAAGCTACCCTGAAAAACATGCTACTCTAAAACATGCTACCCTAAACAGTGCGTGACAAAAATGAAACGGCATCAAGGACGTGCATAATATTTTAAAAGTGCATTAGGAGACATTGGGCACAAAAGGTGCAGAAGTATTGATTTAAATAAACAATCTTTTTAGGACCTGTACCGTGTTCAGCAAAAATGTTATCCTCAATATAATATACCAGTTCATACATTCAATATACTATTTTGATTAAAAAACTATCGTACAAATTAAATGCCATCAACAACGCTGTGTTGTTTTTTCAAGAGTGCAACTGTCCTGTTTTAAAAAGTTTTTTTAATTATTAATTTTTAAAAATATATTTGGATTCCAACTCGAAAAATGCCAAAAACTCAACTAAGGCAAACGTTTTGAGAAAAAAATAAGATCTATATTATTTAGATTTCTTTATTTGAAATCTATTGCACCTAAAATAATTTTATATATTATTTTATATATTCTTTTATTTGTTATTATGATGTACATATCACAAATACCGTACATTTTGGAGCATTAGAAAAATATATTTTTTTTTATAAAATCCAGCTGTTTATATATTTAAACAGATGGTTTCTATTTTTCAAGGGTCCTTATAATTGCAGAGGATTTAGTTTTTCGAATAGGATTCCATTTCCATATAAGAACTATTTTAGGAACATTTTATTTTAGTAGCAGCAAATATTTACAAAAGATTAGAAAGAAGCATTAGAAATGATATTAGTTTAGTTCGTTTTAGAAATAAAATAAGAGAATTTGATATTGAAAATGTCGAACTTTTTTTAATAATATCAATATAAATTTCTTTTTTCCCCCAATTTTTATGCCTGATAAGATGTCGCTTTCAGATAGTTGGCAGATTTCAAATGTAATATTGAATTAAATATTAGAAAATATATTAGCATGGAATTTGCAAAAAATTCGAAATGCTGTATAATTTAAAGATGAAATCATGATTTTAAATGAACAGATAATGAATCATTGATTATTTTTATCTGAAAGTCAGAAGTTAGATATGCTAAGTCAGTTTGTCTGTAAGTTATTCATTGCAGGTTTCAGACTGAGAGGTTTTCTAAATTGTTTCTGCTTTTTTGTTTAAATACACCTACTTCCTCATTTAATATAAAAAACGAAAGCAAATCTTTTGAACCTTTAGTAATGACAAGTAGACATAATGTTTTAGGAATTGTATCTTTTGATAAAGTTAATATCGGTGGGGGAATTTTATATCAAAGTTTAAAACATATATCGTTTCACTTTATATATATTTTAATAACGCCATATCGCAAAACAAAGACAGAGTTGATCTATCGCATTTGGATTAAGTAACACATAAAGTCAATCCTGCCACATTTCCAATACAAATTGGAAAACTAGCTTCTAGACTTTCTCTACCACTTTATTTTGGATTTTAATTTTTTATACAAATCCTTAAATTCTGAAAAAATTCGAACGTTACAGTTTAAAAGACAAATCCAAAAGCTACACGCAAAAACGTTCTGTAGAGATCAGAGTGCTTGAACAGATAAGACTGTAAGTTCACTCTTTTAACCCCACAGGACAAAATTCAGGCAGGGGTGGCTCAAGGCCCGTAATCTGAAGTTCCCAGGCTCAAGTCCCACCTGTCTCAGAGTTGAGAATTAACTCCGCCAAACCCCCACCCTACCCTCGGTCAGTAAGGAACACCGATGGGCTTGGAAATACCACCGTCCCTCTGATGGGCGTAAGGCAAGTGTGCAGGAGAGCCATACCAGTGCATGTTAAAGAACACGCTGGATGTCCTTGACGAGAGCTACCATCTGTTTTCTAACAGCTTTCCAATAGGTCCCATTTCCCCAACCTTTCCTGAGTCCTCGGGGTCATCATTATTTGGCTGTTTTACCATTGTGAGCAAAAAAAACTGCCGTTCGGAGGTAAAACCACCTAAAAAAGAAAAAAAATTGTCGCTTCATATCTCATTTGGGCGAAGTTCTGTCAACAACCTAATGGCATTTCAGTTCAAAGAAGCTACAGTGGAAAATAATAATGAATATCCGTAATATTTGTCAAGTAGTTAAGGAAAAGGGTCACGAAACTCATTTCAGAAAAATAACTTCTTTTCCTTAAATTTCTCTTCGAGCTACGAGCAACATGTTTCAAGTCGCATTACAACTTTTTTTACTTACTTCATTATGGAGCTCAGCTGAATTGATTTCAAAGAACTTGAAAAGGGAAGAGAAAATTACTTAATGGTTTCCATTCTTTGACGTTAAAACAATTTCGCTTTCCATGTTTCAGAGTATCCCTCTTGCCCAAACTTTTACACACATTGGGTCAAATGGCCAAGTCACAACGATTCCTAGGGTTTAGAGAAGGGAAGGAGAAGATAACTTATTGTAGAGATTTTAGAAAACAGATGGACAACTCCCGTTAAGGTCATTGAGCGTACAGACGACCCCGAACTTACGACTTTATTGAGTCCTGGAGACCTGTCGTAAGTTAATCCGTCACAAGTCGACCTTTATTTCCCATAGGTGCAATGTTATAAATGGCAGTTCCATTTCGAAAACCAATTTCATACTCTAGAAATAACAAAATTTATTATACAAATGGAGGAAAACTTAATAAAACACTGATTCACTCCGCCTTTATAAATATTTATTAACTAAAACAACCGTTCAATAATAAGATAAAAAGCAGGAAATGCACTCGAAAATTATTAAGCATGCAGTGTTTCACGTAACATAAACACAAAATTAGAAACCTTCTTGCTATGATTTCCTACGGCTCAAAACTCCTTTTTCTCGGCTATAGGGAACACCAAAAATAGTTCAAATTGCACACAAAAAATAATGATAAAGTAAAGAATGATATGACGGAGATGCGTGCAGTTCAAAAGGCAATATTAGTAATCTGATCAACACCACTTAGATATTTGTGTAGGTAGTGCTGATCTGACTGACGATGTACGTTTTCCGTTTTGGAAAGCCTTGTGTAGTCTGAGTGGCATATTTTTGTAAATGTAAGTTAGCTATGTAAATTGGAACATTTTATGGGCTTCCTCACATTTAAAAATGGTTGTAAATGAGGGTGATCCTAAGTCTGGCTGTCCTAAGTCAGGTATTCTTTAACGTTCACGAATTATGCTCTCCAGGTCATAGGGAATATAGCTTAATGTCCCATACGATGACTGTTAGTTTTTCCTTCCTTTCTAATCTGTAACAATATGGAGGTTAGTGGAGAAAATATCAAAGAAGGCATAATGGGGTTTGGTTGGGGGCTTTTACCTCTGATCAGCACTTTTGCACACACAATGACCTAAATGACAAGATAATAATTACGATATAATTTATGAATATAGGTATTCTTCAAATATTTAGCAATACTACAGTTCAGATGGATGTAATTTTCAGGTATAAAACAAATTAATCGAAACAAAACGCAGAAGGCGAAATTTTAATAAAATAAAAAAAATAAAATAAATACCCCCTCAAGCAGCTGCTTGCCACAGAGGTTTTACAGTAGTCTGTCAGTTTATATGCCACAGTAGGAGATCTTAGAGGATGGCAGGACCTCAGCAGAAAAACGACACACACATCCATGCCTAATCCGGGGCTCGAACCCAGGTCCCTTAGATCAGTAGTCAAGCGTGCAAACCACTCGGCCACGGGACGGCTTTTGAAATTTTAATAAATTAATGAAAAAAAAAATCAATACTGTTCCGAATTTTAATAACGATGCAGTTGGAAATTCATAACTGATATAATATAAGTATTTAATTACGCAAACGCTAAATGCAAAATATGCAACACCAACAGTAATCCAAAATCATATACGAGTATTACAGGTATTCCATCTGCTAATATCATTAGGCAACGAGGCAATTATTTTCATGAACATTCATAGCAAAAAAGTAACCAATATAGGTCTGGAAGAAGATACATATGCACAGGAATGTATCGAAAAAGGAAAAGTCAGGAAGGGAGGGTGGTGATGCAAGAGATTTGCATTCCATTGCTGCATATCGGGACAGAAGTGGCTCAGTAGGTAGTGCGTCAGTCAGGTTCGTAAACTCACGAGTAGACATAGGTAGTGCGTCAGTCAGGTTCGTAAACTCACGAGTAGACATAGGTAGTGCGTCAGGCACGAAACTGCACGAGTGCGTCAGGCTCGTAAACTGCACGAGTGTCAGGCTCGTAAACTGCACGAGAGACAAAAGACTCAGTAGGTAGTGCGTCAGGTTCGTAAACACACCCTGCCTATGGTAAGCAGGAGACAGTTCCCCTCAATTCATCGCGACGTCAGTTCATCGTAGCGTCAATTCATCGCAGTGTTAGACATGTGGTTTTATTGACTTTCTGCATCCGCAGGTTGTTCAGATGAACTCTAGAGACAATAATTTAGACTTTAATAAGCTAAACATTAGTCAGAATTTACATCAGAAATGAATTAAAACTAGCATAACAAGGATTGTTTCAAACCATTCAATAAAATATGCATTTTAAAAGTTTGCCTAATATTGAAATAATCATTACGCAATCATTAGTGATATTTATAAAAAAAGTTGTTTAATACTCCAGCTTCCGTACCTCTTTAAATACTGGAAGTATATTGTTCCAATTTTGTTGAAAATTGTGATTTAAATAGATTTGATTATGATCTTTAATTTGTCATCAGTTACATTTTTCATTAAATGCATATTTTAGAAGTTATAGATAACCAAAGAAATATATACTCCTCACAAAAATAGAGGATATTTCAAAATGAATATGAAGCGATGAAATATTCCCTAATTTTTGTGAGCAGTGTATAATCAATAACGTATGTATAATCAGTGAAAAAAAATAAATCATATAATTATATTAAAATTAATTATTTTAATGATAATTTGCTTCGTCGAAGTTGGGACTTCTTGTCCTGTATAACGTTCATACGTTATTTTTCTTTTTCGCAAAATTAATTAATTTGTCATCAGTAGTTCTGGGGCCGGACAAAAGAAATGGCTGGCCGTAATTTGCCCAGGGTTGTTCTAAATAAAATATTCGAAACTCAATTGATGATTTTCAACCCTTATCTCTCAATTATCTCTTAAAAATTATCTCTCAATTATCTCTTAAAAATTATCTCTCAATTATCTCTTAAAAATTATATCTCAATTATCTCTTAAAAATTATCTCTCAATTATCTCTTAAAAATTATCTCTTAAAAATTATCTCTCAATTATCTCTTAAAAATTATCTCTTAAAAATTATCTCTCAATTATCTCTTAAAACAAGTAAATTGCATCTGCCGTCCAATGGGACGGCAAATGCAATTTATTGTTTTAAGAGGTAATTGTTTGTTTTTAGAGATAAATTAAAAATTCTTTTTGAGTTGGATAAGTATTGATAAACTGGCTTCGGTCAGAAAGCTGACTCCAATGGGTCTGGAAAGGCCACCACCCTCGGATATAACGTTACGCCGTGGCCCCGTATCGAAGAAAGCCATATTCAGTTATATTAAAGAACATGCTAGATAGCCTTGATGGGAGGGAGGCTTTAATCTATCTCCTAACAGCTGTCCAGGGGGTCGCTCAGAGGTAAAACAACTTAATCCTCTGTTTCTAATGTGGGACATAAAATATATGAGTTTGTTACTTCGAGTAAAAATAAGTCAACGTACAAAATGGCTCATCAAAATACCGACTAAAATTTCCCTGCCAAAATTGAGAATTACTATGTTATGTCAATGCCAATATAATTTCTAAGGTCTATAACTTATAATATATCCATTTAATGGAAAATTGTGACTGATGATAAATTATAGATAATAATCAATTCGATTTTCAACAATACCCGTTCGGTATTAAAAGGAGAACGGAAGCTGGAATATTTAACAATAAATTATATTCATAAATATCATTAACGATTGCCTAACATTGAAATAATCATTACGCAAAGTTTTAATATGCATATTTTAGTAAATGGTTTGAAACAATACTTGATATGTAAGTTTTATTTAATACCTGAGGTACATTCTTCTGACGCATATTTTATCTTTCAAACTCTAAATTACATTGATTTATAAGGTTTTTATAACACGAAAATTGTAGCTGTCTTTAACTATTTTTCAGGTGCTGATTTCAGACCTGGCCTAAAAAAATGATTAGCATGTCACGTTTTTATGTTATTGGTCATTTTGACTCCTATTAAGATCTTCCTCCAGGCAACTGGGATGATACAAGATATTTTAATTTTTGTCGTTGGCAACACTGATTGCCGAGTGGGTAATCTATCCTCAGACCGCCATTCTTGTTTTCATTCTAGGTGGAACATGTGCTGTACGTTGAAGAGTATATTTTGGCGTTTAAATGGCAGTGTCGCAGATGTGTTAATGTGCCAGATCAGTTTTGTTATGTGTATGAAAATTATATTTTAAAATCCCAGAGTCGTTCTTTGATAAAGATTGTGAAAAAAAGCCTATAACTTGTATTTTGGATGTTATGTTGGAGATCAGGACAAAACATGGGCTCCACATGTGTGCTGCATTTCATGCTTTTTTATCCTGAGTGAATGGTTGAAAGGTAAGATAAAATCCATGCCCTTTGCAGTTCCAATGGTTTGGCGTGAACCAACTAGCCACTTGCAAGATTGCCATTTTTGTTTAACTAAAGTGTCGGATTTTTCAAGAAAGAATAAAAGCAAAATGAAATATCAAAATGTGCCTTCAGCCATAAGGGCAGTTCCTCATGGAGAAGATCTCCCTACACCAACACCTCCAACCAACTGGGAGGAAATGGATTCACATTCATCAGAGGAAGACTTTGAGGCACATACAGATCCTGATGTGCCTCAAAGTTGCAGATCCTGATGTGCCTCAAAGTCGAGTGCAAGAAATGGATTTTCAAAAGAAAAAAGATTCTGAAAGTCAGTTCTGTCCTCACAACATTAGTGTTGGAAAGACCACCATCGGTCGGATGGGAAGTAAAGTTAATTCTGAATTCTTAAAGCAGTGGTCCCAAGTGCAGGAGAGCCATATCCTGTTCACCTTAGAAAGGCGTTGGATGGCTTGACAGAGATTTCCATCTGTCTTCTATCAGCTGTTCAATGGGTCTCCTTCTCCAACTTCTCTGAGGACTTAGGGTCCTTGTGACCTGGTCATTTAGTACATTGTGCACCAAAAAGAAAAGCATCGCTCGGAAGAATCGAACAAAAATACCCTGGATATGCCACTGCATATATATATATATTCGAATTTTCCCAAGATAGATGCTACTCATTTTTAGAACATTCTCCATTACTCTCATCTGGTTGATGTGACCTTAATACATATAGTTTCATAAAACTATATATATTTTTTTTCACTCTTCAGCATTCCTCAAAATATAAACTTCCAAATTATTTTGAAAACAAGAACTATTTCTTACTGGCAGTTTCTAAAAGATATGTTAAGTAATATTTCGGTAAGCAATGCAGTCCTAAAACGTTTTGCCCTTCCCAAGAGACCTTACCTTTTGCAACTAAATTCACATTTTTGGCAGTTCAAATCAACTTTATTTTTGCCGCACCCAAAAAATTATTCTACCATTTCAAGTGACTTTTTGTTTTGCCATCACAAATGATATATTTTTTGCTGCCTGAAACTACCGTAGAAGTTTTGTCATCTTAAATGGCCTTATTGTTTTTGTAGCTCTAAATGTGAATATTTTTCTGCTCCACATTTGAAATAAAACAAAGCTTATTTAGCAGCAGGGTTGCAGATTTACTTTGCTCGAAAGTTATGCACAGCATCTAGCAAATTACATTCATAGATTAAGTTGAAATTAGAGCAAGCTCAATCAATTTCTAAATTGCCCCACCAAGATTCCGCTTGGAATGCTTATCCACTTGCAGGCCCTGTCGAGAAGTGAAAATGTGATAGTTACAATTATTAGGAAACAGAGTAATGAACATAATGACCCTTCCTTTGAGAAATCAAATTCCTCAAAATTCGTGTTTAAGGACATGTGAAGTTGTGTGAGTGGTAGGTCGTGTTCAGAGCAAAGGAGGCAAAGATATCTGACTAGCAGTATGGTGTCATTTACTGCTGATCGATCATTTTGTGTCAAGACCTTCCTTTCGAGCTGAAGGCAAACATCGGATCCATCTCTGTCCTCAAGGCAATTACCTTCTCAGTGTCCTCGAATTAGGCTGAATAACGCAACATCGTCTAGGTAGAGAGATTTTTTTGCAGTAATCTTAAACTTATCAAGGAATACGACAATGCGTCTATTTTCCCCTGATGTGATAAATCAATTAGTCTGGTATATTCATGAGTACGCTACGATTGAAACATCATTTAATGACAAGGGAAAGAAAATTGGAGTGTTGCTTTCGATGTAAATGATAATCAATATTCTGGCTCGATTATCTCAATTTCGAGTTTGCTATTCTTAAATCATCAGTGAGACGGTTTAATCAAAGGGCACTTCCTCGACAAAATTACTTCGGAAGATGATTAAGCGGGGAGAAGGGGCAAGCTCTGATTTTGTTACAAATGAGCTTGGAAAGTCAGCGATTTGCATATCTCCATTTCTGACCTGCAACTGATATCTGCAACGAATCTGATACTTTAAATTGTAGCAATTCAAGAACCGAACCATTTCGCGCGCTTGAAAATGAATAGCTCTGTTTTGTAGCATTGAATTCAAAGGATGAAGTTGATCACTCTACAGAGTTTGTTGGTGTTTAAATCCAGATATTCGTCAAACGGTCTGCTTCAATAAGACCAGGAATTAATGTTCTAATAACAGGTTCCTGACCTGACCAGCGTCCCCTTTTATTTTTCTAACGGCCATTTGACTCTTTCCGACATCCCTTCACGGAATTCAAAACACATATTTTTTTTGGCATAAAACTAGTTGAAATAATATTTACTAGGCACTATAAGTGCCTAGTAAATATGAAACTAAAACTAAAAAAATATGTTTTATGCCGTAATAATAAGACCAGTCCTATTATTACAGCATAAAACTAGTTGAATTAATAAGACCATTAACTCTGTGTGACAGCCATCTCCCTCTGGTACCTACTATCTTATGCTATTTGTGGTCGGTGCGCTTTCATTTGGGTTCTTCCCTTGTCAGGTCTAACTATTGTCAGGAGATTGTGACCTAACTGGTGGTTTGATATCTCAATACAATGACTTCGAATAATTTACAGTAGATATATTTACACATATAACAATAGGGCGATCAATATCGTGGTCTATGTTCTGTTCAACTTAACTTGCTTTTGGGTGATTCTTCTTCAGGCTTACCCAATAATAATTGTGGAAGCATGAACTGAAAAAAGGAGAAATTTTTTTCTCTTTTCTAATTACTATAATTTAAGTATAAGGTTTTTTTTGTTTATGTTGTCATTTATTTTTTATTTTTTGTTTGCATTTCTTTCCCTTTTCTTTTTTCCTTTTTTATTTCTTTATTTATATTTTGTTCCATAGATTTGTGACTAATAAGTACTCTTCAAGAGATTTGAATATTTGTAAACTTTTATAGGGAATTGTGAAATTAAGTAAATTTTCTGTTGTTAATTAGTAATATTGAGATTTTCAAAAGTCTTAAAGAGTTTAAACAGTTTAACAAAATATGATGAACAGATTGAATTGTCTTACATTTGATCAATTTGGAGTGTGAAATTTTTGAATGTTAAAAAGAAAAGGATTAAGAGCAGGAGTACTGGTTTTAATCTAAGAATTCTTATGAATAAATTTCGAGGAATGGGAAAAATCCTCTATTGTGAAATTTCCTGTGAAAGTTGAAATCTAAAGTTGTTATTAACAGAGGCATAAATTTTGAAAACGGAGTAAATTTCGTCAAATTCTGTTTTTTTTTCAATATATTTTTTGATTGAGGAATAAAAAATATAACTTTCAGAAATGTTTGTGAGAGAAGCCGCCTTCTTGTCTAGGTTATCAACCTTTTCATTTTCTTGAATTCCGACATACTTGGAATCCATTGAATATATATGAAATTATTACTGAAATTAAAATTGAAAGTATTTAAAGTTAAAAGTTGAAATAAAAAATGATTTTAGTCTGAATAATATAATTCTCTAAAGAAGCATTTGTAGAGCTCCTTGAGACTGAATAAATTACAATGTTGTGATTTTTTAAGTTAGAAGTTATCCATTTAAATGATTCTAAAATTGCAAAAATCTTTGCCTGAATAATTGTAACATTTGCAGAAAGTTAATTTTTTTTTGAAATATTAAAATTTCGAATCCTGTAGGTTGCGGATGTACTTTTGACATCTGGTTGAACAGATCCATCTGTGTAGATTTCAAATTTGTTTTTCGATTTATTACAATATAATTTTGAGATTGTTTTAAGTCTTTGGGAAGAAAATTCTTTTTTTGTTTGTAATTAATGGAATTTCAATTTGGTTAGGTGGTCTTTTAAAACTACAATCTGCGATAAGTTTTGGGATGTCCCCTTTAAAATAAAAAAAATTAATTGTATGGAGTGTTTTATTATCAGTACGGGTTTTCCTATACTTATGAAATAAATTGCATTTAAAGATTTTTTTGCAAAGGGAGGATTTGGTATTTTTAAATTTAATCTTTTCAAACAGTTAATCATTAGAGTTTTAATTCTGATTTCAAACGGTGGAATTGCCGTTTCTGCAATGATTAATAATGTGGTAGTGGAAGAATAAAGTCCCAAGGCAGTTTTAATGCATTTATTTTGAATGAAGTTCAATGTTTTTTAATTTAGTCGTAGATAGTAGTAGTAATTTCAAGAGTATACAAAAGTAAATTCAACACTATTCTCCATTCTGACTCTAATGAGTTTTTTTATAAAGTACAATCAAGTGATATAGTGAAACTTCTCATTTTGCAGTTGCTAAATATTCGAAGAAAAATAAGCTTTTTATATACTCTTATTGATTAATTTTGGATATGTAAATTCCATTTTAATTTAGTCTATATATGTATACGCGTAAGTATTTAATATCATTTAATTTGTTAATTTGTTGAGAATGAATTTTAATCGTAAAATCTGGTATATTGGAATTATTTTTAACAAATGCTATAAAAGACGGTTTATGAATTTTGATTTTTAGATGCCATTTTTCACAAAATTTTTGAATTTTTTGTATTTGATTTTGTTTTGCATCTGACCTGGTTGCCTATCCAGGCAAACAGAATTAAAGCCTACACTTACCTCCAAGCGGGACACAGTCTCACTGATTCAAACAAAAAATATCTCACAGATGTTCCTTTCTGAGTAGGAACAACATGACTACCACCATTCCTCGAGGCTATACCAGCGAGCTATGCTAAGAGATAAGTAAGGGTGAACCCCCTCTTCCTACCTCCATGCTGTAGCCGAGTACGAAGCACGCAGAGCAAAGAAAAAAATCTTTCTTTCTCTGATTCAAAGTTCCATGGAGGCAGCCAGCATCTACTTATCAGGTAACTCACTGACCTCGCCAATCACCTGCTTCCACGACTATTCATTTCGGCGTCAACTGCTACCTTTGGCCGTCTGACATCTCCTTCTTGGGCAGCCCAATTCCGAGTATCGTGCGATCGGCTATGCCTAAGCGATTTATGCTTTTCCATCTATAGGAAGGGGGGAAAGAAATCCGACCCTTACACATTGTATATAAAATATTAATATATATATATATCCTTATTAAAGGCTCTAGCTGGGTTAACGAACCTGATACTACTACTACTATGACAATGGGCGTGCCCTCGTATAAATGACTATACGTATTATATATGTTTTCGTGTACGCAGATGAGGGTATTTGCCCCCCTCCCTCCCCTCCGAAAATCTGTAAATGTGATTTTTCTAATTTATAAGATCGATTGGTTAGAGCGTTTGGCTTTTGAACAAAGTGACCTGGATTCGAGCCACTCTAAGGCATGATGATTGTGTTGTCTTTTTGCTGAGGTCTCCCTTCCTCACAAATCTTCCACTGTGATGTATGAACTGACAGGTTCTTGTCAGGGACAAACAGCTGCTTGAGGGGAGATGATGATTTTTTATTTATTTCTGCTTTTATTATGAGGGTTTTGATCATAATACATGATAATACGATCAAATTTTTCCTAACAAAGTTGCTTTTACAAAAAAATATATTGGAAATATGTAAATTATCCTATTTTGGAAGAGGTAAATATTTTTCTTTGAATTTTGCATCGCGTAATTAATGTGTAATTGGTAATTTTAGGCAAAATCCCAGTACACTATTAATTGTTTTGAAAGAGTAATGAAAATTGCGTTTTTGAAAACATTTTGTGTGTAAAACGCTTTTTGTCGCACTTGCTCCAGAAGTTTCACTTTGGATTTTGAATTCTCTGAAGAAAATTTTTTTCTTCAGTATTCTTTTAAAATTAGCCTACTAATTAAAAATGTTACCTAAAATTGCTAATATTTTAAAACAAATAAAATTAACGCAAACGACACTAGGTATTATTAAACGTATTCTAAGGAACCACTCACATTATGCAAAATAGCAACGGCGATATTTCAAAAATTTATGTCCCAAGGAGAAATGTTTTAGGAAAACACTGATCGTACCGTAAATATTCCAATATTTGCAATTTCTTGCATGTGACTAGTTATAATTCAAGCCTGGCTATTATTTAGACCCAAGTTCTAAATATGTCACATATGGCAAATTGAATTAGACTGAACAGTGAAGATTGGTTGGTTCTTTTGGGTTTTATGCCGCAAGAACAGCAATGATTATGTTGTACCACAACAGCAAATATTTGTAAACACAGACGTTTTAGCTCATTACACTGTATAATAGATAATACCGACTCATTAGGAAATTATTTCGCGGCATATTTGAAGTCTGATAATAGGTAAACGATAATACCAACTCGATAGGAATTAATTTCACGACACATTTGAAGGTTGATTACACTGGTTTACAAGGTTTTTATAACATGAAGAGTTGTAGCTGCCTTTAAGTATTTTTCAGATGCTGATTTCGGATCTGGTCTTAAAAAACGGCTAGCAGGTTACGTTTTTATGTTATTGGTCATTTTTACTCCTATTAAGAACACCTCCATGCAACTGGGAGCATACCAGTTGCCTACTTTACTGTTTACTGCTGGCAATACTGATTGCCAAGCGGGAGAAAACAGTAACCTAAACAGTAACTTAACCTCATACTCCCATTTTTGTTGTTTTCATTGTAGGAGAAACACGTGCTGTACGTTGAAGAGTGAATTTTGGCATTTAAATGGTACAAAGGTGCAAAGGTACAAAGGCGCCAGATACGTTTTTTTATGTGTTTGTAAATTATAATTTAAAATCCCAGGCTTGTTCTTTGACAGAGATTGGGAAGAAAGCATATAACTCGCATTTTCTATGTCATGTTGTAGATAAGGACAAAACATGGGCTCCACATGTGTGCTGCATTTCGTGCTTTGTTGTCCTGAGTGAAGGTAAGATAAAATCCATGCCTTTTGCAGTTCCAATGGTTTGGCGTGAACCAACTAGTCACTTGCATGATTGCTATTTTTGTTTAACTAAAGTGTCGGGCTTTTCAAGAAAGAACAAAAGCAAAATGCAATATCCAAATGTGCCTTCAGCCATAAAGCCAGTTCCTCATGTAGAAGATATTCTTATACCAACGCTTCCAACCAACTGGGAGGAGATGGATTCACATTCGCCAGAGGAAGGCATATAAAGATCCTAATCCTACATACACTCCTAAAAAGTTAGACGAGCCTCGTCTGATTCAGCAAAATGAACTAAATGATATTGTTCGAGACCTAGGACTTCCCAAACAACCAGCTGAGGTTTTATGTTCAAGACTTCAAGAGTGGAATCTTCTGTCCAAGGATACCAGAGTTTCTCTGTTCAGAAAGAGAAATTTGGCTTTATGTTGGGATACAGATGGTAGCCTCCCTTCAAGGCCATCCAGCGTGTTCTTTAACCTGCACATGGTGTGGCTCTCTCCCGCACACGAGGCCAAGGTTTAATGTCCCATTCGATAAGTCAATTAGGACTAGCATTTAGAGGTCCCGACGAAGGTCAACTCAAACGGAAAAGAAAACTACTTGACATGCTTGGAATACCTAAGTAAATATGACAATTTTTGGAAATTACATTTGCAAAAATACGGTAATAGTGGACGAAGAAATATTAATTATATGTCACATAATATTTGCGATGAATTCATAGGCATCATTAGCAAACATGTGTTATTACGAGTTTTTTTTAAAAGAATATAATTTTTATTCATAAGAGTAAAGAATACAAATATATTTACAATTTGACCCGCAAAGCTAAATAACTTATCTGCAGGAAAATGAATAAATTGTATTAAACATAGGTCATTCAGCCACAAAAATGGTGTACATCAAGATGGTTTGTGTTTCTACACAGATATTTCAGAGTTGATGGAAGAAATTGGAACAACTCACGCCCTTAGGAGTGGCGTCAATTTTATAGATTCGTCAAAATTCAGCTTAAAAAATGTCGTTTTGTATAACGGAAACCACAAACCTTCCGTTCCAGTGACACACGCTGTGGGAATGAAGGAAATTTATGAAAGCATTGAAAAGATTGATGACCCAAGATCCCGAGATCTTACTCCTCCGGATTTTTTTATTTTGAGATATCTCAAATGTGTAGTGTTTCAAAGCAATCCTCATACACTTGAAGACTTCAAGGCTAACATTGAAAGAGAGATTTTAAAGATAAAAAAACACACATTACGAAAGGTGGCTGCAAATATCATGAACGGGTACGAACCTGCATACAAATTGCAGGAAATCACTTTCAACGTCAATTGAAAAAGTAGATATATGTCTAATATACATCTTTTGAAATATGTGTCTTTTGTCAAGTCTAAATAGAAAAATACAATAGAGGGTTGCGTCCTTTTTGAAACACCCCGTATATAAATTCCCCTTTCAAATGGCAAAATTTGTTCTTTTAACAAAGGACGAAACTATGAAAATACTTTCAGTATTTTCATTTCTCAGTTCATTTCTTGCCTTTGACTTGGAAGCTGACTGCATTGCTGCAAAGTGAATTACTGAGATTAAAAACGGAAATTGGAAGTAGATAAGAGCAATGAAGCCTTTCTATGCACTTTTGCCGTTGTCTTGAAAGTTTTTGCGGAACGGACTAAACTTCTTCGAAGTGGATTATTGAAATAAAAACAGAGAAAAATAAAGGGGAGAAAATAAACAACAGTAATGATTCCTGAAACGGCTATTGCAAATTTTAATTATTTTTATTATTCACATCCATTGTGTATTATTATCTTTAGTAAAGCGGAAAAACTGCAAAGTTAATAATGATGAGAAAATAATGCAATAGCTTAAAATTGTAGCATGACGGTAAAATATAACTAATAACGAGTAATATATACATGATAAATGTATGAGAAAAAATGGGATTAATTATCCTAAGAGATATTTCACTAAACTATCGGTGAATCGTTCAAAATCGACCCTTATGTAAATAGGGGTGACTAAGCCGGATTCTAGAATAAAAATGAAATGGGGTTAGAGTAACACAATCACTCCGGAAAAGAGTAAAAGAGGAGAAAGCTAAGAGATTGGATTGCCTTTGCAGTATAACATTTTCACCTCCATTTTAGAGGTCTTTAAAATCATTCCTTAAAAAAATGTGTGAAATATGCATCAATTAATAATTTTATTGCCCTTACTAGCATTCTGAAATGGGGAATGCCCCCTTGCTCTCCCTTAGTTCCAGCCCTAGGGTAAAATCCAGGGGAAATTGGGACTCAGACACCCTCCGAATAGTTTTTAAAGCGTTGTATATATTTGTATATATATACAGGGTGAATCTGAAAAAGTGGGCAAAACTTTGCGGGGTGGTAGAACGCAGCTATACGAGCAATATTCGTCATAGAATGTATGGTCGGAACGCAAGCGGTGAGAAGTTAAAAGGTAGTTTTCCACTGTCACATTTAAAGAATGAACACAAGAAGGAGAGGAGATACTTCAGAAAACATTTAATTAACAGGAATGTAATTGAGGTACATGCTCAAAGAAATTGCTCAAAAGAGCTTTCGTGGTTAGTATAACCAGCCATCCTCTCGGCAATTCACGGTAGAAATGCCGTTGGGTGCGAGGACCGACCCTTTTATACCATTTCCAACGCCACCTAGCGGCTCGCCGTTTGTGTTCCGACCATACATTCTATGACGAATATTGCTCGTATAGCTGGGTTCTACCACCCCGTAAAGTTTTGCCCACTTTTTCAGATTCACACTGTATATGCACTAATCATAGGAATGATTTAAAACTGCCCGAAAATCGTAAAGTAACTTAGGAAAATCTTCCCTAACTAAAATTCTACTTACGCCACTGCTTATATTTATGACAAAAATATATAATAAAAGAAAGATTTGTACCCTTGAGATTTAGACGAATAGTCTTCTTACACGAACGTTTCTTTTAGGCTAGGGGTTCTCAACGTGGGATATGCGGTAAAATTATTTTGGGTGAGAGCTCAAAAGTCGCTAAGTTGGCAACACTGCTAATGTATAGGTGATTACACAACACTGCTACTGGTTTTTCATCTTTAACTGCTTTAGAAAATAAATTTAAGAACAGGCTGGATGTTGATCCTACTAACCATTTTCTCTCCATAGGTAGTTGGAATGTGAGGACTCTGCACAGAGCTTTTTCTCTTGATGTCCTCACACAAGAATTCCACCATTATAATTTAGATATTCTCGGCTTGCAAGAGACCAGATGGACAGATAAAGGTCAGATTCTTAAAAATAATCTTAAATTTCTCTTTTCAGGGAGGGACGACAATAAGCATCACCAAGGCTTGGGTCTGCTTCTCAGCAGACACGCTAGTGATGCTCTTCTAGGATATGAGTGCATTAATGAAAGGTTTCTTACAGCAAAATTTCAGACAAGCGTTAGAGACCTGAATGTTATCTGCTGTTATGCCCCCACTGAGGATGCCGATGAGGATGAGAAGGATAGGTTTTTATGAACAACTTCAGGATATTTTGAATTCTGTCAAGAAAGGAGATATTACCCTTGTTCTTGGTGACTTCAATGCCAAAGTTGGTACTGACTCTGACCTTTGGCAGGAGTAATAGGCCCTTTTGGTATTGGTAGCTGCAATGGCAATGGGCAACGTCTCCTACAGGTAAGTAAACTCAATGGTTTCAGAATAACTAACACATATTACAAACACCGCGACATACATAAGTACACATGGGTTTCACCTGATGGGCTGCATAGGAATATGATTGATTATATATTGATTAACAGCAAATGGGCTAGTTCTGTTAGAAATACCAGGGCATATAGGGGAGCTGAAATTGGATCTGACCATTACCTAGTTAAAAGTGTCTTGCAACTTAAACTTAAAAAGTGTTGTGCTAGGGTTAAAAAATTTGCTTTTAATACTGAAGCTCTGAAAGACCCAGTTATAGCCAAAGCTTACCATGATAGGTTACTTAGTCATTATGACAGTCATGGTATGCTTACCACTGAAGTTGAGGAAGAATGGGATCATTTTAAACAGGCTTTTTTGGACACTAACAGTACTCTTTTAGAAAAAAAGAAGCAGAAGAGGCAGAATTATCTGAGTGATAAGGCACTTGAGCTTATTTCGGAAAGAAAGAACTGCAGGAATGTCCTTAATCAATACCCTACTAGTCCTAATAGAAAGCATTACAGAGAACTTAATAAACGTGTAAAAGATCAGTTAGCTGCTGATAAGAATTTTTGGCTTGATGGTTTGGCTGACAAAGCTGAGGAAGAAGTTAGGCAGCACAACAGCAGATAGCTGTACCAGATAGTTAATGTTTTGTGTGGTAGAAAACGGACAGGTATACAAGGATTGAAGGATAAACAAGGTAAGGTTATAGAAGGTGAGTATTCTGTCATGGCTAGGTGGGCTGAGCATTTCAGTGATGTACTAAACAATGCGGTTAGTTCTATTCCCATTGTTTGCAATGATGATAGATGCATCGGTGGCTTTAATGTTGGCCCTATAACACAATCCGAAGTTATTTTGGCTGTTTCTAAACTTAAACTTCATAAATCCCCAGGGGTAGATGAAATTACTACAGAAATGCTTAGAGCTGGAAATGTTTCGGTTACCACTTGGATGACTGAAATTTTGAATATCTTTTATGATAAAGGCATGGTTCCTAAGGATTTTACCAGAGCTATGTTATCCCTATTTTCAAAAAAAAGTGATCGCAGTTCTTGTGATAACTATAGGGGTATTAGCCTACTCTCTGTTCCAGGTAAAGTTCTTTCCACGATTGTGCTTAATAGAATTAAGAATCTGGTTGACAGTCAATTGCGTGATGAGCAATGTGGATTCAGAAGTGGTAGGGGATGTGTGGATCAGATATTTTCACTTAGGCAGATTCTTGAGAAATATTTAGGGTTTCAGAAACCTTTTGTTGCTAGCTTTGTTGATTTCAAAAAGGCTTTCGACTCTGTTGATCGTTATAATTTGTGGTTGATTGTGAAATCATATGGTATACCAGACAAGTTAGTTAACATCATGAAATCTCTCTATAATAACACTCAGTCGTGTGTGAGAGTTGGCTAGGCTTGTAGCAATTGGTTTAGCATTACTTCTGGTGTTCGACAAGGGTGCATTTTGTCTCCCTTTCTCTTTAGTGTGGTTATTGATTATGTTATGCGAAATTCACTTCAAGGGAAGGATTTTGGCCTTAAATGGGCCGGAGATAGGAAAATTTCTGATTTGGATTATGCTGATGATTTGGCCCTTTTGGGGGATGATGTTGATGAGATGAACTCTTTCATTCGAGCTGTTGATGAGACTGGTAGTAGAGTAGGTTTGGTTATAAACAGAGAGAAAACTAAAGTGATGAAAATTGGTCAGGCAGGCTGTGATTCAGTTAATCTGAATGGTTGCAGTCTTGAGCAGGTGTCACAGTTTAATTATCTTGGGAGCTATGTAACAGATAATGGTGATGTGCGGCATGAGATTAACAGACGAATTGGGATTGCTGCCGGGACTTTTAAGAATCTATGGAGAGAGTGGAGAAATAGGCGTATACACCTAAAGACTAAAATTAGGCTGTATAATAGTTTGGTTCTTTCTAGGGTTAGTTATGGTAGTGAAACTTGGACACTTTGTAAACAAGATAACAGGAAACTAGATGCTTTTGATTCCAGATGCTTACGCAGTATCTTGGGCATTAGGTGGTTCAACTTTGTAACTAATGATGAGATTAGGCAAAGGAGTTAGTTTACAATCTCCTTTAAGCAGCATATTTTGCAGAGAGAGACTCCGTTGGTTTGGCCATGTTGCCCGTACGGATAATTATAGATTGGCGAAGAGGGTTATGAACGGTGTGCCTAAAGGCCTCAGAAAGATGGGGAGAACTAGGATGCGGTGGGCAGACAATGTCAAACAGGACCTTGTTAAAATTGGTGTACAGTGGCCAGATGCAGTAGATGTAGCTCAGGATAGACTTGCTTGGAGAACTAAATTGCACGGTCTGGTTGGACCTCCGTAGCCCATGCTGCTTGATGATGATGATGATGATGATGATGATGATGATGATGATGATGATGATGATGATGATGTCTTGCGACTCTGCATTAGCAAGATAATCCCGACCATTGATGAACTGTGCAAGCGTAAAGAAGCAAAACCTCATCACTGATTACCCA
Organism: Ryuthela nishihirai; assembly: GCA_038380435.1. Lineage (NCBI taxonomy): Eukaryota > Metazoa > Arthropoda > Arachnida > Araneae > Heptathelidae > Ryuthela > Ryuthela nishihirai. Next base: position 21,043,039 of record JAWZYU010000020.1, read on the forward strand.
GTAAAACGTTTATAATTTTATAAGATTTGTTAAATTGTTTATGTCATTTTTTTATGTTTATTGATATATGTAATTTATTAATACAAAATTTAATGTGTTTTTATATACAGGGTGATTGTAAACTCCTTCAACAAAAAATGAGGGGTGATAGTACACATGAAGACAAACAATTGTTGCAATGGAGCCTAGGGACGCATTCCACTCCTTCCACCAGAGAAGTGTAAAGTTACATATCCACGTTGATCCTTCAACAGTGAAAACAAAGGCACCTAACTAATTTATGAGTTGCTTAATACATTCGCATCAGAGTAAGACTCAAAGTAGCTGCTCAAAGTGGCGTCCGAGGGCGTTGTTGCACAGCCCACACCTGCGATTGTAAGACTGTCGCACCCTCTCGTAGACTCCTGGTGTTGTGTTGGTCTTGTCTGCTGCAACACCGATTCTCGCGACGAGATCTTTCAGGGAGTCCACAGGTGTCTCGTACACAAGTGTTTTCATGTGCCCCCAGAAGAAGAAGTCTAGTGGATTGAGGTCCGGAGAGCGTGGAGGCCAGGCCACAGGTCCACCATGTCCAATCCACCACCCCGAATATGTCGCATTTAGGAATTATTGGACCTCAATGGAAAAATGCGCTGGGGCCCCATCATTCATAAACCACATGTCCCTCTGTGTGGTGAGCGGAACACCCTGCAACAGACCGAGAAGCACTTGCTCCAGAAACCCACGGTAAGCTGCGCTGGTCAGTCGTTCTGGCAAGAGCAAAGGTCTACCTTGCAAGAGCAAAGGACAATCGTTCTGGCATGAGCAAAGGACAATCACCCAGGATACCTGCCCAGATGTTGACACCAAATTTCTGCTGGTGTTTATGAGGGTCAGGGAAGTGTGGATTTTCTTGAGCCCAAGAGTGCTGGTTGTGATTGTTGAAAATGCGTTCCAGGGTAAACGTGGCCTCATCACTAAATAACACTAATGCGGGAAATTGCGGATTAACATTGTTCATCTGGAGCATCCACCTAACGAACTCTACCCGGCGGGGATAGTCATCTTCGTTCAAAGCTTGGACCTTCTGCATGTGGAAGGGATGCATCCGCGCCTCATGTAGAACATTCCACACTGAGGTTTGACAAGCTCCCATTTCGGATGACACCACTCGCGTACTTGTGGAAGGAACTTTTGCAAATCGCTGCAAGACATGTTCTATACATTTCCGGTGTCCGCACACTTCGCGAACGTCCAGCATCACTCATTGAGATAACCAACGAGCCAGTTTCACACAGTTTTCGATCAACACTGACGAATGTCGAATGGTAAGGAATGCGACGATTCGGAAATCTTTCACGGTACAATCTTTGTGCTTCACGTAGATTACCACCTGCTTGCCGTACATGAGATGCATATCCGCCAATTCCTCGTATGTGTAGTCTTCCATGTCCTTCACGAATACGTTACTTATCATGTGACATTATCACATGATAAGATCGAAGAACGGGTTCGGATGCATTTTTAAATGTTTGTTCTTAATCGTCTACGCACGTGCTCAGCGCACCTGAATTGCATCTTGTGCTTTTCGTGCACTGGTTGTAAATACTTGTGCATGCGTGGCGTTTTTCGAAAGTACTCTTTTCTGACGGAAGAAGTGGAATGCGACCCCAGGTTCCATTGCAAAAATTGTGTGTCTTGATGTTTACTATCACCCCTCTTTTTTGTTGAAAGAATTTACAATCACCCTGTATATGTGCTTTATTTTATTCCCATTGTTATACTATAACTACAGTTTTATCTATTTATACAAGGGGTATGCCAATTATATACACATTTCCAGGGGGTACGTGAAGCATAAAGGGTTGAGAACCACTGCTTTAGACAATCGCTTTTAGAAGAATAATCCAATTTGACCGATCGTGCCATTTTATGAATGGGTATTGAACGAATCGTACCATTGGACAATTCGGGATTGGACCAATAGTCCTTAGAAGAATCGTCCGGGACTGCGAAAACATGGAGTCAAAAGTATTAAGACTTCTGCTATTCTGTTCACAAATACCCTCCACTAACAAAAAAACTTATCATAACTAAAAATTATCCACTGAAAAATAAAACTTCCCTCAAATTCTTAAGAAGTCACACTCACCCAGAATCTGTGAGACAAAATCCATGATACTTAAATGAATATATTTAATTCCAAAATACTATCTTTCAAAAGATCTAAGAATCAGGTTACCTTTATCACTTACAAGTTTCTTTCATCTGCATTAATCACAATTTTTAACACTAGTAGACTTTCTACTATGGCATATAAACTGACAGGCTCCTGTCAGACCTCTGTGGCAAGCAGCTGCTTGAGGGGGTATTTATTTATTTATTATTTTATATTACAAACAATTTTCATAGAATAAGTTTTCTCTTGAATAACTTGTCCTTGTCCAAACATTAATTGCTCACATCTTGCTTTGTATGTTAGAGTTAAGTATTACTCCCCGCTGATAGAGAGGAGGGGTGGCTGTGTCGGTAGCGCAACAAGCTCGTATTCAACATTTCCCTGCTTCGCGTCCCAATTGGGTCAGCGTTGAGATTGATCTCCGAAAAACTCCGTAGCATGCCCTCGGTCAGCAGGGGACATTGTGCTTGGAAAGGCTCCTGTCCGTTGGATGAGACGTCAAACCGTAGACCGTGTTCAGGAGAGCCACACTATGTTCAAGTTAAATATGCGTTGGATGGCCTTGACCGGAGGCTAACACGTGTTTCGTAACTGCTGTCCAGTGGATTCCCTAACCTCTTCTCTGAGCCCTCGTAGTCTTTGTGCCTTGTTTAGTTACCTCACTGTGGACAAAATTAGCGCCGCTCAGAGGTAAAAAAAACCTACAATCGTTATGAAATTTGTTGGGTTCGGTTATTTTTTCTTCTGAGGGGCGCACTTTTTGCACACAATGAGCTGAATGATCAGGTAGTAATGACGCCAAAGGCTTAGAGAACGTTAGAGAAGCAGACTACTAGATACAGACTACTAGATATTATTAGATAAGGGGGGAGCTCATTCGGTAGCGCTCTAGGCTCGTAATCTGCATTTCCCAGATTTGAGTCTCAGCAGGGTCGGCGTTGAAATCAAAACTCCCCACCTTGCCCACGGTCAGTAGGGGACACCGATGGGCTTGGAAAGGCCGCTGTCCGTCGTATGGGATGTTAAGCTATGCCTCCGTGTGCGGAGAGCCATACTCTATGCACGTTAAAGAACATGTTGGGTGGCCTTGATGGAAGGCTACCATCTGACTCCCAACAGCTGTTCAAGTGGATCCCCTCCCCCAACCTTCTCTGAACCTTCGGTGTCCTTGTGACCTGGCCATTTAGTCCTGTGTGCAAAAAAAGTGCCGATCAGAGGTAAAACAACCCACCCCAAAGTAGACAGATGAAAGCCTATTGTGAAGGTATCCAGCGTATTTATTAAGCTCTCAGGGTATAGCTCTCCTGCACATTGACCACAGTTCAACGTCCGTAGTATGGGACGTTAAACCGTGGCTCCATGCACGAAGAGTCATATTCTGTGCACGCTAAAGAACATGCTGGATGGTTTTGACTGGAAGCTACCATCTGTCTCCCAACAGCTGTTCCACTGGGTCTCCTCTTTCAACCTTCTCTGAGGCTTCGGGGACCTGTAACCTGGCCATTTAGTTTTTTGTGTACAAAAAAGTACCGCTCAGGAGCAAAACAATCCAACCCAAAATAAAGAGATGGAAGCCTATCGTGAAAGTATCCAGTGTATTTATTAGCGTTCTCGGGGTATAGCTCTCCTGCACATGGGCCACAGTTTAACCTCCCATCCGATGGACGACGGCCTTTACAACTCCATTGATCCACCTACTGACCGAGGAATGGCGGGTGGTTTGCGGAGATAAATCTCAATGCTGGCGCCGTTGTGACTCGAACCCGGAAACTACAGATTGCGAACCTAGTGATCTATTGACTGAGATTATTTAAAGAAATGTGGATGAATGTGAATGAAATGAAGTGAAATGTAGGGTCAGGTTCCCATGATCCCGCTCCTACACTGAAAGAAAAAACTTTTCGAATAGACACTACCACAAAAGTTTATTCTCTTGAAATTTCCAAAATATAATGGCAACCCATGACTGCATACAGGTCATGTACCCCGTGGTCGACGAATTGTATGGATGAAAGCTCAAAGAGCGAACTCTCTCTCTGAGACACGTATAGTAGGGGCCAAGAAATTGTCATTCTTCTACTTTGAAAGAGGCTTAATTGCTTGGTCTCCCGTGAGAAGTGTTGCCGTTGAATCAACGCACGTGTCTAGAGGACTGGATTCAAAGTGAGGTCTTCTAGGTAGAACGATTAAACACATCGTCGCTGTGTGAACAGGAAGGTCACGAGTGGGCGTCAAGTAAATCACTGATAAACGCATTCTGCGACAGTAAGAACCAACCTGATGATCATTATGAAATACAAAATTGTCTCAGTTGAGCTGAAACTTGAATGTTAGGTTGTTTTACCTCTGAGTGGCACTTTTTGCATAAAATGGGCTAAGTCGCCAAGTCACAACAAGGACCTCAAGGTATCAGAGAAGGGGCTGAACGGGAACCACTGGACAGCTGTTAGGAGACAGATGAAAGCTGCCCCCTTCAAGGTCATCCAGCGTGTTTCTGTAACGTGTAGAAGCTATGACTTTATCTTTACAGTGCGTCACAGATTATCATCCCATCCGATGATCAGCTTAGAATCCTAAATTTGCCAAGCCCATCTGTGTCTTCTTTCTCAACGAGGACAAGGTGGAGGTTACGGAGATAAATCTCAACGTGGCAAATTTGGGATTCTAAGCTGGGGATTGCAGATTATGTGCTTGATACGTTGCCGATGATACTGATGGGCTAGGAAAAGTCGTCTTCCGTCAGATGGTAATTTAAGACGTTGCCCATGTGAAGGAGAGCCATAACCTGTGCACGTTAAAGAACACATTGCATGGCCTTGACGGGAGGATACCATTTGTCTCTTGTCCAGTGTCCTTCATCCAAACTTCTCTGAGCCTTTAGGGTTCTTATGACCTGTCCATTAGCACATTATATGGAAAAATGTGCCGCTAAGAGGTTAAACAATCCAACACTCTTTAACGCCTCTGCGAATAAAATGAACCACTCTAAACCGGGTCATTGTATTACTCCCTCGAACATTGGTGTGGAATTTAAAAAATGTTTCCTGAGACCCTGATCTGCTTCATAATAGATTTTGAGGTCAGGTTGTTTTACCGCTGAGCGTCACCTTTTTTACACACAATCAGTTACATGGCCAGTGTCACAAAGACCCTGAAGGCTCAGAGAAGATTCGGGGAAAGGGTCCCACTGGATAGCAGCTAGGAGACGTATAGTAGTCTCCCATCAAGACCATTCAGCGTGTTCTTTAAGGTGTACAGGCTACGACTCTCCCACACATAGGGTCACTGCTGAACATCTCAACCGACGGACGGCGACCTATCCAGTCCCATCGGTGTCTCATGTGAGTAAGTGAAAGCAGAGTTTAACTCAAACATCTAGTGAAAAATCAGCGAGCTGTGTTGTCAAGTGACTAAGGGAAATCGTTAAATGTGAACATTTAAGGCAGATATATGTTTTCAACGAAACTGGACGACATATTTGTTTAGAAGCTGTGCGGTCCAATCTATCCATACATGCATACATTCAGTTGCACAGCAAGATGACGCTGGGGTCTGGTGCAAGACTATTTTGCCAGGAGACAAAATTTTTCTTTCGAGATTTACTTTCCGCTAAATTTCTTATAAATATTAAAATAAGTATAATATTTAGATTCTATAATAAAAACAAATAACAGAAAAGAAAACAACCTTTCGAGCACCGATACCTCCATCCTGCATACGCGTCTATCTTGAGTTACAGCTGTTGCATTTGACCACTACAAGCCAATTCTAACAAGGTATAATACTTAACTCTACAAAAATAAACAGAATGCGTTTATCAGTGATTTACTTGACGCCCACTCGTGACCTTCCTGTTCACACAGCGACGATGTGTTTAATCGTTCTACCTAGAAGACCTCACCATTTCACTGTCAACGGGTGCATTTTAGGTCTCCCTCTTTTATTGAGAACTTTAGATACATCCTTCTTAGCCCTATTCACTAATCTGAAGTTCTTCATGTAGTCAACATGGCCAAACCAATATTTTTATTCCTTACATCGAATGCTACTAAAAAGCGGTTCGTCTAACTTCATCATTACTTATATAGCGAAACCACCAAATGCATAAGATACTGCTTAAGCATCTGGAATCAAAGAAATTAAATTTCCTGCTATATTACTTATAAAGGACCCAAGTTTCCCCTTATAAAGAACTGCATTATTATGCAGCCTAATTTTAGTGTGGGGGAGCAGGTGGCTCGCCAAGCTCGTAATCTCCACCAAATTCCCTGCCCTGAACACATTCAGTAGGGGACACTAATGGATTTGGAAATGCTTCAGTCCTTTGGATGGGATGTAAAGCAGTGGCTCCGTGTGTGGGAGAGACATACCCTGTCCATTTTAAAGAACATGCTGGCTACGCACTGGAAGCGCACTTGGCTACTGATCTAAGGGACCTGGGTTCGATTCCTGGGTAAGGCATGGATGTATGTTTCGTTTTCCTGCTGAGGTCCTGCCATACTCTCAGACCTTCTACTATGGCATATAAACTGACAGACTCCTGTTAGACCTCTGTGGCAAGCAGCTGCTTGAGGGAGGATTAATTTTTTTGTTATTGTCATTATATATTATTCATGTTATAAGTGCATTTTGTGAATTGTCTTAAATGGAAATGTGTCTCATTATTCGGAACTGGGGAAAGCTAGGCAGTCCTCTATATGATCGGGAACCGAGCGCCAGCAAATGGTTTTATTGCACCACCATCACTAGCCGGAGAGGAGCGACATGGATATGCGACGAAAAACAAGCAGGCTGTTTGTTGCTGGCAAAGGGAGAGGTCATTTCTTTTGGCGCATCGAAGTGACATATCTCTTTCTTGGGAACTGTAAGGGAGCAGGGTTCGTTTCTGTGTGAACCAGGGTACGGGTTTGTGTGAACCCTACGTCGGTTCTGTGTTAACCAGGTGGTGTAGGAAGGGATTAAGCTCGCCGAGTTTTCAGGTCGAGTCATCAAATCAATACCTGCAATAGTAAATAAGCATTCGGCTAAATTAAGCTAACTTGAGAAAGTCTACAAAAACATTTATAAAGCCATTTCATTCTGAGAAATCTTGAGCGCAGCTAAAGCCCACAGAATCGAGCACATTCCCATACGTACAGTCGCTCAAAAAAGTATCCGAACACTATGGTTGATTACGGAATTCAGAAAAAAATATCTGGCAACGATTTTTTTTTAGAAATTAGTGATCTGGCAACCTTCGTGTCACGTGACCTTCGTGTCACGTGACACGAAGGTTGCGTGACAGATAAAAATCGTTGCCAGATATTTTTTCTGAATTCCGTAATCAACCATAGTGTTCGGATACTTTTTTGAGCGACTGTACATATACGTGTGAAAGTAAATAGTGTGTCATCTTCTACTTTGTGCATTGGACAATTGTTTATTTCGGCGAAGGCTGAGCACGTCTAAAGCACATCTAAGCACGGTTGTAAAACCCACGTATTTGTGATTTCACAAATCACGGGGAAGATTACTCAATTGGACTAATTAATCATCCTCTTTTAAAGTGCATATAAAGATTTTACTTCTGTAATCCTACACGTACACGGTAGTCCCCTTCCTCCAAAACCTTCTCGGAGTCCTCCGGAAATGACTTGCGACCTAGTCATTTTGCATATTGTGTGAAAACACCTGCTGCTCAAAGGTAAAACAACCAAACCTAAATTTAGTCTTCAGATGTATATGCCTATTATTATCTCGTTTTCCAAAACGAACGAGATAATGTTTTCCCTTTGTCATCCCTCTCTCTGTCCGTCTATAGATATCAAACTTTTTTTAAGAAATAAATTAAAAATTCTTTTTGGGTTAGTAGGTATCGATGAACTATTAGTATCTGTCGTGTATGTGTAGGATGATTTTCTAATCTTTCAAAAGTTTAAATTGCGCCCCTAACGGAGGGAAAAGTCAAACACTGCAAAATTTTCAATTAATATTGCAAATGATGTATTTATGCTAAAGATTTGAAATATTGGTTGTGTGAATATGATTGTGCAACTCATGAGGTTCGCATTAGGAACTTTACCCCAGGTGTGTGACAAAACGCAACTTATTTATTTTAAGAGATAATTCGAAATTTTTTGGTTTAATTGATAGGAATGAAATATAATTCATATTTTTCAAATCCTTAAGTAGTTTTAATTTACATAATAAAGGACAATAAATATGGAAAAAAGAGAAACTTTTAAGGAATATTATTTCAATTCACGGTATCGGGGCCATACCTCCCTTCCTATTTTTTTCAGATCCGTGCCCTTTGCCGTGATCTGTTTACGGTAAAATTTTGAAATTTCGGTGGTAGAGTTCCAAGGGATATTCAACGAAATCAAACAGTTTGCCCCCTTTTCTCAGAGGGATGTGAGAAGAGCAACTCTTGAAATCGAACAAATAAAAGACATGTGCTTATTATGTCATATAAGAATTGCATTTTCCCAATCATCCATTACTTCGAATTATTACTAAAGTAAATACTAAAATAGGAGTGAAAATATAAGTAAACCAAAATCTTCATTCTCTTTAGAAAAGAAATTTCGTAATCACGAGAAGCGAAATGCGTTTTTTTTCCACCATAATCTCCACAAATTCTTAATAACATTCTGCAGAATGCTTTCCACTAACAGAAAATTATTCAGACATTTTAATTGTTTCTTCTATTTTTAGAGATTATCAAAAGTGTTTTTTTTTTTAAACTAGGTGCTTTTGATTCTTAATGTTTGCGCAACATCGTGGGCATTAGGTGGTTTTACTTTGCAAATAATGAAAAATTTAGACGGAGAGTAATTAAACCATCGAGTAGCATCCTTTGTAGAGATTTCTGCATAATACCATTCAAGATACATTATTCAATTACTAAATAGGCAAAAGAACTGGTTCCTGAAAACGACATATATTAATCTCCGAATTAATACTCTAGCAAACATTTGCTCCAGAAAGAACATAAGATTAAGATCTTTCTTAATCTTATGTTCTTTCTGGAATCATGTATCTTTCTTAATCTTATTTTCTTTTTGCGAGAGCAGTGGCAAGAAAAAAAAAAGGAATATAGAGGAGAATAGATGCATTCTCACACGATGACTATCACTTAAATTTTCTCAAGATTTTCCAAAAACAAATGCAATGCGCTTAGACGAAAAGCAAAAAGAAACAACTAAACTTGTTTAGCTCTTAAGACAAATATAAGAATAAATATATTAGTAAAATTGTCATGGCTTAGTGGGCTGAACATTTGAGAGTTGTTCTGAATAATGTGGTTATTTCCAATCCCATTGTAATGAGGCTATGCATTAATAAAATGTTGGCTCTATTAATTCTGAAGTTACTTTGGCTATTTTTAAATTAAAATTATGTAAATCCCTAGCAGTAGTTGAAATTAGTACTCAAATGCTTAGAGTTAGGAACGTTGTAATATAGTTGTTTTGAAATTTTGAATATTTTTTATAATGAAGGTGTTGTTCCTAAGGATTTTACAACAGCTATTATTATCCCTATTTTTGAAAAACGTCCATAGTAGTTAATGATATAATTGTAGGGTGAACAAACAACTTTCTCTTCCAAGTTCTTTGCATTATTGTGTTTACTAGAATTATGAATTTGGCTGACGGACAACTGCGTGATGAAGTGATAGGGGATTTATAGATCAAATATGTTCCCTTAGGCAGATTCTTGACAAATGTTTAGAGTTTCAGAAATGTGGTTACTGGCTTTTCAGAATTTTTGATTACTATGTTAATCATCATAATTTCTTGGGTCGTTTTACCTCTGAGAGACAATTTTTTTGCACACAATGGAGTAAATGGATGGACCACAAGGACCTCAAGGGATAAGAGAAGGTGGGGGTCGTAACGAAAGTACAGCTATAACAAAGCAAAACCTGTTCCCCTTTAGTTTATGCTTTAAAACTATGTTATATGCTATTACCACCCACTGGACAGCAGTTAGGAGACAGATGGTAACCTCCCGTGAAGACAATCCAGCGTGTTCTTTAACGTGCATATGGCATGGCTCTCTCGCACACTGAAGCACGGCTTAACATCCCATTCGATGGACGGTGGACTTTCCAAGTCCATCGGTGTCCCCTACTGATCGAGGAACATCCCCACCTTATAATTTGAAGTTGATCGCTATATCATATGGCATACCTGACAAGTTGGGTTGTTTCTACTCTGAGCAGCAGTTTTTGCAAGCAATTGGTTAAATGACCAGTCACATGGACTCCGAGGGACTGAGGCCTCAGGGAAGGTTGGGGGAGAGGATACACTCGTCGACTCTTGGCAGAAGATGGTACCCTCCCGTCAAGGCCACCCAGCATGTTCTTTAACGTGCACAGTGTCTTAACGTTCCATCTGACGGAGGTCTGCCCTTCTAAGCCCACAGGTGTCTCCTACAACCGAGGGCACCGAGTTTTGCAGAGGTAAAGCTCAACACGTAGCGCCAATTTGAAAAAAAAATCATAATTCCCCCCCCCCCCCCCCCTGAAATCTAATCCTTTTGCAGTAACGCACTTTTCAAGGTTGTCTATCCTCTGGGTGTTTCTGCCACCTTTACTAGGTTGAAAGACATATTTTCCAACCTAAGAGGGTGCTTTAAGATTTCGAACTGAGTATCTGAATCTTTAGGTAACATTGTAGGCGCTGGATTAACACATCCTAAGAGAAAGAATGAGCATATATCAACCAGGGACAGTTAAAAATGAAATCTATCAGTCTGCTGATTGTCACAGAGTAAGGGTGCATTCCTGGACGATCGGTAACGAGACAAAGTGAGTTAAGAACTCATTGTGCAGGCAACAGGGCAAGGAAACAGTGAATCAGAAGACATTTCTTGTTCACTTTATCTTTGGTGAATTTTGTGTTTTCTTCTTTGCCAAGGTGTATGGAATTTCACAGAGTTCTTTATCTATAACGCAAAAAAAGACATACGTTTGCAGAGTGTGCAAAATCAAGAGGTGCTACTTCAACCAAAAAGATTAAATCCGTTTTATATCCAGATGCTGAAGAAGCTCTTTTCTAACGCTAAATATAATCCAGAGCTCAAAATTTACCACTAAGTGGTCAACTGCTTCAAGTGAAAAGAATTACTTGGCTTACAAAAAACAAGTAAAGCAGTCTTTATTATGCATAGTTAAGCAGTCATATTACTTTAACACTTTCTGTGTTATTTGAGTTTAAATACATATACAGGGTGATTCAAAACTCTTAGGCCAAACTTTAAGGGGTGATAGAACACACCTAAACAAGCATTTTTCGTCATACAATGCACGGTTGGAACTGAAGCGGTGAAGAGCTAGAGGGCGCTTTCCGGTGAACACTTATAAGCGCTGGTTTTCGCACTCGTCATTTCTACCGTAGATTGCAGAACGGATGTATTGTTTCACGAATCAGGAGAAGGCGGACATGCATTTCACGTACGGAAATGCGGACGGGTTTTCGAGGTAAGCCCAGAGACCGTGCTGGGAGCGCTTTCCGACAGATGCGTGCCTGATCGTAAAGCCTTTCAGCGCTTACACCGGTATCTGTGCAAAACGGTCTCCTTTGTCAGCGGCTTGCAGGATACAGGGCGCGCAAGGAGTGTGAGGACGCCACGTGTTACAGAGGATATTCTACGTAGGGTTGGAGATTGTCCCGAATGTAGCACACGAGCAATTTCCCATATCGTAAGTGTGCCCCAATCGACGGTGTGGCGAGTTCAACGAGAGGAACGATTACACCCCTACCATGCACAGAGGGTGCACACCTTGACATCTGCAGATTATCGACCTCGTGTGGATTTTGCACAGTGGTTCCTGCAGCAGACTGCAGCGCAAACCAAACTTTGATGCGCATACCTTATTCACTGAAGAATGCACCTTTACACGTGAGAACATTTTTAATACCCACAATTCACATGTGTAGGCCACCAGTAATCCGCACGCCATACGTCCACATTCGTACCAGCGCTGTTTCTCCATAAATGTTTGGGCTGGAATCCTCCATGACCATTTCATTGGCCCATACCTTCTACCAGCCCGACTGAAAGGAAGAACGTACCTCGTATTTTTACATGAAGTCTTGCCAGAATTACTGAACCTTGTCCCAGCAAACATTCATACACGTATGTGGTTCCAACACGATGGAGGGCCACCCCATTTCAGCGTGGATGTGCGGAACTCCTTGGATGCAACATTTCCAGGACGATGGATTGGTCAGGGTGGTCCCATCGCTTGGCCGCCACGATCGCCTGATCTCTCATGTCTGGACTTTTCCTATGGGGCCATATGAAAAGCCTCATCTACAATAGCCTCATCGATTCCAATGATGACCTTGTTGCCAGGATTTCTATTGCCGCTGCCGCTGTACGAAAAATGCCTGGTGTTTTCGCCCATGTACGCTGATCACTACGTCGAAGGTGTGAAGCCTGCATTAATGTTGGCGGTCGCTATTTTGAGCAGTTTCTGTGATTTATTCAATAAAATTCTACACTTTCTGTTCTGTAATTTCTGCAATTGTTTCAAACCTCTACTGTTATTCTTGTGTAACCCTTAGCTAACCCCTAACGCTTCACTGCTTGAGTTCCGACCGTTCATTGTATGAAGAAAAGTGCTTGGTTAGGCGTGCTCTATCACCCCTTAAAGTTTGGCCCAGAGTTTTGAATCACCCTGTATAGAATATAGTGGAATCCCTCTTTATGAGGGGCGGGGGTGACTCAGTCGGTAGCGCGCCAAGCTCATAACCAGCAGTTCCCAGATTGGAGTCCCAGCTGGGTCAGCATTGAGATTTATGTCCGCAAAACTCCCCGCCTTACCCAAGGTCAGTAGGGGACAACGATGGGCTTGGAATGGCCGCCGTCCGTCGGATGGGACGTTAAGCAGTGGCCCCGTGTGCAGGGAGAGATATACCCTGTGCACGTTAAAGAACACGCTGGATGGCCTTGACGGGAGGCTACCATTTGTCTCTCAACAGCTGTTCCAGTGGGTCCCTTCCCCTAACCTTCTCTGAGCCTTCGGAGTCTTTGTGACCTGGTCATTTATCCCATGGTGTGCAAAAAAATGCCGCTCAGAGGTAAAACAACCCAACCTCTTTACGACTGGTTCAACATACGATCAATCACTTTATGATGGATTCACCATAATAAAATAAAGTTCACTGTACGATAAGTATGCTCTTTTACAATTTTTGGTAGAAATTGTAACACGTAAATATAAATGTTTCTTTAACGTAGCAGATATTGCTGTTCTTTATGGACAGCTTCATCGCGGGTGATAAAATAAAAACAGAAGTAAGAAGCAGGGACATTAGCTATGATGGGGGGATGGTGCGTGTGGGGGGGAAGTTCCCACCCAAAGTTAATCGTCGTTGGCAAAATTCGAAGCGACTTTGTAAAATCCAGGTGAATTGTGAAAATTTAGATTTTTGTAAAATTAAGAGGAGTTAGCAAAATCTAGACAACTGGGCAAAATGTAGACAAGTTGGAAAAATCTAGGCAGTTGGCAATTTCGAATCCACATGGTAAAATACAGGCGAGTTCTGCAGATTGGGAATGGTTTTGTGCAATTAAGGAGAGTTGGCGAAATCGAGGAGAGTTGTCGAAATCTTGGGCAGTTGGCAAAATTCGAAGTGACGGCGAAATTCAGGTGAGATGTAAAAATTGGGATTTTTTCTATAAAATTATGGCGAGTTGGCAAAATTTAGGGGAGTTGGCGAAATTCGAATCCACTTGGTAAAATACAGGCAAGTTGTGAAAATTGGGATTGTTTTTGTGCAATTAAGGAGAGTTGGCGAAATCGAGGATAGTTGGCAAAATTCGAAGTGACTTCTGAAATTCAGGGGATATGTAAAAATTGGGATTTTTTTCTGTAAAATTATAGCTAGTTGGCAAAAATCGAGGCATCATCATCATCATCCTCAAGCAGCCATGGGTTACGGAGGTCCAACCAGACCGTGCAATTTAGTTCTCCAAGCAAGTCTATCCTGAGCTACATCTACTGCATCTGGCCACAGCACACCAATTCTAACAAGGTCCTGTTTGACATTGTCTGCCCACCGCATCCTAGGTCTCCCCTTCTTTCTGGGCCTTTAGGCACACTCTTCATAACCCTATTCGCCAATCTATAATTATTCATACGGGCAACATGGCCAAACCAACGGAGTCTTTCTCTGCACAATATGCTGCTTAAAGGAGGTTGCAAACTCCTTTGCCTAACCTCATAATTAGTTACAATGTTGAACCACCTAATGCCCAATATGCTGCGTAAGCATCTGGAATCAAAAGCATCTAGTTTCCTGTTATCTTGTTTACAAAGTGTCCAAGTCTCACTACCATAACTAACCCTAGAAAGAACCAAACTATTATACAGTCTAATTTTAGTCTTTAGGTGTATACGCCTATTTCTCCACACTCTCCCTAGATTCTTAAAAGTCCCGGCAGCAATCCCTATTCGTCTGTTAATCTCATGCCGCACATCACCATTATCTGTTACATAGCTCCCAAGATAATTAAACTGTGACACCTGCTCAAGACTGCAACCATTCAGATTAACTGAATCACAGCCTGCCTGACTAATTTTCATCACTTTAGTTTTCTCTCTGTTTATAACCAAACCTACTCTACTACCAGTCTCATCAACAGCTCGAATGAAAGAGTTCATCTCATCAACCTCATTTGCCAAAAGGGCTAAATCATCAGCATAATCTAAATCAGACACTTTTTATCTCCAGCCCATTTAAGGCCAAAATCTTTCCCTTGAAGTGAATTTCGCATAACATAATCAATAGCCAAGCTAAAGAGAAAAGGAGACAAAATCCACCCTTGTCGAACACCAGAAGTAATGCTAAACCAATTGCTACAAGCCTTACCAACTCTCATACACGACTCAGTGTTAATATAGAGAGCTTTCATAATGTTAACTAACTTGTCTGGTATACCATATGATCTCACAATCAACCACAAATTATGACGATCAACAGAGTCGAAAGCCTTTTTGAAATCAACAAACTAGCAACCAAAGGTTTCTGAAACTCTAAATATTTCTCAAGAATCTGCCTAAGTGAAAATATCTGATCCACACATTCCCTACCACTTCTGAATCCACATTGCTCATCACGCAATTGACTGTCAACCAGATTCTTAATTCTATTAAGCACAATCATGGAAAGAACTTTACCTGGAACAGAGAGTAGGCTGATACCCCTATAGTTATCACAAGAACTGCGATCACCTTTTTTGAAAATAGGGATAACAATAGCTCTGTTAAAATCCTTAGGAATCATGCCTTTATCATAAAGATATTCAGAATTTCAGTCATCCAAGTGGTAACCGAAACATTCCCAGCTCTAAGCATTTCCGTAGTAATTTCATCTACCCCTGGGGATTTATGAAGTTTAAGTTTAGAAACAGCCAAAATAACTTCAGATTATGTTATAGGGCCAACATTAAAGCCACCAATGCATCTATCATCATTGCAAACAATGGGAGTAGAACTAACTACATTGTTTAGAACATCACTGAAATGCTCAGCCCACCTAGCCATGACAGAATCCTCCCCTTCTATATAACCTTAACTTGTTTATCCTTCAATCCTTGTATGCCTGTCCGTTTTCTACCACACAAAACATTAATTATCTGGTACAGCTCTCTGCTGTTGTGCTGTCTAACTGCTTCCTCGGCTTTGTCAGCCAAACCATCAAGCCAAAGATTCTTATCAGCAGCTAACTGATCTTTTACACGTTTATTAAGTTCTCTGTAATGCTTTCTATTAGTACTAGTAGGGTATTGATTAAGGGCATTCCTGCAGTTCCTTCTTTCTGAAATAAGCTCAAGTGCCTTATCACTTAAATAATTCTGCCTCCTCTGCTCCTTTTTCCCTAAAAGAGTACTGTTAGTTTCCAAAAAAGCCTGTTTAAAATGGCCCCATTCTTCCTCAACTTCAGTAGTTAGCAAACCATGACTGTCATAATGACTAAGTAACCTATCATGGTAAGCTTTGGCTATAACTGTATCTTTCAGAGCTTCAGTATTAAAAGTAAATTTTTTAACCCTAGCACAACACTTTTTAAGTTGCAACACACTTTTAACAAGGTAATGGTCAGATCCAATTTCAGCTCCCCTATATGCCCTGGTATTCCTAACAGAACTAGCCCATTTGCTGTTAATTAATATGTAATCAATCATATTCTTATGCAGCCCATCAGGTGAAACCCATGTATACTTATGTATGTCGCGGTGTTTGTAATAAGTGTTAGTTATTCTGAATCCATTGAGTTTACTTACCTGTAGGAGACGTTGCCCATTGCCATTGCAGCTACCAATACCAAAAGGGCCTATTACTCCTCCCCAAAGGTCAGAGTCAGTACCAACTTTGGCATTGAAGTCACCAAGAACAAGGGTAATATCTCCTTTCTTGACAGAATTTAAAATATCCTGAAGTTGTTCATAAAAACCTATCCTTCTCATCCTCATCGGACTTGGAAAAAATCTACAGGAGTTGACGGAATCGAGACAACTTGGCAAAATCATAGCAGTTGGTAAAATTCGAATACCCTTTTTAAAATACAGGGGAGTCGTGAAAATTGGGATTAGTTTTGTAAAATTAAGGAGAGATAGCAAAATCGGGACAACTTGGGAAAATTCAGGTGAGATGTAAACATTTGGGATTTTTTCTGTAAAAATTTGGCGAGTTGGCAAATTCGAGGCAATTTGGAAAAATGTACGGGAGTAGGCGGAATCCCTGTAAATTCGCAAAATATAGGACCGTTGGCAAAATGCAGTTTGTTAAAATTAGGATTGGTTTAGTGAAATTAACGGAAGTTGACAAAATCGTGATCCTTTGGGAAATCAAACGAGAGTTGCCAAAATCGAGGCAAATTGGCGAAATCTAAGGTAGATGGTGGAATCGAGGTTGTGACGTTGCAAACCCTCCCCCCCCCACTTCTACCCCCGGAGCAAAATTCTGTGTCTGTGTATGTTTCCTGCCGGTGCCTACGTAATGGGTATGCCTGCCGATTTCAAGACGTGAAGCGACAGCAGCGCTAGTTACATTTTCGTCCGCTTGGCGCTGGCGATCCGATATTTTTGCTTGCTACCTACTTCGTAGCTGTATAGGTTAGTACACTGTTTACAGTTTGCTCCAAAATTGAATTCTGATACGGATTTGTTCATATGTGATTATTTACTGTTCTGTTTACTTTCTGCTGTTTTTAACTAGAAGTCTGAACGATGATGCAGTATTGTGTGATGTTTTGCAGAAGCGAAACTCAGTTTCTATCGAATCTCTTCCAAACTGGATCTGCAAGACAGGTGGCTGCATCAATATGTCGGCAACGGAACGATGATAAGAGTAATTGGAAAAAAAATTCTGAGATCACTTTTGAATAAATAATATTTTGGAATCGCAGAAACATTTACAATATATGGAACTGAGTTACACTGCCCTAACAAAATATTAGAGAATTTCTTTGTTACGTGAATGGGAATCTTACTGGAAGCTCTGTAACTTCTAACATATTAATTTAATAAAAAAGTTACTAAAAATAAATAATTTTATCTATTTAAATCTCGATTTTCAACAGCATTCGTCTATATTTAAGGAATTATGGAAGCTAGAATATTTCACAACAATAATGGGTCATAAAATTTATTTCAGATATAATTAAAACTTAAATAATAAGTATTTTTTCAAATCATTTAATAAAATATAAATTTTAAAGGTTACATAATGATTTTTTTCAATGTTAGATAATTATGAATGATTTTTATAAAACTAGATAATTTATTATTAAATTTTCCAGCTTCCATAACTCTTTAAATACTGAATGAATATTGATGGTAAATCGAGTTTAAATATATTCGATAATCTTTAACTTCAGTCACAGTTTTTCATTAAATACATCAAATGTGTATTTGTAAAATCTGAGTTTGTGTTTATTGGCCACCTAGATAGCAGTAGCATCCTAACAAGGTAGAGAGTACCCTTCTGCACACACAAGCGGCTCGAAAAGAAGAATCTAGTCAAGCCCTGACGGGTCTACAATCTTTATCACATTTCTCTATTAAATGCATATTTTAGATGCTATTGAGCAGAGATGACCAAATAGTCGATCGCGATGGACTGTTTGGTCGATCGCATAGCTGCCAGTTTTAGGTGTAAAATATTTTAATTAATGTAACAATGTCACGCTAATTTGATGCTAAATTGTTATTTTATGCTTAGCTTAGACATTTTATGTCAAGCAGTGTTAAATCATTATTATGTATGTACTATACTCGATCGCGAAAGATTTTCTATCGTAATAGTAGGTCGCAGAGTCTAAAACCATCATATTCATCTGATCTTGCCCCATGTGACTTTTGCTCTATTTAAATTTCAAAATGAAGCTTAAAGTCCGAATATTTGATGGCATTCCTATCATTCTGCAGAATTGAAAAGCCAAACTCAAGCTCAAAGCTGAAAACTTCCAACGAGGCTTCAAAAAATGACAAGACGTTGAGACATTTGCGTATCATCCGGAAAAGACTCCTTTCAAAGGTATTTGGGTTGGGTTGTTTTACCTCTGAGCGGCACTTTTTTGCACACCATGGGCTAAATGGCCAGGTCACATGGACCCCGAAGGCTCAGAGAAGGTTGGGGGAGGGGACCCACTGGAACAGCTGTTGGGAAACAGATGGTAGCCTCCCGTCAAGGCCATCCAGCGTGTTCTTTAACGTGCACAGGGTATGGCTCTCCCGCACACGGGGCCAAAGCTTAACGTACCATCCGACGGACGGCGGCCTTTCCAAGCCCATCGGTGTCCCCTACTGACCGTGGGCAGGGCGGGGAATTTTTGCGGAGATAAATCTCAACGCTGACCCAGCTGGGACTCGAACCTGGGAACTACAGATTACGAGCCTGGCGCGCTACCGACTGAGCCACCAACGCCCCTTACAAAGGGAACTTTTATAAAATGTTGCACGTATCCTATTTTTTTTTAACAAGCAATTTTTTATTCGTCACCAGCATAATCTCACGGAATACATCTACAGAGAAATTTGCTACATTTTATCCCCAAAGCTAATAAGCATAGCTGCAGGGAATGTACATGAGCAATATTTTCTCTACGAAAAATGTTATGACAGAAAGACTACTTTCCTCCAAAATACTTATTATTTTTGAAAATAAGCAAAGGAAATAAATTGCTACGTTGGAACTCTTAAAGCTCTCGAAACCTTGATTGACAAAAGAAGCACTATCATATCTACTATATTAAGAAACCATCTAATTGACTCAGGAAACACATAACACAATCGTATCACATATATACAGTTGTATCAGAATAATATTACCACCTATCATACATATACTATGGTAAGTTATATTATTCTGATACGACTGTGTACAATGCTCCTGAAATAACTTCAAATTGAACAGGAAAATTGGTTTTAAACTACAGTACTTTTGTTGTGTTCATTTAAAAAAAATGCAAACCATTTAGTTGATTTTTTTCATAGAAAAGTTAGTTATTTGAAAACCATTAAGTATACCTACCTGTAGGAGAAATTCCCTCATTATCACTGAAAGTGCGAATACCGAAGGGATCTATGCATCACTCCCACCTAAAAGTCACAGAGTCAGCACCAACTCTAACATCGAAGTCACCTAGTACAAGGGGAGTATCTCTTTTTTGACAAAATATTCCGACGTTGTTTGTAAAATATGTCTTATTCTCATCAGAGTCCTATATGGGGGCATAATAATAACAGTTTAGTTGTTAATCTTAGTTTAAAATGTAGCCGCAAGAAATCTTTCATTAATGTTGTCTAGAAGCTTCCTAGAAGAACATTACTGGCGTGTCTGCTGGAGAAGTAAACCTACGCCGATTAAATTCTTTTCATCTTCCCTTTCTGAAAAGATGAAGTTAAAACGATTTTTAGTATCTGACCTTTGCCTGCCAATTTGGTCTTTGACACGCCCAGAATATTTAGCTTATAACTCTGGAATTCCTGTGTGAGGACGTTAAGAGAACACTTTCAATGTAACGTCTTCACATTCCGTGACCTATGAAAAGAAAATGAATATTTTCTTATAATTATTATGATTTTTAAAGAAGACAGATTTATGTAAAGAGATAGTTGCCAACAATATCAAACAGCCCCTAATCGTAATCGTGAAGCTCTCATTCCCAACCACTAAAGGCTTAAGTCATCAACGGGGTAAGATCTTTTGTCACCTCCTTTACAAGTGGACCTTTTCAGAAACCAGTATCTAAACAGAAACTGACCTTCCTGAGACATATTACTCCAGGGTGAGATTGGTTATGCCCAGCTAGCTAAAGTAAGGGTTCAGGTACCTGAGATGGCCTCTAATCAGGATTATCCCCCACAACATCCTGTACCTCTGTTCACTTAGGATTGGCAACCCATAAGCATGCAGAAAACACAGCGACAAATTTTCACTCAAGAGAGGCCTGCCAGTGCAGCAAGTGCAGGATTAGTAATCAAGCTCAAAGCTATAACCTAGTCATGGATAACCCAGCCAATTTCTCAGCAGAGTATAAAAAAGGCAATCGTGGTCTCCCCTTCCATTCACTTCCAGAAGGAAATATCTTCTCTTAAGGTACTAAAAGTCTGCACCACGAAAAGGCGGGATCGGACTTTAGGTGCTAAGCCTAGACTGCTCTGTGCATCAAAACAGGGAATTGGCACGCAACTCTCCATCCAGTGTATGTTTACTCACCATTTACAGACCAACAAGCCACTGAAAAATCACATATGAGTAAAGTAAACATAAAATTTCAATTGCAAGCTTTAGTGCATGTTTCAAAGTATTTTAAAATTATAATTGTCGACGTTGGACAGTTGTATAGTGCATTCAAATGTTTGTGCAACGTTAATAAAGAACAATTATGGGAAGGTATTCCTTTTTTAACTCAGAACCAGAGATGTAAAATAGTATATCTAAACGAATATTATTCTTTGCATCAAATAGCTGTTATGTATCATGTGGATTTATATATCATGCGAAGCGTTTAGTTCATGTGGTATTATGTGTCACGTGGACTTTCAACTTTATTAAGACCACTGAAAAAACATTCTAAAACTAGTTATGTTCCTGACAGAGAGAGAATCGGTCGGCCTAAGTAAACAATGGCAATCATAGGAGATATACATACGCACGTGGGACTCATGAATAATAAATAATTGAGTTTCATTTTTAGTAGGATGCGAACCCACGCCTTTAGTTTCACGTTTAAAAGTCACATCAACTGAAGAAACGGTTAGCAGCTGAGAGATTAATGGTCAAGAAAATGATTTTGAGAGATTAATGGTCAAGAAAATAATGCTGAGAGATTAATGGTCAAGAAAATAATGCTGAGAGATTAATGGTCAAGAAAATAATGCTGAGAGATTAATGGTCAAGAAAATAATGCTGAGAGATTAATGGTCAAGAAAATAATGCTGAGAGATTAATGGTCAAATAAATAACTTTACGTATTCATAATGTACTGCATATGATTTCGCTTTAAAACAGAAAGCTCAATTCACAACAACATTTGAAAAAATGGACATGGCAGAAAACGTCAATGTGTGCTCATATGCTATAAGAGGAAAATTACTAGAAGTCGGATTGCGGGGTTGCAAAGCTTGTCCAAAGCCTTTACTGGCAGTTTTTCAGCTGCGATATCAGAAACGATTACAATGAGCAAAGAAGCATCATACATCACGGACAGGAAAGAGGAATTTTTACTGGTGAAAGTTAGTTATGTCTTACTAGAAATTAGAATAGTGCCTACAGAAATCGATTGCCTCATGGAGAATTCAGACCTGAGTTTCTTAAAGTACTGAAACATCCAACCAAAGTTATGCCATGGGATTACATGTGAATTTAATCAAGGGTCTTGGAAGGCTATATATTGTAAAAAGAACAGTTAAAACGAAGGATTACATCAAAACATTTAAAACGAAATTGTTGACAACAATTAGGAATATTTTTGGAGATGAAACTTAGCTCTTTCAGGACGATAACGTTGCTTATCACAGTGCGAAGATTATTCAATAGCGTTCAGCAGAAGGCACCATTAAAAGAATTGAATGGACAGTTTCCAACTTTAATCCTATTGGAAATTTACGGTACGAATTTAGTTATGAAATTTCCGAGACGAGGCCTTCAAGTCAGTGTGAGTTAATTGAGGTTTTGATGTTTTCTCTTACCGTTACCAGCAAATAAAGTTGTCATTAAACATCAGTAGAGGGCTGCCCTATAAATTACTGATTTCGAAACGTTTAATATATAATTATTTATATTTATATTTTATTTATATTCTCATTAATATGTGTAATAACTGCTACAAAATGATTAAATTGAGGAAAAATTTAATTTTTCGCGAAATTAAAGTTTCTGCTAATTGATATGTATGTCATACCATATTACATTTCATACTTGATTTTGTACTAGGTATTATGTTTCGAAAAAGCGTTTTATATAGCAAAATATCAAATTTAACTCATCATAAAAAAACAATTTAGAGTGAATGAAAAATGCTATAATATGTGATTAATAATTATTTGGCTAGAATTCAAAATAAAAAAGAGAAACATGCAAAAACGGAAATGGTTAAGACTTTTTTTTTGTCTTCTGGTAAAATGGAAACCTCAGTTACAGAACTGAGGTTTCCATTTTACCAGAAGGTTTGGCTTTCGTATTTCCATCTTCTAGTGTTTCGCAATAACTCAAGAAAGGCTATTTGGATGATTTTTAGATATGATATTTCGTCTCAGATTCAAAGATGAACCAGATACGTTTCTCAGAACAAAAATGTCGCTCACAATTTACTAAAACACACACACATACACGGGTTTCCATAAATTAAGGAACAATGGAAAAAAAACAATTTTCTCAAAACCCCTTTCAATCTGATCGATGTGAATCAGAAGACAGGTGTACATAAACCCTGTGCGTAAGAATATACTAATAGAGACACATTGAACAAGGTCACAAAGGTGCGGGGGAGCAGTATCGTCCTGCAGTAAGAATTTACCTGTTGGAAGCACATACAGATCTGTTGCCGCCTCTTCAAGATATCCCTTCTGAACTATGACACTACCACCACCGTAGGTGTCACGTTCACGGATATTTGTATCATGATAGCGCATTTCGTGTTCCTACCGTACCAAATGATGCTGCGAATAGCTCTGGAAGGCAAATATCGATTCATTCGTGAAGAGCATAAACTGCCATTGCTTCTCGGTCTAGTTGGCACGATGTTTGCAGCAGTTTAGATGGTTCCTCCTGTGACATCAGATCAAGGGACGCACACAGCTCATGAAATATTCGTCTTACGGTAGTAGAGGATATCTCCGTTCCACTCGCTACTATGACGTTTGATCGCAGTTGATCTGATGTTCAGATCCTGTTACTCTGGGGCCATAACACCAGATAATGGTCCTCTCTTGATGTTTTGTTCCACTACTTTTGGAATTTTTGCCAAAAGTCTATGCACCACTGAATAACTCAGATTAAGACAACATCGGGGGAGGGAGTGGCTCAGTCGGTAGCGTGCCAGACTCGTAATTTACAATTCTCAGGTTCGAGACCCATCTGGGCCAATGTTGAGATTTATCTCCACAAAAATTCTCGCCCTTCCCTCGGTCAGTCGGGGACAATGATGAGCTTGAAAAGGCCATTATCCCTCGAATGGGACTTTAAGCCGTGGCCCCGTGTGCAGGAGAGCCATACCCTGTGCACGTTAAAGAACACGCTGGATGGCCTTGAAGTGAGGATATCATCTATCTTTTAACAGCTGTTCAGTGGGTGCCCTTTCCTTAATCTTTACTGAGCCCTCGGGGTGCTTGTGATCTGGCCATTTAGCCCATTGTATGTTAAAAAAAGTGCCACTCAGAGGGAAAACAACCCAACTCTGCCAACATCTGCATGGTTTTGGATTGACTCGAGCCGACATATAGCTGGCAACCTCACTTCTTCCGATTTGGATGTTTTACCTCTGAGCGGCACTTTTTTTGCACACCAAGGGCTAAATGGCCAGGTCACATGGACCCCGAAGGCTCAGAGAAGGTTGGGGGAGGGGACCCACTGGAACAGCAGTTGGGAGACAGATGGTAGACTCCCGTCAAGACCATCCAGCGTGTTCTTTAACATGCACAGGGTATGACTCTCCCGCACACGGGGCCACGGCTTAACGTCCCATCCGACGGACGGCGGCCTTTCCAAGCCCATCGGTGTCCCCTACTGACCGTGGGCAGGGCGGGGAATTTTGCGGAGATAAATCTCAACGCTTACCCAGCTGGGACTCGAACCTGGGAACTACAGATTACGAGCCTGGCGCGCTACCGACTGAGCCACCCCTGCCCCACACTTCTTCCGATAAACAATGGCTGATAAATATACCTAGTAAATCTGCTTTCTCGACACCACCTCCCATATCGCAAAAGAGAATTTCGATACTCCCGGTTTTAACGACTGACTCATTTTATACAAATGAGTCATGTTTGATACAATGAGTAAATCTGCTAGTGCTACTCATTGAATATCATAACTCAATCCTGGGTCGTATTTTACATACTTTACACGACTTTCGCGCATTTCTATTGACGGAGTTCTAAGATATTGCTGTTGTTTTTCGTTTACTACTTAAGTAACTTATACTACTTAAGTTATGGAAATCAATGTAGACAAAATGAACAACTGAACAAAAATATGTAACATTTGTTGGAATATTATTTTTTGATAAGTATGATAGCATTCAGTCCTCAATTTTAGTATTATTTCAAGTATAGTCGTTATAGAGGTTATTATGCAGAAAAAATAATATTTGTATAGTAAATTCTTTAACTCACCAAGTTTCAACTCCGTTAAAGAGAGTTTTGTTGTTGTTGTTTTTTACACCTGAGCATCATTTTTTTTTGCACTAGCGGGCTAAATGGCCAGATCTTGGGGCTCTTGTCACTAAAGAGCTCAGGGAAGGGGGTCTTTTGAGCATCCGTTAGGAATCACACGAAAGCCCCCCCTCCTCCTTCAAGGAGGGGTGGGTGGCTCAGCCGGTAGCTTGCCAGACTCGCAATCTGCAGTTCCTAGTTTCGAGTTTCACCTGGTTCAGCATTGAGATTTATCTCCACAAAACTCTCCGCCCTGCCCATAGTAGGTAGGGCACATCGTTTGGCTAGGAAAGGCCATCGTCCTTCAGATGGGACACTTAGCCATGGGTCCTTTCGCAGGAGAGCCATACCCTATGCACTTTAAAGAACACGCTGGATGGCCTTGAAGGGAAGCTTCCATCTGTCTTCCAACAGCTGTCCAGTGGGTCCCCTACCCCAACATCTCTGATGGCATCTTGTGACCTTTGCCATTTAGCCCATTGGTTGCAAAATAGTGCCGCTCAGAGGTAAAACAACCCATCCGAACCCCCTTCAAGACTATCCAGAGTGTGCTTTTGACGCACACAAGGAATGTCTCTCCTGCATATTGAGCCATGGGTTAACATTCTGAATTGTGTTAATTGCTTCGCTAATTGATTTGTGAATTGCAATATAAATTGATTTCGGTTGTCAGTTGCGTTGTCAAATGCTTCATCAGTTGCGTTTTCAGTTGTGAGTTGTGCTGTAAAAGGCTTTGCCAATTGGGTTGTTAAATGTGTGTCAGCTGGGCTGTTAATTGTGTCCATTGCTTTGCCAACTGGGTTGCCAGTTCTGTTAATTGCGCTATCAAAGGCTTTGTAAATTGGGTTGTGATTTGTTTCAACTACTCTGTCGGTTGCTAATTGTGTGAACTGTTTTGGTAATGCGGCTGTTTGTAAATATGGTGTGTCGAATACGTTATTGAATTGTTTCAATTACTTTGCCCAATTGGTAACTCATAACTAAATTGTCACATCAATTGACACAATTGATAACTTAATTGACGCAGGGAATTGAAACAGTTGATAACTTAATTGATGCAGGGAATTGACACAATTTACAAACTAATTTACAGAGAAATTGACACATTTTACAACTCATTCGACACATAAATTGATACAGGTGGGAAACTAATTTACAGAGCAGTTGATACAATTGTCAATCCAATTGACAAAACAATTGATACAATTGGCAAACCAATTTTCAAAATTAACAACCCGTTTGACACAATTTACAACCCAATAGAGGAAACAATTCACACCATTAAAAACCCAATTGACAAAGCCATTGATACAACTATCAGCCCAAGTGACAGATAAATTCCCCTAGTTGACACATTTAATAAAGCAATTGACACAATTGACAATCCAGTTGACAAACCAACTGGCAAAGCAATTGCGTGATTGCTTACTTTGGAAGGAACACTAACCCGTGGATCCACGTGCAAGACAGATGTGTCCCCTTTCTCACCGACGTCAGAACGGAAATTAGCGGAGGAAATTATCAACGCAGGCACAATTGGGATTTGAACCTGGGAACCTCAGATTTACGAATCTGGCGTACTGCCTACTGAGCCCACCTCCGCTGCAATAAGCAATAGCCCTTAAAGAGTAATCCAATAACATGTATAAATCACTCTTACCGCGTTTCGCAGATTCGCGACCTTCTGGTTTATTATAAAGCTGAGAAATACTGACTGGGTATTGCTTTAATTCCTTTGCATGACTGGCCTTTCTGAACTCTACGAAAGGGACATTAGTGACCTGGCAAAGGCCACCATTTATCTCGATATGATATGCCTGAAGACAGTTTCCGTGTTCATTACGTGAATAGACAGCTGCAGCTCTCTTGTGACAATGTATCTCATAGCCTATTATCTTTACCGACTCAAATTACAGCGTTGACATTACATTTACGGCTCCTGCGTCTAATGTACGTAGACTGGCGCAAGCGTAGAATAGTTGGCTATTATCATAGTGCACATTTATATACTAAGCTTACAGTCGGGGCGAATTTCATTCTGCGAATACTTAAAATATTTTAGGTCTATATTAGTCTGTAGGAGGTAGAAATGAACTCCAACTCAAACAAAGCTGAGAATATAAAGCTGAGAAATACTGACTGAGTATTGCTTTAATTCCTTTGAGTGACTGACCTCTCTGAACTCTACGAAAGGGATATTAGCGATCTGCCAAAGGTCACCATTCATCTCAGTATGATATACACAAGACGCGTGTATATCATATTGAGATGAATGTTACAAGACTGAAGTTAGTGAACAACACATTCCATACGCCCTTTAAGAATTTCTGATGCTGTTGATAACCTCACTGTGATTCACGATAGATTTTGCTCAGGAATTCAAAGGGCGGAACATTGACGATGCTAATTGATTTAGAGAATCCTTTTCAATGCTCCGAATTTGTATACAGGATTACAGTTGTTTGATCTTAGGTTCTATCAGAGCTTTCCTAATGGATTTTAGAATGTAGGAGAAACATGTGATCAGACAAAAGTACCTTCAGCAAGTAGGCCTTGCCTCGCGGAGTAGATATCGCTCTCTCCCAACATAAAATAAATTTAGAATTTGCAAACTCACAAAGAAGCAGCAACGAAAAAAATTAAAAAAGCGAAAAATGCTAGCAACGAAACTACCGAAGAGAATGTTTAAAATGTCTTTATTTACTTTTCCTTTCAAATCGGATATAAACCTTGTACCTGAAGCACAGAAAATCACAATTTCTCTCAAAGCTTCCTGATATATATTTATAATAAGGGTTCGTCAATAAAATAGGAAAATATTTTTCCGCCTATTTTAAACTCCCTTTCCCTTCCCATGTAACGCTACATTTTACTTCGTCATTCTGCTGCTCCTACTCCTCTTCGTTGGGTTAAGTTGTTTTACCTCTGAGCGGCACTTTTTTGCACACCATGGGCTAAATGGCCAGGTCACATGGACCCCGAAGGCTCAGAGAAGGTTGGGGGAGGGGACACACTGGAACAGCTGTTGGGAGACAGATGGTAGCCTCCCGTCAAGGCCATCCAGCGTGTTCTTTAACGTGCACAGGGTATGTCTCTCCCGCACACGGGGCCACGGCTTAACGTCCCATCCGACCGACGGCGGCCTTTCCAAGCCCATCGGTGTCCCCTACTGACCGTTTGCAGGGTGGGGAATTTTGCGGAGATAAATCTCAACGCTGACCCAGCTGGGACTCCAACCTGGGAACTGCAGGTTATGAGCCTGGCGCGCCACCGACTGAGCCACCCCGCCCCACTCCTCTTCTTGTTACGCTAACAATTTTTTTTTTAAGTGTCTTTCCTTTAGTATAGTAATGAGCACATCAAGTGAATGTTACGTTAATAGTAATTAATTATTAATGATATGCAATATAAATTTGCCCATTTTTTTCATCAGGAAACAAAAAAAATGTTTGCAGAACTAATTATATCATTCTACTGTTAGGCAACAGTTTTACTTTTTTTTAATTTTTTCGGTTATGAACAGTGAATTATCTACCAGACTATTTATATTTTGTCACCGAATGATCTACTGGTATATAAAATGCTAAATTAATACCCGAGTTCTAGTAGCGTTAATATACCCCCTTTTCCAACAGATTCATCATCATTAGTGAATAATTTTTTTCGGGTTAAAAATAATTCCATTCAGGAATAATTATCGGGCAAAAATGTTATTTTTTTCCAAAAAACGCGTTGAAATCGCGTAAAAAAATAATAATTCAATGCTGTTTCTCAACTTCGGCTTGAAATCAAAATAACCGAAATTTTTAGGCATCAGGTAATATATGCTTTTTTATTTGCATATAATAACCAATGCATTGTCAGCAGCGATATTACTTCTGTACAAATTCTTCCGGCTAATTATTTTAATTTCTACAATCATCTATAAATGTTTTTAATGCGAATAAATATGCTTCCTCTGTGTTTTATACTTCTTCGATATTTTACTTATGTAATAGGTCAGGAACGAATAAACTTATTTCTCTTAAATTAATGAGACTTTTATTTCTTTTAAAAATATGGCATTATGGAACTCATTAAAACATTATAGCTAGATTCCAATGTAATGCGGCGTCACATTTTTTAAACAACAGTATGCATTCACTGCCACATAACAAGGAATAATTAATAATTGTAATAATTATTTCTCTTATCTTTGTTCGTATGTGGTGTTGGCAAATGACAAACTGAAATACACTACAGGAAAAGCAAATTGCAAAACCTGGAAGGATTAATGACATTTTATTGAAACGCAGGCAGCTGTTAGCATACATTGCGATGTGCGACTCATATTTATCAAAAAAATATGGAAAATTACCACTTTACCTACCCGGTAATATGGTATAATTAGTATGATGTTGAATTCGCCTGCGCAGCAATGCATTCATTAACATGGCAGGGAAGGCTATCGTACAGCTCTATAATGTCCTCCTGATGGATAGAATGTCAAATAGAGCGAAGTCGCTGTTCTATCTCAGCGATAGTGATTGGCGCACCTCTTAGGTGTTGTTGGAGCTGTAGGCCCATCCTGTCCCAGAGGTGTTCAATAGGTGAAAGTCCCGACGAGAGTGCTGGCCATGATAATACCTGAACATTTTGCTCGTGTAAATACTGCAGAATAATGTGGGGTGTGTGGGGACGGGCATTCTCTTGCTGGTAAACGATTCCGTGCTGTTGAACAAATGGGACAGCCACTGGCTGCAAAACGTTGGTACCATATCGTTGTGCAGTTAGAGATCCCCTTATGATGACCCGTTCTGACCGAGATGTCCGACTAATGGCACCCCATAACAAACACCAGGTACTGGAGTTGTGTGACGATGGCACATGCACTAGGTGGAATTCCTTTCCCCTGTATGACGGCGAACATATTGTCTACCGCCGTCGTGATCAAGACAAAAACGAGATTCTTCACTAAACACCACGGTACTCCATTCTTGTTCGTTCCAGTTCTATCTGAGGAGACACCACTGAAGACGTGTTTGCATGTGGACAGATGTGAGGGGAAAAAGCAGTGCCGGACGATAGGCTCGCAATGAAAACTATAAAAGCCTGTTGTTTACCATCCACCTGGTAGGTCTTCGATGTGTTATCTGTTGTCAGTCCTTTGCAGTTGCGTTGCAGTCGCGAATCTGTCACGAAATGCCATGCGTCGCAAATGGCGATCCTATCGTACCGTGGTGATACGTCGTCTTCCTGATCCTTGTCGGCTTGTGCTGGATCTTTCTTGAACCCACTGACGCCATGTGTGTACGATGGTGCTGGGATTACGACCAGCAAGGTTGGCCACATCTCTGTACGACAAACGAGCTTCTCTAAGGCCGATGTTTCTTCCACGCGCAGTCTGTTAACTATTGGAACAGCCGTCGATGTCTGAGTAAGGGCATCTTTAGCGATTTAGAGCAATTTCTACAAAGTTTTGTCAAACAGGAAGCTTTGTTGCCTTTATCTGTGTTTGACTGCTCCGCATTTGTGACGTCAGTTTGCGCCTGGTCCAATCATTTCGATCGTCCTGAAAACCTAATCATTTCCCGTCCTGCAAACCTAATCATTTCCATGCATTTCCATATACTACCGCCTACTTAATTTTCGTCACATTTGCATAACTTCTTGAAAGTGTTGCATTTTTTATTTACTGTAGTGTATATCGACACTATAATTATTTAATATTTTCTTTTTTTATAAGAAGAAGTAACAAAGAATTATCTAATGCATATTCTTTTTCCGAGTTTAATGTGGTTAAAAACGAATATTAAATCTGTTGTTCGGGATGGGGCGTGGGGCGGGGGTAAAAATCAGGTTAAAACGGAAAAAAAGCGAAAAAATCGTACCCTAATCAAAATGAATGATACATTATCTTTTACAGTCATGGTCTCTACAGTTAAATACACGTGTTTCCAAATATTAAGGAACAACGCTACGTTATGTGAATGAGATACCAACGTCGAGATTCTGTAACTTTTCAAGCAAGTTTTTTTAATGTGATAGCAGATAAAGAATCGATCGAATATCACGATTTTCAAAATATTCGTGTAGCATTTAATGAGTTACAGAAGTTTGAATATTTAACAAAAGCAATGCGAGTCTTAAGAAACTTATACAAAACTGATGGATTCTTTACACAAACTTGTAAAATAGACATTTATTTTATTAAACACTTGATACGATGCTTATTACTAAGTTTTAATTCACTTCTGAAATGTTTTTTGTGATTGGCATCGTTTAATGTTAAATATTCAAACTTCCATAACTCATTAAATATTGAACGGATATTGTTGAAAATCGAGATATTGATATATTTGATTGAGATCTTCATCCGTGATCATATTCTTCAAACAAACATATTTTAAAAGTTATGGAACTTCGACATTAGCTTTCCATTGACATAACATGTTCCTTAACTTGTGGCAACTATAGTGTATAGAAATCTAGAAACCCAAAATGTATATTTAATCCACTTGAAAGTTCATCTCTCTTCTTCTCCTTAAAGTCAGAAAGAAAGAAAAGAAAAACTGTATGACAAGCATGAATATTATCTGAGAATCTTATGATAATCTTTAATAAATTATTCCAAAGGTTAGGGGGGGGGGCAGAATTTTCTATTTCACAAATTACAATTCAGAATTAATAATCACGTGGAGAGAACAAGGAAAATAACGCGATTTCTTCTCTTTTGTCCAAATTCAGTTACTGAATAGAAGATGCCATTTAACACTGTATCATAAATGGGGTCGTCGAGTCTCAACTGGGCCATCATTGAGATTTATTTCCTCTATCCCTGTTCGCTCTCGGTTAAAAAAAGGTACCGATGGACTTGGAAAGGCGTCTCCCCTTCGGATGTGATGTTAAGCTGTGTCCTTGTGTGAAGGATTTGGGTTGGGTTGTTTTACCTCTGAGCGGCACTTTTTTGCACACCATGGGCTAAATGGCCAGGTCACATGGACCCCGAAGGCTCAGAGAAGGTTGGGGGAGGGGACCCACTGGAACAGCTGTTGGGAGACAGATGGTGGCCTCCCGTCAAGGCCATCCAGCGTGTTCTTTAACGTGCACTGGGTATGTCTCTCCCGCACACGGAGCCACGGCTTAACGTCCCATACGATGGACGGCGGCCTTTCCAAGCCCATCGGTGTCCCCTACTGACCGTGGGCAGGGTGGGGAATTTTGCGGAGATAAATCTCAACGCTGACCCAGCTGGGACTCGAACCTGGGAACTACAGATTACGAGCCTGGCGCGCTACCGACTGAGCCACCCCCGCCCCTTGTGTGAAGGAAATCCATATCCTGTGCACTCTAAACTGTCATCTCTAACAAATGTCATCTAACAGGTTTTCAATGGATCCCCATCCCCAAGCATCTCTGGGCATTTGGGTTCTTGTGACTTGGTCGTTTAGCCCATTATGTTCAAACAACGTCGGACTTAGTAATAAAACAACCCAACAGACGAGTAAAAATTTGCATCAGAAGTCAATTGCACCTTAAATAATGAATATTATTTCAAACCGTTTACTAAAATAAGTGCATAGTTAAAATTTTATTTAAAAAATTCTTTCATATTTTTAAATTTGTTTATTCTCTTTTCAGATTGATATTTCTGGGCTAAATATTCCAGATTTCCTGATCTTTAAATAAAGACTGGCTATTTTGAGAGATTCAGATTTTGAAGACTTGATGTGGATCTTTATATTCGATCACTTTTTGTTATAAAAAGCTTGTTTTTGAAGTTATGGGTAATCAATGTTTCTTAGGTCTGCCACTGCTGCTCTAAATATTCCAGATATCCTACTCTTTTAATACTGACTGAATATTTTCAGATTTCAGAAAAACGTAAGATGGATCTTATCTTCGGTCGTATTTCGTCATAAAAGTTTTGTATGAGAAGTTATGGATAATCAAT
The DNA here is from genome assembly GCA_038380435.1 of Ryuthela nishihirai. Classification (NCBI taxonomy): domain Eukaryota; kingdom Metazoa; phylum Arthropoda; class Arachnida; order Araneae; family Heptathelidae; genus Ryuthela; species Ryuthela nishihirai. The sequence continues at coordinate 21,076,005 of JAWZYU010000020.1, forward strand.
TGTGGCTCTCTACTGGAGATACAAGGAAATTTTCTAATAATATGCTAAGTTTCTGTAAGAGAGCTTTGAAGCTTGGAAATTGGTAAAGATCAATAAGGTATATATATATATATACTGTATACTGAATAGTATATAATTTAAAATATCGAAATGATTGGGGGAAATAAGGAAGGGAATTGTGATTTAGAGATGATTGTGTGTTCCGAAGAGAGAACCAAAGCAGCATATGTTTCTGGATATGACAGCTGGATCATCACAATAAGGATGCTCTACAGCTGTTACAATGTATCCCTCAAATATGAAAGTATTAAATATTGAACTAGTAGCTGGCTATCGGAAATTACTAGAGTAGTAATAATGCAAACTTTGGGAATGCCGGCTGAACTTTTTTCCTGTGAACAAACTCGGATAAAGATTGTTTCGAAAATTCCGTTTCTTTTGCGTATTGCGTGTGCTTTTCATAATACTCTTCTCCGTATAATTCATGTGCATTGAAAAATTGAGACAAGAGACTAGAAAAACCGTCTACTCTTCCTACACATGTTGTTACTTTCTTCTGATGTGGGTGCATGGGCATAGGAAGGAAATTTTTTTCACTGGTGAAAGAAAGGATAGTTTCGGGGGGGGGGAGATCTTTCCGGGGTGGAGGGGGATGGGGGTCTCCTCTCCCCGTGAAAGGTAGGAGGAAACAGAAAGCCAAATGATTGTTTCAATATAGAAATATTTAGGTTAAGTTGTTCATTAATGAGCGATATTGAGAATACAGCAATCATCGTACTACACTGGTGCTCAAAATTTAAGGATAATCGGAAAACGTATATAGCTGCAGATATATGTAAAATAATGAACTGAAAATTGTCGAACATGGAAAATACGCTACGTGGAAAACTATCCCGCATTTACAGATGCAGTACGTAAACCGGAATATGCAAATTACGAATGCGTTAAAAAGACGCCGAGTCTAATCGCAGCTTATAGCTGTTCTAGGCAACTCTTGCTTTCACTTCAACGACAGTCCAGCTGATTATGTCCCGAAGACATCGTGTGGATGATTTTCAGCGGTGGAAAGCGATTGGAAGAATGGAAGCACGCCAGTTTCAGACGGAAGTTTCTAGAGCATTGAAAATTCCACAAATTGTGCTGTCAAGACTCTGGAGACAGTTTCAGGAGGTATTCGTCGTTGACCAGGAAAAGGCCGTCACAGAGCTACACCTGCTGCAGATGATCGCTCTATGAATCTTACTGCCAGACGGAACAGAGTAATGACCGTTAGGCAACTGTCTTTGGAGCTTGCAGCAGATACAGGAACGATGGTTTCAAGGCATACCGTTTACAGGAGACTTCGTGAACAATGTCTTAATGCCAGAAGACGTGATTTGTGTCTCTCTAACTCCCGCCGCCCGGCAAGCTCGCTTAACGTGGAGTCGCCGACGTCACACTTGGAGTCCAAACCAGTGGGTGCATGTTTATTTATGTTCAGAGATGAAACGCGATTAAGCTTAAATACTGATTCGCGACATATTCGCATCTGGTGAGAACCAGGAACCCGCAACAGTAACTCGAACATCAGTGAAAATCACTTCTCTGGTGGCCAAGGCAAGATGGTTCGTTCATTGCAGGCAGGAATCATGACGAACGGGCGTGTAGACCTGCACATCTTTCCGAGTGGATCTGTTAGTGCCCTGCGGTATAGAGACGAGTTCCTGAACCCATATGTCAGGCCATTCTGGGAGCCGTCAGTCCAGATTTTATTCTCATGGATGATAACCCCCACCCTCATAGAGCTCATGTAGTCGACAATTTTCTCGAAGAAAAAGATATTCGCCGAATAGTGTGGCCATCCAGATCTCCTGACCTTAATCCCATTGAGCATGTATAGAATGCTCAAGGAGACGTACACAGGAAAATATATATATAAGACAAGACCCATTATTTCCGTCAAAAGGTACTACCAGTATAGGGAAATGCCATTTTTGCCACTAACTACGGTTGGGGGCAAGACAGTACCATATAGATACAGCTCATCCCACACTGGTCAGCAATGCCTTCGACCACAAAATGGTCTTAGCTCTGTCCAACCGGGGCCCAGACCTATCAGCAGAGTCTTCCACCGCACTGGGCCATAACACCCACCCCCCCCACACACACACACCACGTTAAGGTGGTCCCCTGTCGGAGGGAGACGTACATAGTCGTATCAGAATAATATGACCACCTACCATAGTATATATATGGTAGGTGGTCATATTATTCTGATACCACTGTGTACGTGAACTGCCGCCCCCTTCCAGAACACTCCGCGAACTCAGAACAACACTTTTCGAGGAGTGGTCATTAATCCCTCAAGATCTCATCAATACCCTTATAAATAGGATGAGGAGTCGTTACTTGAGCTGCATAGCTGCCAGGGGTGATCATACTCCATATTAATATACCGTATGTTGTTCATAACGGTCTTTAAGTATTGTTCCATGGACTGCTCCTTCATGTCAATTGCACGATTATGATCTTAACGAATGCACAGTTATTCGATTATGAATTTCTTCTGTTTCATTTACATTTGTAATGTAATAATAAACCTCTTTACAAAGTTTCATTGCATTCCCTTAAAAATGCTTCGAGTTACGTACTAATTTATAAATTATTTTTTTTTATTTTGAGCACCAGTGTATAACACATCCAGGGAATTCCAATAACAAAACGAAAAATAAATTTACGTGAGCTCACTGTATTTGGAGATATTATCATGCAAGAAAGAGCATGAACGTTGTAGCCATGAGTAAAGTTACAGATATCACAGAGCTCGAAAAAGCATGATAGTTGGGGCTCGGTAGTCGGGTGCTTCAATCTCGGGAACGGCATTCCTTGTTGGTTGTTCACGTCTCACAGTGGTGATGAGGTTCACAAAATGATTCCAAACAGACGAAGTCACATCACACCAACAAATTGTCAACGAATAGTCAAAGTATAGGAAGCGAAGGATGAAATGCCACCTACGCACTCAACAATTCACGGTGATGCAGACAGTCGGCGTCATAGTACAATGTGGAGAGCTCAAGCAGAATATCCAAAATGACGGTGCACAGTACTCTTGCATGTATGGAGTTTCGGAGATTAAGTTCCATAAGATACCCACTCCTCACCTGAAGTCATCGTCGACAGCTCTTACTATGGTGCCAAAAGCATGAAGTTTGGACAATTATTAGTAGGAAAAAGTGTGCTGGTCTGAAGGGATTAAATTTTTGCTGTGCAACGTGGACAGAAGTCTTCGTGTATGATACAAAGGTAGATTAGATGTAGCACAGATGGTAGCTTCGGTTAAGGCCATCCAGCATGTTCTTTAACTGAGACAGGGTATTGCTCTCTCACACATGGACCATGGCTTAATGTTCCATTAAAAGGACGGTGGCCTTCTCACGCCAATCGGTGCCCATTTTCTGACCGAGGGCAGGGTGGGGTTTAGCGGAGACAAATCACAACTCTAGTGAATTAGGGACTCGAACCTAAGAACTGCAGATTATGAGCCTGAAACGCTACTGACTAAGACATCAGCGCCCTAATAGAGACGATAGGGGCGGGGGTGGCTCAGTCGGTAGCGCGCCAGGCTCGTAATCTGTAGTTCCCAGGCTCGAGTCCCAGCTGGGTCAGCGTTGAGATTTATCTCTGCAATATTCCCCGCCCTGCCCACGGTCAGTAGGGGACACCGATGGGCTTGGAAAGGCCTCCGTCCTTCGGATGGGACGTTAAGCCGTGGCGCCGTGTGCGGGAGAGCCATACCCTGTGCACGTTAAAGAACACGCTGGATGGCCTTGACGGGAAGCTACCATCTGTCTTCCAACAGCTGTTCCAGTGGGTCCCCTCCCCCAACCTTCTCTGAGCTTTCGGGGTCCATGTGACCTGGCCATTTAGCCCATGGTGTGCAAAAAAGTGCCGCTCAGAGGTAAAACAACCCAACCCAACCCAAAGAGACGATAAGTACAGCCGTAAACACAGCATGAAAACAGAAAACGCGAAATATCGGTTAACACGAAATTAAAGTTTGGTCAGTTACGGCGCTAATACTTTTTTACGCATAAACATTTTTAGCACAAAACTGATAATGCAAAAAAAATAAACATGCTTATAGCAAAAATACTTTACGGTCTAACGAATAAAATTATACCCAAACTTCCTCGGGTAACACGAAATTTATAAAGGATTAGCAGACGTAATCTCAACCACTATTCGATAAATTTTGAAAAGTTCAAATTTCTTGTTAATTGGTTATTCGGCAGCAGATTAAATACACTAGTGTGCTATAGACTTGCCACCTGGGACGCAGATTAATTACTTTTGCCTGCGGATCATGACGGTAGTTTCCTGACCTCCATTTTGATTATCAACCTTGTAAATCTCTTATTAGGAATAACATTCATAATGAATGCTATATAGGGTGAAACTCCAGATCTTTTATCAATAAAGAAAGGTCTCATTTTTAATCCCTTCTCTTAACTTTCACTTTCAAAGTACGGCGAAGTCCAGTAGTCCGGAGGGGGGGGGGGGGGTGTTCTCCATAAAATCAGGCCGTCTTATACTAAATCTCAAATTTTTCTATCTGCTTGGAAATCCGAAACAGTTGTCTTTGTATAATTTTATTTTAGCCCCGCATATTATATGTCTGACACCAAAACTAGATTTAAAAGTAGAAGGACGCATATCACCTCTGGCGCATATGAGAATCTCGTTTTCAAAGAGAAAGAAGTTTTTCCTTTACCTACTATTTAATTCCTTAAAATTTTTAATTTGAACTAGCAGATTATGGGAAATATGCAAATACTATTTCATTAGTAATTATACAACATAAAAGTAGTCATTTTTTAATTCTTAAATCTAAAAAGTTGCATTTTCCACAACTCTCTCAGAAAAGTGGGTAAATTATTACTGTCAGTTGAATATGTCTCAGAAACTACCACTAGTTTTTAAAATTTTATCCTCTAATCAAATTAAAAAAAGAGCTTTCTAATTATGATTTTCGTTGTTTCCAATTGAAACTTCATTCCACCATCAAAATTTCATATTTCTATCAATATATGATTGAAATATTCGTTTTGAAATTTTGGAATTTCAATCTTTTTCACCGTTAGAGGACGCAATTATAGTGTTCGAAAGATTCCGAAAGTGCGAATCATAATATTTTAACAATTCCTATCTAAACCTAAAAATAATATTTCATTTATCTCTAAATACAAACAATATCTGCTAAAAAAAATGCATTCCCCCCCCCCACTGGGTCTAAAAGTAATTCATTGTTACCAATGGAAACATCATAGCATTCACATTCCACCACCAAAATTTAAAATTTCTAGATTAAATACGTCGTTCCAATATTATTTTCAAAATTTACACCGTTAGAGGGCACAATTATAGTTTTCGGGAGATTTAAAAAGTGAGAAACATAATATTTTATCAATTCCTATCTACCCCAAAATGATTTTTCGTTTACTTCAAAAACAAACAATTATCTGCTAAAACTAAAAAGGTGAGTTTTCCCACCCCCTCTGGGTCTAAGTGGTCAGCTCATTGATGGCAATGAAAACGTCGTGACCTTCACATTCCACCACCAAAATTTCAAATTTCTGTTGGAAAAACATCGCTTGCAATATTTGTTTGAAATTTTGGAATTTTCACCTTTTTTGCTCCGTTAGCGGGCCTAATTATAGATTTAGAGAGATTCTGAAAGTGCATATGGTAATATTTCTTCAATACCTATCCAACACAAAAATAATTTTTGATATTTTTCTGTAAACAAAAAAAAAACATTCGATGTCTACAGACCGACAGACGACAAAGCCAAACTATTATCTTAAATTACACATTTTAGTGTAACATCGAAGAGTGTTCCATAATAAATAGAAATATAACCCTTGCAGCTTCCTAAGGAAAATGATAACATTGAATACAATATTGATGCTAGTAACTACAAGAAAATAAATATTTGAAATCCACATCAAATACACCAATATCTATCATTGAGACATGACAGAAACACCAGTAAAATTGAATAATTAGACATAGATGGCATATAATTAATCATTTGAACAAAGTGCTTAATTTTGTTTCGGATGATTTCTTGCGTGCAATTTTGATTGTATGTAATTACGCACATACACATTTCACATGTTAATATAATTTTATGTAACAAGTCTATTATTTTATTCCCACATGAACACTGAAAATCTGTGGTAAACACTGTTTCTATTTTTTTAAATCTGCTTTGCAATATTAACATACATATATTAAAAATTAATTTTTGCTGTTTTTAAATTGCTGCTCTACATTATTAGATATCAGTGTTTGAAAAACAGCATAGCATAATATTCTCACATTTATTGAAACTTAAGTAGGATAAGTTAGCCCTCCACGGTCACATATATTAAATTAGCTGCTGAGGTACATGTAATATTAAATGTATTTTTGTTGTTAAATGATAAACACAGGTAACACAAAATGTTTTATTTTTTATATTGTGGCATGCATACATATGGCGATCCACTATTTTTACTACAGCAGCCAGGAACACAACATTTATGGGGCATGATAAGAATAATAATTGCTATAAATATTTTAGAATTTAACAATATACATAAAATAGAATAAAGAAATAAAACTTACGTTTTGAACAAAAAGGTAAAGTTGCAAACAGCAATGGCGACTACTAGCACGCGTAGAATCAAGTTACGTGCTTCGACTGAGTCTGCTCTTTAAGTCTCGCGTGGCGCAGCCAAATCACGTGACACAAGGCTTTCTCTTCAGACGGCTTTCGCTGTACAGTGGGCCCCCTCCCGTCAACCGTCTCTGAGCACTCGGGGCTCTTGTGACTATTTAGTCCATTGTGTGCAAAACAATGCCGTTCAGACGCAAAACAACCCAAACCAATAATAAAAGAAAGGGGTATAGTAATATCCATTAATTGGATATGCTTTGACCTGCACGTTCTAAGGATCTGTCGTCCATCAAACACGTTTAGGATATATTAGAACGTTTACTGACCATCGCCTCTCAGACCTCTATCACCACTATGTTCTAGATCACGGCACAGGTTCATGAAGAATGGCAAATGTTCACCAGGATGACATTCGCTACTTTTTGTTAACTCGCTACCAAGAAGTTTAGCTGTTTGTAAGACTGTTGAGGCCATACACAGCATTTTCATAAGTAAATACTTCTGATCTGTTACACAAACTTAATCATTCCTTGTCAACATTCCTATTTGTCATTCCACTTGTTTTGAGTTCAAAGCGAGCATTCCTTGTAGATGGGGTAATTTCAGTGACGAGCAGTGTGTTCATCATTATCTAGATCAGGGATAGCCAATGAAAATGCACAGGCTCAAAATGATTCCATTATTTCATATCCTGGTGATATGAATGCACATAAAAGGTAAGTTCTAGAAGGTGATATGGTTATAATATAAGAAAGAAAATTTTTAGAGATATTCAACATACTTTTCGATCTTGGCAAAGAGGTTGGAAGCGAATAGAAATCTCACAGGCCCGCTGGCCACCAGTTGCTCATCTCCGATTCAAATCAATGGTTCTGAACTGGTGGCAAGTCACTTCTTGGGAGAGGGGAGAGGCGAGACACTATTTTTGCGAGTGCCCCCCCCCCCCCCGATAGGGGACCACCTTGACCTGGGAGGGGGGGGGTGAATGGTGCCTCTGAGAAGTTGGGTTCGGCTCGTTGATCTTCTGGGGTTCACAAGATCTTGTAACCTCTGGTGGAGGGGCCTGTTGAGGGTCTGCGGACTGATTTGGGTGGGCCAGTCCAGTGGGCTTATTGACTTGTCCCCTGAGAAGTTCCGGGTTGCAGCCCCGGTTGAGGGGCCGTACTTGAGGGTTCTGCGGATTGGGACTGGCTAACCCGTCCAGTAGGCTCATCGATGCGGTCTCAGTGATATCGTGGGTTGGAAGACTGTTCACTGGAGGACTTCGGCCTGCTCACAATGGAGAGGACGAAGTTGAAGGCTCGCGGCTGGGAGTGGGATCCCCGATCGACGGGCTTATCGATGGAGAAGCCAGACTAAGAGTCTCCACCCCGGGAGCCTGGTCAATTTGGTTCTATATACCATCTTCGTGGCTAACCGGGGAACAGATTAAATTTAGGTTTTGACCGATGGGTGAACCTTCCTTCTATAGGGTTGGATTGTTTTACCTCTGAGCGGCCCTTTTTTGCACACCATGGGCTAAATGGCCAGGTCACATGGACCCCGAAGTCTCAGAGAAGGTTGAGGGAGGGGACCCACTTGAACAGCTGTTGGGAGACAGATGGTAGCCTCCCGTCAAGGCCATCCAGCATGTTCTTTAACGTGCACAGGGTATGGCTCTCCCGCACACGGGTCCATGGCTTAACGTCCCATCCGACGGACGGCGGCCTTTCCAAGCCCATCGGTGTCCCCTACTGACCGTGGGAAGGGCGGGGAATTTTGCAGAGATAAATCTCAACGCTGACCCAGCTGGGACTCGAACCTGGGAACTACAGATTACGAGCCTGGCGCGCTACCGACTGAGCCACCCCCGCCCCACCTTCTATAGGATTGTTCGCCATAGGTAGCCGTGGATGAGCAGTGTCCATACCGTGGATGAGCATGTCACTGTCTTACCCCGGCGTAGGTAGTAGTGTTGCTGGCATTCTCCCCATAGATGTAGTGCAGTCGATGTATTGTGGAGCATCTGGGACTTGTCTTTATTATAATGTAATTTATGGGAGTGCGATATATTGACAGATAATTGTAAGCTAAATAATTAAATGCAGAGACGCAAGTAAAAATGTTTTTTCTTCAATTTCTACTTGCATCAGATGGGATTTTTCTTAATTTACACATATCAAAACAAAGGCCATACACCTATTAAATCTGAGTAATGACATGCCTGTGGCTATTTAAAAAATACCCCGTTTCATGAATAGTGTTGAACACAAGCAACAGCAAAAGAGTCCGCTGGTATTTGACCTATCCGGTCCCAAATTCCGTGTGATGGTCCCATTTAGTTCTAGCCCTCTTGGGGCAACAGATCGGGTTCCTAGCTGCTGTGAATCAGGATAGATCTCTCGAAAAACAGAATAAAGAAATAGATCTTACATTAGGAATAGGGCGTTGGTGTCTCAGTCGGTAGCGCACCAGGCGCGTAATCTGTAGTTCCCAGCTGGGTCAGCGTGGCGATCTATCTCCGCAAAATTCCCCACCCTGCCCACGGTCAGTAGGGGACACCGATGAGCTTGGAAAGGCCGCCGTCTCTAGGACGGGACGTTAAGCCGTGGCTCAGTGTGCGGGAGAGCTGTATACTGTGCACGTTAAAGAATACGCTGAATGGCCCTGACGGGAGGCTACCATCTGTCTCCCAACAGCTGTTCTAGTGGGTCCCCTCCACCAACCTTCTCTGTGCTTTCGGAGTCCATGTGACCTGGTCATTTAGCCCATGGTGTGCAAAACAGTGCTGCTCAGAAGTAACCCAACCCTTACATTTTGAACACAAAAGTAAAGTTACAAACAGCAATGGTGACTACTAGCACGCGTCTAGGGGATCTGCCGTTGCCTACTTTGTGAATGGAGTAGTACGTTGTGACTAGTACGTGTGGAAAGCTGTGAATGAAGTAAGAGTTATCAATGGATATGCGTTTCGAGTCAAACTTTTGGAGTGGGTTTAACTAATATAATAATATTTTATGCCTGCCAAACTATTTTTCTTTTCTTTCTAAAAAACGGTTCTCCGTTTAAAACGCAAAATATATAAATAACGTATCTAATTAGACGATACTTGGTGAAGAATAAGATAACACGTTTTGATAATCAAAGTTATTTTTTGTTATAATGGTTAAGAACCTCTGTTCTAAAAATACAACTTTTTGTTTTAATTTTCGATGGGCGTTCAAAAGTTTCTTGACATTCATCTGCAGAGCAAAATCCATTGCACCTACCTCAAAAAAACTTTCATTCTCCTTCAAAGTACTCCCAGCATATATACAAAGTTTCAGACATTTACGCTAATTCTGGAACACTTCGTGGTACTCCTATTGGGGAATACTCTGCAGCTCTGAATGAACGCATTTTTGCAAGTTCTTACACCCTTGAAAAAGGCTTCTCATCAAGTTCTTTATTAACTTTTGGAGACAACCAAAAACGGTGCAAGACCTGGTGAATGTGCAGGATGGGGTGCTTTGTGATTTTCCCTGCTCCAGATAGGCCGTAATTTGAACACGCTTTCAAACAAGTCGTAGCTCGTTAACTTCGGAGGAACGAGTGCAAATCTATAGACACGTGAAAAGAACCTTTTGGACACTCTCTGTCATACATAATTTTAATGATTTCAAAAGACTCAAATGATGAATCAGTGCTATATACATTTTCCTTTAGTACAAGTATGTAAAAACCTTTGGCTCTATTTCATCCTTTCATTGCGACATAAAACGTTTCCTTGAAAACTGATAACAGGAAATGACACATGCATTAAATTTTGAATTAATTAATAATGATTACAGCAGAAACTTATTTAATACTTGTTGTAAAATGAATAATTCCTGGAGTAATATTTCAATATTTCACGTTTAGGCACGTTGTTCTGTTTCCAATCAAATTATCATAGTCTTAAAAATTAATTTCTTGGCTTCCTTTATTTCTGTTAACCTTCCTTTTTATTCGCTTCGGCTCATTATCTATGAAAGAGACAGAAAAATAAGCAACAAAATATTTCGATTTAATATTAAATATTTACGAAAACATAAGAAAGAGAATCAATTACAGACTCTAATTGAAACAGACAAACTCTATAAACATCATTGTCAAAATTAAAACATCATAGCCAAGAACAGGGCTGGATCTAGGTTGGGGGGAAACTCCTCTTTCTAATAATGGTAAATTGAGGCAAAAATTATGAACCTCATTTATATTTAATTGTTTCAGGATATTTTTCAAAGAACTGTAAACCGCGGGGGAAACGTTATGCTGCATTGTAAATCCAGCCCCCCCCCCCCCCTCTTTTGCACTTTTTCGGCTCGATTGTGTTTCTTGCCTCCACTCTCCCTCAACTGTTTATAGATCCTGGTCTATCGAAGAACAACTCAATGTTTATTAAACAATTCCGATTAAAACAGTTTCTTTCAACAGAAGGTATCTTCTAGGCTGTATTGTTTTCCCTCTGAGCAGCAGTTTTTGCAGACAATGGGCTAAATGTCCTAGCTACAAGCTGTCATAGAACTCAGAGAAAGCTGGAGGAAGGGGATCCACTGGGCAGCTGTTAGGAGGCAGATGGAAACCTCCTTCAAGGCCATCAAGCGTGTTCTTAACGCGCATAGTGTATAATAACTCTGCTGCATACGAAACAAAGGCTTTATTTCCCATTTGAAGGACGGCTGATTTTTCAAGCCTCTCGGTGTCCCTTATTTGAGAAAAGGCAGGTGTGGCATTTAGTGGAGATAAATTTCAACGCAGGCCTAGGTGGTAACTCTAAGCTGGGAACTGCAGGTTACGAACCTGGCGCCCTACAGACTCAGCCAAATCACGTCCTCCTCTTCTAAGTTAATAGCAATTGTTTGTCAAAATTAAGAACAATTTGTTCATTGCCAGAAGATATCATTTTGGAATATGGAAGAACATTGGCTACTTCTTTTATTCACTTATTAATGGAGTGAAAGTTTAAAACAGTATTACTGAAAACGATATGTACATAGAGGGTGTCCTTTACGTGTGAACACTCTCTCTATTAGCTGGGTGTTAAAATAATATTTTGAGCGCCGAACCGGTTGTTAAAAATACTTCTGATTGCGAAGCCCGTTGGTAAAATACTTTATGATTGCTGACCCAGTTTTAAAAGTGTTGGTCAGTGTGAGAGGATGGTATTTTTGCGATTACAAGGAGAGTAAATATGTCAATGAACATATTTTAAACGTAATTGCTAGATTCCAAATGGTTAAATGATTTCTTTACCCTTTGTCCCTTTACCAAATCTGCCCAGCTTCATGTGACGAGGAGTATTAACAGTTCGTCTCGAATAGAGTCCATATAAAAAATAAATACCCCCTCAAGCAGCTGCTTGCCACAGAGGTCTGACAGGAGCCTGTCAGTTTATATGCCAAAGTAGAAGATCTGAGAGGATGGCAGGACCTCAGGAGAAAAACAACACATACAACCATGCCTTATCCGGGGCTCGAACCCAGGTCCCTTAGATCAGTAGCCAAGCGCGCTAACCACTCGGCCATGGGACGGCAGAGTCCATATAGAGCTCAGTAAAAAAAAAAAAAGAAGTTTTTAATTTATTGATCTTTTATTTACTAAACCAAAAATTGGAATTTGTACATTTACCTGCCGTGTACACCTTTTAAAAAAATAAAATTAGTATTCGCGAATTTAAAAGAAAAAGCATTTATAAAAATAATTGGGATTTGTATGGACTCAACACCCGAGATAATTCGTCAGTATTTGTTTAGAGTTTCAGATTGCTGAGATTTTCTCAGTCAGTAGCGTGCGAGGCTCGTAATCGTCAGTTCCCAGGTTCGAGTCCTCCCTGGGCCAGCTTGATATTTATATCCGCTTATTGGTCTGTAAATGGTAGCTAGGCATAAACTGGAAGGAGAGCTGTGTACCAATCCCTAGTGATGATGCACAGAACCGGTCAGGTCTAGCACCTAATGTCCGACCCCGCCTTCTCGTGGTGCAGGCTGTTAGTACAGTCGCTCAAAAAAGTATCCAAACACTATGGTTGATTAGAGAATTCAGAAAAAATATCTGGCAACGTTGTTTTAAGAAATTAGTGATCTGGCAACCTTTGTGTACAGTACACGAAGGTTGCCAGATCACTAATTTCTAAAAAAAATCGTTGCCAGATATTTTTTTCTGAATTCATAGTCAACCATAGAATCAATAATCAAACACAGTGTTCGGATACTTTTTTGAGCGACAGTATCTTTCAAAAGAGATATTCTCTTTTGGAGGGTAACGGAAGAAGAGAGTTGACAGTTCAGTATGGCCTACTGATATGGTCATCTTCGGCCACTTTTTTTCTCTTTTTCAACCCTGCTGAGGAGTGGTCAACTTCAGAGGGTTCTGGTGCTGATCACGTATACCTACTAGACTGGACTTGTTTATGGATTTGAGCTTGATTATGGATCCTGGACTTGCTGCACTAGTGGGCAGCTGTTGAGGGAGAATCTACCGCTATGTTTTCTGTTTGCTTCTGGGTTGCCAGCTCTAAGTGAACAGAGGCATGGGATACCTTATATCAGCTGGTGGATAATCCTAATCAGAGGCCATCGCAGGTACCTGAACCTTACTTAGCTAGTTGGGCATCGTCAAGCCTAAACTGAGTAATGTGTCTCAGCAGGCCATATGGTTCTTGAAAACGTCCACTTGAAAAGGTGGTGCCTGAAGTTCCTACTAGCATCGGTGACTTCAGCCTTTAGCGGAGGTGGAACAGGTCTTTGCCCCATGCCTGTGATCAGGGAGCTGTTTGATATTGTTGGCCCTACCTATCTCAATAAACCCAGTTTCTTTAAAAATCCAACTAGTCATTTTCTCTCTGCAGGAACGTGGAACGTGAGGACATTATACAGAGATTATTCTGTTGATGTCCTCACGCAGGAATTCCAATGCTATAACCTAGATATTCTAGGCTTGCAAGAGACCAGATGGACAGATAAAGGTGAGATACTTAAAAATAACTTTAAATTTCTCTTTACAGGGAGGGAGGATGAAAAGCATCACTAAGGCGTGGGTCTGCTGCTCAGCAGACATGCTAGTGATGCTCTTTTAGGATATGAGTGCGTTAATGAAAGGTTTCTTACAGCAAAATTTCAGACAAGCATTAAAGACTTGAATGTTATCTGCTCTTATGCCCCCACTTAGGATGCCGATGAGGAGGAGAAGGAGAGGTTTTGCGGACAACCTCAGGATATTTTGAATTCTGTCGAGAAAGGAGATATTACCCTTGTTCTAGGTGACTTCAATGCCACAGTTGGTACTGACATTGACCTTTTGGGAGGAGTAATAGGCCCTTTTTGGTATTGGTAGCTACAATGGCAATGGGCACCGTCTCCTACAGATAAGTAAACTCAATGGATTCAGAATAACTAACACTTATTACAAACACTGCGACATACATAAGTACACATGGGTTTCACCCGATGGGCTGCAGAAGAATATGATTGATTATATATTAATTAACAGCAAATGGGCTAGTTATGTTAGGAATACCAGGGCATATAGGGGAGCTGAAATTGGATCTGACCATTGCCTTCTTAAAAGTGTCTTGCAACTTAAACTTAAAAAGTGTTGTGCTAAAGTTAAAAAAATTACCTTTAATACTCAAGCACTGAAAGACCCAGTTATAGCTAAAGCACCATGATAGGTTACTTAGTCGTTATGACAGTCATGAATTGCTTACTACTGAAGTTGAGGAAGAATGGGGCGGTTTTAAACAGGCATTTTTGGAAACTAAAAGTACTCTTTTAGGAAAAAAGGAGTAGAGGAGACAGAATTATTTGAGTGATAAGGCACTTGAGCTTATTTCAGAAAGAAGAAACTGCAGGAATTTCCTTAATCAGTACCCTACTAGTCCTAATAGAAAGGATTACAGAGAGCTTAATAAACGTGTAAAGGTTAAGTTAGCTGCTGATAAGAATCTTTGACTTGATGACTTGGCTGACAAAGCTGAGGAAGCAGTTAAGCAGCACAACAGCAGAGAGCTGTATCAGATAGTTAATGTTTTGTGTGGTAGAAAACGGACAGGTATACAGGGATTGAAGGATAAACAAGGTAAGGTTATAGAAGGGGAGTATTCTGTCATGGCTAGGTGGGCTGAGTATTTCAGTGATGTTCTAAACAATGTAGTTAGTTCTACTCCCATTGTTTGCAATGATGATAGATGCAATAGTGGCTTTAATGTTGGCCCTATAACACAATCTGTAGTTATTTTGACTATTTCTAAATTTAAACTTCATAAATCCCCAGGGATAGATGAAATTACTTCGGAAATGCTTAGAGCTCGGAATATTTCGGTTACCACTTGGATGACTGAAATTTTGAATATCTTTTATGATAAAGGCATGGTTCCTAAGGATTTTTCCAGAACTATTGTTATCCCTATTTTCGAAAAAGGTGATCGCAGTTCTGGTGATAACTATAGGGGTATCAGCCTACTCTCTGTTCCAGGTAAAGTTCTTTCCATGATTGTGCTTAATAGAATTAAGAATCTGGTTGACAGTCAATTGCGTGATGAGCAATGTGGATTCAGAAGTGGTAGGGGATATGTGGATCAGATATTTTCACTTAGGCAGATTCTTGGGAAATGTTTAGAGTTTCAGAAACCTTTGGTTGCTAGCTATGTTGATTTCAAAAAGGCTTTCGACTCTGTTGATCGTCATAATTTGTGGTTGATTGTGAGATCATGTGGTATACCTGACAAGTTAGTTAACATAATTAAAGCTCTCTATAATAACACTGAGTCGTGTGTGAGAGTTGGTAAGGCTTGTAGCAGTTGGTTTAGCATTACGTCTTACTGTGCAAGGGTGCATTTTGTCTCCTTTTCTCTTTAGTTTGGTTATTGATTACGTTATGCGAAATTCATTGCAAGGGAAAGTTTTTGGCCTTAAATGGGCTGGAGATACTAAAATTTCTGATTTAGATTATGCTGATGATTTAGCCCTTTTGGCAAATGATGTTGATGAGATGAACTCTTTCTTTCAAGCTGTTGATGAGACTGGTAGTAGAGTAGGTTTGGTTATAAACATAGATAAAACTAAGGTGATGAAAATTGGTCAGGCAGGCTGTGATTCAGTTAATCTGAATGGTTGCAGCCTTGAGTAGGTGTCACAGTTTAATTATCTTGGGAGCTATGTGACAGATAATAGTTATGTGCGGCCTGAGATTAACAGACGGATAGGGATTGCTGCCGAGAATTTTAATAATGTGTGGAGAGTGTGGAGTAATAGGCGTATACACCTAAAGACTAAAATTAGACTGTAAAATAGTTTAGTTCTTTTTAGAGTTAGTTATGGTAGTGAAACATGGACACTTTGTAAACAAGATAACAGGAAACTAGATGCTTTTGATTCTAGATGCTTACACAGTATCTTGGGAATTAGGTGGTTCAACTTTGTAATTAATGATGAAGTTAGGCAAAGGAGTCGGCAACCTCCTTAAGCAGCATATTGTGCAGAGAGAGACTCCGTTGGTTTGGCCATGTTTCCCGTATGGATAATTATTGATTGGCGAATAGGGTTATGAACAGTGTGCCTAAAGGACTCAGAAAGAGGGGGGGAAACCTAAGGTGCGGTGGATAGACATTGTCAAACAGGACCTTAGTAGAATTGGTGTGCAGTGGCCGGATGCAGCAGATGTAGCTCAGGACAGATATGCTTGGATAATTAAATTGCACGGTCTGGTTGAACCTCTGTAGCCCATGGCTGCTTGAGGATGATGATGATAAATCCTAACAGTCAGAAACCCTCTGTCAGAAAGAGGATATTGATAGGTTTGGAAAGGCCGCTTTCAGTTGAATCAGACCTAAAACCTTGTACCGAATACGGGAGAGCCATACCATCTGGACGTTAAAGAATATGCTAGATGGCCTTGACGGATGTCTACCATACTCTCCTAACAGCTTTCCAACAGGTCCTCTTCCTCCTAACTCTTTCTGAGTCCTTGAGGGCCTTGTGACCTGGTCCCATTGTGCATAAAAAAGTGCCGCTCAGAGGTAAAACTACTTAATCCAGGGTTTCATCTAGAACTCAAGTGGCAGTGTTAGGAGTAGGAGACAGATGAGACTCTTCCGTCAAGGCTATCCAGCATATTCTTTAACGTCCACAGGGTATGGCTCTTTTGCACACGGGTCACGACTTAACATGCCATTCGACGGACCACGGCCTTTCCAAATACCCTAATGACCAATGGCAGGGCGGAGAATTTGCATAGATAGACCCCAAGGGGTCAAATCAATTTTTATGTATAAGTTATGAGTTCTTTAGGCAAAAAGTGATTTACTAACGATTAAAATCATATTAGTTTGGTAATACCAAGCGTTTTAGTTTTGGTTTCAGTACCTGTGACTTAAACCCATTGTTTTTCTTTCACTTGGATTACATTTTGCAAAAATATACCTAATATAATAACAAACTTTATGGTATTATTTTCTTGGCTGGAAATCGAAATAAACCTTCCCCTGTTATACCGGTGACTTTACGTATTAGGATAATTTCATTCTTAAATTAGTGTCCCTATGAACCCGCACCGTAAAGTTGCTTGATAAAATTTGCCGCCTTACGAAATGTTAAACTGCTTCTGTGCATTTATCAGATACTGACACTATAACTCACTATTGTGATGCCTGCAGCAAGTTCTATCGATTATAAGGAGAAATGTTTCTGTTGAAAGTTTTTTTAGACACCTGATCGTAATTATCGCAATCCCCGAAGAGATAAGAGTTTTAGCGTAATCTGTAGGGAAGGAGTATCAGAGTGATCTATGATATGACGCTATTTTTGTTTTACAAGCCTGAGATATCTTGCGTAAAAGTTAATAATTTATAGAACAGAGATTCCTCAGTGAAAAGATATTCACCATTGACACTATTTCTTTATATATCATTTTTCTAGCTAGAGTTTCGCAAAGTAACATGAATAATAAACCATTTTGCTTAATAAATTTTCCTTAATTTGTTGACAGACTTTTTTGAGGTTTCCACTAACCAACATAAAGGACTTTAAATATATTACATTTAGCTCTGATCAGTGTAAATGGAAAGCTTATTCATGGTAAGATATTTAATAATGAATTATTAGCATTCAAAACTATTTTGGAACAAAATTCGAAAGCTTATTTGATCGGACAATTTTTGTCCTTCCACAACTTAAGCAATACCGCTGATTTTAAGTGCCACATAAGGCATTTAAAATCCAAGGAGGAAGAATGAAGGGGGAGAGAGAAAGTATGTAAATACAAACCTTTCTTGGCCCTTGATTTAAACATTTAAAAATCCGGTTTTCATTTCAGGTATCTACGTCACCAAGCCTCATTCGACATCTATTGACATCTAAGGTACGTTAAAAGACTAGCGACAATTAGTTGTCGCTTGACATGTCAGGAGCGCCGACGGAGAAGCAGAGACTTGTTGCTTGACCTTCGAAGAGCAACAAAGGAGAGACAGAGTTGTCGCTTGACCTTTCAAGAGCATCATAGGAGAGACGGAGTTGTTGTCTGAGCTTTCAAGCGCACCAACGGAGAAGCAAATAGTTGTCGCTTAAGCTTTCAAGCGCACCAACGGAGGAGCAAATAGTTGTTCCTTGAGCTTTCAAGCGCACCAACGGAGGAGCAAATAGTTGTTCCTTGAGCTTTCAAGCGCACCAACGGAGAAGCAAATAGTTGTTCCTTGAGTTTTCAAGCGCACCAACGGAGAAGCAAATAGTTGTTCCTTGAGCTTTCAAGCGCACCAACGGAGAAGCAAATAGTTGTTCCTTGAGCTTTCAAGCGCACCAACGGAGAAGCAAATAGTTGTTCCTTGAGCTTTCAAGCGCACCAACGGAGAAGCAAATAGTTGTTCCTTGAGCTTTCAACCGCACCAACGGAGAAGCAAATAGTTGTTCCTTGAGCTTTCAAGCGCACCAACGGAGAAGCAAAGAGTTGTTGCTTGAGTTTTCAAGCGCACCAACGGAGAGACAAATAGTTGTCGCTTGACCTGTCAAAAGCGCCAAACGAGAGGCAAATAATTATCACTTGAAATGACAAATGCGATAACGGGGAGATAAATAGTTTTTGCTTGACTTGTCAAAAGCGCTAAACTAGAGGCAAATAATTATCACTTGTTATCACAGAGAACCACTGGAGAAGCAAATAGTTTTCTCAAGACCTAACAGGAGCAGCAATGGAGAAGAAAATAGTGTCGTTTGACCTGTGAAGAGCACCATTGGAGAGATAAAGAGATCGCTTGACCTGTCAAGAGCGGTAACGGAAAGGTAAAGAGTTGTCACTTCTCAGAAAAACCTATCGACAGCGCTAACGAAGAGGCAAATAGATGTCACTGCAACTGTGAAGAGATCAAACGAGAGACACCTAGTTATCATTTTACCTGGCGAGAACGATAACAGAGAGGAAAAGAGTTGTCTTTTGGCCTGTCAGGAGCGCCAAAGTGAGGTGGATAGTTGTCACTTGACCTGTAAAGAGCGAGCGATAACGGAGAAGCAAATAGTTGCCGCTTGACCTGTCAAAAGAGCAAACGCGAGGCAAATAATTATCACTTTAATGTCAAAAGCGATAACGGAGAGGTAAAGAGTTGTTCCTTGACTTATCAAGAAAGCTAAATGAGAGGCAAATAATTATCACTTTTTCGTTGACTTATCAAGAGCACTAAACGAGAAGCAAATAGTTTTCACTTGGACTGTCAAGACCACCAGCAGAGAGGCAGAGAGTCATTTGACACGTCAGGACTGCTAACAGAGAAGCAAATAGTTGTCACTTGACCAGTGAAGAGCGTCGTTGGAGAAGAAAATAATAGTTGTTGCTTGACCTGTGAAGAGCTTTGAAGGCGAAGGAAAAATTTTGTGCCAACCAATAAAGAGCGGCAACAGAGAGGCAAAGATTGGCGTTTGATCTAGAAAGGTTTAAAAATATTTATCGCACATATTAAACCTTGCTGCTTAATAATTTTCTCTTTTACTACAACAAGAAAAAAATTCGTGGTTAAATATTTTCGTGGTTTAATTTTTTGTTGTTTTTACCATTAATATCTTGGGGTAAAAGGGAACCTTGAATGTTTATAGTTCTTCTAAACTGATAACTGTTAGGCAAAAAGAAACATATTTCGTTTAAGTCGTGACTGAAACAGAAAGCTTAGATCATCAATGATTATATACGTTATAATATAAACAGAATGATCATTTAATTATGTCAATCCCTCCTCATGTTATCTAAATGGGATGCTAAATTCGAAGCTGCATAATTTTAAAACAAACGTTTCTTAAGAAAATGTGGTTAAGAATAATTTAAAGATCTCAATCAAATCTATCAAAATCTCATATTTCAACAATATTCTTTTAGCATATGAATTGGTGTAGAGGTGAAAATACTGTATTTCTAAGTAGCGATGAGTTTTAATAAATTTATCTAAACATTGAAAGAATTATTTTTCAAACACTTTTAAAATATGCAAAGTTACGAAATTGCTTGAAATAATGTTTCTTATTGAACTTCAAAAGTATTTTTTTTTTCATTTACAACACCTAGAACAAAGAAAAATACTTGAAATACTACGTTTCAGTAGTAATCATCCTACTACTACGACCGAAACGTAGTTTCAAGAATTTTTTTTTGAACTAGGTATTGTAAATTTAACAATGTTAAATTGTTGTTGCAAAGGAAGATTTAACAACAGCAATGCTGTCTAGCATCATGGCTATTGTAAAATATTCAAATTTCCATAATTCTTTTTACACTGAAGGAAAGTTGTTGAAAATAGATATATATCAATAGAAATAATTAAGATCTTTAATTTATCTTTAATTAAATGTCTTCATATAAATATATTTTAATTTTATATAGCTTCGAAGTTAGCATTCCATTGGCATATGCGGCCGGGTGTTCATAACTCACAGTCACTCACTGTATATATAATATTATCAGAACTTTATATATCTATGGCATAGCTGTGTCCATTGGAGCAAATTTCTATACATCGTTGTGAAGGTTTCGTCAGCAATAGCTGAACGTAGAGGAAAAAAACGATACAGACAGTTGTCGTAGTTTGAGTCAGATCAAAGTATTGGGCTGCATAATGATGGAATGTCAATAAAGTGTGCTGCATGTGTTAGTAGTCGGAAGCTGTTTCAAATGAGTTGAACAGGACGCATGAACGACGATATCGATACACGTTGCAGGGGTTCAGGAATCTTCTCTGTGCAGCAGATGGGAATGATCGGCGTCCTGAAAGACTTGCTACGCCCGATATTATAATGAGAGTTCGCGCAACCTGAAGTGTTGTAGGATCTCTTATGGATCAACCTAAATCCAGGAAGCTGCTGGAAGCGGGCTTGTATCAGTGACGTTATGATTAGAACTTTTGTCCTACTCTTTCGGCAGAGAAACAAGTCCGTTGGTGCAAAGAGGGATGATATTGACACCAGGAATAAATTAATTTTGGGGATGCAGGATTTTCTAAAGCTCATCAGATGTTACTCTGTGGGATGTCTTGTGTTACAGAACATCAGTTATTAATACATAGTTCTCAGAGTCTAGGGTATCAACATTTCACTTCATCTCATGAGGATTGAGATTGTCTCTATCCCGAGAACAAGGATTACTTGAACTTTGGATGAAATTATTGAACTTTGGATTAAATTATTCCTTCAATGATTACAATCATTTGCTAACCTGACTATGCATGCGCACATAGCGTGAATATCACATTTGAGTTTCTCCATTGTTTATTGACAATTAGTTTGCAAAATGGCGTTAGAATCATTAAAGCAAAAATGTTGGTAATATCGAGGAGAGCTGAAATGGTTCTATCGTTATGAACACGAAAAAAAAAACTTTAGGAACTAGTTACGATGAATTAAAGCGTGAACACGGAATCACATTTTCTGAATAAATCCTGAAGCTAATAAAAATGGATTATAATATTTAAAGATACCTTTAAAAGATTAACCTCTTCATCAAAATATGTTTGTCTCATCTAAATATGATTCTATCAGCTGAGAAAACATTTTTATATTTAACCAGAGACCAATTCAGATGAATAACTTTGGTTTGGAGTTTCAGTTTTTATTTATTGACACTTTCCTCCAACACCCCTCATACATCATCCTTAAATGATGACGTTTAATCATACGTCATCATTTAAAAGATAAGAGGTACGGTATAAATAAGATATAAGTATGTATATAATATATGAAAAAGGCAATTTGCTTGTTTGTTTGTGTGTCGTCCCACTTATTGCACTCAGACCCCAGAAGAACTAGAGGCAATAAGCTTTGCATTAACTTTCTCTTCACCCAAATGCCGAAAATTAAAAGATTCCAATTAGCTCCTTCTAAAAGAGGACGAAGTTGAAAAATGCCAAAATTGTAAACTGTTTAATTATGATAGAAACTGAAATTTAGAATGTGAAGGTCAAACGGTTTACAATTAACAACAAATTTTTTTTTCCTTTATAAATAGATAGATAGGGTTAAGAGTCACAATTCTTTTTAAAATAAAAATAAGCTATTACCCTGTATTTTATATGTAATTATTAAATAGTAATATTTCCATTTCTCAATCTTCCATTAGTTAATATTTTCACTGTTAGCAGATGCTAAAGGTGTAAAATACACTTCATTGTCTTTGAAAACCAGCATCGCATATTCTCTAAAGAAATTATGCTTTTCTTCAAGTTTTTAATAACTATGTAACAACCCAACCTAACCCTGGTTATACATGGTTGCATGAGCAGCAAGGTCGGAACAATTTATAAGGCACATTAGCGGATAATGAAGTAGCCGGTGTTATGTTTAGTATTTAGAATATCCGGCATATAGCCGGGAGACTTTAGTTCGAGTCCCAAGCATTGGCAAAACTCAATTGTTCCGCATAAACTATTTCTTGAACTGTAACTGAATGAGCCTCATGAAAGATTTGAATCGACTCATTATCAAAATCTATTTAACCTCACTCCTTAAGGAAAAGGGTAGGAGTTTTTTTGATTTATTTTACTTTTTCCTATGTTGTTAGTTTTACGTTAATGTGATTTAATATAGTATAACTAAAAGAAAACGTATTAACTCTGCCGAATATGGGACGATCGTTTTCAAATTGATTTAAGATTCCATTTTCCGACTCTAGCGCGTTTTAGCAGTGATAATTCGAACTAATGGATGATTTGCAGAATTTAAATAGTAACGTTTTTCTAGTACTTATAAAACATAAAAAAGGGGTTCTCATTTATCGTTTATAATTAAAAAGTTGCGTCGATTCAACCACACCATAGCCCAGGTCTTTTACACCTGGGATTGTTTTAACTTTTATTTTTCAGGTGGATATTTTACTGGATTTTGATTTTTACCACCTTATACATTGTGTGTATGTCCAAGGTCATTTACACCTGGTTATCAATTGTTTTACTCTGTATTTTTTCACTTGTTATTTGTTGTTTTACCATTCTACAATTTAGGTCATTTGTTTTAAAATTTGTTGCGGGTTACATGTTTTTTATCTTTTATATTGTCTTTTGTTTGGCGCATTATGGCCTAGTTGTCCATGCGCCATAAAACCCAAAACAACCAACAACCAACTCAACCACACCTTGTCAGTAAAGGAAGCGAATTGTTGCTTGCAAACGTAATCCCTTGGTACTCTCGGTCAGTAGGGGACACCGATGGGTGTGAGAAGGCGGCCGTCCGTCGGATGGGACGTTAATTCGTGGTCCTGTGTGCGGGAGAGCCATACTCTGTGCACGTTAAAGAACACGCTGGATTCCTTGACGGGAGGCTACCCTCTGTCTCCCAACAACTGTTCCAGTGGGTCCCCTCCTCGAACCTTCTCTGAGCCTTCGGGGTCCATGTGACCTGGCCATTTAGGCCATTGTGTGCAAAAAAAGAACCGTTAGAGGTAAAACAACCCAACAACCCTTGGCACTCTAGCCACTGAAACTACTACATTTCTATCATAAATAGATCATTTAAAATAATCGTTTAAAGTTTTGCATTTTTCACAATAGTGCTCTCTAACGATGGAAATTAAAACTTCCTGAAAATCTGAAAAATGTGAATCATAATATTCCCTTAACACTTGCAAAACTTGACAGTTCTTTTTATCTCTTTAAAAAAGTTAATTTTATCTCCTCCCCCCGGGTTAAAATGGGGGGATCATTGTTGTCAAAGCAACCTTCATGACCTTTATATTCCATCTCCGAAATTTAAAAATTTCTGGTCTAATATATAATTTGCAATAATCGCTTAATATTTTGGAATTTTGAAATTTTCCACCATCAGAGAATACAATTGTAATTTTTGAGATATGTCGAAAGTGTGAATCGGATTATATTACTTTATTATTGAGCAGTCCTTTTTTGTGGCCATGAGCCCCTCTCTCATTATGAGAAAAAAATAGCCTTAGGCAAGCAGCATAAAGAATGGGGACGTGTATTATTTAGTGATGATTAATTCTTTTATGTGGCCTCTTATACCATAAGGTATTGTTCTATGAGGTCTTCTGTACTTCTGAGAATCAGACCTAAAGTAGAATACTATTATTCAACACAATGAATGCTTATATTAGACCACACTGTGGTAGTGGCGGCAAGGGTGGCTCAGTTGGTAGCGTGCCATGCTCGTAATTTGCAGTTGCAAAGTTTGAGTACCACCTGGACCAGCGTTCAGATTTGTCTCCGCAAAACTCCTCGCACTGCCCACGGTCAGTAGAGGACACCGATGGGCTCGAAAAGGTCACCGTCCGTCGAATGTGATGTTAAGTCGTGGTCCCGTGTGTGGGAGACCCATTAAATGTTTACGTTAAAGAATAAGCTGACGGAAAGCTACCATCTGTCCCCTAACAGCTGCCCAGTGGGTCCCCTCCCCGAACCTTCATTGAGCCTTGGGATCCTTGCGACCTGGACTCTGATTTTGACTTTAGTTGTGGATATACATGGCTTTTATTTTTGTCCTTTACACCTAGTAAACTAAGATAGAGGCATCCAAGGTGTTTATAAATTTCAATATAACAGCCCTTTGCTGTTATACTGTTTACACATAATGTCCTTTATCGTTTTGTCGTCTGATTTTAACCTTAGTTGTGGGTATACATGACTTTTATTTTCTCCTTTACACCTAGTTTGCCGCATAATGGCTTTAGTTGCCTTGTTCTATAAAACGCCAAAACAACCAACCCACCTATATTAGTGGTAAGTAGCCTAAGAAATGGGAATTTGCATTATTCACTGATGATTACTCATTTTATGTAGTCCTCATGCATCCTAAAGTCTTCATTTGTGAGGTTCTCTGTCATACTGAGAAAGAATTGACCTATATTGGAATTCTGTCATCCAACATAATGAGGGGCGGAGATGGCTCAGTCGGTAGCGCGCCAGGCTCGTAATCTATAGTTCCCAGGTTCGAGTCCCAGCTGGGTCAGTGTTGAGATTTATCTCCGCAAAATTCCCCGCCCTGTCCACGGTCTGTAGGGGACACCGATGGGCTTGGAAAGGCCGCCGTCCGTCGGATGGGACGTTAAGCCGTGGCACCGTGTGCGGGAGAGACATACCTTGTGCACGTTAAAGAACACGCTGGATGGCCTTGACGGGAGGCTACCATCTGTCTCCCAACAGCTGTTCCAGTGGGTCCCCTCCCCCAACCTTCTCTAAGCCTTCGGGGTCCATGTGACCTGGCCATTTAGCCCATGATGTGCAAAAAAGTGCCGCTCAGAGGTAAAACAACCCAACCTAAATCCAACATAATGACTCACTAATGTTATCCACTTTAAATTTAAGACTTCTACAACCCCAAATTGTTCGAGATGTGATACTCTTCATACCCTTCAACATATTATTTTTGAATGTCCACTAAATGATATAAAGCACGACAAACTTACTTCTTAAAATTAACCAAATTGAAAATCACAAATTTTTCCTTCCCTTCTATTCTGCATTCACAAAACAAAAAAAAATTCCCGTTATTTTTAACTTTTCGATATGTTTTTTGAAAAGCTCTCATTTGATGGACTCTTTATAAAAAAAATTAAAAAAAGATAAAAAAAAATGTTTATGTTTTCTAATACTATACCAATTAGTTAACTTTGTTCTCTTTATGTTTCATAAGATTCTCTGAATGAGTTCGCTCTCTATGAGAGCGAGAATTTTCAATGTGTTGATTTGTTTCGTTTCATTTCCAACATAATGAATGTCTATATCTCGTAAAATGAGATATAGGCATTCAAGGTCTTGAGAAATTTTCCAAAATTTAAATAGAAAATTTCTTTTTATTTCTAAATTCAAAACTTTCGAAATATTCTATAGGATATTTCCATAATGACTTAAAATAATTAAATTGATAACAGGATTAATTCACTTTTCAGCGTAGGACCCTCTTCACTCCTTTGACACTTTAAAGTCAAGTTCACTCATGTTCACTTATGTCAGATGTTCTTAGATTCTAGTCCCAGCGTTGATATTTTTGCGTTGATATTTTTGTGTGCTAAACCCCATCATACCCGTGTTTACCTATCGATAGGCTTGGAAAAGTCGCCATCCGTCAGATGGGGCTTAAAAACGTGGTCCTTTGTGCTCATTAAAGAACTATCTGGTGGCCTTGACTGGAGGTTTCAATCTGTCTCCTATCAGCTGTCCAGTGGGTCCCATTCCCCTAACCTTCTCTGAGCCTTTGGGATCCTTGTGACCTGGACATTTCGCCCATTGTGTGAAACAAGAAAGCCGCTCAGAGGTATAACCCGACCCACATATGCAAAAATGTTGGAGACCAGTGATCCATTTCATTCTTCATTCATCATATCAACATTTTTTAAACCGAATCATCTCTGTTGTTTTACTTCTTTATTCTTCTTATCAGCAGAGTAGAAATAACGTGCATTATGCGGAAGACTTCTTTTTCACTGATATTTGTTTCATACCGACGTTACTGAAGTGGAACTTGAGTCAGAAATGAAATGACGGAAATTGCTAAATTGCTTCTGGGATTATGGGAAAGAGTTTCGTGTTCCACTGATCTGTTGTTTTACATGTTGATTGAATAGGAGAACAAAAATAACACCCCAGGCGATCTCACCGCGTAGCTTTTAGTGCGACCTTTAGCTATCAACGCCTCTTTCGATTATTTAAAAAAACATAGGAAACGTTGCCTATTAAGGTAATGTTCTTCGATCGGTAGAGCAAATTAAATAGGACACGTGCATGACAATGTTACCGGAGATTTTCTTTTTAACCATCGTCCTTCAAATCTACTTATAAGTAAATTCACTGCGTCCATTAGCAAAATATTTTTATCGAACGACTTATAAGCTGCAGTTTTAAAATTACTCGGATGGAATCTTGCTGTTTGCGTTGTTTTTTTTTTGTTTTTGGTGTGCTGAAATCTGTGTCGTTTTTCTCTAAGTTTTTTTAGGTAAAGTTGCAACATAGCGGGAAAAGTTTTCGTGATTGGTTCGAACTTAAACTCCATGTTAACTTTCATCTGCACTCTGCTATAATTTAGAACAAAGAAAAACGAATGGACTGCTGAGTGTTTTAAATTACGAGGTCTTAGGTATATAACGTGTTTTTTTTGCGTGTAATTATCGTTCTTTCTAATTCTGATTTAACTCATAGTGACTTTTCATAATTCAGAACAAGAGGACAAGACATTTCGAACATTTCCTTGTACATAACTATGTGCGCGTGTTTTTTAAATTACGTTGCTAACACTTATGTTTAAAATAAAATTATCTTTTCAATTTACGTGACGACATTTTTAATTACTTATTTAATGAACGATCCTTTGTTTCCCTAAAGTTGACTTCCTTTAATAACTCGTGCATGAAGGGAAAATCTGTTATTTTTTTTTACTCCGAGAGAATTTTGAAATTGCATTTTGAGAAACGTGTGCTGCATTGTATGATCTGCTAACAGGAGGAGAAGAAATTTCAAATTACGTAGCATTACTAGAGAGTGACTGGCAACGTCCACAATGACAGTCATACAAATACTAAGCCTTCTCGGAATGAAAGCAAGAAAAGACATTTGTAATAATGGAACATGTTTCCATGGTGCGCTGCAAATAATATTTACCTTTCACAGGGAAAAACTTCATCACTTAGTGAAAGGTGAAAATTTAAAACATTAACTGTAAAGAGGGAGCCTAAAAATTAATGTGTTTTTTTATCTGTTTTTTGTAAAAAGAAAAAAAAAAGATAATATATTAATTTTTCGTCTTTTTTTTTAAGAGATAAATTTAAAATCCTCTTCTGGGTTGGATATTTATTGATGTTATGTATTGATAATTATATATATATATACACATGGTGATTCAGTTAAGCGTGTACAAACTTCTGGGAGGGGAAGGTTGCACAAAGACGAATCGAAATCATATAGCAATGCAGGGTTAGTATCGGCATCAACATGTGCTAGTGTAAAGAGGACGTGAATGAAAGAGTAGCACGTAAGAGAACAAAATGCTTTTTATTAATCACAATAGGTACATTTGCGAAATGCACTGAGGTCAGAGAAGGTGTTCGAAGTTGCGACCACGAGCTGTAACACAGGCCTGACCTCGTCGGCGCATGGAATCACGTACATTCTGGAAGATTCCTGGAGTGTCGAACAACGCCATCTACCGCGTGAAGATGCCGTTACCAACCCTGCATTGCTATATGATTCCGATTCGTCTTTGTGCAACCTACCCCTCCCAGAAGTTTGTACACGCTTAACTAAATCAACTTGTATATAATTCGCACTTTCCCAATCTTCCGAAAGCTATAATTGCACCCTGTAACGATCAAAAAAATTTTAAAATTGCAAAATTTTAAACGAATGTCATAAAGGATGTATTTATGCTGTAAATTTGAAATTACCTGTAATTTCTTACTTAAGAATCGCGTCCGTAAAAATAGCATTTAACTAAATTTAGCACAGTACAAAAGGAGATTTCAGTGATGCATATCAAAGCCATTTATTTGTATCTGACAACGAGGGAAAAACTTCATTACCCAACTTTATAAATCTCGTGTTTCTATTTTCTTTTATAACTTGATAAAGGGGATCTGGCAACCGGAATCGTTGCTAGAATTTAAATTCTTTTTTTTTGCTCCTGGATAATTAGATTTGGTTGTATAAGTTTTTAAAAACTCGACTTTTTTAAAACTAAGTATCGATTTTATTTTATTCTCCGCAAAATGTTTTTGCTAAAATTGCATATTTTTTAACAATTGTAATATAAATTTGTGTTGGCTAAGTTAAGCCTATTTGTTAACAGTTGCAAAGGGTGACTTTTGTAATAGGGGAAGCAACTACCAGAAGCAGTGTTGGAACTAAATTGGAACACCGTTCCCATAGTTAAGTTTTCCGAATAATTTAACCGGGACGCCGTTAGGCACTTGAGACTTTCGAATAACTTAATCGTAACATTTAACAGATTTCCGAGTATTTTAACCAGAACTCCGTTCCCATACTTGACGTTTCCGAATCATTGAACTGGAACGCCATCAGATTAGACACTTGCTTTAGGGGCGTCATCATTCAAATGTTGCATTTTAAGTGTCAAGAAAATAATTTTCATTTTAAAAATCAAATACGTACATAATTTAAAAACTGTATCAGGCTTGTTCTGGTTTCTCATACAATATGCAAACATGCCAAGCCATCAAAATAAACATAAACATGCAAACAACAATGCCATTCCAAGACTCGGATCCAGACTCCAGCAGCTGCATCCTTGCGTGATCCAAAGCGATCACCCTGCGATACAGCGGAAGCTTTCAATTTTAAAATTAGACACTTTCAATTCTTAGAACGAAAAAGAAGATATTTACAAATATCCATGGTTCAAGAATGGTCCACCAATCGTAAGTGAACTTTTAAAGGCTGTGGATCGTGAGGATACACGGCATATTATCAAGTGTAATGCACTTGCACTCTATGTTAATGAAAACCCCGCACTGAAAGCTCCATATCGCGAAAATAAGTTTCTGCAGAAAACCAAATTTTCACCAAAAGAAATAAATTAGAGATCCCAATAAAATCGATCCAGCTCTCGATCTGAAATAACATTCATTAAAAGTGGCGTACAGAAAAAATCTCTGAGGCTCCCCACAAGATTTCGTGTCATTTGATGTGCACCATCATATGCTTAAATTTTAACTCTTTGGAAATGTACAATATATAAAAATATATGTCAGACATATATTTCGGTTTTCATAGCATACAATTCGACAATTTAGAATGAATTATTTTTAAAACGTTCTTCATAAAATATGCTTCAGTTGTTTTCAGATGGTCAAAAGCAAAACTTTTATTTAAAAGCTTATATAGTTTCAACTAAATTACATCGAATATGATTTGTTTTCCCCTCTCTTGCATAAAATGATATCAAAACAGCAAATCTAGCCCTATCTGGTCTAGTGGTTAGCGTATCTGACTACCAAGACTAGCGGGGCATGTCCTTGTGTATGTGTCTTGAGAAATGTTGTATGAGAAACCAGGACAAGCCTACCATAGCTTCTAGGTTATCTTAATTCGAGTCCCAGCTGGGTCAGCGTTGAGATTTATCTCCACAAAATTCCCTGCCCTGCCCACGGTCAGTAGGGGACACCAATGGGATTGGAAAGGTCGTCGTCCGTCGGATGGGGCGTTAAGCCGTGGTCCCTGTGCACGTTAAAGAACACGCTGGATGCCCTTGACGGGAGGCTACCATTTGTCTCCCAACAGCTGTTCCAGTGGATCCCCTCCCCAACTTTCTCTGATCTTTCGGGGTCCATGTGACCTGGCCATTTAGCCCATGGTGCGCAAAAAAGTGCCAGTCAGAGGTAAAACAATAACAAAACGTTATCTCCGTCCTTTGTGTAGGAAAGTACCTTCTTCCTTTAAAAAATGAATGAGAAAAGTTAGAAAAAAATAGTGATAATATTGTAAGTAATCAGCAGATTAAAGGGAAATTTTGTTCTGCTGAGCCCTCTTTCCTGAAATGTAATAATAAGCACGGAGGAAGAAGGTATTTTCCCCTCCCCCCCACTAAAAGGACAGAGATAACCTAGAATCTACATTAGGTTTGTCCTGGTTTCTCATACAAACACTTAAGCAAGGACATGCCTGCTGGCCTTAGTAGCCAGGTAAGCTAACCACTAGATCATGTAGGGTATAATATTGCAAACATTTCTAATTTTAAGAATTAAATAGGTTGGACTTATCGAGAGCAATCACAAGTCGGACGAAAGAAATGATGTCACTCACGGTTATCATGGCCTTATGTTAATGAGGATCACGGTCGAGTTCAGGCTTTGACATAATGAGTTCTGTCCTACAAGAAGCAAGAAGAGGAATTTCTATAAGGAAAACGAAGTTGATTTTTCACGGTCTGTTATTATTCGTTCAAAGGTTTAGAGAAAAATTCCCGATTGTTCCATGAAATAGTTGTTATTAAATTTCCTTATAAAATTTGCATTTTTTTTTTCTTGTAGTGGATCGCCGATCGTGGCGATTGAGAGGCCTATAGGTACGCCTATATTCATTAAATATTTGAAGAGTTATGGACGCTGAAATATCTGACAGCAATATTGTTGTTACATTCTTTCCTTAGGTTTAACAAACCGTACAGTTGAGGTAAATCCTTAGGACTAACAATACTGATGTACAATGTTTTAGCTTCCAGAATACTTTTAATATTACACAACTATTGCGCTAACATGAGAATGGGTCACTGCATACTGAATATTATAAATGAAATGCTATGTAAAATATTAATTTATTGAATTAATTTTTACAGTATTTGTTAAAACTGTTTTGCTCATAAAATTCCCCACATCCATTTATATTACATTATCTCCTTTCGTCTTGGTGGGGCGGGGAGGCTCAGTTGGTAGCGCGCCATGCTCGTTATCTGCAGCTCCTAGGTTCGACTCCCAGCTGGGCCAGTTTTGAGCTTTATCTCCGCAAAACTCCCCGCCCTGCCCTCGATCAGTAGCGGAAACCGATGGGCTAGATAAAGGATGTCGTCCGTCCGATGGGACGTAAAGTTGGGGCGCCATGTGTGAGTGAGCCGTATACTGTGTACGTTAAAGAACACGCTGAATGGCCTTGACGGTAGGCTACATCTGTCTCCTAGCAGCTGTCTAGTGGGTCCCTAACCTTCTCTAAGCCTTCGGGGTCTATGTGACCAGCCATTTAGCCCATTGTGTGCAAAAAAAGTACCGCTCAGAGGTAAATCAAAACTCCTTCTTCTCTGCATAAATTAAACAGCTTACCAATCATAAAGGCGCAATACCAATTCGTGACCTAGGGACACGTGAGGTGTAGATGCGATTTTACACGTAAATTCAGAAGACGCTAAGCATCATCCCAATTACAATTTCAATACCAATAGATCCAACATCAGTAGCTAGGAACTTAAAGAAATATTTTATGTCTTCATGGTTTAGGTTTTGAACAAAACTGGCCATTTATGCTACTCGGCTCTTTCAGTGAAGAACAAGATCAAGCTTTTGCGGCCTTCGCCATATCATCACTCATCCTTCATTGCACCTGCGTGCTTAAAAATCCCATCTTGAGCAAAACATTGAGACTGCTGTTTTATGCAAAACAACACTGCAGTCAAATATTTACATTGAGGAGGGCGATATATTATTTGTGATATATTCTTTGTGACTCCAAAAGTGCTTTTGAATTTCAGCTGGAAAAATGTAAATATTCAAAGGTTTGACGAACATATTCTCCTCTACTTTCTTTCCTCCCTCTTCTTTACCTTGCTCTCGGCTTTCTTAATTTTTTTTTCTCTTTTCCCGACGTTTACATTTTAAGTTTTTATGAGACTTATATTTAAGCAAGACTTTTCGTTTTAAGTTTACTAATATATTCACTTTCACGTTATATATTTGCCTTCGTTTGTACAGTTGTTATTTATGATCAAATAGTTATGCATATCCTTGTACGTGCTTGTGTTTTTGCACTGCTTTGCAAGGAATAAAGCAAGGAATAAATTATTATTTTAATAAAGGGTTGTTTTACCTCTGAGCAGTACACAATGAGCTAAATCACCTGGTCACAAAGACCCTAAAGGATCAGAGATTGCTGGTGGAAGGGTACCCACTGGACGCTATTAGGACACAGATAGTAGCGTCCCGTTAAGGTCATCCAACATGTTCTTAACTTTCAGAGGGAATGCCCTCCCGCAAAGGGGTTCGTCACTTAACGTGTCCCATCCGACGGACGAGACCTTTTCCAACTCCATCGGTGACCCCTTCTGACCGACACAAGCTCAGATACAAGCTGGTACAGGTGGGACTCGAACCTGGGAACTACAGATTATGAGCCTGGCGGGCTATTGACTGAGAAAGGGAACGAAAAATTCATTTAGCATCATCTATAACAGTGTCTCGCAAACTTTTTTACTCTGCGGCACACCGAGTCTAATTTTTTTTTCCGCGGCATATTGAATCTAATTTTTTTTTCCGCGGCACACCTAAAAAACTATTTTTGATGGTTACGTAAAAAGAGGAAAATTGAAGTTTCGTTAAATGCATTTTATTTAAAATAAAAATAATAATAAATATAATTAATCATAACTCGGTGTTTGTGTTAAATATTTGTCCATTCTATGGCTTTAAATAATCAAAAATTAATACCAAAATTTGGAAAAAGCTTGATAAATACAAAATCCCAGTTGATAAAATCTGAAAGATTTTTATTAAAGCAGGTCGATAACACAAGTCAAGTCAAAATGAAATCTTTGGAATATCTAGTGTCAATTTGAAAATCTCTCGCGGCACACAATTTGCGAGACACTGATCTATAATAATGGAAGGCAAATGTACGAGTTTGTGTGTTAGTAGTCGTAATAATTCTTTAGAAATAAAGTAAGTAAGTAATTTGATTTACGACACACAATATACAAAATATATTATCATATAGTGATATTCACAAAAAATTACAATACAAAAATTGATATGTTTTGAACATGAATCTTAACATACAAAACAGTTTCCACTTAATATAGTTACAATAGTTTTTCAGTAATTTTGAATTGCCGATCGTAATATCGTTATTACGTAATTAACACTCTAATATTATTCGTTTGTGGGTTAATTAACCAAATCAATTTGGGTTCAAGGTTTCGACATTCCAGGTTAAAGGTTTTCATTGTTTTAACAATTGGGGTTAAAGGTCAAAATTTCTAACATTGCTATTCCGCTAATAAAATAAAGTGGAATTTTACCAAAAACAATCAATGTTCGTATTATCAGTAGATGATTAGTTTAGGGACATGAGTAATAATAATGTACTATTGTTGCCAGATGTTCGGCAACCACGGCAATCCCCGGTTCCGTCTTACGACATTCCCAAGTTAACGGAAAGCCGTGACTATCTAGAGTCGAGGGTAAGAATACACCATATAGATGCACCTCATCCCCGACCTCACATTACCACCGGAAGAAACCTGAAGTTTAATCTGTTCCCCAGTTAGCCATGAACAAGGCTATATAGATCCATGTTCGCTCGGCACCCTGGGTGGAGACTCTTAGTGAGGCCCAGACTTTGAAAGGGCTCGTGCCTACTAGGGGACCAAATCCGTTCGGCCGTGCCCTTGAACTTGTTACACGGAGCACCTGATGCTCACATCAGGTGCTTACATTGAGGTCTTGACACCATCCAACATAGTCAGCCAAGCCGGTCGGCGATGTCTTCGACTTCGTTTGGTCTTGGCTCTGTCCAACCGGGGATCCAATCCGGTCAGCAAAGCCTTCGACCGGTTGCTGGGCCCGAAGCCCCCCCACCACGTCAAGGTGGTCCCCTATCGGGGGGAATATTCCGAACAGTAACTTTTAGAAAATATTAAAAAAAATATCTTTCTCATATAAAACATTTAACAACCAATTTATAATTTCGTTTACATAGCCAATTCAGCTACATATATATACAGGATGATTCAAAACTCTTGGACCAAAATTTAAGGGGTGATAGAACACACCTAAACAAGCACTTTTCGTCATACAATGCATGGTCGGAACTCAAGCGGTGAAGCGATAGGGGTTAGCAGTTACTATATCAGGAAATGAAGAAACACAAGAATGACAAAAGAGGTTTTAAACAATTTATTAATTTTTTAAATAATATACATTAAATTATAATTATTATAATAATATAATACTTATGATCTTTTAAATTCTGCAATCCACGGTAGAAGTGGCGACGAGTGCGAAAACCAGCGCTTATAAGTGTTCACTGGAAAACACCCTCTAGCGCTTCACCGCTTGAGTTCCGACCATGCATTGCCAATCAACGCTTGAGTTCCGACCATGAAAAATGCTTGTTTGTCTGGTTGCAAGATGTCATTATCGTATTGCCGTGCTGTTAAGATACCACGTAGCAGAACAAAGGGGGAACGCTTGCCATAGGATATTACTCCCCAGATTGTAATACCAGGTGTGATGGCTGTGTGCTGCTCCATAATGTAGACTGGATCAGGGTGCTGGCCTACCCACCTCTAGACACGTATGCATTGATCATCTGCCCAGGCAAAAGTGGGATTTGTCTTTGAACACTATACACACCAGTTGGACGCAATTCACTTTTTCCAGGCACGACACCACAACATATGGTGCTGCCGATGTTCGGTGGTTAGTCGTAGCCGTTGTAAAGGGTGGAAGGAATGTAGTCCCACCATTGTCAGTCATCTTCCAATGATGTGTCTGATACAGCACATCCGTGGTGAACCCTACATGACTTTGGATGGTGCGTAGTGATGCAGTCGGTGTCGTTCTGGCTGCTCTCACTATCGCACGATCCTCCTGTCCAGTTACCACTATCAAGACACACCATTGGAAGATGACTGGCAGTGGTGGGACTACATTCTCGCCACCCTTTACGACTGCTACGTGATACATTAATAGCCCAGCGGTATGTAGACATCATGCGACCACTCATGCCTTACCAGCTTGCCTAGGCCTGCTGGTGCTTTGGTGGCAAGTGCACACTCTTAGACACACTACTGCCAGCATCGTCCTACTGCGGCATC
This sequence comes from Ryuthela nishihirai, assembly GCA_038380435.1. Classification (NCBI taxonomy): domain Eukaryota; kingdom Metazoa; phylum Arthropoda; class Arachnida; order Araneae; family Heptathelidae; genus Ryuthela; species Ryuthela nishihirai. The sequence continues at coordinate 21,111,702 of JAWZYU010000020.1, forward strand.
GCTCCAACACAGATACTGGCTGATATGTCAACATGATTAACCGGCTTCTTTGAGGCTCACAATGCATCCCTCCTGGAGCTAGGTGAGTTGCTCGTATGGTCGTCATCATCCTCATCGGCTACTGATGTCAATGCAACTGCAACAGTGGTCAGAATGGTCAATGCATGTCCTTATGTATGCTCCTTGATTCCCCTGTGAGATGGGACCACTCTGTACGTTTCTGACGTCGAATTTCTAATCATTTGCATGCCTGATCAGGAAGTATTTGCATACCGAGTTTCGCAGTTGAAGGACTATTTTACTGGGCCCCCTCGATTTTTTGCCACACAGTATATTTATTTCACAACGTTATGTAATTTAGTGGGGAGGGTGTCTCAGTCGGTAGTACATTGCTTGTAATCTCCAATTCCTAGGTTAGAGTCTCACCTGGAGCAACGTTAAGATTTAGTTCCGTTAAACTCTCCCCCATGCCTTAGGTCGAGTAGGGGACACATATGGGTTTGAAAAGGCCGTCATCCATCAGATGAGACGTTAAACCCCCTGTGCTGGAGAACTACACTCAGTACACGTTAAAGAACATTGTAGATGGCCAGGACAGGAAACTACCATTTGTCTCCTAACAGCCGTCCAGTAGGTTATCTTCCCCACACAGTCTCTGAGCATCGGGGTTCTTGTGAACTGGGCCATTTAGCCCATTGTTTGCGAAAGAGTGCTTCTTAGAGATAAAACAATCCAATAACTGAGCAAATTGCTCCAGTCACCTTTGAGCAACACTTTTTTGAACAGAATAGGCTAAATGGCGAGGTCACATTGTATGCATAAAAAGTATTGCTCTGAATAAAAGAACCCAACTACGTAGTGGGTTTGAAGTTAGAAAATTGATAATGAGCTTATTAAATAGCTAAACCTATCATATTGCAAATAATAAGGTCCTTGAATAATTCCCTTAATATAAAAAGACTAATTGCACTGAGTAATTAAAAATTGATTTAGTAACAAATGCAAACAAAATGAAACATTCCAATAACAAGCTTTAAGTAACAAAACATCTTAATTGAGGCTTAGTATTACATTAAATATTCAGTAACAATGTTTTTACATGTAAAGTTTTATAAATAGCTACTTTTTTTAACCTTGCAAAGTACACCAACCGGCCACTGAATTAGAAACCTTTATGCAAATGTAGGTAAACATCACTTGCACAGCGTATATCCAAAATACTTGGTCACGTGCATCACCACGTGATCTAGGCAACTATTTAAGATTCCTGCATGTCAGTTGGGTTGGGTTGTTTTACCTCTGAGCGGCACTTTTTTGCACACCATGAGCTAAATGGCCAGGTCACATGGACTCCGAAGGCTCAGAGAAGGTTGGGGAGGGGACCCACTGGAACAGCTGTTGGGAGACAGATGGTAGCCTCCCGTCAAGGCCATCCATCGTGTTCTTTAACGTGCACAGGGTATGGCTCTCCCGCACACGGGGCCACGGCTTAACGTCCCATGCGACGGACGGTTGCCTTTCCAAGTCCATCGGTGTCCCCTACTGACCGTGGACAGGGCGGGGAATTTTGCGGAGATAAATCTCAACGCTGACCCAGCTGGGACGAACCTGGGAACTACAGATTACGAGCCTGGCTCGCTACCGACTGAGCCACCCCCGCCCCTCCTGCATGTCACTAATCGTCAGGAATGTCGATCACAATAGGAAAAACAAAGAATCTTTCGGGGTTCGATAAAAGTTTTTTGTAGGTGTCCGTTTGGCTGGAGCGACGATCTTAAAAACTGCAGAGTTGACTGGTTTCTCAAAAGGTGCGATAACTCTGTTCTGAAATCAGTGGAAAAATAATCGACATTGCTTGTCGAAGAGGCGTAAGTGTGGCACGACGACAATCTGTCAGGAAAGAGATCGTCATCGTCTGAGACGGTTTGTACGGAGAAACAGAACATCCTATGTGCAGCAATTGACCGAAGCATTCAATGAAGGCTGTTCCCAACCCATATCTCAACGAACTATGCGCAGGGAATTGAAGAGGATCGGTATTAGCAGTCGCATGTCTATACGGAAACCACTGATTCCTGTGAAAAACTGGAAAGTTCGTCTACAGTGTTATAAGGACCACTATGACTGGACACTGGAAGACTGGAGAAAAGTCATGTGGTCTGACGAGTCACGGTACACTTTGTTCTGTACCGACGGTAGGCAGAGAGTTTGGCAGTAGTCACATGAAGCAATGGATCCAGCTTGCCTTGTAAATACAACTCAAGGATCTGGAGGTGGTGTCATGGTGTGGAGCACATTCTGTTGGTATGGAACGAGTCCCCTGATATTGCTGGAAGTTTGGGTGATCTCCAAGGATTATCTGAACATTGTTGCCGATCAAGTCCATTTTGCAATGTTGACTTTTTATCCATCAGTATGGCTGTTTCATGGACGACAATGATACTGTCCATCATGCAAGATGTGTTCAGCAGTGGTCCAGCGAGCATGACAGCGACTTTCACCATCTTTCCTGGCCATCACAAAGCCCGGATCTGAACTCCATTCAAAATGTATGGAACATGCTGGAAAAACAGATAGGGGGGCAAATTTCTCTTCTGTCAAATCTTAGCCAGTTCTGGTATGCTGTAGATGTAAAGGCACTCCTACTCCATATGGTATCTATGCCAAATATCATCATCATCATCATCATCATCATCATCATCATCATCATCATCATCATCATCATCATCATCATCATCATCATCATCATCATCATCATCATCAAGCAGCCATGGGCTATGGAGGTCCAACCAGACCGTGCAATTTAGTTCTCCAAGCATATCTGTCCTGAGCTATATCTGCTGCATCTGGCCATTGCGCACCAATTCTAACTGTGTCCTATTTGACATTGTCTGCCCACTGCATCCTAGGTCTGCCTCTCTTTCTGAGGCCTTTAGGCACACTGTTCATAACTGTATTCGACAATCTATAATTAACCGTAAGGGCAACATGGCCAAACCAACGGAATCTCTCTCTGCACAATATGTTGCTTCAAGGAGTTACCGACTCCTTTGCCTAACCTCGTTATTACTTACAAAGTTGCACTACCTAATGCCCAAGATACTGCATAAGCATCTGGAATTAAAACCATCCAAGTTTCATTACCATAACTAACCCTAGAAAGAACGAAACTGTTATATAGTCTAATTTTAGTTTTTTGGTGTATACGCCTATTTTTCCACACTCTCCATAGATTCTTAAAAGTACCGGTAGCAATCCTTATTCGTCTGTTAATCTCATGCCGCACCTCACCAGTATCTGTTACATAGCTCCCAAGATAATTAAACTGTGACACCTGCTCAATACTGCAACCATTCAGATTAACTGAACAACAGCCTGCCTGACCAGTTTTCATCATTTTAGTTTTCTCTCTGTTTATAACCAAACCTAATCTACTACCAGTCTCATAAATAGCTCGAATGAAAGGGTTCATCTCATCAACATCATTTGCCAAAAGGGGCTAATTCGTGAGTATCTAAATCAGATATTTTCCTATCTCCTGATCATTTAAGGCCAAAATCTTTCGATTGCAGTAAATTTTCTCATAACATCTATATAATAAAAGATGTCTGTGTATCTGTCTGTGGCAGTCGTAACTAATCGGGAAATCCACGTAGGTGCTCCAAATTTTCAGAAAATGTTTCCGGTTGTGGTCCGAATCTCAATGCCAAATTTCAGGTCGAAAGTCCAGAGTGGGGGAGGGCTTGCTAGAAGCAATATATTTACCATGCTGTTCCTATGGGAAACGAAAATTATTTATTGCTCCCTAACTCTGAAAGTAAAGAGTTAAAATAGCATTTAAATCTGCTGCCGTTGCCAGATTCCCCACATTTCTAAAGGCATTATGCAGACATTCCATTGCAGCTAGGGACTTGATTTTCTAACCAAACATGTGGTCAGACACGCTGAACCTGCCTACGAAATTTGGGACCTTTCGGTAAAGTAAGTCCGGAATAATAGAATGGCAAAATCTAACGAAATAAATATCTCGATCGTTTGCCATGGGATATGAGAGAGAACGTTGAGCCAGCAATGATCTTTGCAACATCGGGAAATTTTCCATGTTCAAAGTTTTTAAAATGTAGCGGGGGTGATACGTACGAAACTAACCATTAGTGCATGAAGCAACAGAATATGCAGATTAAAAGTGAGGCACGAGCTGTCACAATTAGTGTAAAAACGAAGTCACGGGTCACGTGGGAACCCGATTTTTAAACCAATCACTGGGGCACCCGGGGGTCGCTGTTCAGGAAATCTGGACCGTATGGACTATCATCATGGGAGCCGTAGAGCGGCAAAATCTGTGGTAACGGAAATAAAACTCTCGATAGCTTACTCAGAAACTAAGCCACTAGATATGAGAGAGCTCGCTGATGTCAACAACGATGCAAGCCAACACCGATCAAATTTATTCCTGTTGAAAATCTGTGCTAAAGTGCCTGTGGGGGGGGGGGGGATACTAACAAAATTTACCTTTAGTGCGGTGAAAATAAAAAAATGCAGATTAAAAGTGACTCCCGGGCGGAGCTGGTACGTTCAGCTAGTAATCAATAACCAAACTAAAGAGAAAGAGAGAAAAAAATGCACCCTTGTCGAACACCAGAAGTATGATAAACCAATTACTACAAGCCTTACCACTCTCACATACGACTCAGTGTTATTATAGAGAGCTTTCATTATGTTAACTAACTTGTCAGGTATACCATGTGATCTCACAATCAACCACAAATTATGACGATCAACAGAGTCGAAAGCCTTTTTGAAATCAACAAAGCTAGCAACCAAAGGTTTCTGAAAATCTAAACTTTTCTCAAGAATCTGCCTAAGTGAAAATATCTGATCCACTCATCCCCTACCACTTCTGTATCCACGTTGCTCATCACGCAATTGACTGTCAACCAGATTCTTAATTCTATTAAGCACAATCATGGAAAGAACTTTGCCTGGAACAGAGAGTAGGCTGATACCCCTATAGTTATCACAAGAACTGCGATCACCTTTTTTGAAAATAGGGATAACAATAGCTCTGGTAAAATCATTAGGAACCATCCCTTTATCATAAATGATATTCAGAATTTCAGTCATCCAAGTGGTAACCGAAACATTCCCAGCTCTAAGCATTTCCGTAGTAATTTCATCTACGGCTGGGGATTTATGAACTTTAAGTTTAGAAATGTCCAAAATAACTTCAGATTGTGTTATAAAGCCAACATTAAAGCCACCAATGCATCTATCATCATTGCAAACAATGGGAATAGAACTAACCACATTTTTTAGAACATCACTGAAATGCTCAGCCCATCTAGCCATGACAGAATCCTCACCTTCTATAACCTTACCTTCTATAACCTTACCTTGTTTATCCTTCAATCCCTGTATACCTGTCCGTTTTCTACCACACACAACATTAACTATCTGGTACAGCTATCTGCTATTGTGCTGTCTAACTGCGTCCTCTGCTTTGTCAGGTAAGCCATCAGGCCAAAGATTCTTATCAGCAGCTAACTTAACCTTTACACATTTATTAAGCTCTCTGTAATCCTTTCTATTAGGACTAGTAGGGTGCTGATTAAGGAAATTCCTGCAGTTTCTTATTTCTGATATAAGCTCAAGTGTCTTATCACTCAAATAATTCTGTCTCCTCTACTCCTTTTTTCATAAAAGAGTACTCTTAGTTTCCAAAAAAGCCTGTTTAAAACGGCCCCATTCTTCCTTAACTTCAGTAGTAAGCAAACCATGACTGTCATAATGACTAAGTAACCTATCATGATGCTTTAGGTATAACTGGGTCTTTCAGAGCTTGAGTACTAAAGGTAATTTTTTTAACTTTAGCACAACACTTTTTAAGTTTAAGTTGCAAGACACTTTTAACAAGGTAATGGTCAGATCCAATTTCAGCTCCCCTATATGCCCTGGTATTCCTAACAGAACTAGAACATTCGCTGTTAATAAATATATAATCAATCATATTCTTATTGCAGCCCTTCGGGTGAAACCCATGTTGTTTTGTAATAAGTGTTAGTTATTCTGAATCCATTGAGTTTACTTACCAGTAGGAGACGTTGCCAATACTATTGCAGTTACTAATACCAAAAGAGCCTATCATTCCTCCCCAAAGGTCAGAGTCAGTACCAATCAGTACCAACTTTGATACTGAAGTCACCTAGGACAAGGATATTATCTACTTTCTTGACAGAATTCAAAATATCCTGAAATTGTCCGTAAAACCTCTCCTTCTCCTCCTCATCGGCATTCTCAGTGGGGGCATAAGATCAGATAACATTCAAGTCTTTAATGCTTGTCTGAAATTTTTCTGTAAGAAAGCTTTCATTAATGCACTGATTTCTTAGAAGAGCATCACTAGTGTATCTGCTGTGAAGCAGACCCATGCCTTAGTGATGCTTATTATCTTCCCTCCGTGAAAAGAGAAATTTAAGATTATTTTTAAGAATCTGACCTTTATTTGTCCATCTCGTCTCTTGCAAGCCGAGAATATCAAAATTATAACGGTGGAATTCTTGTGTGAGGTCATCAAGAGAATAAGCTATGTGCAGAGTCCACACATTCCAACTACCTATGAAGAGAAAATGGTTAGTGAGATGTTTAAAGAAACTATATTTATTGAGAGACAGATTGCCGACAATATCAAACAACCCGATAATCGCAGGCAAGGGGCAAAGACCAGTTCCCCACCTCTAAAGACTGAAACCATCTACACTGGAAGACGTCCTCCAATGTAGAATTTGACGATGTCAGCAGAAGGAAATAATTCAAGTGCCTGCGATGACCTCTGCTGAGGATTATCCACTAGCTGATAAAACATATTCTGTGAATCTTTACGTGCTGTAATTCGGGCTAAAGGAGGTCCAACTCGATATTGAATAAAGGTTTCTAATTCAGTGGCCGGTGTGTGCACTTTTGCATTTAGTATAACACAATGTTGTGAGTTTATCGCCAGTGTCTTCTAGTTTGCTGTTACACAAGTTGTATAAGCAGTTTCCACATAATATTGTTTATATGTTTTTCAAGTAGGATGCTTAATAGGACGATGTTCTCTTCAACACACACAAGAGAGCACTAAAACTCGAACTCACTGAAATGAACCATTGTGAAATTTCTTTCCCTAAGGCAACACATATCTATTATTAGTAGATTTCCCGTGGTTGTCCAGATCTGAAATTTTCTAAAATATACAATAGATGGCACTCCCCACGTCTCAAGATTCCGTTTGACATAAAATTCATTACGATCGATTCGACTCTCCCCCTCGTTCTCAATCCTCGGTACACCTTTTCTCTCTCTTTTCTAGGGTAGATCTGAAACTCTCTAAAATATATAGTAAATGTGAGCTCCCACGTTGGGAGCTTTCATCTTCATTCAACCCCACGTTGAGAACACCTACTTTAAGTTATAAACACCTACTGTAGAAAATGCAATTTTCGATCTGGTTTTTAAACTAACAAATCAGAATCAGACAGATAAACTTTACCGAAATTGCAAAACTGCATTTAATTAATTTAGGTTTTTACTTCTGCTAATATTTTTGATATCAAAGTATTCAAATATTTTGTTAGTATATCTGTAAATAAAACAATAATGACGTCAACTTAATATTGCAAAGCACCAAATATACTAATTGACAAAAAAAAAATGCATTTCCTTTGCAGGTTCTATTAATCAACTTATACATAACTTTCTTGATAAACCTTTCCTAATATAAGTCTGGTTTGAAACGGGTACTGCATATTTAAATGTCGGCATCCACAACATATTTTTTGTCTTTCTGCACACGTTTCATGTTTACTAAAAATTGCTCTAATAACGGTCTGTTAATAGGAAATCTACAATTATAAATATTGTTCACGATTATTTGTAACATTTAAATTGAAACTGTAAACATAGCTTGTTGGTAGTAGAATAATATTAATCATAACTGTAAATTATTTTAACCTAAAAGAGGATATTTTCAGAAATTAAGACATTAATCCTTGTTATATATATATATAACGATTTGTGGAGCCTACAACTGAACTTGATTGAAACATGTTCTGCCCAATTCTGCCATTCTGACCAAATTGTTCTGCTCCGTTGTGGATATGTCTCTAGTGGTCTAAGGGAATTTCGAGAAATTCAAACTGGTTCACACAGGGTTTGGTTGATCTCAGCGAGTTCGCACATAGCCTGTACTCTTTCCCTGAGCAAGGCAATGTTGATTCAAAGTTTCGTGCCACCAGCTCTTCTGGGGACGAATGCATAAGCGGATAGAATACAAGCACAGACTTTCTTCCTTTTATATTATATTTGTGCACATGATGAAATTAATTATATCCTAAATCTCTCTCTTCAGAACTCCAACCGTCACTTTCATTTGTGCAGATATGATACATTCTTAACAGCACGTTGAACATTTCATGATAACAGTACACAAGTTTCTATGCGCAATTGTTGTAGTTTAGCATGTGGTTTCAATATTGTTACTGTACTATTATTATTACTCTATTACTTCACTGTGTGAAAAAAACTACAGTACCTGGATGTAAAGAGAAGAGCACTACTAATCGAAGAAAAATAACACAAAAGTGATCTTACATACTATCCCCTATTCCAGGATAACCCTCCCCCTCTCTTTATAGTAGGAAAAAATCGAGATTTTATTGATTTTTTTTTAAAAGAATAATACTTGGAAGGATTTGAAGACACCGTTTAGACAAAATTAAAATGGCATCACTTGTAGACCACGACTATGTTTGTATGATGTGTGAAATCATAGTTCATGATCTTACCCTAGGGGCGTTATTAAATGCCAAAATAATAAATGAACACTCCCTCTATCCTTCCCTACTCTGAGGTTATAACTGTCGTTTATCTGGATATGCTCGAAGATAAGAATCAATGAAGACGAATGATCAGAAGGAAGAATCGTTTTTCAACCAAATACGTACCTCTCCATTGTGTTCTGCAAGTGAGAGATTGTCTAAACCAGCATTTATCAAACAGTTTGATCAGTCATGGCGGCGCCGTTTACGGGTCTTCTTTATTCATTGATCCCAACTCCATTCGATTTCTTGCTCTGGGCTTTCATCAAAGATGCAGTGAATTTATGCCGACATTGAACTGAAAAAGAAAGGATTGCTATCACCAATAACTCATGATATGCTACATAGAGTGCGAAAAGAACTTGGATTTCAGTGTGATAATCTGACCCATCATCTCTGGTGCTTATGTGAACATCTGAGTATATAGAGTCTGTGTGTTCGTCTCTCTATCTGCTCATGCATCCAGTCCTTCTAAAAAGCAAGAGGTACCAAAATTATGCATTTACTTGCAAACTTGATGGTATGAACCAAAACTGCTGTGAACCGGAAAGAATTTCTCGAGATTTCCAAAATTTAACATTAACAGTTGAAAGCAGATGTGGAGCTACAGAATTTCTCGACATTTCCATAACTTAACATTAATAGTTAGAATCTGGTGTTGACCGGATTTTAACTTCTGGAAACCTCTATAGACTAAACGTTAGCGTCTATTGAAAATAATTGATTCCATCAATAAATATTAACGAAGAAATAGTTGAATAATTTATTCTTCTGCTTTCGAGTGATAAAGTCATTGTTTCAGAAATGGGTAAATGGACATTTTCAGACAGGGCGGAAAAGGAGAAAGATAAGAACGAGTGGAGCAACGTAACCGAGAGAGACCTCCCCCCCCCCAAAAAAAAAATCCCCGTCGTCTTATACGAGATTTCAAACTTATCTATCCGTTTTGAAATCCAAAACAGTTTTCTTTCTATCGTTTTATTTTAGCCCCATAATGTACAGTATGTTCGACACTAAAATTAGATTAAAAAAAAAACTATAAAAATTTTTTCCATATAGAATATTATTTTAACCTTTTTACAAAAAATATTTAAAGTAACTTTAAATTTGTCCAAACCATTGCAGATTACACACGAGAAGAATTTTTTGGGATTCATTTCTCAAGTACTTGTATTAATCATATATTGATAAAAAATTACCGAATACGAACACTTTCGCTACAACACACCAGCAAAATTGCAGATCACTATGCGATTATGATAAACATAAAGATTGATGATACAAACAAAACACTTGCCCCCCATTTTATGCTAACGCTCACATGAATAAATATATAAATTTTAAAAATGAACAAACTGTTAACGAACTAAAAAAAATAGACTTCACACTTTTACTAGAGAGTAATGACCCTAACGAACTGTAAAATAAATTGATAAATATATTTCATGATTCTAACGTTCGATCTCACAGACCAAACCCAACAAAAAAGCAGAAATAATAAAGAATGGATTACCGACTCACTAAAGCAAGAAAGTGCAAATAGAGATAAAACGTGGATATCATACAAAAATAACAGACATAACATGGCTTACAAAACTATATATGATACGGAAAGGAATCGTACCAATAGCCTCATTAAAAACACTAAAAAATCAGTTAAACTTCAGAAAATTTATAGACGCGTGTGGAGACTCCAAAACCACTTGGCAGCTTATCAACGATGTTTTCGGTAAGAAGCATAAATCTAGCTCTGTTAAAAAGAATTATTTAAAAAACTGTGTTCTGATTTCACGATTCAGCAAATAACAAATAGCTTCAACGACTATTAATGACAAGTTCGATCACGCTCAAGCGTTTGTTAATCTTAAAAATCCATCCGTAGTAAATACACAGATTACCTGTAGAAGTAGACTTCAACATTAGTTAACATTTTTGAAAAATTTCAGAAAGATTTTTCGTCCGAATCGTGGGTAATGGTAGCGCGCTCTGGCATGAATCTGGAGCAGTGGCGCACCCAGAGGGATGATACGGAAAGGAATCGTACCAATAGCCTCATTAAAAACACTAAAAAATCAGTTAAACTTTAGAAAATTTATAGACGCGTGTGGAGACTTCAAAACCACTTGGCAGCTTATCAACGATGTTTTCGGTAAGAAGCATAAATCTAGCTCTGTTAAAATAATAAAAGCTCAGTCGTACGATGCGCGGTGTAATGGTAGCGCGCTCTGGTGGCAAGGGGCCCTGGCACCCCCAAAGAAAATGAAAAAAAAAAACACTAGAAATTTTCCAAAAATCTCTTCCTAATTAAAATTCATTTTTTACATTTATGTTGTGTCGTGTCTTCTATTTCTATACTACTTATGAATTAGCGGTCACATAAGGTGGGAATACCCTATAGCTCTAGGGAATCACGGCAGCTGTGAACACAAGGCGAACGAAGTAGTGCTCGGGCGGATCGAACACTACTTCGTTTGCCTGAGCTGGGCCAGCGGGCCCCTCGGCTGTCTACAAGATTAAATCTGAGTGCGCCACTGATCTGGAGAGTTGCAGGTTCGATTTCGCCGTGTCGGCGAGAAATTGTTCCAGAAATATTAACTAATGCTGAAGTCTATTTCTCCGGCTAATCTGTGTATTTACTATAGATGGATTTTTAAGATTAATAAACGCTTGAGTGAGATAGATCCATAGATTTAGATGTTAATCAGAATGATTAACATCTAAATCAATAGCAACAACCGGAAAAGTTGCCTATCTTGGCAAAAAGAACTTATAAATATGTCACTGAGAAGCAAGGTTCCTTACATCTCAGTGACATATTTATAAGGTCTTATTCTGAAAGATTTCTTCGTACGATGCGTGGTGTAATGGTAGTGCGCTCTGGCACGAATCTGGAGAGTTGCGGATTCGATTACCGCCGTGTTGGCGACAAATGTTTTCAGAAATATAACCTTATCCATCTGTTTTAGATTTAAAAATATTGGCGGTAATTACTCGATATTTCGTCCTGCTCTAGGCTAAAACCGTTACTAAACATTGGTTACTTTGAAGGTAAAAAAATTAACTAACAGAACAAACGCCATGTCTTAACACACTTATGGAAAATATGAATAAGTAAGATCTGGGGATCAATCCACAAATGTTTTTGAAATCAAATGATCAACAAAAAATTCCTGCAACATAACCATTGTGTTATTTGCAGTATGGGCGGTTGCGCCATCTTGTTGAAACAAACACTCTCGTTCATTCACATCCAATAGTGCAACAAACTATTGGATGAGGTCACGATAAACTTTACAAGTTACAGTTGAATTAAAAAATAAAGGCCCTATCACACGACGACGGGAAATTGCAGACCAAACACCAATTTTCCGTGATTGTAATGGTCGTTCGTGAAAAGTGTGATGATTTCCACTGCTCCATATTCGACTGTTTTGACTGTTCACATACCATCCAAGTGAAACCAAGCCTCGTCACTGAAATAAACACGGTCCAACATTTCAATTCCATTTTCGTCAACAAAAGAACTAAACCAATGACAGTACCGTAAAGGTTTTTCATGGTCTTAACTTCTTCGTAGCCCTGAAAACAGTAGCTGGTAACAGTCCAACCTGTGAAGATAACTTTCTAAGAGATTTTCTGGATGAGTGAGTTAAACCCTGAGACACACCATCAAGAACTTCGACACTTAACAGTGATGGCTGGCCTGGGCTCTTTCGATCCTGTACAGACTCAGTGTTACGACATTTATCAATCAAACGAGATATTGTCGACTTGTTGGGAACTGCAGACTGAGGAAACCTCAACTCAAACTCCTCTCTCATACGTTTGTAAGATTTGTATGCACAATAAGTCTCAACAATAAATACACGTTCGTTTTTGGAAAATGACGTAGCTGACACAACACAAAGGAATGAATGCTTGATTGAGACTAGCACGTGACAAGGTCATTTCAACTGCTAAAGGCTGTTAACCCTAAGTAGTGTACTGCCAACTGACTAATATTTTGGCATAAAATGTACATGCTCGTAAGTTCTTCTCTCTTATATTTAGGGTTGCGTACATTTTGAAACACCCTGTATATCACATTGTTGAAGAAAACAATTAGTGTCTGGTGGTCCAGCAGTTATGACGCCTGACATGCTTCTGGCGAGACCCGGGTTCGAATCCCACTCAGCAACAAAACTTTTTTTCAGCTCTTTATTTCAAAGGTTATGCAGTTCGATGTTGTTAACATTCGGAGTATGCTACTCTCATGAATTATGAGCTTTGTTTCATAGTTCTATGCTAGGGAATAACGGTTTCTTTTAACCCATCTGTACCCGTTTTCTCAGAGAACAGAACGCTAACAAGTGGAAAAATGCGTAAATCTAGCTGAAAGTTTCGATGCTTAGATTTCAATCTTATTACACTACCGACAGCGCCACGTTGAGACTATATCTGAACGGACGGCTATCTCCAATCTTTTTCGTAGAGAATGAAAGGGTTAAAAATTTAGGACACAATTTTCCACTTTCTATCTTTTACAGCATAAGCTATAAATATCGCCTATAATAAAATCCCAATCTTCCAACGCAGACAAGTGATCGACTTTCCTTGGAGAAACCAATGGTCGACGTGGGGATAAAAAAAAAGTCACGTATTGTAGATATTCCAGACGTAACATATTTCATTGAACTTTCGATATCCCCCTGATGTCGCTTGCTTCCGCATCTGTCAATGATTCACCTGCGTATTTCTTGCGCTTTGTTTTAAAATTCCGGCAGTCATAGCTTCTTAGAAGTTTGCAAAACTTGAAAAAGTTTTCTAATATATTTAACAGCTGGCATAAATTTGTCCCTAAGCTTTCATCGAAGATTTATCTGTGTAGTAAAAATAAAAAAAAGTTTGTAAATTTTACCAAAGTTAAAGAGCAAACAGCATTTAAATTGAAAATTTTTCTTTTGTATTTGCCGATTTTGTATTTTCGAAATCTTAAATATGCTAAATTGCAGTTTAAATGAAATGGATTATAAATGTAATGTGTAGGAGTCAAATTTGATTACTGTTCCGTGACTGACATCAATGTAAATAGAAATAGCTTGTCATTTTGTCAATTTATTTCCATTTCGAAAAGTAGGTCTTTTATAAATAGAGATATGGTAGCTAAAAGAAATCATTTTATTTTTTTTTAGATTTTATGTTATATACGTGAGCTACTAAGTGTGATTTTTTAAAAATATCTGTTTGGGGGTTATCTTGTAAGTTCCTAGAGCTAAAGAGAATGAATAAGTAAATCATCATAGTCCGAAGAGTATCTGCAAAAACCATTTGTCCTTATTTTCTAAGACAACTTAAAAAACGATTGCAAACAGTTCTCAATTTTCGGACATAATGCATTCCCGAAAACATGTGCGAAAGCCTACAGACAGACTTACATGTTATAATGTGGGTTTCGTTTCCAGAGAGCCGAAACATATTGTAAAAAAAACTATTTATGGTAAAAAGTTTAAGTTTTTTATTTCCGTGAGTGTTATTCAATATATACAGAATATTTTTAAACTATATTTAAAAGTTATATTTGACATCAAATCTAATCAGTAAAACAAATATAAAATACTTTTTCTATTACTTTATATTCAACTCCTTTCAGCTTACTGGTGGTTGTATGTATTAGATAGAAGAAATACATTTTAATGTTTGAATGAAGGAATGATGGTGCTGATTTTTAAGAGGATTGTGGTGCTGACTTAGATATTGTAGCTCTTCTGCTGACATTGACGATTTCTCATCAGCATTCTTGGAAAATTTGTCAAGAGAAAGTTGAACACGTCAGTAATTAAGTATTACAGGAAAATGTCCTGCAGACAAGAAACATTTAAACAATTAGCTGAAAAACGTTTGGTTTTGAGTGGCCCTGAGTGGGATTCGAACCCACGTGTCTCATAAATATGCCGTTTATGATAATCACTACACCATCAGAGGCTAGCAATTTTTTTCACCAGTGCGACTTAAAGAAATTCCCGCATATTTTGGCCTATTCGCTCCTGGCGCCATCTATGTTGGGAATCGAGCAACCAAGCTCCCTAGTATGATGAAAATAATATTTATCACTCACGCTCATATTCTTATATACATTGAGATGCCAGTTTATTAACTACACCTACCTTACAGCGTGCTGCGCTTAGATGTCCTTCGATGGGTATCAGGGAGCCTAGTATATGCCTACACTAGGGGTTCTCAAAGTGGGGTACACGGTAAAATATTTTGGGGTACGCCGTGAGAGCTTAAAAGTCGCTAGATCTAGTAACAAAGTCGGTGTTTTATTTTATTCCCATTGTTATACTATAACTATAGTTTTATCTATCTATATAAGGGGTATGCTAGTTACATACACATTTCCAAGGGGTAAGTGAAGCATAAAAGGTTGAGAACCACTGGCCTGCACCATCACACCGCCACCATCGCTCTGTACTGTTGAAACCAGATATGATGGCTCCATTGCCTCATGTTGTTTGCACCAAATTCTAATCCTTCCAACAGCATGATGTAAAATGAACCCTGATTCGTCTGGCCAGGTTACCTTCTTCCAGTCTCAATGGTCTAGTGTTGATGCTCTTGCACCCATTGGAGATGCGCTTTCATATTCTTCACTGAGAACATCGGCACTCCACATGGTCGGTGGCTGTTGTAGCCCATTCGCCACAAGGTCCAATACGTGGTGCGTTCGAGATGACCTTCTGCACGCCAATATTTAATTCTCGTGTGGTTTGCCTGGTTGTGGTCCATCTGTTCGCTTTCATCTGTTCGCATCTGTTCGCTTTCATCTGTTCGCATCTGTTCGCTTTCATCTGTTCGCATCTGTTCGCTTTCATCTGTTCGCATCTGTTCGCTGGTCTTCTTTGACACCTTTGATCCACAAGCTGTTTTTGTCCACAGGATCGCCGACCACTGGTAGTTTTTGCACCATTCCCGGCAAATCCTTTAAGTTGCGCGTGAAAAGCCCACGAGGACGGCCGTTTGGGAGATGCTAAGAACTGACACGCCTAACATTAACTATTATGGCACGTTCAAAGTCGCTCAAGTCGCTCGTTTTGCCCATTCTGAAGCTCAATCCAAATTTAACTAATGTTCGAAGAGCTGGTGTGCCTGATTTATACCGTACACCAAAGTCACGTGACGCATTACATGTTGGAATGAACCATTTATATGACGAGGGATGATGTTCCTAATAAACTGGCATCTCAGTCCGAAAATTTCAGTAATAAAGTATAACAGCAAAATGTCACGTAGACAGGAAACACTTGAACTAATTAGCTGAAAACTAAATTTCGTTTTCGCCAAAATTCTGGGCGATCACTCCGAGTATCAGGTCGGGTATGATAATGACACGTGCCTTCTTTTCTTAGTAAATAAGTTAATAGCAAGATGTAACCCTCTCAACATCTCTGCGGAACGTTCAACTGATTTCTGCATCGGTATTAAATTCTTTCATAATGCTTAGAAATATTTCTAGGTAAGGGAAGTCTCTTCATTCATATTCAAAATTTTCGTGGGAAATTTTAAATGATTTCGTTGTTATCTTGGTCTTCGGATGGTGATAAACTGTACAATTTCCTTTGTGGCAGCTTCAATGGTCTCTTCAAAACTTTAAAACTTTCTAGCTAATTTTAGGCTCAACTGCTTCCAGCAACCATTCATCATGATTCCTTTATATCAGCCCAGGACCCTGAACGATATGCAGTGACTCGCAAAGTTCATTAGTCGGTTCGCCGATGTCTGAAAGCTGATTTGAGGTTTCAATTTATAATGTCCAAAAGAACGAGTTGTCCGAAAGTCGAAGATTTTCCTGTATTGTGTTCATTTGGCCAACTTTATGTATAAAGCTATTCGATGGCATCCGTAGAGTTATTCAAACTGTTTTCAAGCTACTAATAAAACATTATGATTCTCTTTTTGGGGATCTTTCAACCGTTTGAATTTCTACCTTTAGAGTGCTCTAAATTTGAAAAGTAGCAAAATTTTTATGGTTATTGTATGCGAAAAATTTAAATGACCATTGTAAATCTTATAGCTAGAAATTTAAATGGCTTTTGCAAATATTATATGTTTGAAATTTCAAATTTTAGTGATAGTGTGGTGATCGAGTGGTTTACACTGACAGCAGTCCCTTGCCCCTCTTGATGTAGGAAAACGCAGCTTTTTTGTTTGAAGAACTTCGTGGATGAATGATATTGATGGTTAATTTTTCAACAAAATGGGTTAAATGGCCAATCCACAAGGACTTCCAAGAGCTCATGATGGTTGGGGAAGGGGATCCATTGGGCAGCTCTTAGGAGACAGATGGAAGCCTCCCTTCAAAGCCATCCAGCTAATGTTCCATCTGATGGACGGTGGCCTTTCTGTGCCCACGATGCTATTTTACCAAAATTAAATAAAAAATTCGGTAATGTACAGCTCATGAGATTCGTAGACTGTGCAAAGTTTTCATTATGACACTTAGACAACGTTGTTTGAGTTTGGTGGTATGCTTTACTTACGTTAGGTCGGTATATTTAATTTCAAGCGGAAGTTCGTCCTCTTTTATCTCTATCAAGATATTGACTCCCTCGTGGTGTAATGGAACTGCTCTTCCGCGCCGTAATTGAGGTACATAGGCGATATCGTTGACTACCTTAAACCTTCAGCTCACATGCCGGAGTGTGAGAATCTACTTCACTGATTGCCGTGTTCATTGCACGACGCCGGCAATCGGTTACATTCCCAAACATCATTGTCTGTGACTCGAGGCAATCATCTAATTCCATACGTATGTAAACAAGAGAAACCAAGAGGTTTAGCTGTAGCATTGGGACCTCGCATTTGAGACCAAGCTACTCGTGTTTCAACTCTTATCATTTAACATTAATATATTTATAAACAGTAGAGATTTTAAGCTTCAAGCGATATTTTACATTTAATCGAGGTTTTAAGTTTCGAACGTCACATTTAATGGGACAGATTTCGCTATTCATGAAATTGAATCGTGTTTGAGATTGATTACGTAGCAGTTAGAAAGAAACGCAACAGGGCCATGAAAACATCAGGATGAATGAGACATTAGCCTCAGTTGAACAAATATGTGGAGGCGCAGAAAAAAGACAAGATGAGGGGACGCAGAATGACTGCTATGGAATTATATTAGGGGTGGAATTTTCTCATTCTAACCTTGGGCGCAAAAACAGCTAGTTACGATTCTGGTGATCAAATATTGGGAAATGTGATGACGGAGTAACTGCAATCGTAAGAGCTAAACGATCTAAAATAATCTAACCTAGCGAAGTGGTGAATACTTTTCATTTAAGAGGCGTTATTTTATTATGCAAGTTATAAACTGTCTATGCCACAAGATATTCCAGATTTCAAGGTTACAGTTTGACGAGACTCACTGGACATCAGATAGGGATGCTTCCAAGCTTCAGCATCTAGCAACTGTTAAAGTATAATGCATGTGGTTCTTCTAAGCAGAAACGCGTATTGCAGACTCCATTTTAACTGATGGTTTTCTCGAATCTTTTCGATTCTTTCTTTAGCATTTAAATCATGATGTGTACGGCTGGGAATATCCGAGATAATATCAATCTACAGTAGTAGAACTGAACTCAAACTGTCAAACTGCTTCTCTGGGTTTCGGACCTGTTCAGTTTTCTTTATGGCTGGGACAAAGGTAAAACTTAGGCAAACTTTTTCCAGTGTATAGATATTAATAATCAGAAATATCTAGGTATTAGCTAAACTATCATTGTTTCCTAACATTTACTATCTTTCATCGAAGCATGTCATCTCTTTATTCTTGGAAAACGATATATTATTCATTATTGATTGGGGCATGGGTAGCTCAGTGGGTAGCACACCAGTCTCGTAATCTGCAATTTCCAGGTTCGAGTCCTAGAGGGACCAGCGTTGATATTTATCTCTGCAAAACCCATCGCCTTTCCCTCGGTCACTAGCGAACACCGATGGGCTTTGAAAGGCCGACGTCCGTCGCATAGGAGGGTAAACCGTGTCTCCGTGTTCAGTAAAGCCATACTTTGTTCACTTTAAAGAATGTTCTAGATGGTTTTCATGGGAGACTGCCATCTGTCTCCTAACAGCTATTCAGTATCTCCCCTCTCCCAACCTTCTCGCGATCTTTGTGCCCTGGCCATTTAGCACATTGTGTTCAAAAACGTCCAGCGCATAGGTAAAACAACCCAAATCCTTATTGATTCTATTGACAGTAATATATTGCTTTACACCTCACCAGATGGGTAAATTTATAATGATATCGAAACCGTTATATTTATGCATCTAACACTGTCGAGAACAATAATAAGAAAAATAGAAGGAAAAATTGTACTTTCAAGAAGAATTATTTCTGTCTAATAACGGAAATAGGAATAAGCCAGTAGTAGTCAAACATTTTGACCCTAGAGAAATTTTGACCCCCTAGAATTGCAGTACAGCGATATATATACATAAATATATGCGACCCCTTAGAATCGTAGATAAAATTATACGACTCCTCTCCTCTTCCCTGCAGTGTACGACCGACGTATGTAATTTTATTTTTCCGCACTGAAGGATTTATCTTTTTAGAATTTAATAAATATATTTGCTGCAAAACACTTTTTTTATATGAATTAAAAAATGATGAAATAAATATCCCCCTCAAGCAGCTGCTTGTCAAAGAGGTCTGACAAAAGATAGAGTTCAGTTGTTTCATTTCTGAGATGCACTTTTTAACACAATGGGCTAAATGGCCAGGTCACAAGAACCCCGAGGACTCAGAGAATGATGGGGGAGGGGACCCATTGTAACAGCGGCTCTTTCGCACACGGATCACAGCTCAACGTCTCATCTGATGGTCGGTGGACTTTCCAAGTCCATCGATGTCTCCACTATTGAATAATTGCAGGGCGGGAGTTTTGAGGAGATAAATCTCAATGCTGGCCCAGCTGGGATTCGAAAATGGGAACTACAGATTACGAGAATGGTGTGCTAACGACTGAGCCACTCTCGCCCCTTATAGATAGGGACTTGAATTTTTAATACGAGACGGGTTGGTGTAGAAAGATATGAAGTTGGAACGAGTTGAACAAGTATTTGGGTAATTACAAGGTGACGGAAATTACTGAAAAAAAAAAACCTTTCACAGAATACACGTTGGAGAGATGTTAAGAGTTACATCATCATGCTATGGAAGAAAGACGTGCACTATCGACACTATTGCCCGTACTCCACTCTGGACATGTCCATTTTTATGCAGGATTGTTTGTTTGGAGGGATAATGGGCAAAATGCCTGCCTCACTGTACTACAAAAAAGAAAATCTCACTTCACACCAGCTAGTAAAAATTTAAAAAAAAATGAAAAGCTTTGGGATTCATATAAACAATACAATAATATTCCAATTTTAAAACTAATTTGTTTTATTTAATTGAAAGGGAAAATGCTGTCATTCTAATTGTCGCTACAATCAAATGGATATCACAATACAATAATATTCCAATTTTAAAACTAATTTGTTTTATTTAATTGAAAGGGAAAATGCTGTCATGCTAATTGTCGCTACAATCAAATGGATATCATGATACATCGGATTGGTATCTAGTAGGACTGGAACTAGAAACACTGGGACCAAACAAAAGGCCTGGAACTAAAAAAGACTGGGTTTCGAATACAGTATAGCATTCCCCCCTTCCGTTTTGCAAGTCTTTAAAAATTTCTTGAAAACTGCTTGAAATATAAACAAATTTAATAATTTTTGCCTCTTTTACCATTATTAGCATTCTGAAAGGAATAGGGGCCGTGGCCTCCTCGCCCCTCCCCTCTCTGGATAGGACCTTTGGTATCAAGATAAAAATGATGGATATCAAATACCAGCAAAGGACAATAAGTCCATTTCTGTTAATGTGAACATAAGATAAATGTATGCACATCTACATTTGCATGTAATGTATGAAGGCCACAAAATAATGAAAAGAATAATGAGAAAAGGTTTTTTTTAATCCTTGGGAAAAATGATGGTTTCCATGAGCTATGAAATGTATGATATTATTTAAGCCTTGCGTTGATTTTTAATGCTGCATAAACTCGTTAAAACTTGAGCAGAGTTCGGCCGCTGTGGGAACTTTGGAAAATACTTTCAGCCGTAAAAGGAATAAAAGTAGAAAGTCTGATACGGTAGGAGAAAAAAAGTGAAGTTTTTTTTTTTTATTTTGCTGGCTATCTAAATTGAAATCAAACAAAGTTCATTCCCATACAAAAAAAAACGCACTACTAAGTGAATTAATCGCTGATCCTAAATTTTAACTGCAAATGAAAGCGTTTTAACCATGGTAATAATCATCAACATTATTAATTGCAAACATATTAAATGTTACTGACAGCTAGAAGAATAATTGAAAATAAACATTGGAAGTCATAAAAAAAAATTAAATTCGTGTCGTGTCAACCAGATTGGAATTATTAACATTAGGCAACGTTTAATGCAGTTTAAAGTTTGAAATAGAAAGGTGCTGTGGAGCCTCGCAAAAACGAATTTAATTCGTTCCATCAAAACTTTCGCTATGTGAAAAAATCTTTATTGGAATTTGGTAAATTCGTATTAAAGGCATAATTCGTTCTAAGATTATTGCTGAGTAAACAGTTTTGACCTTAAAAAATAATTTATAAAATTTAAACACTATTTTTTGAAAAAAATATCCTAATATTATGTTAAAAGATTACAATCAATAGAAAGCAAAAAAGAAACAATAAATAAAACATTACAATAAGAGCATTACTCAATTTGGTAGCTTTCAGTTTCTCTTTATTTAGCGGAAGGATGCACATGGTTGATTGAGATAAGCTATATTCCACAGCATGCACACAGTTTTGCCCACTTTTTCAGACTTTTCAACGAATTATGTTGTTTTTAAGCCTTTACTGCTCTTTCTCTTTGAAAATTATCTTTAGAAGCCATTGTGATAATTATAAATTCACTTTTAAATAGAAATACTGAATAGAAGTAAAGGGTATCAAAGAGAGCTCTTTCCACAACCACAAACACAGCAAACGATATGAACAAAGGCAATCGAGTTCCACACGCTCATAAATGAACGTCGCTAATTGTAAAGTAAGCAATTCGTTATGCTTGAAAAATTCTTTATGCGAGTCAATGAGGGTCTCCGGTAGACAAATCCTTAAGCAAAAATTGGTTATCAGATGACTTCGTTATGCGGGGGACTATTGTATTGTGAAGTGCTTTTACAGTACTGTGCATATTACTTGGGACAATAGGAAAATGCAGTAACAAAGACACAACTAAAATATTTATTTATTTAATAGTATACATAGTTAATAGTGAATGTGATACCCCTTAGCTTTAATTACTTCTTTTACTCTCTCAACCATTGATGTCACTAGCTTTCCACACATCTCCTTCACTTCAGGGTCGTCATACCACACTTTCATCACACTTTCTATCATTTTGGTTTTCGTCGTGCAATCCATCTTAGATATGTGCGCTTTAATAATGGCCCACAAATTTATAATGGGGTTTAGATCGGGTGAATTTCCTGGCCATTCCAATAACTTCAAATGTTGATGGGTACAGAAGCTCTTAGCAAGCTTAGAATTGTGGCATGGAGACAGATCCTGTTGAAATACCCCATCGCCGTTAGGAAACAGCTTCTGCAGTGTTGGTACCATTATCGCCTCCAGAACGCCGATGTACTTTTTGCTGTCCATCATTCCTTCAACTTGGTGAAGCATCTGTGGCCCATAAGCCGCATCCACAAGTTTAGACTTGCAGCAGAAGGTTACGAACAAGTTGAGACTTGCAGCAGAAGGTTACGAACAAGTTGAGACTTGCAGCAGAAGGTTACGAACAAGTTGAGACTTGCAGCAGAAGGTTACGAACAAGTTGAGACTTGCAGCAGAAGGTTACGAACAGGTTTAGACTTGCAGCAGTTTAGACTCTGCAACGGAAGGGACTTAACGTTCCTTCGCTTGTCCCAACTAATTCACACAGTACTGTATATTGTTGCTTTCTACATTGGATCATATTCAAAGACACAGATCAAATGAGAGAAACATCCAGAATATAAAAGCAGTCAGAGAATAAAAGAAAACGAGACAGCATATTAAGCAATGGAACTGGTAATCAATAGAAATGGAAATTCATTCATAAAATATTATCTATATAATTATATTTGCAGAAAAAGCTCACTGAACAGAAGCTTATTACTTGGATAGTAAATTTTGTTTAATCAAATTATGAATTAAATGGAATCAGTACCATGATATAAAACGAAAATAAAAAGTAAAACTAAAAAATGATAAACGTTTCTCATTTAAAAAATTACTTTGTTCGTTAACTAAAATTATTTTTTTCATATCAGAAATTCTTCTTAAGTTTACAATTTCTCGAGAAAGCAAATTAAATAGGTATGGTATTTGATATTCTATGGAAATACATCTATAATTGTTATAAAATTTTGACTATGTTTAAAAACCTTACCGCTTTTTTCAGTAAACTTATCGTGGCAAATATTTTACTTAGAGCTATTATCAAAGGAGTTATTTATAACATAAATAAATACATACAAACTTTCAATAGATAGAATCTTGAAGAAGCCAAAAATATTATCCTTTGTTGTAAGAGAATTTTTAACTTCTAGCTTAAAAAATCTTCTCGGTAGATTAATTTGCATATTTTAAAATGTTTACTAAACCTTATCAATATAAAAATTTGCATCAATTATATTATTTTACGTAATATATTATTCAGTATCAATAGGAAAACACGCTGCGATATGAGAAATATGCAAATGAGGCAGACTAAAAGTAGTAAGATATGTGGACTGACACAATTCAAAATGAAGATATAACCACGACACGATATTACCACGACACAAACAAATTCCTTTGAAATGATGTCAAGATAATATTTCATGTCTTGCCATTAGTAGGTATTTTTGTGCTCACAAATGAGTCCAGATTCTGCTTCCAGACAGACTCACGACATGTCTGGAGAGAGAGAGAGTGCAGCAACCAGTTTCGTAACGTCTGCTTATGAGATGGTTACGGTCTGACAGTGTGCTAGATTTTCAGTAGGAAGTCGTTCAGATCTTCATGTATTTCAGGGAGAGACTATTAATTCTTATAGATACAGAGATTAAGCTTTATATAAGTTTTACATTTAAATCACTAAATTCTATGTAGACCCAATAGGCCAGCAATTTGTCCTGACGGATGATAATGATTTACTGAGCGTGACTCTTCAACCAATATTTTCAAAGATACACAATGTGTGAACTGCCCATCACGTTCTCCTGATCTCAGCACCATCGAGCATTTATAAGGTACTGTAGCAGAAAGGTAACTATCCTTCAGGTCCCTCCTTGAAGAATGTCTGGAAGCTCATCAATGCTTTAGTTAATAGCTAGACCTCGTAGCTTTCTGAGTCTCTGGAGAATCTTATTAAGGTCATGAATCGATGATACTACTACTATTCGTAAACATCATATAGCATGTAGATAACTAATTTTTATCCCGTTCCTACTAATAATTTCAGATACTTATACCTTTCTTTTTTATTTTCTTCCTTATGAAATTCATTGTTTACACTGATATGTTCGTGTCGTATCGGATCCTCAAAACTGCACCTCCTGCTAAATTTCTTTTTATGAGTCTCATTAGTGATCTTAATACGCCTATTTTGCAGTTCATGGTAAAATTTGATGACCATTGTAGTTCTAAATGATCATTTCTTATCTCGAATGAGGAGTATTTCCTACTGAATTCTTTCCGTTTAGCGATTCATATTGATTCAATTTGAGTGCGAAACATTGGTATGCCAAAAATTTAATTCAACAAATTTGATAACAGAAAGATGATTATTCTAATGTTTCTATATTGAACTTTTTTTTTACAATCTCCCTATCGCTTTTCGTTCGCCATTTGCTAATTTGTGCGTTTTTCAAAAAAATTGTTTTATCCATACCGTTGTTTTGCCGAATTCTGATTTGCATCCAACCCGGTTACCAATTGTAACGAATTATGTATGGAATGAAAGCTTCTGAGTCCGGAGTATCATAGTTGGCGTGCGAGTTGCATAATTGATGTGCGGAGTATTATAGTTTTCTTTCCATCCCCTCGGGGTGGGGAGGGAGGGATGGAAAGAAATCGGTGTCAACTTTCTTACCAGAGGTTCTTTCTTCCAAAAGAAACGTTCTTTCGTTTGGAAGAAAGAACCTTTGGTAAGAAAGTTGACACCGATAGGCTTGAAGAGTCCTCTGTCAGTCTGATGGGACGTGAAGTTCGTTACCCACGTGCAGGAGAGCCACATCCTGTTCACGTTAAAGAACGTGCTGGATGGCCTTGAAAGGAGGCTTCCTACCTAACGACACCCTTTTAGAGCAACTTAATTGAGAAAATCAATTTCACCAACTTTTAAATCTTCATTTATTTTAGTAAGCAGTGTGTTGCTACAATTATAATTTGCGTTTTAGTGGGCTTTTGAAATAAATTATAATGATGAGTGACGCTGCTCTTAAATGCTCCAGTTCAATAAATCTTTAAATATCACACGAATCTCCCAAGAATTAGAAAGATGTAAACTAAGATCTTTACCTCCAGTAGCATATTAGTGTAAAAAATCTTAATTTCGAAGCGAGGGAACTCTGAATGTGACTTTCCATTCGCATAACTTGGAAGAGTTCTGGAAACTTTTTGTAATATAATTTATTTCTTCGTTTCAACAGAGGAATTTTTCTAAAGGCATTATGTATTTAAAATTACATATGATAATGTTTGATTAAGAGTGTTCCAATGTTTCAAATTAGCGTATCCATTTCATATTTTTTTAAATTACATCGACGTTCGAAAAAACCCTACCCACATGATGCAGATATTCCAGGTGTAACGAGACTCAGGGGAATGCTATGGTATCGTACAGAACGTCATAACAGTGACATTAAAAAGAAAATAACAAATTTTGAATTTGAAAACGAAAGTTTAGTTTTTTCTCCGTGATCATTTCAGATGTCATTAAAACATAAATGAACAGAAACGAAGGATTTTCTAGTTAAAAACAGAATCGGACGAAAGAAATATAATACGTAAATTTCTCTGCATAAAAGTCACTTTTAACTACATAAGTCTTGGTTTATTGGCATACATGTATGTTTCCATAAAAGTTTAATTATAAAGTAGATTTAAAAATCCTGCATTTTGTTTAGAACTGAATAATTTCAATGCTACTAGAAAAAGTTGATTTTTTCAACCTAAATCTTCGTTCCTTCTGTTGAAAACACAAATCACTCTTTTATATATTTGCTTTGATTTAACTTTGCAATGTCTTACACAATTCACCTTTTGGATCGTTAATGTTATATTTCTCTCAATTGAACTTGCTCAACTATACCAGCTTGTCCAACCCGTGGTTCATTGCAAAAGAACTTGCGACTCATTAAATTAATAGTCTGTGACATTTGTTCGTTTGTCAGTTTGTCGGTTCGTGGATTTCTCAAAACAGTTGTTCCACCATATCTTTCGAACGCGATGGAGGAACTTAGAGATTTATGTGTCAAATGAAAGTTTGTGACTTGGGGAGTGTCGTAGGCTATAAAAAAAAAAACTGATACCTATGCTTTCTTTCCCCTAAAATAGGGGACATACCAAACTATTCTTCCACTATATCTCCTGAACGCAAATGAGAAAAGTAACAAGTTATGTGTCAAATGATAGTCTGTGACGCAAGGAGTGTCATACGCTACACAAAATTGACCCCCGTGTTCTTTTTCCTCATAAAAAAGGAGAAAGGTGAAAAGTATTCTTCTGCTATATCTCCAGAACGGGAATGCCGAAAGTAACAAGCTATACGTCAAATGGAAATTGTGATGCGGGGAGTGTGATATGCTATTAATATTGACCCCCCCCCCCCTTCCATGTTTCTTCCTTTCTAAAAAGCGGGAAATGTGAAAGTCATTCTACTATATCTTCCAAATGCGAAGGCCTACAATTACGAGTTAAGTGTCAAATTGAATGTCATAAAATAACCGTCGTAAACTATTTCGGATTTCCCCCCCCCCCATTATTCTGTCTTTCCCTGTTAAAAGGGGGCATATTTTCGGGGTTAGACTTTAACGTATCATATTTCAAATTAAATCTTGTGACGTCTCCAATGTCATGGGCTACCTGAAGCACGACTCTAAGAGGGAGGGAAAATGTGGTCGATGTTCATGAATCATATATGAAAAGGGATTTTTTGAAGTTAGGCGTTTTAGTGGCAAATTAAAAATATAAATATATTAAAAAAAATTAAAATATATCTGTCTTCCTATATGGAACCTTAAAGTAGAAAAATAAACCTAAATCATATCGATGGTGTAATGAGTTACTGAGTTCGATTCACTTCAAAAGATGATAGGGCGCTGATTTACCTACACAAGAAGACTGCCGGCGCCCTATCATCCTTGAAGTGAATTGCAGAAGGTAGGCGACAGCATCCTCCCAGAAATTTCGGAAGCTTTCAGACGCGCAAGAAAAGAGTAATCTGGTCATTTAACCTAGTATGTGCAAAAGAGTGCCCTCAGAGGTAAAACAATCCAACCTATTTACCACTGAGGGTTTGGAATACTTATGATTCAGCAATTTATCCCATTGTGTAAGAGGTATAGAAATATGTCGTCCATAGAAGTGCTTCTTAGAAGGAAAAATAATCTCCTCTAACTGCAATGGCAATACTTAAAAACATAATCTTGATCGTACATTACTTTCGGAAGAAGTTGAGTATTCTTCCTTACTTGAACTTAGAAGCAAAAAAATAAATCTCTGACTAAGAATTCGTGAGAGCAAAAAGTGAAGTTATTCTGCCTAAGGATATGCGAGAGGTCGCCTTTCCTTGATTCAGTTGACATGTAACGATTTAGATGAGAGAAGTTCAAAAAGTCACCATCGGCATCGATTTGCAGTAGAAAGTAAACAGACGCTTACAGAAAGGTGGATGTTTCATTTTAGCCGAATATTCTTCTGCAACGAAGCAGAGAAAATGTCTTTGAAGCTGTCGACTCTACATCCGATTCGCTTCCGCTGCTCGGATATTTTGCAGAAGGAATCGAGGAATGGGTTTTGACTTTTGGAAAAAAGTAAAAATTTAAATATCAGAGATACATTCGACTCTGTTATTTGAAACTTCTGAGTAGGTATGAGAGGAGGATGAGTTGTAAAGCATTGAAATCGAACTTCTGAGAGAGGAAATAAATTGTTTACGACTCTTTTCGTTTATTAATTATCTCTGGGAAAAGGGTGGATGAAGGGACGAACTGATTCGATGTGCTGTATCATCGCTAAAACGTACACGGTATTTTCAACAACATTTGCATCAGAGAAGAAACCGTATCTGTTTTGAAACTTCGAAATCAAAAACTATAGCGCATTTCTCGATTATTTGCAGAGTATAACTAAACAAATATACAGGGTGATTCAGAATTCATCATCAATATTTGGTGGGGAGGTATTTAATAAGAAACGAAGGAGATTTCACATAGGAAAGCATGGGCGTATATGAGATGTAGTAGGGCAAAATGACCCCAGTTCAATGATGGAAAGAACACATAAGAAGGAAGTGGTAAGGAAAAAACATTTATTATCTTACATGTAACATTTCTTTGCATTTGTTGTACAGACTTACAAGAGGTGCTCGAACTGCCGACCATGTGCTAGAATGCATGACTCACAACGGCCTTGCATGGACAGCCGGACCCTGTGGAAGATGCCTGGCATTTCCCGGATGTTTGAGGCAGCAACTGATATGCGTGCTACAAGATCCATAGCACTATCAACAGGGGTACACCCACAACAAAGTACACCATGCTTTTCATAGCACCCCATACAAAGAAATCGATTGGAGATAAATCCGGTGAACGTGGTGGCCAAGAAACCGGTCAACCACGGCCAATCCATTGACCACCAAACTGTCTGCGTAGGTAAGCACGCACAGCATTTGAGAAATGTGCAGGAGCGCCGTCATGCTGGAACCACATTCGCCGGAGACTACCATCAGGAACCTCGTTCAGAAGATCCGGTAACACAGTCTGAAGAAATGTTAGGTACTTGGCACCGTCCAAACGGGATGGTAGTAAATACGGGCCCAACAAACAGTCACCGACAATCCCAGTCCACACATTGACAGCAAAACGTTGTTGCGCAGCTCCAGGTCTTGTACCGTGTGGGTTCTGATGAGCCCACACATGCCAATTGTGTGTGTTGAAGACACCCTCTCGAGTGAACAACGCCTCATCGGTGAAAAGAACATACGTTGGGAAATTGGGATCAACGGCTGTTCTCTGCATGAACCACTGACAAAAAATAACACGCTTGGGATGGTCGTCTGCTGCTAATAATTGCACTCTTTGCAGATGAAACGGATGTAACCCTTCATCGTGTAATATCCGCCACGCTGTTGCTTGCGAAATTCCAAACTGCCAGCCATACCTCGTGTCTAGCACCAGGTTGTTCCTCGATTTCCTGTAGGACAGCTTCCTCTACTGCTACTGTCCATGCCGATCTGCGCCTCCCTCGATTAACATTACTAGCACAAACGATCCTGTTTCATGCAGTTGGCGATGAATACGTGAAAACATTTGATGCTGTGGCACACGGCGGTTTGGGAAGCGCGCTGCATACAATTGCCTGGCTCGAAGACATCTTTCTCCTGCCGCACCGTAAGTTACATGCATATCTGCACATTCATTCCACGTATACCGGTTCATGTTACTTCTGCAAATTCACCTTGTCGAATGACAACTGACTGCACGCGTTAAACAGCTGTGCTTCTGTATGAGAGGTGTGTACACACAGCGCCCTCTACACCACCATGCGTTCGTCTGCCCCCATACTTTCCTATGTGAAATCTCTTTCTTTTCTTATTCCCTTCCTCCCCACTAAATATTGATGATGAATTCTGAATCACCCTGTATATATATACAGGTTGTCCGAAAAATAATGGTAGGGTTTCGAGAACCAATATGTAACAATTATATAAATATACCACAGAGCCAAAACACTATGATCAACGCTCCTTTATGCAAATGTAAGAAACTGCAGGTAAATGACGGCGCGTGTGAAGGTCATGAAATGGTATAAATAGCACCTGATACTGAACTCTGCTAATCAGCGATATTCTTGTTCTTCAGCTGGGAAAGGCAGCGGACTTAAGTGAGTTTGTGGAGGAAATGCTTTTGGAAATGTTCTGCTGGGAAATCCTGGAACCAGTCATTCATGTGCAGGAAACTATGACATCTACCATCTACCTAAACATCATTGCAGACCAGGTGCATCCTTTCATGGCAAAGGTATATCCCTCTAATAGTGTCTTCTTTCAACAGGATAATGCGCTATGCCACACTGGCCGGATTGTTCGAGAATGGTTCACAGAACATGAGGACAAGACAAAAGCCAAATTGTAATGGCCAGATGATTAGGTCAGAGCATTTCCGAGACGTCAAGGCTTGTGGGGAGCTCACGGTCAGCAGTGGTTAGTTCCTTCAAAAAGTCGTCAGAGGAGGGAAAAACTACGAACCGCCAGCAAGGTGTGGGCCGACCACTGCTCGTCGATGAGCGAAGGTTATCCCATTGATACAAGCCAACAGAAGGGATATTGTGGCACAACTCGCTGGTAATTTGAATGCTGGTGACGGGAATAATGTGTCACAACACGCAGTACATCGGACCCTGCTGAAAATGGGGCTGCACAGTTGCAGGCCGCTCCAACTGTCCATGTTAACCTCGGTTCACCGTCGAACATCCTACAATGGGCATGCGAGCATCAAAACTGGACCTTGAATGATTGAAAAAGGTCGTCTGGTCCGATGAATCTCGTTACCTGTTACACCATGTGGATGGCAGGGTACGGGTGCATCGTTTACCTGGTGAAGTGTTGGCACCAGGAAACACAGTGGAACGAAAAGAAGCCGGTGGAGGAAATGCTTTTGGAAATGTTCTGCTGGAAATCCTGGGACCAGTCATTCATGTGCAGGTAACTATGACGTCTGCCATCTACCTAAACATCAGGTGCATCGTTTCATGGCAAAGGTATATTCCTCTAATAGTGTCTTCTTTCAACAGGATAATGCGCTATACCACACTGGCCGGATTGTTTGAGAATGATTCACAGAACATGAGGAAGATTTCCAGGTTTTGTTCTGATCTCCAAATTCGCCATACATCAATCTAATCGAGCATATGTGGTTTGTGTTGGAACAGCATATCGGATCTGCGGCAGCTCAATCATGTAACTTACAAGAGTTAAATGATCTGCCTGTAATGGTTTGATACCAGATACCACAGGACACCTTTAGTAATCTTGTAGTGTGAATGCCTCGCCGGATAAGAGCTGTTTTGGCGGCACTGGAGGACCAACATCATATTAGGTAGGTGGTCATAATGTTTTGGCTCTTCATGTGTATATTCCAGAAAGTAATAATATAATTGAGAGCCTAATGGCCAACTGTATGAAGTTGGTTTAGTCTGGTCTGTATCTCTGAGCGACAATTGCTGCATAAGGTGAAGGTAGAGGATCCACTAGACAGCTGCTAGGAGACTTCCATTAAGTCCATCCAGCGTGTATTGTAATATGCACAGTATATGGCTCTCCTGCACTTAGGGTCATGGTTTAACGTCCCCACAAATTTACAGAACAGCAAAAAGGGACTATAGTCGACTCGTGCAAGGAGATACTAGCAATATTTGAACCTAGGGGCTCCGAACGATTAACAAACATTGTCAAAGATAATGAGACGTTACTTTATTACTATACAACTGCCAGAAAGATCGACAACTATGTTCGGGTTACGGAAGAGGAACCGCTTTACCAAATCCTCCGTCAAAACTTTCGCTCAAGGAAGAGGATGTTCACAAGTTTTCTCAATTCTCAATTCCAGGAGTGATAACCTTGGACAATTTACTTGAGAGAAAGACTATAAATGGCCAGCACTACACTACATTGTTTTGCCCAAAATGGTTAATGAGATGAAGGAGCAAAGTCCAACAACATTTGTATTAAGGGTTCTTCTTCTTCATGACATTGCCAGTACTCAAAAAACCTCGTAAATTACGGCCTATCTGAAGCAGGAAAAACAAACAGGAACTCCATACTGCAAAATCAGCCGATTTTCCACAGTGTTATTTTTGGTTGTTCGCAAAAATTAAAGAGGAACTTGCTGGAAAGCCATTTTCAAGGGTGCAAAACCTTGCGAAATGCGTTCATTCAGAGTTGCAGAGTATTCCCCAATCGGAGTACTACCAAACGTTCCAGAATTAGTGTAGACGTCTGAAACTTTGCATAGATATTGGAAGGGAGTACATTGAAAGATAGTAAAAAATATTGTTGAGGTAAGTGCAATAGTGTTTGTTCTGCAGATTCATGTCAAAACCTTTGAACGCCCCTCGTATTATAAACGCTCAGTAATGATGATTAAGTGGGGTTGGCTCTTAACGTTCTCTCCTGAAGCAGATCATCATCGTATGAAAGACTTCAAACAATCGAATCACATATTCTTACATCTGTAACTATAGAAATGTGTTTAGTCAAATGGCGAAAGTTTTTCCTCAAATCTATAGCACTGTTAATATTTTTTCGCACTGAAATCATTCTCGGCTCTTTACACTCGAGAGTTGCGCACCCTTGAGCTGCACATTTTTTAACACAATGGGTAAATGGCCGGATCACAGGACCCCGAAGGCTCAGAGAAAGTTGTGGGAAGGGGACCTACTGAACAGCTGTTAGTAGACAGATGGTAGCTTCTTGTCAAGGCCCTCCAGCGTGTTCTTTAACGTGCACGTGTTCTTTGATGTAACCTCCATTGTACGGCCGTTCTGCACACGGGGCCAAGGCAAACAGTAAAATATTCCATCCAGCGTTTCACTGTTCCAAAGTAAAGGGTCTTAACGTCCCTTCCAAGCCCATCGGTGTCTCCTGCTGACCGAGGGAAGGGAGGGGAGTTTTGTGGAGATAAATCTCGACGCTTGGACAGCTGAGACTCGAACCTGGGAATTTCAGATTATGAGCCTGGTACGCTACGACTGAACCACCCCTACCCCCCATACCAGAATCAATGCCGACAAGATGCTCACTTTTTCTCCAACTGGAATCGCCTTCTTTACCATCACGATTATTTCTTCTGATTCACTAAATTTTCAATTCGAACAAATATTTTATCCCTTTTGGCTTATTGAGATTGCGGATATCATAAGAAGTAAAATTTTCACATGAAAAATTATAAATTCCTTACATTTAGAATTTCTTCAATGTAGAAATTCACTAGCTTCAGTATCACACTTTTTACACAAGGCAGCCATGTGGCCACTTTGACGAGAGACAAATATGATATTACGATTTCTAGCTGCTAAATATTTCCAATATTTTTAATGGTTACTGCCAGAGGATATAAAATCAGGAATATATCAAAACGTGTATCGACTACTGTAAATACTCTATTCCTCTGAAAATATGCTATTTAAATAGTAATGTGTAACGGCTAAGAAGTTAGTTTCTCTCAGAACAAACAAATATGTACACGTGTATTTCTAGTCCATAGGCGCTACGAAATAGATTGCTAATTTGATTTTAAAACACAAGCTCGCTCAAATATAGAATAAAATTAATTGGGGGAAAAGGGGGAGCAAGACACACAATCAAGCCGAAAAAGGGTAAAAGTGGGGGACCTATAAATTGGATTTCCATTTAAGTATAACATTCTCCCTTTTATTTTGGAGGTTCTTTTAAATATTTCTTGAAAAATGCGTGAAATATGCAGAGGTTTAATTATTTTTACCTCCATTACACTTACTGTATTTCTCAAATGTTGTGGATATGGCCTCTTGTCCTCCCTAGATCTGGACATGCTTATAGGGGGTGGCAATGACTTAGTCAGTAGCATGCCAGGCTGTTAACCTGCAATTCCCAGGTTCGAATCCCAGCTAGGTCAGCGTTTTAGATTTATATCCGCAAAACTTCCTGCCTTGTCTACGGTTAGTAGGAGACACCGATGGGGTTGAAAAGGCCGCTGTCCGTCGCATGAGACGTTAAGCCGTGGCCTCGTTTGAGGGATAGCCATATCCTGTGCACGTTAAAGAACATGCTGGATGACTCTGATGGATGGTTACTATACGTTTCCCAACAGCTGTTCCAGTTAGTCCCCTCCTCTAACCTTATCTGAACCTTCTGGGTCCTTGTGATCTGGTCATTCAGTCCATTTTGTGCAATAAACGTGCCGCTCAGAGGCAAAACAAACCAACCCTGGTCTTGGCTAAGGCTTTCAGCTTTAGGGTAATATTTATGGATCTTATTTCTGACTGTAGTTGAATTCTGTGTGTGATATTAGGCTGGGAAATAAGAGTAACATGTTCAATAATTTCCACTTGATGCGGAGAATGTTCAAAGGTATTTTTATAATTTGATTATTACGCGAAATCTTTTAAAGAAGCTGATCGGTTTCTTTGAAGGATTTGTGCATCAAAGAAACTTAACTAAAATTTGAAGGTTTCGCAATATTTTTAGCATCACGCAGCTGTGTTTAAGTATCCTGATTCTTAATCAAAGGTAAAATTCTAAACATTTAATTGATGCCAATATCTGGGTTTTCTTTTACTTTTTCTGCAAATATGCTTGCAGTTCGGGAAATCCATCTTCTTTCAATGACCCCAATAATATTCAAATAACGGAACAAGCATTGGAAATGACAATTTTAGGTAGTTTAAATTAACAAGAAGCAAATAAAGATATTTTCAATTTCTTTGTTGTTTCTCTATAAGGACTAAGTGTCTTGACTATCATTTTAAACTTTAAATTATACATATATTGAGATGTAAATGTGAAGTTTTCGTATTTCTAAACTTTTCTCTAAGTTTTTCACGTAAATTGTAGATTGTGTTAATATTTCAACAATGATTAGCTCTTCCAATTTTACCTCATAGTCCTATAGAGGCAGAGCTCGCCACGGATCAGAAGGAGATATTGTCATGGCCGAATAGTTGGGCAAAACACCAGATTCGTAGTTAATGTTCATGCATCAGTTTAGGTCTCTATACATGATAAGAAGGCATTACATTATTGCATTTTTTTTTTCGCAAATAAAATTCATAATATCAAGGCAATTAGTGTAGGTACTTCTTATACAAAAATATATTTTATAGCTGAAAATTAAAAAAATTATAATCACTATACAAATAGGCTATTAGCTATGCTAAAATACATTGAAAGCATACATACAAACATACGTACAAAAATCTTTTCTGCTCAATTTGCTTTGCTACGTTGTTGTCCATGGTACGGTTCCATATCTACCGCTAGTGTAAATATAGAACTCTGCTTATTTCACCACCCTAAAATTTAAATTAGGATGGCTGAAATCCGAAGTGTTATTTCAAAGCACATGTTTATTCAAAAGCTAGTTTTGAATTTCTAATAATAGAATTTGGGTAGTACCTACAGTCATATAACCAGTCTTCCAAAGAGTGTTAGGTTTTCAACCAGAGTGACAGGAGAGGTATCTTAAAGGAGATGTGAAATTTGAGCAATTCACATTACCTGTTATTTCATATGCAATAAAAAAGCAAGAATTCCACCACTATTCAGCGACTCAAGTTTCGCTCGCTCCTGCTCTACAGGGGAGCGATTCGAAATATGCATAAGATATGCGCATTTGTGAATTTTTATTTGGTTGTGAGACTGGACAATCAATTCTTTTCGGGAGGAATGGTGAAATGAAAGTGGGGTGGGTGGGATGAACATAATGAAACAGAAAGAGAGGTGTGGCGAACAAAAGAAAGGTTCAGACCATTCCGCGCATTCGATGACTGCTTCGTGGCAGATTGATTTCTAGCAATTTGATTTCTTTCTGAGATTGGCGTTGTTTGTAAAAACGAAATGTAAAATAATGGTATGTTCATTTATTATTTCTGTCTTTTACTTATATGAAACTTCAATCCTCCAAGGTTTATGCTTTTAAATAGGTATTTATTTTAATGTTAAATTGCTTTTTTTGTGCTTTTAATTGCGATGGTTCTAAGAACTCATTAAATTCTAAAACATAAGCAACTTACAGAATTACTTACAGAAGTTGCAAGTAACATTACACTGTATATACACTGTTTTCCATAATTAAAGAACATCCCTATGTTATATAAATGGGAAATTAATATGGAAACTATATAACTTCTAAAACATGTTTTTTTTTTTGGTTTTGAAAAATATGATAGCATATAAATATAGATGCCAATCAAATATATCAATATCTCGATTTTCAACAATACTTGTCCAATATTTAATGAATTATGGAAATTTGAACATTTAAGAACAGCACTGCCAGTCTTAAGGAACTAATACAAAGAAATATTAAGAGTATAATATATCAAGAAACTAATACGCTTTGCACAAACTCTCCAAAATACACACTTATTTTATTAAACCCTTTGATAAAATATTTAGTAATAAGTTTTAATTAACTTATGAAGTCAAATTTTGTGACTGATACTGTTATTGTTAAATATTCAAACTCCCATATCCCATTAAATACCGAACGAATATTGTAGAAAATTGCGATATTGATATATTTCATTGAAACCTTTAACGGTTATGATATTTTTCAAAACAAAAAAGCTTATTTTAGAAGTTAGAGACCTTAAACCACTGACCTAATATAAGTTTACTTCTTAAGCTATGGAAGCCAATGTATATTTATGACTAGTCGGAAAAGTTTTACAGTAGACTATCTCTTATCCGGTCTCGGCTCAACCGGCCTCCGCTTTAACCAGTCTTTCCAAGAAACGGAAGCAAGTCGCCGCGTGTTTTGTTTATAGTACAGTACATATTTGCTTCAGTTCCTCTTTGTGAATATTACAGTGTACAGTGTACTGTGTGTATACAGAAGTGTGTGTTGTGATATATTAATTATTGTGTGGTACAAAATGAGTGGGTACAAACGTAAGCCTAATATCGTTATGATGGAGATGAAATTAAGACCGTTAGAACGTATTGACAAAGGTGATCCAGTAAAGCATATTTGTGATGAACTAGGTTTTGGTAAAAGCACGGTAAATGATTGGAGATGGAATAGAAAATCTTTGCAAGATTTTTGCACTCAAGTCGAGTCTGAAAAAATGCTTTCATCTCGGTGCATTCTTAAAAAGCCGAAAAATGAAATTGTCGATGATGCACTCTGGTTATGGTTCATGGAAGAGCGTCGAAAAGGAACGCGAATCAGTGCGCCAATCTTGAAAGAAAAAGCATTAATACTTCATTCTAAAATCGATAATGGTGGAACTTTTCAGCAAGCGAGGAATGGCCTTCTCGCTGGAAAAAATGGCATGGTGTTCCTTACCTTGATGTTTGTGGTGAGAAATTGTCAGCTGATCCTTTAGCAGCAAAGAATTTTCAGAAAAAGTTTTATTGCTTATTGAAGAAGAAGGCTTATGCGCAGAACAAATCTACAATGTAGATGAGACTGGGTTAAATTTAAAACTTCTTCCAACGAAAACGTTGTGACAGCGCAAGAAACCTCAGCATCAGGATTAAAACAAACAAAGAAAGAATAACTGTGGATGTGTGTACAAATGCTGTAGGTACGCACAAACTTCCTCTTTTTGTAAATGGGAAATCAGCAAAACACCGAGCATTCAAGCATTTAAATTTAGCTGCTCTGCCATGTTACTCCAAAGCTCAAAAGTCTGCTTGAATAGATTCACATTTGTTTAAAGACTGGTTCTTTACAGAATTTGTTCCAAAAGTAAAAAAACCACTTGACAAGTCTTAAAATGCCTGTAAAGGCCCTACTCATTCTCGACAATGCCCCAACACAACAACAAGCGAACTCATTTCTGACAACATAAAAGCCACGTTTTTGCCAAATAATGCAACATCTTTAGTGCAACCAATGGATCAAGGCGTGCTTGTAAGTTTAAAAAGGCGATACAGGAGAAAGCTTCTTTCAGAAATTCTACAGCGAACCGAAAATGATGGAATATGACTTTTAAATGCTTTGAAAACAATAAATATCAAGGATGTGATCTATAGTTGGAAAAAGCTTTAGAAGAAATACCTCATACAACGTACGTTTGTGAGGTCATGGAAAAAACTTTGGCCCGAAGTTGAAAACTGTGTAGAAAGTACCAAAGACAACAACATGAAAGTATTGACTGAGCCTGCGCCTACCAAAGATAGGAAGGATAATGACAATATTTCGCTGCTTAATGACTTTAAACTGCTGCCTAGATGTGACACACTTGAAGAAGATGACATTGAAAATGGTTAAAAGGTAATGAACAGTTGGAAAATGAAACACTGAATGATGACGAAATTATCAATGCAGTCTGCGAAGAAGGGAACGGAGAAGAAGCGGGGAATGAAGAAGAGGAGAAAGAAGAGCAAAATGGGAAAGTTAGCCATATTGAAGGAAAAGATGCTTTTGATGTTGCAGTAAGATACATTGAACAACACAGGCCTCATCTGCGACTGATATGATGTTTATTGAAAAATGGCAAGGCTTTGCTGATAAAAAAATGTTAAGTTCAAAGAAACAAAAGAAAATCACGGAATTTTTCAAGTAAGTGTGAGTAAATTAATAATGTTCTACAACAAATTATTAATTAAAATACAGTACAATTAGTATTTTTTTATTTGCCATTTCTATTTATTTTCTGACAATTTTTGGTTATTCGGCCTTTCGTTCATCTGGCCAGGGGTCCGATCCCTAAGGGCCGGATAAGAGGGAGTCTACTGTAGTAACCAATCTAAAAAAAATCGAGGAGGTGTTGTGGGCCGTGGTAATCAAAAACGACGCAGATTTTTGCTGAACTGAACTGCGCCGAATGTCGTGTTGCGACTCCGATGATATAAATATCGCTCTTTAGCAGACGAGACCGTTTAGTCCCTTAATTAAATTCACCGTTACTTAAGTGAACTCATAGGTTCTCGGTTGTTACACCCGTAACGACGTATGCCTCAGACTTACTGCCCCAAGCGTTGCATAGAAATATGTCCAACAATTCAAGCACGAGAATTGTTTAGGGGCGACACAGTTTATTCACATTTACATGCAATCACGTGCTGGGGAATAAAAAAATATAAAATAAAATAAATACTCCTTCAAGCAGCTGCTTACCACAGAGGTCTGACGGGAGCCTATCAATTTATATGCCATAGTAGAAGATATGTTAAATGCAATTTTTTCGTAAATGTCCCTTTTTCTTTTTATCCTTTTTTGGAAATATAAATTGTTTTAAATGATGAAATAAGAAAAAAGTTTCAAATGCGATCAAGGTCAAACTACTTGAATGACTAGCTAAAAAGAGACTTAAACCTAAGTAGTCGACTTAAAAAAAATGACTAACGTAAAAATGACTTGACTTTCTAACCTAGTTACTTTACCTCCCAACGGGATTTCTGGCACACAATGGTCTAAATTCGCAGGTGAACAAAAAATTCTAAAGTTTCCAATTAGAATAGCGGAAAGTGTCCACTTGGGGGGACAAATAACTTCTAGGAAACAAATGGATGATTCTCGTTAAGACAATCTAAAAAGTTCTTTAACGTGCAGAAATTATAACTCCTCTGTATACGAAGTCACGGTTCAATGTTCCAACGGAAAGATGGCGACTTTTTCAAGCTCATCTGCATCCCCTTTCTCACTGAGAAAAGAGTGGCTGAGAATATTTCAACTCAGGCAGTGCGGTATCTAACCTGATTACTTTATATTACGAGCGTGGTGCTTTACTCACTCAACAACACCGTGATCGTCATAAGTTACAAATGTTTGACAACTCTTGTGGAGTGAGAAAATGAAACGGCGTTTTCGTTCTACATTAATCGGATTGTTTCACTCTCATAGTTAAATGAAGGAAATCTAACTTGTTTGACATACAGTATATTATGAATAGATTCTCCAAAATAAGTATTTTTTTCTCCTAATGCGAGTATTTTTTTTATTTTTAATCATTTATTGAGGAGTGATTTCAATTGTAAGAAAATTTTGTCTTATGGCACCAAACTCAAGTCACGATGTGGATGGGGGTGGAGATGGCTTAGTCAGTAACGCGCCAGGCTCGTAATCTGCAGTCCCCAGTTTCGAGTCCAGCCAGGGACAGCGTTAAGATTTATCTCCGCAAAACTCCGTCATGCCCTCGGTCAGTAAGGGAACACTGATCGGTTTGGAAAGGCCGCCATCCGTCGGATGAGACGTTAAGCTGAATCCCTAGTGCGGGAGAGCCATATCCTGTGAGCTTTAAAGAACACGTTGGATGGCCACGGGAGGTTATCATCTGCCTCTTAACAGCTGTACGGTGGGTCCCATTTCCCAAACTTCTCTGAACCCTCGGGGTCGTTGTGACCTGGCCATTTAACTCATTGGGTGCAAAAAAAGTGCCGGTCAGAGTTAAAACAACCAAACCCACGATGTCAATGATTAAGTGAAGAAAATCTGGCTTTTGTTTGTTCCATCTCTCTCTTTTTACGTGCTACTCCTCTCCTCGTAAAATGTTTTCTAGGCCGGGACTGACAGCATGCAACATTACGACTTAGCACTATTAATTCACACGCAGTATATAATAAGAGGTAAGTCGCGGATTGTTTCTTAGAATTACGTTTCATGGCATAGAATCTATCCATAAAGTTCAGTTGGGTTGGGTTGGGTTGTTTTACCTTTGAGCGGCACTGTTTTGCACACCATGGACCCCAAAGACTCAGAGAAGGTTGGGGGAGGAGACCCACTGGAATAGCTGTTGGGAGACAGATGGTAGCCTCGCGTCAAGGCCATCCATCGTGTTCCTTAACGTGCACAATGTATGGCTCTCCCATCCGACGGATGGCGGCCTTTCCAAGCCAATCGGTGTCCCCACTGATCTTGGGCAGGGCGAGGAATTTTGCGGAGTTCAATTGGGTGTCAGGGATGTTGTTGCCGTACTTGGTTCTCTGATTTTCAGCGACGTCCTTAGGAATATATGTTATTCAAGCCTTCAAGGCGAAGTGGGTGTTATAAATCCATAACGTTCCTCTCGGGATGCACTGCTGTAGAAAGTTTCATGTAACTCTGAAGGACATTTCGGAAGGTGAGCGATAACTTCGTGTAAATGGCATGTGATCACTGAATTCTAGTCAATTTGTAAAAATCTTCGTATTAAATATTCATTTTGTAATAAGCAAATGCACCTGCAAATGTTGACATAACTGAATTCGATGATATGCTTCCCATCATTAATAGTGAACATTTCTTCAAATGACATTGAAATTTTGACATAAATTTATCGTCATTTAAATGACACTGAAATTTTGTCATAAATTAAAGGTCCTTCAAATGTCGTTGAAATTTTGGCATAAATTGTAGTCTTTCAAATATCATTAAAATTTTGATATAAATTGGTGGTCGTTCAAAGTGACATTGAATTTTTTTCAGAAATTGGTAATCATTCAAATGTCACTGAAAATTTGACAAGTCCCAAGGTGTCTAATACTGCCAAGGATTTTGACAAATCCGAAGGTTTGACAAGTCGTAAAGACCCAAAATTGGTAGTTTTGTGTACACAGTTGAAATAGATGTCGGGAATTTGACAACTTGTCTTTCTATCAGAAAGTTTCCTTTAAATGAAGTATATGTTAACCTACCTCTATCACTGTAGTTGAATCCTATTTGAACCAACATGTGCTGAAATAGGATAACTAGACGTGCTTTAACGAAGCCCACAATGAATATTTCTTAATATACCAGTAATTTAAAAAAAAATTAGTGCCAGGAGAACTTAATTCAATTTTTCCTTCAACATATTTCGCAAGTGGAACTGCTTAACTTCAATATCAAGCAATAGTGACTGGATAAACAAAAATGTGATCTATCAAGTTCGCAACGCCTATGTTGTCTATTACATTGGGAAATGGTTAAACACATTTCGAAGTAGTTCACTGTATAAAAGTTTTCACGAGCACAAATGTTACAGCTTCTACTAATTAAAAAAATCAAGAAAGCCTGACTGACCAAGTTTTATGAATTAATCTCGATTCATCCTAAGCAATTGTTTGTCATTTCCATTTGATCACATACTTGACATACATTACCTGCAATTATGCATAATAAATTTCTGGTAGAATTTTCAATATATAACTAATGACAATTTAGACTGAATTATTTGTACAACTATCTTACCCATGAAACTTTACATTTTTTTCACATGAGAGTAAACAAAGTTTTCATTTTAAAACATAGCTTGAGACTCTTATTTTGAATAGGAGTATTTTTTTCTTTAAATTATTTTAAGTACAGCAAAGAAATAAAGATGCAAGTAATATTAGAAACTGTGCAAGTGTAAATTATGAAACCAATTGCATTTGCCGAGCGAGCAATCCAATCTGATTGAAGGCGTCATCGACGGTTCTCACTGCCTATGTGCAAGCCACTTTCCTTATCTAAGTTCGTATATTATGAAAGATAGATTGCATTTTATTACGTTTAATGTTTTTATGAAATTCAGTTCTTTTTGAAAGGAAATGTACTGATTTTTTTTAAATTCAACAATTCTGTAGTTACCTAATGACTTGTTTCTCAACGGGTCATTTTTTAAGCATTTTTGTGGCCAGCTAGAAATGTTTTCTATTTAAATGTGACCAATTCAATAGAAAGTTTGAAAAGCGTGATTGTTATACGAAACTATCAAAGTATCAACAGCGCAGTCTGCTTGTGTCCTCAAGTGCTGCTCTCTCTATGTCTGGGCGAGGTTGGCTCAGTCGAGAGCGAGCCAGCCTCGTAATCTGTCGTTTCTAGGCAAGAGTCCGAATCAGGCCAGCATTGAGATTATCTGCGCTAACCTTCCACCCTTCCCTGGATGAGAAAGGTGACACCTATGGACTTGGAACAACCACAATTCAACGGATATAAAGTTAAAGCTGCCAGTTGTGCAAGAGATCCATATCTTGGGCATCTTAAAGAGCAAACTGGAAGATCTTGATGGGAGGTTTCCATCTGTCTTCTAATATCTGTCTAATCTAACAGCTCCAATCCGCTGTGCCATTGGTATACAGAGGTAAAGATATTAAACCGTCTTATTTCTCCGTATTATGCAGTTTTCTTCTCTTTTTGGGAAAGATGAGAGCTAATTGAATGACTGCAAAGGTTCTGAACATTTTATTTTTATTTGTTTTCATAAAGGACCTAATTTTCAATATCTTTGAATATATTAGGCGTTACTGAAAAAAAATTAAGAAATGTCAAGAGACTTTATTGGTCAAGAAAAATCAAGATGGCTGAAACAAAACGTATAAAAGTTAAGAAAATGCTGCCGAGAAGAACCGATATTGCGCCAGATATAAGTAGGTTAGGTTGGATAAATTAAAGCCTGCGAAGCAAAGCGGTAAAAAATGTGGAAGGAAACACAGGACAGGTTCGTCAGTGAAAGAAACAGACACGTTGAGTCTACATGAGGAGACGTCACGTTACAGAAATGCTGCGGCATGAGAACTCTACATGGTATGAAATATCGTAGGATGTTTCCTAACATCTCTGATGGAATACCTCGCCTTGGAGTGCCATGCATTTTTGATCTTTCTAAACCCCATGCCATTTGTTACCTGATACCATGGACAAGCCTATGGAAATGGAGTCTGCAATAACAAACACGAAACATGAGCTGAAGCTGTTTCTAAAAATACTCTTACTCTATCGAACATACTTTCACTCGGATAGCGAGTGAAGTGTGTTCGATATTATTCTTAGTCATTTTTTATACCCTGTTCTTAAAATCCATAAAAAAGGGTCGTAGAAAAAATGCAAAATATGTAAAAGTCTGATTATGAACAAAACTTTACATTTTTTTAATATGAAGAATCATCAGAAAAATTGATTGGAAGTTATGTAGCGATATTGTGCAGGAGTAAATCAGAAAGGATATTTTCGTGTACTAACCTTCATCCTCTCTTCTATGAGATGACAGACACCGATGGGCTCTAAAGACCTCCGTCAATCAGTACGTTAAGTCGTGGC
Source organism: Ryuthela nishihirai (assembly GCA_038380435.1). Classification (NCBI taxonomy): domain Eukaryota; kingdom Metazoa; phylum Arthropoda; class Arachnida; order Araneae; family Heptathelidae; genus Ryuthela; species Ryuthela nishihirai. Next base: position 21,155,559 of record JAWZYU010000020.1, read on the forward strand.
TTCTTTAAGAACACACTTTAAGCGCACCTTAAAGAACACACTGGATGGTCTTAATTGAAAGCTTACGTAAGTCGTCTAATAACTGTCCAGTGGATCTACTTCTCCTACACAATATGAGTTTTTAGGGTCATTGTGACTTGACTATTTAGCCGATTGAGTTAACAAAAGTTAGATCAGAGGCGAAACAACTCAACCCGATGAACGAAATATTCTCTCCAAGAGTCAAAACCCAAATTTTTGATTTGATTTACGACGTTCTCTGTCTTACAAACTATTTTTAGTTTGTATAGACCTTCTCATACAAGAACATGTCCCACCAAGACCGAAGTCACCGACACAGATAGAGCTAACATAGCAGAGAAAGTAATTATAACGTTGTAACAACTCAGATAGCACACTATTTGAGAAAATTAAGGTACCACAGCGTTTTATCACCAATATTTTAATTTAACGACATCCTCGAAAGTGAAAATTAATTATTATAGGCAACATTACATGCGGATTTCGAATATTCAACCGAAATTGATCTACAACTCGACAAATCTTTGCAACAGCTGAAAGAACACGAATTACCTTTATCACTCCATTTCAAAATTGGTGCTTGCAAGAAGGATTAATTTCATTATTTCTACTGAAGATGACAATCCCATCATCGTTCAGATGATTCCTTGCAATGGCTGACTTTGAGCAGGACAGTCGTAGGCTGAAGTAGCAAGACATATGAGAATTACTTCAATGCGAACTCATCGTTATCTGGATCTAATGGCAAGAGGAACCAGTACGAGATGACTTTGCGCTAACTGTCTCTCGAGGTTTCTACGGATACAGGTAAAACGATTTCTAGCAGATCACGAAGGTTTAATGCTAGTGATTTCTATGCCAGGAAGTCTAGTAATTTGGGTCCCGCTAACAACCAACCACCCAAAAGCTCTTCTAAACTGGTGACGCCAACATATTACTTGACCACAATTACGCTTGCATTTTTAACTAGAGGCTTCATCTTCCTTTTACTGCTTCCTGTTTGTCGCTTTCCTTAATACTGTTTTCAGCATAAAATATTTCAAGGAAAATATTTCTGATATTGTGGGCTACGATTATTAAGTTGTGCCACCAACAAATTATTGAACAATGTGCTAATGTTCAGTTTTCTAATTAGTCTCGATTTATCCAACAGCCAGATTATGGACACTGTTTAATCTAGAGAGAAGAAGAATGTAATACCATTTCTCCAATATCAGAGAACGGGATTCTTTCGGTGGACATGATGTGCTGCTATGGGGTGACATAACCATCAACTAACAAAGTCCTCTTCATGTCTTTGATGGAGACTCAGTAAATGTTCAGAGGTACAGAGAAGACACCCTAGAACCCTGTATGGGACTTTTTAAGGGTGCAATTGACGCTGATGTCCTGTTTCTGGATGACAGTTTCTCTCCGCAGAGAATTTACCTGGTGCTGCAGTACTCAGAAACGGAAGAAATCCAAAAAACGCCCTGGCCAGCAAGGTTGCCAGACATAATTCCCATCAAACAAGTATGAAGTCCCTTACGGAGAAGCATTGTGGACAGTCAGTCACCTTCTCTCTCACTCCGCGAGAAAAAGTTATCTCTTGTGGAAGAATGAAATTTGTCGCTTCAGGCCCTTTTGAAGAACTTATGTTGAACATGAATAGACGCTGTTAGACTTGTTTAGAAGACAGAGGGAATCATATTCCTTATTGACGTTATATATGCACATTTCAGAGCATCTAATGTCAACTTCTGCAATATTCTCTTCTTTTAATGCCGTCATTGTAATACTTTCATTTCCGGTCTGATAATTCACGTTTTCTACACATCTTTAGAAATGTGTTTCGTTATGCTAAAGCACATTTCTAAGCAAATTTTCTTTTAATTCACAATAGGATAAAAAAAGTGATGCTACAATTTGTTAATATCAAGTTTTTTTTTTTGTTTTTTGTCAAGCAGTATAGTTATCTACATAGCGACCAGGAAGAAATGTCACAATTATCACTAGAAATGTAAGCGAAATTTTAAACACAAAAACTGGAAATCATCTGCTACACTTTTAGCTAGGGACATCGTTGCTCGATCTTACTAGATGAAAAAATATTGATTCCAAAAGAGCTTTTAAAAATATTCTCGAAAGACATTTCTAATATCACTCCGAATGCTAGAAAATGGAACGGAAAAGGTTTAAGTGCTTTCCATTTATTCATCGATGAAGCAAGGCTAAAAAAAATGTGAAGTGTGTTCAGAAATGGAAAATTCGGAGTACGTCAAAGAATAGCTCATGTTATTAAACCTCGGATGAATTGATAGACTTTATTGGACTGTTTGTTATATGTAAGTTCGTTTATTATTAAAAATACATTTTTTTCTCTAACATATTAAATTTGATTGATTTGAAATATTAGATTTTCGGTATCTAAAACACACTGGGTTTCATAAATTAAGGAATAGCTCTATATTATGTAAACGGGAAGCTGACGTCGAAGCTCTATAATTTTTAAATAAGTATTCATTTTTTTTTTGTTTTCAAAAAACTGATAGCAGATAAAGATCTTAATTAAATATATGAATATCTTGATTTGCAACAATATTCGTTCAGTGTTTAATGAGTTTTTGAAGTTTGAATATTTAATAACGGAAGTCACGGAACTAAAAAAAAATTGAGGGGGCGGGGATGAGGGACAACGGAGAGACTGTCCATTGCAGTATACATTTCACCCTCCGTTTTAGAGGCTTTTAATTTTTTAAAAAATATGCATGAAATATATATACGTTATTTTTTCCTCTATTTCCCTTAATGGCTTTCTGAAAGCGAGGGGCATGTCCCCCTTTCACTCCCTCCCCTCCCTAGATCCGGCCCTGAACAACAGCAATGTCAGTTTTTAGAAATTTAAAACTGATGAAGAGGGAAAGAATTCTTTAGAGAAGCTTCTAAAACACACACTTATTTGATTTAACACTTCGATACAATACTTATTACTAAGTTTTAATTAACTTCTGAAGTCAATTTTTGTGGCTGGCATTGTTTAATGTTAAATATCGAAACTTCCATAATTCATTAAATACTGGATGAATATAGTTGAAAATCGAAATATTGCTATATTTGATTGAGATCTTTTTCTGCTATGATGGTTGTAAAAAAAAAGAAAATAACTTTTTTAGAAGTTATAGAGCTTCGACGTTAGCTACCCATTGACATACCGGGTCTGATACGATTCGTCTAATTCCAACTGGTCCAATGCCGATTGGTCCAATTCGTCTAACGGGACGATTCGTCCAAAGAACAATTGGTCCAAAAGATGATTCATCCAAAGGGACAACTCGTCCAAATGCCGTTTCGTTTAATAACCATCGTCATGTGCCGATTCATCCAATGGAACAACTCATCTAAAGTCGTTTCGTTTAAAGAGACAAATCGTTAAAAGCCGATTCGTTTAATGAGACAATTCGTCCAAAGCTCTTTCGTTCAAAGGCTCAATAGCCAATGACATTAATATAATGTTATCAGGATAGGATCGGGGGCGAAGTTGGAGGGAGGATGACTGAGAATTGCAGGAAGGGTAAAAGAGCCGAAAAAGGCTAAACTTATATATACATTATGCATTTTTCTAGACATTTTCAAAGATCTCTAAAAAGGAGAGGAAAATATTTTACTTCAATGGAAATCCAGTCTCTTACCCTCATATCCCCTTTATTTTTTACTAGATCTTGGCCTGATGTTATATTCCATGGGTATTATTATAAATCAAGAATTTATTTTCTTTTAATTTGTTCTAACACATTTTCTTGAAAGCAAAACTTTCTAATGTTACCGCCAGGTTCGACCATCCGTCCATCTGTCTGTGCATTCAATAACTCTGGAAGCAATCAATCGATTTCGATTGTTCTTTTTGCTTTGGATAGAGGAAAAGGCTCAGTTTGCACACAGATATGTTTATAATGGTCTGTTTATGTACGCAATATTTCTGCAACTAATTAACCGATTTCGTGATTCCCCGAACTGCCCACGGTCTGTAGGGGACACCGATGGGCTTGGAAAGGCCGCCGTCCGTCCGATGGGACGTTAAGCCGTGGGCCCGTGTGCGGGAGAGCCATACCCTGTGCACGTTAAAGAACACGCTGGATGGCCTTGACGGGAGGCTACCATCTGTCTCCCAACAGCTGTTCCAGTGGGTCCACTCCCCCAACCTTCTCTGAGCCTTCGGGGTCCATGTGACCTGGCCATTTAGCCCATGGTGTGCAAAAAAGTGCCGCTCAGAGGGAAAACAACCCAACCCTACTCGATTTCGTGATATTTTTTGCGTTCAATAAAATAAAAAGATATAGTTTTGCACGCGCATATTTTTTATTCCGATATGAAGGGCGGTGGAGCGCCTAAAAAAAGCTGTTGCATCTTCAGTTTGGACCATTAGAAGTGAAATATATCAAGAAAAAGTGCTCTTTCCTCTGCCCTGAGCGAATGAAAATTTCACTTCTATGTGTGTAAAGCATTTGTTTTTATGTTTTTTAAATATTCATGCGGAATGGAAAAAAAACACAGTTTTTGTTAATGTGCTTTTGTAACTAATATCTGACAATGATGCAGATATTGCAGCTCCTAGGGATTACCGTCCCTGTGGCAAAGAGATTTGTATTTTATTTTCATTGAGATTTCGCCTTCCTCGCAAGTCATCTCTGTGGCAGAGCTTAACTTTTCCTAACATTTTGTCTCCTAACATCTGTCCAGAAAGTTAAGCTCTGGCTCGCTATTGTCAAACCTATATAGCAAGCAGCTGCTTAAGGGGTGATTTATTTTCATTTCTTTGTTATTTAGGGATAAATCTGATTCCGTATATTTCGATAAAAATTCGGAATTTTGGATAGGAGGTGTCCTTCAAGGTCAAGTAGAGAATAAATTTCTGAATTTTATGAGATCCGATGCGATCTTCTTGATCAAGTAGATGTCAAACTTCGATCTAGCCGTATTATACCTGACGTAGTCTTCCAGGTCACTTCGGATCTCATATGGCTAAAGTCAACCCCCATCCTTCTTCTTACGAACTCAGAGAGTACACAAGGAGAGGGGTTTGTGTTGTCAGTCAGAACTGTGCCAGTCTCGTAATTTGCATTTCTCTAGTTCAAGTCCCATCTGCTCCTGCGTTGAACATTTCCTCCGCTAACCTCCTCTTTGCCCTTTGTCAGAAAGAGACACCGATGGGCTGGGAACAGTCGATGTCCTTTCGGAACGGAAGTAGATACCTATGCTTGGTGCAAATTAAAGAACACTTCGAATGGCTTTGACGAGAGGTTTCTAATTTGTCTCCTAATATCTGTCCAGTGGATCTTCTTCCCTTAACCTTCTCCTAGCACTTGGGGTTTTTTGTGACCTGTAGTCACTACTTCTGTCAGTAGGTGACACTTGGGATTTAGCCCACTTTATGCAGAAGAGTGCCTCTAGAAGCCCCTCGTATCATCATAAATTTCGACCTCCCTGGAAATGCAAAACCTGTCTTTATTTATGGGACATTGATGGTCTTGGGAAGGCCTCCGTCAGTCTAATGGTAGGTAAAGCCATGGCCAACTGTGCAGGAGATCCATAAACTTTGACGGAAGGCTTCCATCTGTCTTCTAACAGCTGTCCAGTGGATTACTATTCCCAACCTTCTCTGAGGTCATTATGATCTGGAAATTTAACCATTTATGTAGACGAAAGTGCCACTCAGTAATAAAGCAACCCAAAGCTTCCATTCAGTTTTTTTCTAAGTCCACTGTTTGTGCGTTTTGTTTGATACGAACCATCTAGATTCAAAACACCTATTGCTCATTTTTGAAGTTATGGTGAAAATCAAAAATCATTTTTTTTTTCAATTTATGTTAAACCATTTTATGTAAAAATTAGAACAACACATATCGTCTCTGGCAAATACGAGATTCATTTTCAAAGAGAATGAAGAATTTCGTTTTCCAACTTTTTTTCACTCTATAATAGTGATAATTCGAACCAATGAATGATAGGGAAAATGCAAATAGTAATATTTTATTAGTACACATGCATCAAAAAATAATTTCTCTTTTATCCCTTAAAATGCAAAGTTGCGTTATGCTACTCTTCTGTGAGAAAATGGGCAAATCATTGCTATCAGTGTAATATCCTTTGACAGTTTACCACCGAAAGCGCGGTACGCTCGTAAGTTGCAGTTACCAGATTCGAGTCTCGCCTGGGACAGAATTGAGATTTATTTCCCTGAAACTCTCTCCCTGTCTTCTGTCAATAGGTGACACCAATGGGCTTGGAAAGGAGGAAAAAAAGGCGCCATCCTTTCCAAAATCTATAAAAGCCGATTGCTTATTACCTATAAAAGCCGATTATAAAAGTCTATAAAATCCGAAGTTAAGCTCTGGCTCGCAAATGGGGCCAAGGCTTAACATCGGATGGGACGTGAAGCCCGTGTGCGAGAGAGACATACTCGTGCGTGTTAAAGAACACGCTGTTTGGCCTTGTCTATCTTGTCCATCTGTCTCTGGGCGGGGGTGGCTCAGTCGGTAGCGCCCTAGGCTCGTAATCTGTAGTTCCCAGGTTCGAGTCCCAGCTGGGTCAGCGTTGAGATTTACGTCCCATCCGACGGACGGCGGCCTTTCCAAGCCCATCGGTGTCCCCTACTGACCGTGGCCCCTACTGACCATCGGTGTCCCCTATAAGCCGTGGCCCCGTGTGCGGGCCATTTAGGCCATGGTGTGCAAAAAAGTGCCGCTTGGAGGTAAAACAACACAACCCAACCCATCTGTCTCTTAACAGCTGTCAAGTGGGTTCCCTTCTCCCAACCTTCCCTGAGTCGTTGTGACCGGACAATTTAGTTTAGTGTGTGCAAAACAGTGTCCTCTGAGAGATAAAAAACCCAAAAATCACCAAAATTTCAAAGTTATATCATAATTATCGCTTGGAATATTCTTTTTAAAGTTGCATTTTTCCAATTCAAAACCATCTAAAGATGGAACCATCATAAATAATAATAAAAACATCTAAAGATGTTTTTATTATTATTTATGATGGACATAAGAAACATCCTGATAATTTTAAAAATGTGACTCATAATAGTTCATTAGTACCGTATACAACTGCCAAAGAGTTTTTCAATTATCTCTTAAAACAAAAAAAAAAAACAGTGCGTCCCCCTCATCCCCGAGGAGTAACGGAACAAATAATTGCTTTAAATGCGAACCCTCGTGAAACTTACACTGCACCATCAAAAATTTCAATATTCGAGCATGAATTAATATTATATATTATATATTTAAACGAGAATATCGTCATACGCAATTCTCGTTTAAATTTTTTTCAATTTTCAACTTTTTCCACCGTTAGAGGACGCATTTAAGACTTTGGGGAGATTTGAAAAGTGCGAATCGTATAATATCATCAAAATCGATGAAACCCAAAAACAGTTTTTCATTGATCTCTAAAAGCGAAAAGGTCGAACTTTTACGGACCGAAGACAAAAGCGAAAAGTGTCTTTTTTTTCATTGAAAACTAGCAAAAAAAAAAGATATTTTCAATAATAATTGTATCAAAAATATAATATCACAGTTTTTTTTCTTACTATTTATACAAGTTAGCAATTGTGCACTATTATACCTGTATGCTAGTTTAAACATACACAACCACGTATATTGGTTAGCTACATAACTGCAAATATATATCTTTAAACACTATTGTTGAATGTTGTTAAAATCCTATTCTTCACATTTGGAAACAACTCCGCGCTGAAGAACCGGATTTTGAAAATATTTAAAAATAATGTCTAAAGATATTTATAGCTACGCTTCTAACCAATATAGGTCTAGGCATTTTAATTGCCATACAGCTTTAAATAGTGCAAAATTACTAACTGATCTAAATATTTGTGATAGATTTCCAATGAAACGAATTGTCCATTCTGGTAAAAACTTTGCGTAGTGAAAAGTTTGAAAGAATTAATAGCAACCTACAAAAAGATTTCGAAACTATTTCAATATAGTTGTAAATCAATTGTATTGTTATTAAGCTCAAACAAGTGCGTATAAGGTTATCTACTTCCATCTACCTAACGATTAAATTCTTGATACCAATCAAATTTGCATCATTCAGTTTAACAAATGTAGCTCTTTACATGGATCACATCACAATTTCCTTTCACGATACAGATCACTGCAGAAATTTGTTTTACATTCCCCTAATTGTTTCGTTCCATATATATCTACTACACCAATTTCGAAATAACTGAGCCCTGGATTCCAAAGCAATCAGACTGAGAGATAACACACGCCTGAGTGTATAAACTAACCTGCTGTGGCATTTCTTTGTGAATCCTGATGTAAAGAGCAATTACATCTCTAAATATTAAGCCAGCACCGTTGAGATTTAGACAACACCTCGCAGAGCACTCTGATCGTCTTCTCTAAACAAGAGCAGATTGCAGGCACATACTACAAACGTAAGTTAAAACAACAAGCATCAGGTTGGAACAACTGCGTGCTTTAGACCGGGCAGACGGATAATGGAAAATACTGCCTTGTGGGATTTTAGGCGATGCGGTTTCCAAGGCAACTGCTTCTGAGTCGTTCGGGATTAGTCTCGCAGTATTCGAGCTCAGTGAGCTTTCGCCTCCGCGGCCCAGGTGTCTCCTCTAGATAGTCGCCGTGTGTTTATCTTATATACAAGATAGACTCACACGCATGCGGGTAATGAAGGGTCTGGGAGAATGGATCGCAAGCTATTCTCGTACTTTCTAAGTGTATGTTTTGGTAGACTTTCACAGTCTTATATCTATGTTGACAGAAAGAGGAAGCCGCGATTTATTTGAAACAATCTGCGAGTATTTTCTGAAGTTCCAAACTAAATTTATTAAAGGCAATCATTAGTTCAGGTTTTACAACTAATTTTCAAAATTTTGTTTCCTGTATCTTATTAAAAAAAACTTCGTATAGTCAATGAAAATGCACAAAACACGAAATAAACATGACATCCAATCGTGCTGTGTTAGCAAGGTCTAGGACATACATTTTCATAGACATGAGTGGCACAACCCTAATGAAATAGCTGAGAGTATCAGATATATATATATATTTCACTGCGTCAGACTAGTTGTTGGTGTATAAAGTACCTGAGTAACCTGGGGGCGAATTTTTGTACTATTGAGCTGTGCAGTAATGGAGAGGCGACTAGTGCCAGATGAAATTATGCTCACCTTTGGAATAATTTGAAGTGAGGCAGGCCTATGCTTTCAGCTCTGTCAGAGAATCACAAAGTATAATCAGAAAATTGTGGAGGAAGTACAGAGATACTACGTTCAGTTGAGTTATTTTACCTAGGAGGGGCACTTTTTGCCCACAGTGGGTTGAATCGCTAAATAACAAGGACCCAAGAGCTTAGAGAACGTTGGAGAAAGGGTTCTGTTGCTTTACTTTTGAACGGCACCTTTTTGCATATGATGGGTTAAATGGCTCAAGGGCTCAGAGAATGTTGGGAGGAGAGGACCCACTGGACAGCTGTTAGAAGACAGATGGTAGCCTCCTGTCAAGGTCATCCAGTCTATACTCTTGATGGTAGCCTCCCGTCAAAACTGAGTATTATGTAGTTTTGTCTTATACATCCAAGGAGGCATAATAAGGAAACTGAGTATTTTTCAGTTTGGTCTTGTACATCCAAGGGGACGTAATAAGAAACTTAGTATTGCGTAGCTTTATCTTATAAATTCATCAAAGGCAGTGTAATTGAATTGACGATACTTAAGCCAGTTGTGCTTTATGCATCCATGAGATTTTCGACATATATACAGAATTCAACGATATGCTTGAAGACCTATAGTGTGCATACCACTAACCTCAGCTCATGGGAGGACACGACTTACGCTATATCAGAAGAATCACGATACTGAATCACGGCATAGCATAAGTAGTGATTCTTCACGTCAATGCATCTGGAGAGAGTGTGGGATACGTTATCACCCTCTGATTATCGTGGAAAGGATCGTTTTGGTAGGAGTGGCTTGTTTTTCTGCAGAGGTATTCTTATCAATGGCCGCATTTAACCTGCATGTTTCTCTGTAGGGACTCCAACTGCTCTAAGATATAGAGACGACATCATAGAGCCTTATGCGAGATTTTTCTTGAGGTGACATTATGTCATAACTAAATTTTATGGATGAAAGCTTTTTTCCATATATAGAACTCAGATAGGAGAGGAATACCCTGAGGGTGAAGATATTCAAATATTCGACTGGTCAACTATGTCCCCAGACCTAAATACCATTGCATATGCAGGGGATATTTTTGAAAAGCCAGTTGCAAGTCGATAACCCACTCCAAGGAATCTTCATGGGCTGAGAAATGCTCTTATTTAGAAATGGGATTTGTTGTCCTTTATATTGTTCGATAATTCAATTAGAATCATTAGAGCTCTTGTACAAGCTATACTACTGTCAGGAATAATCATACTCCTTATTAAAAAAACATTAATTTCAATATTTGGAGTGATCTGTAATTTTTCGTAATTGGAAATATTTTCCGATATATTCTTTCATTGCAAATTTAATTTTTTATAAATGGGCAAGTATTCCGATATACGCCGATCAGCCAAAACATTAAAACCACATACCTAATATGACGCAGGTCCTCCTCTCGCCACCAAAAGAGCTCTCACCCGATGGGGCATAGATTCAACGGGATGTCGGAAGGTGTGGCTTGATATTTGGTACCATGACTGCAACAGGAGATCCCGCAGTTCCGTAAATTACGTGGTTGGGGTGATGCTGCTCGTACCCGTTTCTCAAACTCAAACCAAAAATGCTCGGTAGGATTCATGTTCGGCGAATTTAGGGGGCCATAGCAATAAATGGAATTCCTCATCATGTTCTAGGAACCATTCCTGAACCTTCTTCGCAGTGTGACATGCGCATTGTTCTGTTGAAAGACGCATCTCCGCCAGAGAATACAGTCGCCATAAAGGGGTGTACTTGGTCATCCTCGATGTTCAGATAAGTGACAGCTGTCAGAGTTTTCTCTACAGGGATAATTGGTCCAAGTGTTTTCCAAGAAAATATTGCCCAAACCATCACACTCCCTCCATCCGCCTGGATCCATCCCACAGTGCATCGAGGTGAGAAGGCTTCCGTGAGTAAACGTCGCACACGAGCTCGTCCGTCCACATGGTGTAACAGAAAACGGGATTCGTCTGACCATGCGACGCTCTACCACTCTTCTATGGTCCAATGTCGATGATTTCATGCCCACTGCAAGGGTTGGCGACGGTGAACGGCTATGAGCATAGACACGCGAATGGGTCTGCTGCTGCAGAGACCCATATCCAAGAGCTCACGATGAACTCTGTGTTCGGACACATAAGGCCCTTTGCCATAATTGAAATTATGGGTAATGTCAGCCACAGTAGCCCTCCAGTTGCTGCGGACAAGACGAGATAGCCTGCCCTGGCTTCTGGCATCAATGAGGTGTGGCAGATCAACGCTTTGTCGACCTCTTGAAGTGTCACCTATTTCGGACCATATTTGATAGGTACTAACTATACTACATAGCGTGAGCAGCCTACCATCGTCGCTGTTTCGGATATGCTCTTACCAAGGCGACTTGCCATAATGATCTGGCCTTTGTCGAAATCAGATAAATCCTTTGCTTTTCCCATGTTGAGACGAAACAAAATACTGCCTGCGAGAACTCCGACCCAGATATTATATATATATCATTCATGACCGTGGCACGTGACACTGATTGGCTGCACGCGTGCTTCTTTGCATAACGAACAGGTGGTTTTAATGTATTGGCTGATCGGTGTATTTTTTATTTCAAATATAAATATTAATATATGTAATATTACATCTCATTTGAAACTTTTGATAATTTCCAAAAGGATTTCTTGAGATATTTGCATTTTTGTTCAACTTCTGGCATCAATGAGGTGTGGCAGGTCAACGCTTTGTCGACCGCTTGAAGTGTCGCCTATTTCGGACCATCTTTGATAGGTACTAACTACTACATAGCGTGAGCAGCCTACCATCGTCGCTGTTTCGGATATGCTCTTACCAAGGCGACTTGCCATAATGATCTGGCCTTTGTCGAAATCAGATAAATCCTTTGCTTTTCCCATGTTGAGACGAAACAAAATACTGCCTGCGAGAACTCCGACCCAGATATTATATATATATATCATTCATGACCTTGGCACGTGACACTGATTGGCTGCACGCGCGCTTCTTTGCATAACGAACAGGTGGTTTTAATGTATTGGCTGATCGGTGTATTTTTTATTTCAAATATAAATATTAATATATGTAATATTACATCTCATTTGAAACTTTTGATAATTTCCAAAAGGATTTCTTGAGATATTTGCATTTTTGTTCAACTTCTGGCATCAATGAGGTGTGGCAGGTCAACGCTTTGTCGACCGCTTGAAGTGTCGCCTATTTCGGACCATCTTTGATAGGTACTAACTACTACATAGCGTGAGCAGCCTACCATCGTCGCTGTTTCGGATATGCTCTTACCAAGGCGACTTGCCATAATGATCTGGCCTTTGTCGAAATCAGATAAATCCTTTGCTTTTCCCATGTTGAGACGAAACAAAATACTGCCTGCGAGAACTCCGACCCAGGTATTATATATATATATATCATTCATGACCTTGGCACGTGACACTGATTGGCTGCACGCGCGCATCTTTGCATAACGAACAGGTGGTTTTAATGTATTGGCTGATCGGTGTATTTTTTATTTCAAATATAAATATTAATATATGTAATATTACATCTCATTTGAAGCTTTTGATAATTTCCAAAAGGATTTCTTGAGATATTTGCATTTTTGTTCAACTTCCTTAAATCATGAACAGCAGTGTAATATTTATACTCCAACATGATTTACAACCAACCATTCCTATGGTAACGCAGTCCTATGGTAACGCATCTCTATATCGCTCCATACTGTATATTAACACGATATTAATGCATATTTCACAAGATATTATGCTATGGTTTCGTTAACAAAATCCAGGCGAAGTTTAAAGTAAACAGCAGAAGGAGAAAGCTGACTGATTTATTACTTCGTGTATTTATTGCCATCTTTTCCGTAGTAATGTAATAAATCATAATGACAGTCAGGACATGAAATACTGAGCCACTGAAATGTCAGGGAGAACATTATATAGTAATATCTACGACATGATAGAGCTGATGTCACTTGCATCAAAATTTCGTAGACATATATGCTGCATGGATAACTCCGTGATATTCTCTGTATAATTACTTCTTGAACGCTATCTCTGAGACAAGGCTCCTGTTCACAAGTTCCTCAAAGAGAGGTCTGCGATTTCAGCCTCCTGAGACTTACACAGGAGGGATTATCGGTATACAATATTCAAGGTTGACTCGATGTTTAGACTTTGAGGTGGCTCACAAATCACAGGGCATTACGGTAAGCGTGGATTTCAGTAGACTGGATAATTTATGGATTTGTAAAGAAGTACTTTGGGTTAGAATATGACGAGTATATAAATATCTGGTAAAAATATGCACCAAAAACATATTTGTTTAAAAGATGAATGCCCTACGAAAGGGATTAAAATAAAATTGACTATAAATATTTATTTTCGATTTAAAAAAGATTTTTTTTTACACTCTATGCATACCCTTTTGAAATAGATAATTATTGTTTATTGTAAATAGCGAAGAGTTCAAAAATGGGTTGTATTATGTTGTTTTAATTACCAGCGGGAATACGTTTTGTAGACAATGGGCTAAATGGCCATATCACAAAGCCTCCCAGTGCTCAGAGAAGGTTGGGGAAGAGAATACACCTAACAGCTGTTAGGAGACAAATGGATGCTTCCCGTCAAGGACATTCAGAGTGTTCTTTATCATGCTTAGCATATGCATCTCCTGCACACGGAGCCATGGCGTAACGTCTCATTCTCAGCGCCTTTCCAAGCCCATCCGTGTCCTCTTTCTCACCGAGGGAAGTGTGGGATTAGCGGAGATATATATCTCAGTGCTGGAACATTTAGGATTCGAACCTGAGAACTGTCGATTAAGAGCGTGGCATGCTACAAAAAAAAAAAAAAAAAAAACGGGAAACACGTGTTTGCAACGGTAGGCGAGAAACAATAACGTCTGAGTACTGTTTGTGATTATTATGCTGAAAGATTTAAAATGGACAATTATGTCGATTAAAATACACTCACAATATTTTTATGTTTGCATTTCATTTCGTAATTTCTAGTCGTCGTTAGTCAAAATAATGAAGAATGCAAGTAAATTCTATATTTTTCATAGAATTAATTAGTTTCACGATAGATTTCGTTCATGAAATATTCTACGGCTTAGACGAACGATTAATATAAATAGTTAATTACTATTGCCAAAATTAAGTAAATCGCGAATTACTGAGAAGGAATTAAGCTTTGTATTCTTTGCTTAATTAATGCGACGTTTATTAAAGAGCAGGATTACTATCATTCTTAAGGATGTGAAAAGTAGAAAGCGATCAGAGGATGAAAAGTGCAGATAGACAGGATCTTATTACAATTGATTTTTAGCGGAAAATGTTGAAAACATTTTGTTGATAAACCATAGAAATATGGACATTGCGAAATTCTTTGTACTTTTAATATCTGGTGAAGAGCATAGCAGAGAGTTTAGACAATTTGGTGCGTGATATTACACTGTCTCTAAGCTATCACTTTAAAACAATATTTTTTTCGCACTACCCTTTTTAATGACAGGTATGCAAACTCTCCATTTGTGCCGAGGGTACAAACAATAATTCTAGTGTTCGAATGCAAGCATTAAATTAATATTAGGGTTAAGGATGCAAACAGTAATTTTTGGGAACTTCAAAAAAGAATAATTGCACTGATATTAATAAAGGTCGAAACTTATATAGTTCATGTATATTCTGATATTTCGTTGTTTAATTGAATGATTAATAAAATCGATTACGTGTTTAACAATTCGCTTTTAGATCTTGTCGAAAACCTAAATTTGTGACAGATGGAAGCATCAATTTTGAGTTACGGATGCAAACATCTATTTTTGATTAGCTGGATGCAAACACCAGTATTAGTGTTGGGATGGAAATAGTTATTTTGAATTTCAAGTGCAAACAGTTTTTTCGGGAGAGAGGGGGGGGGGATTCCGGCGGTAAACACTTTTGGAGAGTTTTCGAATTCAAGCATAAATGTTTATGTTTTCAAATGCAAACACTAATTTTCGGTTAGGAACTCAAGCCTTAATTTTAGCTTTTGAGTAAACACACTAATTTCCAGGTTCGAGTGCAAACATTGGTTTGGAGGTTTTAGTATTAACACTATTTTGTAGTTTGAGTGCAAACAGTAATATATAATATTTTGTAATTTGGGTGCAAACATTTAATATTGTGACATGTATGCAAACTCTCCTTTTGTGCCGAGGGTACAAACAATACTTCTGGTGTTCGAATGCAAGCATTAAATTAATATTAGGGTTAAGGATGCAAACAGTAATTTTTGGGACCAATGAAAAATTAGAATTCTGAAGTTCGGATGCACACACTGATTTGAGATCAGTATGCAAAAACTAATTTTTTTGGGGACCACGATGCAAATTCTAATTCTGGAGTCCAGATGTAAACACTGATTTGAGATCAGGATGCAAAAAACTAATTATTAGAAAGGGGGAAGGAAAATTCCAATTCTGGAGTCCAGATACAAATATTTATTTTATGAGCTAGGGTACAAACACAGATTTTAGGTACTAAGATACAAACACTGGTTTTAGGCCATTGTCTTTTGACTCAACATCCAAATACTATTATTAGAGTCGGAATAAAAACAATAATTTTGAGGACTACTTGTAAACACTAATATTTAGGAAGGAATGCAAAAACTGATTTTTGAACCCTAATTCTGATGCTAGTTTTGAGGCCCAAATATAACTCTTAGAGTTTAGATAAAAAGAACAATTTTAAGGTTCAAATTTCTAGAAGTCCAGATGAAAACAATCATTGTGAGACCTAAATGCAAACTGTGGAATCTAGTAGAACAATCATTGTGTGTCACACACATGTAAAAGTTAAAATTGGTTATCACCTACGAATGCCAATTTTGGGGCTCTTCATTCACATTTTTATCACTTCACAGTAGAATTTTACTCATCCATAACACAAAACGCCTCCTCCGCCTGAAATCGTAGGGGCCAGTGCACTACACCCTGTGTGCCAACCGATTTAGAAATCTATCCCTGCTCAAAACTTAAAGAACACATCTATCAGAGGACCTTTCTATTTAAACCAATACCGGTATCTTCTATGATGATTTGCATGCAGTGGAATGAGTTTTTTTTTAATAACAAATGTTTTTTCTTTAGACCAGACTATTTTCGTGTATTGCGGAGGGTGACAGATGTTTCAGATCGTGTCGTTATTATCTCTTATGTTATGCACACTATTATTTCTTCATATTCATATTTCCTGAGGTATCTGCTGAGTCTGCGCTAATGTTTTGATTTATCGTGTAAAACGACACGTGCTTTAAGAATTCTAGAGTTAATTTGTAAGTTGTAAGTAGTTTGTAAAGATGCAAAACTATATCAGAGATAGATTTATCACACTGGATGTCGTTGTACTTTTTAAGGGAATGAAAAATCTATTTGATATTTTAAAAGATAAATACACAATCAGTTATTTAGAAATTCATTTGCAATTTCAGTGGTGTACATCGAAGGACTAATGACACACTAAGAATATGTCTGTATCACGGTTTACTGTAATGAAATTAACCTTCACTTCATTCACCTTATCTAAACGTATTGATCGTACTTTTCTGTCGCGGAGTTCCCCAGCGTGGCTAATTAGCCTCTGGACGTGGATTTCTGAGGTGTTCGCAGTCGTTTGATGATGCTGAGGTGATTCAGTGTTACGCAACATCTGCGGGGCTTCGATTATAAATATGGGTGGAATCATGGAGGTTTTCTTATTGTCTACTGGATCGAAATATGTCATCATCGCTATGTCTCTGCCTTGGGGAGAAAAAATTACAAATTATTTTATTTTATTTTTTTAATTTTTCGGTGATGAAGTTTTAATGTTCTTGGCTAGTGATCAAAGGGATCTTAGTTCGCGCCTCGGGTAAGTCATGGATGTTTTCTTTCTTCTGTGGTCTTTCTTATTAGGTCTCTTCGTCTTCACAGACCTCTACAGCATATAAAACTTTGAGGCTTTTGATAGATCTTTATCGTAAATAGCTGCTTAGAGATAATTTATTCATTTTTTTTTTCATTTTATTCTCAGGCTTTACCTTAAGAACCCGCTGTAAGCTCCCATTGTGACAGAGTCTATTTTTAAATGTTCCTGTCAGGACTTAAACTTTTAAAACATATTTTTATTTAGATTCTTACTCATAAATATTTTCATAATCTATTTGCTTTCAAACTTTCAGAATATATTTGCTCCCAAGGACTGTTTAGCTCAGGGCCAAATCTACCCCCCTCCCCAAACAGTCACATCTAAAGAATGCTAGTAAGGGTAATAGAGTCAAAAATTATTAGATTTTTGTATATTTTATTAAACGGGGGGGGGGGGGATACTGCAATGTAATTCCAGTGTCTCTCTTCCCTTCCACAACACATGTTTACTTTTTTTACGGCTGGATCAAACACTCTCCCCTTATCCCATTATTTTTTTCTAGATCCGGGCCTGGAATTGCTAATTCGTTTGCTATATTAAGGATGATTTCCAAAACAAACTTAGTGAAGAGCCAGTAGGGAAAAAACTATATTCTTAAAGAGCCGCAGTAAAGATTCTCTACTTAAAAACGAAAGCATAATTTCTAATGAGAAATGAATTGAGGAAATAATACTGTATTTTTAAGGAATAAGGGAAAAGGTTTTATTTAAAAAATAAAAACACACACTCATGGACACAAAAATTGCAACACCATGAAGCAAGCCTCGAACGTCGGTGAATGGAGCAGAGTAAAAGTATATAATGACAGGTCTGAGATCGAGCCAGAGACTTTTAAGTTGGAAGAAAAAAAAAAACACACCCATCCACAAAATATATTTAACCAACTGAGCGAAGCACCACTGGTGAAATATCATTTAAAACTACATTATCAGCATTCAATTATAGATTAAATGTTCACCACATTTTATACTTTCATATCTATGTTGTTATTCAAGTCTTCATACATTGGTGTCCATCATTGTCAAAATAAAAAGTTAACAACCAACTTCAAAACATATCTTATCAAGAAAGTTTAGGCTTGTTGAGCCTGCCATAGTGAAATGAATATATTCACTAAGTAACAAGATCATCGACTACACTAGAAAACAAATTGAAACTTTTTTTCACAACATTGGTCAAACAGGATGTTTTTAACTAATTTTGGAATGCTGAATTGAAATATGGCTGTGAAAAATCTGCAACACGTACAGTTTTTTTTGTTAAATTACGAATTGATGTATTTCAAATTTCAATGACTACGCATATCTGGGAAATGGAAATTAACGTGACAATTTTATTAAATTGCAACTTAAAACTCATTAATTAATTACATGATTACAATGAGAAAAATTAGGAACATCATAGTTATAGACCACTGAATAAAAAGTAATAAATTAAATAACATTGAATCGCAGAATAATAAAATCATGGGTAAGGATCTTTTATACTTACAAGAAGTTCATTTCTGTCTTTAATATACTGAAGTATCTTCCTTCTGCAAGAAACAGCAATAGTCACCCATCATTACTGGGTCTCCCCTGCCTTGGTAATTTTCCTCCATGGTTAGGATATCCTAGTGAAATCATTCCTCTACTTCATCACTGACAACTCCTAAGTTAAGTTGGGAAAGAAGTCGAGATGCGCGTGCAAGAAACGGATCTTCAAAGACATTCGGCAGCCAAGATTTTCATAGTTTTTGAGAAGAACTTGTATGAGCTGACGGTAGCTATCCTCTTTGTGATTCTCCAGAAAACTCTGGACCACAGACGTGAATGATTTCCATGCAGCGCGCTTCTTCATATTCAGTTTTTCTTTGAAGACAGTATCATTCAGTTTCTTCCTGATCTGAGGACCAACAAAGATCCCTTCTTTGAGTTTGGCATCACTTAGTTTAGGAAATATTTCTTTCAAGTGCAAAAACACTTTACCAGTTTTGTCCATAGCCTTTGGAAAATTTTTCATAAGTCCCAGTTTGTGCGTAGTGGTGGGAGCAGAAAATCAGAGGGATAAACTAGAGGCTAATACCTCATACTCTTTCAGGAACAAAAGCATCTCTTTTGGGCCAGTCTTTTGTTCTATAGTGTTCTTTTCTGTCCCTATTGTCCCACAAACACAGGAAACAACATTTTGTGAAGCCTCCTAAACTCGAGCAAGAGAGATATGACTTTTAGGTCACCATATATTCTCCACTTAAACTGGTCATGTTTTATAGCAGTGAATATTTTTTCCATGCTTTCATAAGTTTCCTTCATTCACACAACGCGTGTCACTGGAATGGAAGGTGTTTGGCTTCCTTTATGCAAAAGGATAGATTTTAAATTGAATTTTGACGAATCTATAAATAGACGCCACTCCTTAGGGTCGTGAGTTGTTCCAATTTCTTCCATCAGCCCTGGAATATCTGTGCAGAAACACAAACCATCTTGCATCGCGTAATAAACAGATAAAGCCAAATTTCTCTTTCTGAACAGAGAAATTCTGGTACCCTTGTTCAGAAGATTCCACTCTTGAATCCTTGAGCCTAAAACCTCAGCTGGTTGTTTGGAAAGTCCTAGGTCTCGAACAAGATCATTTAGTTCATATTGCTGAATCAGATGAGGATCGTCTAACTTTTTAGGGGTGTATGTAGGATCAGGATCTGTATGTGTCTCAAAGTCTTCCTCTGATGAATGTGAATCCATACCCTCCCACTTGGTTGGAGGTGTGGCATAGGAAGATCTTCTCTATGAGTAACTGGCCTTAAGATTGAAGGCACATTTAGATATTGTATTTTGCTTTTATTCGTTTTTGAAAAGCCCGACACTATAGTTAAACAAAAATAGCAATCTTGCAAGTGACTAGTTGGCTCACGCCAAGCCATTGGAACTGCAAAGGTCATGAATTTTATCTTACTTTCAACCATTCACTCAGGTTAACAAAGCATGAAATGCAGCACACATGTGGAGCCCATGTTTAGTTCTGATCTCCAACATGACATCCAAAAGGGCCTATCACCCCTCCCCAAAGGTTAGAGTCAGTACCAACTTTGGCATTGGTCTCCTAGAACAAGGGTAATAACACCTTTCGTGACGGAATTCAAAATATCCTGACGTTATCCGTAAAATCTATCCTACTCATCGTTATCGGCATCCTTAGTAAGGGCACCATATATAAATATTCTGGGGGAGGAACAAATGATGGGATAGAGCCAGAACAAACTGAAATGCAGTTCCTGTATATGATTTTTTACTTCTGTTTTAGTGCTTTTTTTTAAACCTTACATAAAATATATTTATATTAATATATATATATGACATTAATAATTTTGACTCTTTTTCCAGTTATTAATTAATATTTTTGAAAAGCGGGCCATTGCCGCTTTTCAAAATATTTCTTCTTCTCTTTCCTTATTTCAAAAAGAAAAATTAGAAGTGTGGAGAGTCGAACGCTAAACCATTCTAGACAAAATATTTTACTGTGTACCGAGACTTCGCCTCCATGACTATATAAGTGAGATTTATCTCCAATGCTATCCATATTTTCAATTAATTATATTTCGCATAGTGTTGTTGAAAGAGCACTATACTGGAACTGCGTTTCAGTTCGTTCTGGATCAATCCGATCACTTTGATCTCTCCCAAAATCCAAAATAGTTATCCATATATTAACTATCCATATATTCATCTAGGATATCTGCAGAAACATACATTGAGGGATCATTGGGATTAACGTCTTCTTCGAAGTTAGCGTCAAACTGATATAACATGACCACGCCATGTCAAATGGGTGCTAACTTCGAAGGTCTATAATTTCTAAATAAAGCGTGACAAAAATATGCCTGATAATGCTTTAAAGATCTTAATCAAATCTATTTAAATCTGGATTTTCAACAATATTCTAATAATATTTAAGAAGGTTTGGAGGTTTAAACCTTCTAGAGCAGCAATACGTTCTGAGAAATTTATAAAAAACCTAAAATAATATTGAAGGAAATATGTGCATATACTCTTAAAATACACCGAAGAGCAAAAACATTATGACCACATGCCTAATACGATGTTGGTCCTCCACGTGCAGTCAAAACAGCTCTTACCCGGCGAGGCATGGACGCTACAAGATTTCTAAAGGTGTCTTGTGGCATCTGGTACCAACACATTACCATCAGGTCCTTTAAATGTTGAAAGTTACGTGGTTGAGCCGTCGCAGATCAGATGTGCTGTTCCAATGCAAATCACAGATGTTCGATTGCATTGATGTCTTGGGAATTTGGATGACAGGGCAATCAAACAATGGAAGTCTTCCTCATGTTCCGCAAACCATTTTCGAACAATCCGAACAGTGTGTTACGATGCATTATCCTGCTGAAAGAAGGCACTACTAGAAGGATATACCGTTGTCATGAAAAGATGTACCTGGTCTGCAATGATGTTTAGGTAGCTGGTAGACGTCATAGTTTCCTACACATGAATGACTAGAGCGGGTGTTTCCCAGCAGAACTTTACCCAAAGCATTACACTTCCTCCACTGGCTCGTTTTTGTTCCACTGTGCATCCTGGTGCCAACACTTCCCCAGGCAAACAACGCACACATACCAAGCCAGCCACATGGTGCAACAGGAAACGAAATTCATCTTGGAAGAGAACCTTCTTCCAATTATTCAAGGTCTAGTTTTAATGTTCGCATGCCCATTGTAGGCGCTTTCGACGGTGAATCGAGGCTACCATGGGCAGTCTCAGCGGCCTGCGGCTATGGAGCCGCATTTTCAGGAGGTTTCAATGTACTGTGTTGTGACACATTACTCCCGTCACCAGCATTCAAATTCCGGGAGAGTTGCGCTACAGTATCCCTTCTATTAGCTCGTACCATATAGGATAGCCTTCGATCACCTCTAGCATTGATGAGCCGTGGTTGACCCACACTTTGCTGGCGTTCATGGTTTTTACCTCCTCGGACACAGTTGAAGGTACTATCCATGTCTGACTGTGCGCATCCAACAAGCCTTGCCATCTCAGAAATGCTCTGACCCAGTGTGGCCATTACAATTTGACCTTGTCAAACTCTCTTAAGTCCGCTGCCTTTCCCATCTGAAGAACAAGAATAACACAGTAATAATTGTATTCATGGCTGTCCTAGAATAGTATAAATATATATATAAAGCAATAATATCCTAATAGCTTTGAAAGCAGACAAAAGTAGAACAACAGCCAATATGTACAGAAATGATTATATAAAATAATGTGGAAGAAGAATTAAAGAAACCACAGTACACAGAAATAAGAGAAGATACAATAGAAAATACAGTGAAAAAACTGAATAATCTCATTGCAAAACTAAAAAGATATAAGGAAAATTAAGTGAAGACTTTAAACCATATAACCAAATAAATATGAGAAGAGCACAACTGTATGGAACAATAAACCTACATAAAGAGAAAAAAAAAACATTAAGACCCATAGTAGACACCAAAAACACACCACTGGTAAATATTGAAACATTTATCCTAAAAACTGCAAGAATGGATAGAACCACCACTCACTCTTCTAAAAAATCCAGTAGAACTGGTTGAAAACCTAGAAACAAGGAAAAGAATTGATAACTCCATAATTGCAAGTTATGATGTGGAATCCACGTATATAAATATTAATACAATATTCTAAACAACGTGCTCAAAGAAAAATTAGAAGAAAAAGTAAATGACGACAAAAGTTTCATTTTAGAAATAGATGCTGTTGTTGTTGTTGTTGTTGTTTTACCTCTGAGCGGCACTTTTTTGCACACCATGGGCTAAATGGCCAGGTTACATGGACCCCGAAGGCTCAGAGAAGGTTGGGGGAGGGGACCCACTGGAACAGCTGTTGGGAGACAGATGGTAGCCTCCCGTGAAGGCCATCCAGCGTGTTCTTTAACGTGCACAGGGTATGGCTCTCCCGCACACGGGGTCACGGCTTAACGTCCCATCCGACGGACTGCGGCCTTTTCAAGCCCATCGGTGTCCCCTACTGACCGTGGGCAGGCGGGGAATTTTGCGGAGATAAATCTCAACGCTGACCCAGCTGGGACTCGAACCTGGGAACTACAGATTACGAGCCTGGCGCGCTACCGACTGAGCCACCCCCGCCCCAGAAATAGATGCAATTTTGGATTTATTAAAATTTTCATTAGTTAACAACTTTTTTCCAGTTTCAAGATAAATTATACGAACAAAATCAAGGACTAGCTATGGGTTAACCATTAGCTTTGAATCTAGCGAATTTTTACCTTTATCATTGGAAGAAAATTTCATTTCTCGTCCAGAAATCAAATTCTACGAAAGATACATGGATGACATCCTCTGCATCTTCAGCACAACCGACAGAAACCTCCCAAATTTTTTAAACAAAATTAACTCATTGGAAAAAGACTTAAAATTTAAAATACAAATAGGAAAAGAAAACATCATCAGCTTCTTAGATATCACGCTAAAAATAACAGATGAAAAAATCTCAATCAATAATTATAAAAACCAACAATACAGGACTTTAAAACACTAGACTTTCATTCTAAGCACCCAACATATATAAAGAAAAATTTAATCCACCAAACAATAAAGAAAATTCAATTACAAAGCACAGAGGAAGAACAAACAAGGCGCAAATTAAAAAAATCTTGAAAAAAATCTTCCAGAAAACCATTATCCTGCCAATTTCATCCTAGAGGTAAAAAACAAAAAAGTGGATAAATCAAATAAAACAAAAAAAAATACTTCATTAAAAATTTCCTTATCATAAAGGTCTTTTTGAAAAAATCCAAAGAGTAGGAATAAATTCAATATAAGAAAAGCACCAGACCTGGAGAAGAAAATAAGAAAATGCACCCGAAACATCAAACAACAAGAAAAAAAATATATACAGAGAAAGTGGAATAATTTATAAAGTATCATTTGAATGTTATAAACCATATACAGTGGACCCCCGATATAACGCGCATGTCGGGCGGGAAACAACACCCGCGTTATAAGGTGAACCGCGTTATACCGAGCGGCGCGTTGGCGACAAAATAAATTTCACACTGTAAGCTTTTCTTTTACTCATCATGCATACAATAATTAAACACTATTCAAAATACATGCAAGAACTCAATACATACACAATTACTCAATACGCAGTAACAATAAAATGCGATACTCACTAACGCCGCACGGACCTGTATAAACATGTTTGAACTTATCGCGAACATCGCCCGCGCTATAACCGAGTGCGCGGTATAGCGAGCAGCGCTATAACGAAGGTCAACTGTATTGGAGAAACAGGAAGAACACTAGAAACAAGAATAAAAGATCAAAAAGCCGCAATAAAAAGCAAACAAAATAAAACAGGACCGGACAGACACATAGAAAAAACTAAGCATAAAATAGGCTGGAACACAACAGTAATTAAAAAAGAAAAAAAATGCATTCATAAGAAAAGCAGAAGAAGGATTACTAATACAATCAACAGATGGCGTCATGAACGAGATGTTTGGTTATTGGTTACCTATAATCTGGCAACCACTACTACAAAAGAAAGAAAGTTCCAAGAAAGCTGCAACCTCTACGGAAGACGACCACGTCAGGGGTCGAAATATCAGGAAAGTTACTCACCAGTAAGTGAATCCTTGTCTTAGTTTTTTTTAAATTATAATTAACTAGCTATTCTAAGACAGCATGAATACAATTATTTCAGAAGGCATTTTCCTTCGCTTTGAAAATTGCTTTCTTCCTGACTCACATCTGATGAATTTTGTTTCTTAATTAATCTATGACGCGTTATCACTTTGCAACTGGCTTTTTCTTTAGTTCTCTATCATTTTGAAGTTAGGGCAGAAAACTTAAAACAAACTCTACTATTGGTGCTAATTTCGGCTCAGTATAGTTGGCATTTAATTATGTTAACTTTTCTTTATTACTTCCAAAACATTACACGTTGAAGATATTCACATTTTTTTTACTTCTATCTTAGGGTACATAAGCATACGTAATATATAAACATTAATATTCATTTGGATTGAAATTGTAATTTAGGTTAAATAAGAATAAATAAAAAACAATGTAGTCCTTTGCTTCAGTTAGGAGATGATACAAGAATTTTATTCTGATTTTCCTGAGCACAACCTTTTTTCTACCTTTCTCATCTTCTCTTTTCGTTCTACTCTTTTCCTCTCTTTCACCTTTTTGAATCTGACTCTTGTTTTCATCTCTTCATCCATTTCTTTCGTTTTTTGGTCGTTTCAAAGAGCAATGTTTTCCTCTCTCAGATTGTTACTGCCTTTGCTTTCCCTTTCATTTCCGGATTTTGTTTCTCTGTTCATCGCTCTCTACCTCTTCTGGTTTACACTTGACTTGTGGGGGGAACTACTTTTAACCGTAAATCATTTCTTTTCCGTTAGCCATCCTGATGGGTCCTTATAAAGTAATTTGAAAATCTCGTTTTTCATTCTCCCTCTTTCTTGATTTTCTAGAACTCTTTTTTGGAATTTTATGGCTATTCCCAATTGTATTAATTCAAAATAAAGTGATAGAAGCGAGATTACAAGCGAGCGGTGTGTGGATAAATGGATCTTTTTTTAATGCTTTGGAAACCTGAGCTTTTTCTCTGTTCAGAAATGCTCTATCAATTCTTAAGTGTTTCTACGAGTTAAATAATTGAATGCGTGTATGTATACAATTCATAATTCAATTCCGCTTTTTACACTGATACTTCAAATAACCTAATTACGTAAGGTAAACCTGCTACAAATATAAAGATGAACTTAAAGGCGCTCTCAGGAGAAAGGAACAAAGATGTGCGTTTCCTTCTCCTGAGACTTCACGTTCGAAAAGTTCCCACACGCGCCTTGAAGCCTCGACGCTAACACATTGAAGTCTGCGGAAGCGGAACTTTCAGCTGCTAACTAGAGCTGTGTGAAAGGCACGTATAGTAGACGAGTGAAAGGACTTTCGTTATCACTTCGCGAGCCATCAGGTGCTGTCATGTTGTATGAGATAAAGATATTGGCTGATAATTAATGAGTACGCACCCATCATAGGACTTTGTTTTCTGAGTGCCTCAGAAAAAAACCGACATCGATGCTATCCTTGTCTAAAATCTGATTATATAAAATCAGCGTTTCTTAAAACATTTCTTATCAACACTTTTTTTGAAACACAAAGGATATTTTTTGTAGTTTTTCGTTTCACCTATTGTTTATGTTGCATGAACGTGTTTATGGTAGCAGATTTCTTTCAAATATTCTAATCGCATTATTATTCAGTTATTTTTCTTTATTTTTAATATTTAAAGAAAAAATCCCTCTCAAGCAGACGCTTACCATCTGAGGAAAGAGACTATAGGTGCCTGTCATTTTAATACTCCACAGAGAAGGTCTCTGAGGAAGGTGACTCTTGGTGCATGTTACTTTAATACTCCATAGAGGTCTCTGAGGAAGGTGATTATAGTTGCCTCTTACTTTAATACACCACAGAGAAAGTCCCTGAGGAAGGTGACTATAGGTTCTTATCACTTTAATACACCGTAGAGAAAGTTTCTGAAGAATGTGACTATAGGTGCCTGTCACTTTAATACACTGTAGAGAAGGTCCCTGAGGAAGGTGACTATTGGTTCCTGTCACTTTATTACACTGCAGAGAAAGTTTCTGAAGAAGGTGACTATAGATGCTTGTCACTTTAATACACTGCAGAGGTTTCTAAGGAAAGTAACTATAGATAACTGTCATTTTAAAACACCATAGAGAAAAATTCTGAGGAAGGTGACTATAGGTGACTGTCACTTTGATGCATCGTAGAGAAGGTTTCTGAGGAAGGTGACTATAGGTGCATCTCACTTTAATACACCGTAGAGGTTTCTGAGGAAGGTGATTACAGGTGCCTGTCACTTTAATACACCATACAGAGAGATATCTGAGGAAGGTAACTATAGGTGACTGTCACACGTAGAGAAGGTTTATGAAGAAGATGATTATGGGTGCCTGTCACTTAAACACACCCTAGAGAAAATTTCCGAGGAAGGTGACTATAGGTACCTGCCATTTTAATGCACCGTAGAGAAGGTCTCTGAAGAATGTGACATAGGTACCTGTCACTTTAATACACTATAGAGAAGGTTTCTGAGAAAGGTGACTATAGCTGCCTGTCACTTTAATACTCCGTAGAGAAGGTCTCTGAGAAAGGTGAATATAGGTACCTGTCACTTTAGGTTCTTCATTTAGAGGGAGGCGAGACTTCAACAGAAAGAGAAAAGAAGAAACAAGCACCGTTAGAAAGATAGGTTCCTGTCCCTGGAACCCAGATTTCTTTAATCAATGCTAGGCATGCTAACCATTCGTCCACCTACTTTGCCTACTTTAACTACATTAACTTTAAGATTCTCAAATATGATAATTATGAAAATATTCATTTTTATGCGTTTCATATAAGATAATGAGGAAATATGAAAATTATTATTATATCTTTATAAATGAAATGTGTCCGGAAGTTTCATAGGTTTCTTCATGGAACGATTTTTAATGCATTTAAATTATTTATATACATGGTAAAATATGTTTTTTTTTCTCATTAAAATTGTCCAATATTGACATTTAGTTAATATATTCCAACTTACGTCTGGTAAAAGAATAAATACTGAAATATTTGCAATTACTTTAATTTAAAATTACGTTTAAGCTTCAG
This sequence comes from Ryuthela nishihirai, assembly GCA_038380435.1. Classification (NCBI taxonomy): domain Eukaryota; kingdom Metazoa; phylum Arthropoda; class Arachnida; order Araneae; family Heptathelidae; genus Ryuthela; species Ryuthela nishihirai. Next base: position 21,183,453 of record JAWZYU010000020.1, read on the forward strand.
TGAAAAATCAAGAACAAAATTTAGGCCGTGTCATTGTGAGACTAAAATGTTCCTGATTATTCATTTATTTATTTATTGACTTACTTTTTTAAGAAACGGAAAACTTAAAATTTATAATTAAACTTGTGAATGAAAAAATCTACCTAAATATTTATTGCTTATAATTTACGTGAAATATTTCGTTAACCAAATAATTATCAGTTGGTTATTGCTAATAAATTATAAATATTTAATATGGATGATATATATACCCTCCACTTTAATATTTTCTTTCGTGCATAACAGATGTTTAAAAAACGAATATTTAATTTGAAAACAATTATGAATTTCAAATTCTTTTGATTATTAATATCTCAAATTCTGTTTGCTTTTTACGGTCGTTTTTCACTTCCTACTACTAAATTTCACTATAAAACAGTGAATTTGCTGTAAATCATCTACTACCCATTATTTTGCGTGCTGCATTTTGCTAGGTCTCTTCTATTGTAGTTTTTGCGTAAGTCTTCCACGACGGTTTCGGGACCATTTTCCTTCAACTGCTTTTTCAAATGTCTTCCCATCCTTATTGCATCAGCGAAGACCATAGGGATGCTTCCGAACACGCACTATCAATGATTTGTTTCAGGAATTGGGGAATGGGGTCCGAGAATTTCGCCCGACAATTTGACTCGATGAGGGTTCGAGAATTTAGTTTAAGAGGAAAGAGGGGGGTGTCTGAGAATAGGACTTGAGTAGGATTTCCCAATTATTAAAATATTCCACCGGACAGCGATGGTTAAAAGGATATTCTAATAGATCATACATATAATATTAGAGTCAGATCTATACTATGGGGCTGAAATAAAATCATGCAAAGATATCTGTTTTGGATTTCAAAGCAGGTAGCCGATTTTTTTTTTCTCCGTTCTAGTGGTATTTAAAAAAAGAAAGCTATTCGTGAAATTCATGTCTAATATATAGGCTTACTATACTTTTGATTCCGTTCCGATTGCAAATTTATATTTGTTATTTTAAACTAAGTTACTCATCGTAAATTGACACTTGAAAAGTTGTCAAATTTATATTTAATTTATAATATTAATTTATTATACATATTTTGTTACATAAATTGATTTTATTTTACCATGAATTGTAAAAACGTGATATGGTTATAAAATGATTAGTAAAATAAAATAATGAAAAGAAAACTATAATTACAGCGGTTGCGATCGAAACGGAACCGGAGAGGTCCTATAAAAGCCATAAAGTCATTGTGGAAAATAAAGTCAAGTGAAGTGATCACTATTTTCTCTGATTATTTTTGGTGGGACAGTGGCCCAGGTGGCCTACTGGACGATCCGCCTCTACTAAATAATATATAAAGGGTTTATATATAGGTCCTATAAAAGCCATAAAGTCATTGTGGAAAGCAAAGTCAAATACGATATAGGTAAAAAGGCTAATATAACTGACTTCGAAAGGAGACCAGTCCTAGGAGCATCCGGAAACTCACTGAATGGTACGGAACTCACTGGAAAAGTACGGCCAGTGCTTTTCCAGTGAGTTCCGTACCATCCAGTGAAAAACGGGAAAATATCCCAAGTGTATTGAGGATGGAATAGGTCTCAAGAAAATCATGCTAAAGAAGGCTCTGACAGAAAGGAACAGGTATTTGTTTGTACGAAGTGTACTGCAAAACAAAGCTGCTACAATTCATCAGCTGAGAGAGATGAATGCTAACAATACTTTAAAACCCATTTCAACGAGAAGTACGCCAGGGAATTAAAAACCGACAAAGTATTATTCGGTAGATATTCATAATTATTTCCCCAGGCAGTGTATATCCCAGATATTGATAAAGGTACGTGGTATGTAGGAACAAGAATCTGAAGTTTTCAAATTTAGCAATCCGGAAATATTTGATGCTGAAAACGTCTCTAATATTTATATATATATATCGATGTTTTCTTACCCTTCTATTCATATTTCCCAAATATTTTGATATCACGTGTCATTGACAAATTTTGACTCCTTTTACATTTGGGTCGCTAAAAATTGTTTCTGCGTTATTAGGCTGCAAATTGCATCTTTAGTAACAAGTTAACATCAGCAAGCAATGCCACATCTGCTAGTCGCCGTTGCAAAAAAGAAAATTCTTTGGACAAAATTCGGAAATCGGCTTTCTGAGAATCACATAAATCACTATCCAGTGTTTCTGAAACTCCTGATTTAATTTCTTTAAATTCACCTGAAATCTCTTTTTTAACTCCTTAAATTTGAGATATTGAAAAATATAATTTTCAATTTCAAAATATTGTATTCTCAAAATCAATTTTCGTATTTTTATTTCCAAATGCATGCAATTATTTATGTAGATTTTGGAAGAATTCGTTGTGCTCTTTGCGATGTCGTAAATTAAAAATCATTTTCATGGGAAATTTATTTAGCGTACATTTTAGAATAGAGAAAGTGAGTAACCTTTCGCGAAAACTGAAAAATATAAAGTAGCATTACCAGTCAAAAGAGGCAAATTTTCTGTGAAGCTTTCCTATCTAAAAAGGGGCGGGGGTGGCTCAGTCGGTAGCGCGCCAGGCTCGTAATCTGTAGTTCCCAGGTTCGAGTTCCAGCTGGGTCAGCGTTGAGATTTATCTCCGCAAAATTCCCCGCCCTGCCCACGGTCAGTAGGGGACACCGATGGGCTTGGAAAGGCCGCCGTCCGTCGTATGGGACGTTAAGCCGTGGCCCCGTGTGCGGGAGAGCCATACCCTGTGCACGTTAAAGAACATGCTGAATGGCCTTGACGGGAGGCTACCATCTGTCTCCCAACAGCTGTTCCAGTGGGTCCCTCCCCCAACTTTCTCTGAGCCTTCGGGGTCCTTGTGGCCTGGCCATTTAGCCCATGGTGTGAAAAAAAGCGCCGCTCAGAGGTAAAACAACCCAACCCATGCAGGCTGTTGAGTTATATAAAAGGACGGCTCAAAACATTGGATTTCCAATTCAGTATAACATTTTCTCCCTCCGTTTTATAAGTTTTTAAAGCATTTCATGGAAAATGCATGAGATATAAATAAGTTTAACATTTTTTAAATTTTTTGCCTCTTCTATCCTTACTCGCATTCGGAAGGGTCATGGTCGTCTCCCCCCTAGATCCGACCCTGTTCTCATATATCAGAGTAACCACTTAAACTTTACAAGGAAATATTAATTTCATATACAATAACATGATACAATTATTAACTTCGTCATTTATTAATCTTTATGTTTAAAAAATTTTGTATCTTGTGTTAAAAATATGCATTTTTATTATTTTCAATTCTGTTTTCTATTATTCCTTGTAATTTTGATTTATGTTACTGTTCAATATTTGATATTGTATTGTAGAGTTTCGATTTGTTAAGAGTTTATAAAGGGAACATTATAGTACCAGAATCTATCTCAATTATTTTAGTTATTTCTTATGGATACTCGTAAAGTGATTTACGCAGTAATTTCCATTGAACTATCCCAGATGTAAAATTATGTCTTAGTGTATAATACCTCGCACCTGCATTCCTAAAAAGAAAACTTTTGCAAACAAATCACAGCAGTATTGGAAAACTCTGAATCTTTCTGTGAATCGTTTTTGCGAAACATAAACGATATTGGATTGTGTACAGGACTAATGGATGTCCTGCTGGTAAAAAAAACACTTAGTTTCTGACAAATCGTGGCAAAAATAACATAAAATGGATGCTACATAAGAAGCCAATCAGAAACTCCAAAATAATGGACAAGGTGAGCACTCAGGGACTGAAATAGTCGGAGATGGACTACTGTTGTTTGCCCTTGTGCTTCACCCTCTTTATGTCAAAAGACATTGTCGCAAAGAAGGATGTTTTCCTCAAACGGAAGTATGATTCCGTTTGTCGGGATTTCTTCGAGCGGGATGCATTCGATGGTTCAATTCCTCCTTTTCATCTCTGATAACGGAATAGTGCAGACAAAGCAAATGGAACAAAAAAAAAAATCTAGTAACAGCTGCAATATTTCAAAATTTATCATCTTGGCTGAAGCAGAAGACAATGATTAAGAAGATGGACCAATCTTTATAAACATCCTTGGTTGCTTCGAGACTTGCAATAATTGTGTTAGATATATTGATGAAAAATGCATTGAAGGCTATTCTTAATGGAATGCATTGACAGTCAAATGTTTCGTTTTAGCTGGTAATTGTTTCCTTACCACAATTACAGTTAACATACAACAATTACAGTTAACAGAGTTATGTCCCATTCGGGAATATTTAGAATGGGGTATTTTACCTATGAGTGGTACTCTTTTTGCACAAAAAATAAGATAAATGACAAGGTCACAAGGAATCCCAAAGGCTCAGGGAAGTTTGGGGGACGGGGAGACCCACTGGGAAACTGTTAAGAGCGAAATGGAAGCCTCCTGTCAAGACCATCCAGCTTGCTCTTTAAAGTGCATATAGCTCTCCGTCACATTGAACTGCGGCTTAACGTCCCCTATAACCGACGACGACCTTCCTAAATATATCTGTGTCCTTTTCCCACTGACGGCAGAACGGGGGTCCAATGTCAACGAAGGCCCATTTGGGACTTGAACGTGGGAACATCATATTATGAGACTGGAGCCCTACGGATTGAGCAAACCCCGACGAGAACAATAATTGGAAAATAAATATATACACTGATATGTATAATTATCAATTAAGACGAGATAAAAACATAAATTATGAAATCCCTACATTACATAAGGAAATTTTTAGGCGCTATTATTTTTACTTAACACCGAAATTCTTTTCATCTCTCCCAGTCAGTATGAAAAATATAAAGAATTATCATTTGTTTTCCGAAGTTCTCAAGAATTGCATTTTGAAACTGGATAATATGGAAACTTTTTTTGCATTAAACTACTAGAACTATTTATGTGTAACATAGATACTGAATGTTTCTTTCTTTCTGACTTTCACATTTCTGGATTACTAGAAATTTTTTGTTTTCAGTTGTTTCCGTTTTTTGCGTATTATATTCAATGTGACGACTGATGTTTTCAATTTAAATTGTTTCTGTATGCAGATCTCACGAACGAGCCTACTCTTGTGACACCTCAAAGGTTTTTGTTTGCTGTTAAACATTATCTGAAATAAAAATAAAAATAATCTATCTGTCTAAATCGGTAAAAAACCTGAGAAATAAAGTACTTTTTAGAATGTTGTTTCCATCTCTAGCATATGATATAATATTTTGTACGCTCAGAGAATTGAAAAAAATGTATATATTTATACACAGTCGTATCACAATAACATGACCATCTAATAATGAGAATAACCACCCTTTGCCCGGATGACAGCGGCGAGACGATGTGTCATGGAGCAATGAGGCCCTGGAATGTTGCCAGAGTCACAAGTGCCCATTCGGACTCCTGCTGAGCACGGAGGTTCCGGAGATGACGTGGTTGTGGGTCCGCAAATCCAACTTGTCGATCCAAATGGTCCTACAAGTGCTCTATGCGATTGAGGTCGAGCGAATTCCATGGCCAAGGGAGAACTGAGACATCGCTGTCGTGTTCCTGGAACCAATCACGCACTATCTTAGTGACGTGGCAGGGCGCATTATCCTCTTGGTAGACACCATCACCACCAGGGTAAACGTCCAACATGAAGGGATGCATGTGGTCAGCGAGGATGGACAGGAGTATAATTCCATGACACCCCCCAAACGTTCCACTGTTCAAGACAGTACTTTATTGTACAGAGAGTGCCACTTTTGACCCATCCACTTTCCAGCATGCCTTCACTTTAAAAATAACATAACTGCAAAGTATGTGAGAGTTATAATGAGCAAGACATATAAGCTGATAGAATCAGAATCGTCTGGTTTTCTAATCATTGAGGTTAGCGTGAGACTTTTGAATTTTGCGCGTTGCCTAAACATATAAGCCAAATACGTCATTAAATCCATCTAATATAACTGCCAAACATATACATAACCTTACTTTGTTGATTAATTTTGAATTTTGAGTGCCAATCATGATATTCAATCCTAATGTTTTGATCAGGTGGGAGCTATCGTGGTGGAGACAGCCATTGGCTTTTCCATCGATAAACCCGTCGACCAGGGATCCCACTACTAGTCGCGAGCCATCAACTTCGTCCTCTCCATAGAACCAACTCGCTGCCCCGCAGCGTACAGACCCCACCCACTTCGGGGCTTGCAACGAACCTTTCAGATGCCAGGATAAATCTGCCTAATCGGGGTGACCAATCCCTTTCAGCAGACCCTCCACATCACGACATCTCCAGCCAGGTTGCCGGTAGCGTGCACGTCAAAAGGAGCTCACGACCCCTCAGCGTACAGATCCCACCCACTTCCGGGCTGCAACAAACCTTTCTCAGATTCCAGGATAAGTCTGCCTAATCAGGGTTACCATTCCCTTTCAGCAGACCCTCCATATCATGACATCTCCAGCCAGGTTGCCGGTAGCGTGCACTCCAGAGGACGGTGAGGTGATCCTATTTCACAGACGCACCGTAGGCGCCTCCTCCACCAACCTTAATCAATGCCTTCAGATCCAGGAAGCCTAAACGTTTCTCATGTGGGGACTCTTAGTTTGTCTTTTCCATCATAAAGTCTGTCGACTGGGGATCCCACTCCCAGTCGCAGAGCCCTCAACTTCGCCCTCTCCATCAGGACCGGCTCGCGGCCCCCCAGCGTACAGACCCCACCCACTTCGGGGTTTGCAACTAACCTTTCTCAGATGTCATGATGAGTCCACTTTATTGGGTGCATCAAGCCCCTTTTAGCGGACTCTCATTTCGCGGCATCTCCAGCCAGGTTGCCGGTAGCGTGCACGCCAAGAGGACGCAAGTCGGTCCTCTTGGCGTGCACGCTACTGGCGGAGCCGCCTGGCGGGTACACTGTGATTCGTGGGTGGTCATATTATTCTGATATGACCTTTGACGATCCTCTGGCGTGCACGCTACTGGCGGAACCGCCTGGGCGAGTACCCTGTGATTTCGTGGGTGGTCATATTATTCTGATACGACTGTGTATTTAATTTTAGTTTTAGTTTGTTGTGTATTATTAATATTTTTCATTTTCATTATTTTTTATTTTTTCCGAAAAAGATATATATCGGTCATCGTTCTTTCTTAACCTCATCGGGCACCTTATTCATCGGGCACTTCTCGGAGGCAACATAGACCCCCCACCACGACAAGGTGGTCCCCACTTCGGGGGGGAGGGGGCTAACGAGGATGGACAGGTAGCCATTGACGTTCAGGGACCCATCCAGTGTTACCAGCGGTCCCAGGTCATACCAGGAAAACATCCCCCAGACACGCACACTGCCACCGCTTGCCTGTACTTGACTGACAAGCGTGTTCAGGTGTTGGTTCTAATGTGTCTGATGCCGTACCCGCCACCGCCCGTCACTTCTCTGGAGTAGAAACCTCGATTCGTTCTTCAACTCTTCCACTGTCCAATGATGGTAGTCCCGTGCAAACTGCAGGTGTCGTTGCTGATGGACCTTGGTTAACATGGGCGTCTTAACGCAGTGTTGACTCCGGAAACCCATGCGTAACAGGGTTCACTCTACTGTTATCGGGGATACGTACCTGGGTGTCCCAGTGTTCATTTGAGTGGTCAATTGCTGCACTGTTTTGCATCGATTGCCCTTTACCAGTCAATGGAGGCGACATTCTCCTCTGGGGTCGATGGTCTCTGGGGCCCCACAGTTATGACGTCTGGAGGTACTCAGTGTGCCAGCGGTCCATTCTTGGTACACCCTTGCTACAGCACCTCGCAAACAGCCCACGAAGTCTGCTCTTTCCGAGATGCTTCCACCCTTGGGGCGGTAGCTAATGATCATTCTTTTTTGAACGTCCATCAAATCAATACCTCTGTCTATTCTGTTCACTTTATGCACTCTGGTTCATCTCTCCTGGCTGGCCGTTTATATCTCCGTGTGTTCGAACTTGCCATGTGCACTCTGTGACGCGCCTGGGCGGGTACATTGTGATTTCGTGGGTGGTCATATTATTCTGATATGACTGTGTATTTAATTTTAGTTTTAGTTTGTTATGTATTATTAATATTTTTCATTTTCATTATTTTTTATTTTTTTCGCCAAAGATATATATTTTTTTTCGCCAAAGATATAAACAACAATAACATCATGTTTCCTTTCATCATTGTTATATGGACCAAATTAATTTGGGTCTGAAATTATTACTGAATAATTCCAAAACTAGGTCATCGTTCTTTCTTAACCACATCGGGTCAGAAAAATAAGCATATAGGAAATACATGCTTTATTAAAATATTCCACAATAAGAGTACTACAGCAGACCCCAATCTGGAAAAAAACCGAGGGTGGAGAATGGGCAATAAATACAATCCGAGCCGGAAAAATGTAAAAGGGGAGGTCAAGAGATATTTCCAATCGAGTATAACAAGTTTACAAGTGTTTAAAAAATTTCTCAAAAAATGCATGAAATATAAATAAGTTTCATAATTTTTACTCTATTACCCTTACTAACATTATAGAAGATCATGGCTGCCTTGGATATATCCCCCCTTAGCTTCGGCCCTGACTACAAGGTAATATCCGTTTATGCCAAATACAGCAATATACACTGAATGGAAAATTATTATATACACCTACCTAATAATCTGTTGCTCCACCTTTTGCCTCACAACAGCAGCCAGACATCTTGGTAGAGTCTCAATGAGGTGTTGAAAACTCGGAGGTGGTATTGCCGCCTATGAAGCGAGGATCGCCAGTCATAGAACATCCAGAGTTGCCGGTGCGGTTGGCGGGCTCGAACAGATCTTTCCAATTCGTCTCACAAATTCTTAATGGAGTTGAGGTTTGGCGATCGAGGGAGCCATTCTAATGTAGTAAACTCACTTGAATGCTCCTGTAGCCAATTGGTCCGCCATTGGGAAGTATGCAGAGTAGCGTTGTCCTGTTGAAAGATGGCGTCATGGTGCAGAAAGAGAATCGTTACGAACGGGTGTAGACAGTCGGCGAGGCTATTAACATACGTTGTGCCGGTGACAGAAGTCACAGTGGGTTCGAGGGGCCCCAAGGACGCCCATGTAAACGTACCCCAAACTGTTACATCGCCTCCACTTGCCTGTATGACCCAAATTTGAAAAGCTGGATTCATCGCTTCATGTGGTTTACGCCATACACGCATCCTACCATGATAGAGTTGAAACCATGATTCGTCACACCAGATGACGCATTTCTAGTCTTCTCACTACAGTTGCGATAGGTCTTTGGAAACTGCAGCCTAATGTTTCGGTGTCTTACAGTCAACAAGATGTGGACGTCGACTCCCATAGCCTATTTTTTCCATGGTATAATGGCTAGTCTTTTGCATCAGCCTGTGGACGCAACCCTCATACAATTCGAACGTTATCTGCTACACGGTAGCCGTGCGATTCCTTGTAACGATGTGGAACATCTGTACTTATCTCGAGTTGCACGTTTATGTCTAGATTTCTCCCGCAAGTTGGAAATTTATCGTATTTTACGTAGTCTTGGTATACACGTGCGACAGTCTGACATGGAAAACCCAACAGCTCAGCAGATGCGATGATTGAACAACCGATCCTCCTCTCACCTACTATCTGGCCATGGTCAAACTCACTGACATTTCTTTTCCGTGACTGTTTTCAAAAGCTTAGAGACTTGCTCTATTTATAGGTATTGCCAGTTTCAGCCTCTCACGTGCCTGGACGCGATACTTCTGCTTTGCATATTATTATCGGGGTGTTAATAATAATTTGTCCATTCATTGTAAATTTTACCATTACCTAATATAATTATGACTTCCAAATTTCATTCATTCAATGTCAAAATTGTCCTTCGACTTAGTCTGTAAATGGCTTCAGAGAAATTATAAGCTGAAGCATCGAAATTTCTGTGCAGATCAAAGTGACTAAAAGCGACATGAAAATTAATATTTGCTTTCATCATCAAACTAAAAACAAAACATATCAGGTCCTGAAAAATATTTCTTCGTAATTGAACATACAATTTGTATATCTTACGGATCTCGATCCACTCTTGGAATAAATTATCTCACTGGAGCGAAAAAGATATGCATTTTTTTATGTGCTTTATTTAGGGCTAAAGGAATTGGCATTTACAATTTTTTTCATACCTACTAACTGAAATTCAGCATGTACTTATAATGTGGCACCTTTACAAAAGTTGCAAAATTCTGAAAACTCAAAAAGCAGTAAAAAGGAACATAGAGGTAAAGAATTATAATTTTATATGCATTATGTCTTAATAAACACATTAAATCAATGAAACCTGTGAAATGTAACCAAAACTGTTCTTGTGGTTTAATGTGAAATACAGCAAAACAGTTGCTACGATATCCTCTGAAATGTAGCAAAACTGTTCTTGTGGTTTCCTGTGAAATATAGCAAAACAGTTCCTACGATTTCTTCTGAAATATAGCAAAACTGTTCTTGTGGTTTCCTGTGAAATATAGCAAAACAGTTCCTATGATTTCTTCTGAAATGTAGCAAAACTGTTCTTGTGATTTCATGTGAAATATAGCAAAGCAGTTCCTGCGATTTCCTCTGAAATATAGCAAAACTGTTCTTGTGGTTTCCTGTGAAATATAACAAAACAGTTCCTACGATTTCATCTTAAATGTAGGAAAAGTGTCTTTGTGATTTCCTGCGAAATATAGCAAAACAGTTCCTGCGGTTTCTTCTGAAATGTAGCAAAACTGTTCTTGTGGTTTCCTGTAAAATATAGCAAAACAGTTCCTACGATTTCATCTGAAATGTAGCAAAACTGTTTTTGTGATTTCTTGTGAAATATAGCAAAATAGTTCCTGCGGTTTACTCTGAAATGTAGCAAAACTGTTCTTGTGGTTTCCTGTGAAATATAGCAAAACAGTTCCTGCGGTTTCCACTGAAATGTAGCAAAACTGTTCTTGTGGTTTAATTTGAAATATAGCAAAACTGTTCTTGTGGTTTAATTTGAAATATAGCAAAACTGTTCTTGTGGTTTAATTTGAAATATAGCAAAACAGTTCTTACGATTTCCTCTGAAATGTAACAAAACTGTTCAGTGGTTTCCTGTGAAATATAGCAAAACAGTTCCTACGATTTCATCTGAAATGTAGCAAACTGTTCTTGTGGTTTCCTGTGAAATATAGCAAAACAGTTCTTACGATTTCCTCTGAAATGTAGCAAATCTGTTCTTGTGGTTTCCTGTGAAATATAGCAAAACAGTTCCTACGATTTCCTCTGAAATGTAGCAAAACTGTTCTTATGGTTTCCTGTGAAATATAGCAAAACTGTTCTTATGGTTTCCTGTGAAATATAGCAAAACAGTTCCTAAGATGTCCTCTGAAATGTAGCAAAACTGTTCTTGTGGTTTCTTGTGAAATATAGCAAAACAGTTCCTACGATTTCCTCTGAAATGTAGCAAAACTGTTCTTGTGGTTTCCTGTGAAATATAGCAAAACAGTTCCTACGATTTCCTCTGAAATGTAGCAAAACAGTTCTTGTGGTTTCCTGTGAAATATAGTAAAACAGTTCCTACGATTTCCTCTGAAATGTAGCAAAACTGTTCTTCTGGTTTCCTGTGAAATATAACAAAATAGTTCCTACGATTTCCTTTGAAATGTAGCAAAACAGTTCCTACGATTTCCTCTGAAATGTAGCAAAAGTGTTTTTGTGATTTCCTGTGAAATATAGCAAAACAGTTCCTGCGGATTCCTCTGAAATGTAGCAACACTGTTCTTGTGGTTTCTTGTGAAATATAGCAAAACATTTCCTATGATTTCCTCTGAAATGTAGCAAAACAGTTCTTGTGGTTTAATTTGAAATATAGCAAAACAATTCCTACGATTTCATCTGAAATGTAGCAAAACTGTTCTTATGGTTTCCTGTGAAATATAGCAAAACAGTTCCTACGATTTCCTCTGAAATATAGCAAAACTGTTCTTGTGGTTTCCTGTGAAATATAGCAAAACAGTTCCTACGTTTTCCTCTGAAATGTAGCAAAACTGTTCTTGTGATTTCTTGTGAAATATAGCAAAGAAGTTCCTGCGATTTCCTCTGAAATATAGCAAAACTGTTCTTGTGGTTTCCTGTGAAATATAACAAAACAGTTCCTACGATTTCCTTTGAAATATAGCAAAACAGTTCTTACGATTTCCTCTGAAATATAGCAAAACAGTTCCTACGGTTTCCTCTGAAATATAACAAAACTGTTCTTGTGGTTTCTTCTGAAATGTAGCAAAACAGTTCATCTTCAGTGTTGTTGTATATGGTTTCTATTATATTCATAGATTGCACCAAGTTTTGGCCTTTTTCTGTAGATTAAATACTGGTCTACACTTCGCAAATATTACAGACCACATCTTTATGCGGTAAATTAAAAAAATATCATGTGCATTGTAAAGTACACAAGGTGTAAAGTGGTTAAAACAAAGAAGTAGGATTCTTCATACGAACAGACAGGCAAACAACAATACTTTAAAGTACACAGTGAAAAACACTAGCTTCTCTTTTTTTTAAACAAGCTAAAAATTCAGTTTGGCGTTAGAAGAGCTTATATTAATTGAAACCTGATCTAGATCAAAGACCAGACTCCAGAATCTTTATTCCAAAAGGCATCACAGATTTTAAACTGAAACAATATGTTCTAGGCCAATTTTTCAGTTGCCCGGAATAGTTAACCTGGAAGTGTGGTGCTCCCACCAATAACGTTGCTTTAAAATATTACCGAGAGAGAACGGGTCTTTTACTCATGGTTGCTAAAATGTCTATTTGAGTTGTTGATCCTGGAACTTTTATAATATTATATTTCAGTGGTACTCAAACTTTTTAGCATTGAGACCCCCTAGAATTGTAATAAAATTACGTAAGCCCCTAGAATCCTAGAATAAAGTTTGCCACCCTTTCTTTCTTCTCTACCAATTAGGGCGTTACTATGATACCCACTTCCAAACTGCTTGTGATCCATAGTTATATTTAGTATGCAGTTTTTTAGATATGTCCTTTCCAAAGGCATATCTGAAAAACACAAATATGTTTCACAAATATTTCCTTTCCAAAGGCATTAGGAATGTGCGGACAATTAAACAACCTTGTTGTCTAAAGTTCTCCCGAGTGCCAACTCGTAACTATAATGTTTAATGTGGCATTTTGACTACTATAGGCAGGGCACAGACGTAAGTAGAAATTGGGGAGTGCACGATATTGAATTGAACCAAATAGGACTGAAATGATATTCCATAATTCATTTATTCGTATTTTTTTTTCAGCTATTCTCAAAACGTATTAACAGACATTTTCGGCGAAAAATTCGAAAAGGTGTTATTTTCTTTTCTACTTCAATTAAGCAGTTTCCTCCTTGGCCTGTAATAATTACCTATACATGTGCATTTTTTTTCTCTCCATTCTAGTGGTATTTTGAAAATATATTCGTGGAAAAGATGTCCAATATATAGGGTACTTTTTTTTTAACTCCTTTCTGAGTATAAATTTATATTTATTATTTTATACTGAATTACTCGTTATAAATTATCACTCGAAAACTTGTCTATTTCGGTTATATTTAATTTAAAATATTAATTTATTGTATATATATATATATTTATTTTACAACTAATTGTAAAAAAGTAATATGTTAATAAAATGAAATTATAAAAATGAACAAAAAAAAATACGATGACAGCGGACGGGATCGAGCCAGAGACCTTAAGTTGCGATGGTACATTTATACGGTCAGTAAAAGAACCGTTGGCTTTGACCTATCAAAATCCATCGGTTCTTTTACTGACCGAGGGAAGGGTGGGTAGTTTTGCGGAGATAAATCTCAAAGCTGGTCCAACTGGGACTCGTCTGCTATACCTGAATACGAGCATGGCGCGCTACCGACTAACCCAGCCCCCCTCCCCTGATCCACGAAGTAAATGCTCTGATTATCTACATAACACAGCAAATAATTATTACAAAACGAATATAAAAATTATATTATGCTGATTTAGATATTAAAAATTAATGAATACTAAATTTCAAAAAAAAAATTGCGATTATTTTTGGTGGGGTGCTCCAGGTGGTTTAATGGAAGAGCTGCCCCTGTTCTCATACAAAAATAACAATTAAAAAGCGTGTATAGTCTGGTCTCATAAGAGAGCGAATGAACTGGGAAAAACCAGATAGTTTATTTTGCATACAATGGACTATATGATCAGGTCACAGAGATTCCGGATGACTTAGAGTTGTTAAGGAAAGGTGGTGCACTATACAGAGTATAGGAGACAAATGGAAGCCTTTCGTCAAGTCCACTTTTTATGTTCTTTAATGTGCAAACTGCGGGACTTCTTGAAAAAAGGGGCACTGCCACTTTGTCGTTCATTGGATAAGAGGCTTTTTCGAAGCTCGTCGCTGTACCCTTTATCACCGATGACTGAAGGGAGAGTTAGCGAGGAAAATCTCTATCCACGTATAATTAGGACTTGAAACTGCTCAGATCAGTTACAATCCTGAGCACTGCTATTGATCCAAACAGCTCTCCAAGGAAAGCAATTACTTGTAAGGACAATGCTCGTAGTCATCACAGCTGAGGTTAGAGCAGCTTAAAATTCCCCAAGTGACTTCAGCAGCAAAAAACGTGATGCAAAGGTGAAAAAAAATTCCCTGAGGGCAAGTAGATTCTTGGAATTTGACCCACATAAAGGTAAATCTGAAAATATCACACTTTAACTAGTGTAACTTCTAAAGTCTAGTTCAGTAAAAATTTTGTTACTGAAATTCCCACTAGCTTATAAAGCGTTAGAATCGTCACCACAACTGTTGATTGGGTACAATATATTTTACTAAAATATTTCTGCTAGACACAATCTCATTATATAGAGAAATGATACATACAATATCGCCCCGCATCTGACAAGAATGCACCTCTCATCTTGAATAATAACTAATGATCCATTACGATACCTCGAGCTATGATCATACCAGTGTGGTTTGGGGTATGGTTATAACCCTCCACCCCCAATCATTGAGGGCTTCAAGTAACATATTTTCTAAGAAAGTGCTTGAAAAGTATAGACTCAAGCACATCGACCTCCGTTGTATTTAACCATGTCAACCCTCCTTTGGAAGTTTCTGGGTACGCCACTGCATATTACAATAAGATTATTATACACATGGCCGGGGTCGTGCAAAGGTAGCTGGCGTTACAGGGGCAAAGCTACATTTAGGGGGCCCATTTTACTTCCTGAAACTCTTTTGTTAAATTAAAATAAAATTATCTGTACTTCTAAATTCTTATTTCGATTTATTAAAAGAAAGCGCAAAGTTCAGAATAAAACTGCTGCTAAGGTAACTAAATTGTCATTGCTTAGAGATTGCTAGAAATCTTTTGGAAATAAAGCATCGCCATTAATGCCAATTTGTTAAACGCTCATTACGGCACCAACTCATCTTCCCAAAACGTTTTCTTCATCGCTTGACGAATACAGCATATCCATTTGCAAAATTTAAAAATACTTTATTTCACAATAGTTTAATAAAAATAAAATTTTTTGCCTATTTTATACCAATATAACTTGTATCTTAATCTTTCTTAACTTCCCAAAATTACTACCCTGTACTTCAGATACTAATATGAAATGTTCCAAGGGGCCCATTTGCTTGTGGGGGCCCTCGTCGCAACGCCTCTGATAACTTTCCCCCTCACACACACTTTCACGGCCCTGAACATAGCTAGGGTTTATCAATTATGAATATAACCAACAGGTTTACTGCATAAGGTTTAATCTACTACTTAATTCGTCTGGTCGTATGGAAATCTAGCTGATTTAGCATTCCACCACCATTTTTCATCCTACCTTGATAGAAATATTTTAATTATCTTCGTATATTTAAAAAAAAGGAAAATAAATACCCCCTCAAGTAGCTGCTTGACACAGAGATCTGATAGCAGCCTGTCACTTTATATGCCATAGCAGAAAGTCTGTGAGGATGGCAGGACCTCAGCAGAAAAACATCACAAACATCCATGCCTTACCCGGGGCTCAAACTCAGATCCCTTAGATCAATAGCCAAGCGTGCTAAAGACCGTATGAAATGTTCAATAACCTTATATATAATGCTACGACCTGGCCATTCCTGGCACTGATTGTCAAAACCTTTTTCAATTAATGATTCGAGCAGCATGAGTAGATTTTTAGGATTGCAATTTGGGAAAATTGTGGAGATTTATAGAATTGAAGAGAAATAAAAACGCGTCTTCGTTGTACTTCAGGAAGATAATTGGAGATTTTGCAATAGGGTAGAAATATTTCAAAAGTGGTCAAGTCTCAGTTGTAGTTCTTCTAACAAGCCATTTTGCTGGATATTTCGTAGTATCGTTGTGATCCCCTTTGTACTAACGTTTAAGTGAAAATTATGTGTAGATAGTAGTTTATAAATTGCGTGTGTAACATAATTGAAGTTGTTTAATCCTGATATTATTTGTATAACATTTGATTCCTTGTTACTGGCATACTCTTTATTCTGTAACTAAACTGTATATATTTCATTTCGGCCAGCTGATTTAAATGAACAATACTAGCTAACGCCCGCAAAAAAGTTAGGGAAAAATTTGTGCTCCTCTCCATTCAAACTTTTCTAATTCCCGACAAAAGTTAGGCACAAAGTGTATTTCTTCACATTGATAAGTTTCACAATTCCCGCCAACAACTGTTTCGCGTAACGTATCTCCATTCATTTCTTCGAAAGTAGCCAAGGCGACAGCAGCGCCATCCATCATTGACAGATCCACGATATTAGCAAAGGGGTTAATCCCGTCCGACGGCAGGTAGGTACCCAAATTATGGGGCGGGAATCGCTCAATCGGTAGCACGCCAGCCAAAGCCGTATGAAGAGAAAGCCTGATATCATGTGACCGGCATGGCTAATGACGTCAGAAGTCAGCGTATCTGATTCGATGTGCGCGTTATTTAAACGATTTAATTCTCTGTACTGAATTGAATAAAATATCAATTATAAAGCAAATTATCATAAATGCTAAGAATTTCAGTCTTGCAGGAAATATTTCATTTTTACAGACATACAAAAATTCCTCATTTCTCGGTGTCAAAAATATTCAAGAAACATATTACCTAAAAATAGTTACACACATTGTTTTACTAATTATATTTAATTGTAAACGGTATTTTAAGAAAAAGGAATACACCTGAATTTTAAAGCATATCTTAATTGATATTTTTTTATTTTCGACATTTGCAAAGGTATTGGAAGAGATAAAGATCTATTCTCAGATTAGCAAAATATAGTCATACTAACTTCAGATATGGTTTAACAATATTGATAAATATCACACATACAATCTGTTACTAAACGTATGGTTATATTTAATATAAAACCTTTAAATTTCACTTAGTTTATATTCTAAGAAGAAAGCTACTGAGATCAGAATTCATTCACAGCCCAAATTTTCAATGCAATTCTATTATTTTATTAATAAGACTAGAATTATTTTGTTAATAAGTTTTAAATCATCGCTATCACATAATTGAAATAAAACCCAATACAAACACCGAAACGAAAGACTTATTTATCAAACACATTGACATAAAAATTTTAATACAAATATTACTTTGAATTATTTGCAACTAAATATATTGACTACACATACATCCAACAAAAAAAGTAAATATTTGAAACCCACATCAGAAATAGCAATGGTAACTCAATCATACTGTATGCTTCAAAAAATTGTTTGCAATAACCAATGTCTATCATTGAGATATACCACTAGACAAGTGAAAATTATTAAGCACACCATGTGAGCACTATGTCATTGTTTACAGAATTTGTAAGAGAATCATAGGAATACATAAAAAATTACAGATTTTACTGCAACATTGAAAGGTGTTCCATAATAACAAGAAATACAACCTAAACAGCTTTTCAAAGAAAATTATAGCATTCAATACCATATACTGATGCTAGTAACTACAAGAAAATAAATATTTGAAATCCACATCAAATATGCTAATGATAACTCAATCATACTGTATGCTTCAAATAATAGGTTCCGACAACTAATGTCTATCATGGAGACATTTCGGTAGACAAGGAAAAACTAATAAACACAAGATGGGGGCACTATGTTATTGTCTTACATAGTTTGTAAGAGACATGGAAATGTAAAAAAAATTACAGATTTCACAGTAACATTCAAGGGTGTTCCATAATGACTAGAAATATAACCCATGCAACTTGTTGAGGAAAATGATAACACTAAATACCATAACTGATGATAGTAGCTACAAGACAAATAAATATTTGAAATCCACATCAAATATACCAAAGTCTATCATTGAGACATGGTACACCAGTAAAATTCAACAGACAGACATAGCTGGCATATGATTAATCATTTGACCAAAATGCTCAATTTCCTTTTGAATGATTTTTGGGGTTCATATTTTGATTGTATGTAATTACGTATATGCACATTTCACATATTAATATATTTTTATAGCAAGTCTATTATTTTATTCCCACATGAACACAGAAAATCTGTACTAAACGCTGTTTCTTTTTTTACAAAATCTGCTTTGCAATATTAGCATATATCACAATAGATTTTTGCGTTTTAGAAATGGTTGCTCTACATTAGTGGATGGAAGTGTTTGAAAAAACAGCATAACATAATATTCCCATATTTATAGAAACTTCAGTAGGATAAGTTATTCCTCCACGGTAAGACATATTAATTAGCTTCTGAGGTACATACAATACTAAATCTCTTTTGTTGTAAAATGATCAACATAGTGAACACAAAAGGTTTTTTTTTTCGTAGATCGTAGATCGTATAATCATATTCGATGTACCGGGTAATAATTTTACCCTAACCATCTCCATCATAAAGATATGCCTATTTGGCATGAGTAAGAACAAAATATATAAGTAAACGACCCTTAGGTGAGCCCCTAAGAGCAAACATAAGAAAAGCTGAAAATAGCAGAAAAAAATGTGTAAGAAACTTAAAACGGGCAGGTCTCCTCAGAGAACGCTACCGTTTTAGGCCTCTTGTACTTGTTCAAAACAATATGATTGTAAAGAATCACAGAAGAAATAATCTCATTGGGATTATTGCTTACAGCCTCAAAAAATCATTTTGAGGTGCGTTTCATATGTGTATATATGGTCGATGTCCAGATCTTTATGGAGTTGTCTGTTAGTGACCAACCAGGGGGCATCGACCGCAGTTCTCAAAATCTTTTTCTGTAAGACATGAATCTTACAAATATTGGTAGGTGTAGTATTCGCCCATTTCGGTGAAACATAGAGAATCACCGGTCTGATGATGTTTTCTTTTTCATGTTGTGACATGCATACATATGACGATCCACTATTATTACTATGGTAGCCAGGAACAAGACATTTACAGGGCATGATAACAATAATAATTACTATAAATACACTAGAATTTAAACAATATACATAAAACAGAAAAAAGAAAGAGAACTTACATTTTAAAAACAAAGGTAAAGGTTACAAAGAGCAATGGGGACTACTAGAACGTGTAAAATTAAGTCTCGCGCTTCGACTTAGCCTCTGCTCTGGTAAGCTTCTGGTGGTGCAGCCCAAAACACGTGACATCAGGCTTTTCCTTCGGATGGCTTTGACCAGTCCCGTAATCTGCAGCTACGAGTTTCGAGTCCCGTCTGGCCAGTTTTGAGATTTATCCCCGCGAAACTCCCTGCCCTGCCTTCGGTCAGTAGAGACACCTGTGGGCTTGGAAAGACGCCTTCCGTTGGATGAGACGTTAAGCCATGGTCCCTTATGCAGGAGAGACATACGCTGTTCACCTTAAGGAACATCCTGGATGGACTTTACGGGATGCTACCATCTGTCTCCCAAAAGATGTCCAGTGGGTCTCCTCCTCCAATCATCTTTAACCCCTGGGGTCCTTGTGACCTTGCCATTTAGCCCGTTATGTGCAAAAAAGTGCCACTCAGAGAAAATGCGACTCAACACAACACAAATGTTTTCATACGGGAACCTTCGTATGAAATTTGTGACCATTAAATCAAGTATCTATATAATCACAGAAGGCGGATATCTGTACTAGTGCACGAGCTAGAACAGCGCGGAAGATAAGTTGTTCTAAGCTAGAACAAGCTGTTCTAAGCTGGAACAGCTTAGAACAGCGCAGAAGATACACGTATATCGGTGTCCCCGCATTCGCCCGTTCCGAATACTCCTATTATTAAACACAATGACGATGATTATTGTAAAAATATCTCGACGCATCAATTCGCACTGTTGTCTCAAATGAAAAATTTTCATCTTGCATTTCGGCGATGAAAGAACGTTTTAGGTTCCATGCTTTGATTGGAGAATTCAAATTACGTTATCACAAGTATGTGAAGTTCGATTTTAAAATTTAGAAATATAGGGTAGTTATAAAATAGGTTTCCCTATTCTGGAGTCTCTGGACAGGTAATGTACGGAGATGTAGCTTAATGAGAACATACAGAAGCTATTTAGCGAAGAAAAGCAATTAGTTCTCACGTCGCCACCAGGGGAAAACGTGCGCTGCAACATAAGAAAGTAAGGCACAGGGAGAAAACGATGCTTATTGGTTTCATGCACATATCTTTTATAGAAACTGCTGAATATGTTCTCCATCCATCATTGCAGAGGATGCTCTGGAAGTGAAGAATTGCATGGGCCAGGGTTGCTTGGAGCATGTCGCTGTGGATGTTGCTCCCTCCCATGCAATGCTGGTATTCAGATCAGCAAGTGACCACACACTGCTACGATAAACCAGGTCCTTGAGATAGCCCCAGAGGCAGAAATCACAAGGATTTAGGTCAGGTGAGCATGGTGGCCAGGCCTGAAGAAAGTCTCGAGAAGTTAAGCACACATATAACAAGTTTATTAAGAGCAGCTACGAAAGTTGCTAGAGAAAAATTGTAAATATGTTTCACAATACTATATTACGCCTAATGTTTGTTTTTCCAAATCATTTTTCGGAATCCATTCTCTGAGCAATATATATGCATTATGCTTCGATAGAGGACTCTTCGACATTAACTTCTTTGCAAAGAGAATGACTTATAAATATTCGAAACTTGACATATCAATAGGATTAGTTTTTCTGAATATGTGTATGGTGTAAAATTATAATATGCAAATGTTGTCATTTTTATCTGTGGTTATTAGCTTTCATGAACACAGTGGTGTCCAGATACTGCCGTAGCTGGAGAGTGGGAATCATTGATGCTGAAGAAGAGTGTAATAACGGGCACCTGTTACGATACACCGCACTGGATCATTAGATCTAGTCTCCTTAAAGAAAAAGGACTCAAAGATGAATTCTGCACTGTATCCACACCACACTGTCATATCCGGGAGACTGGAGAGATCATTCAAGCACAGCAGACGGAGGTGATGTCCCCACCCCTACACAACAGTTCTATAGTTGAGTTGACAACACCATAGTGAAGTGCTCTTCGGTCCACAGGACTGCCCATGGCCACATGTCATCCACCTCCATCCATGACAGAAATTGTAAAGAGAAGTCGGTGCGATGTTGTGAGTCACCCTATCACAGGGTGACTCACAATCGACATAATGTGAGTCACCCTGTCGCAGAGTGACTCACATTGTGGATCCTATATGGGTACCATCGCAGAATACGTCATAGAAGTTTTGTTGTCCATAATAGGTCCAACTGTTTTGACGCCACTCTGGCACTGCTGATTGATTGTCGTAGCAACCATCACCTCATCCACCACATTTTCTGCAATGAGCATCCGTCCTCTACCTGATGCCACTCCCAACTCTCCGTTGCCTCAAACTTCTTCGCCATCTTCCTCAACGCTACTGACATCAGAGGTCCTCTCCGCAGACTTTTCAGATACAGATACGGCGTTTGCATTCCTCTGATTATGGTAAAATAACTTGATTAACAGCATACGTTCCTTCTTCATGAGATCCATAAGGACGTTTACTTGCGTTATGGGCATTGTTACCTTTATACGACGTCTTTGGAGTCGGAAACGTGCTATTATGCAAACGCACGCGATTAGCATACCTGAAGCTGCCGTTTCACCCCTGGTAGCGACATCTGGAAATCATTTCCTTATGTTCTCATTTAAGCTACCAATAAATTTTCGTGGCACATCTCCTTTCATCATTGTTCCACAGTGGGAATAGGAAAATTAATTTATAAACACCTTGTACTTGTAAATCTGTACAAGTTTTGACAACATGCGGTCTCCATCGAAATTAATGGTTTCTCGACCGTCAATTGCCTTCTTTTTCTTATTTCTTACATTTAAAATCTTAACCTGCTTTCCGTTACTGAGTACAATTATTTAAGGACGTAGGAATTAAGAGATTTGATTTATTCGGTATCATTAAGAGGACGTTCTAAGTAAAATTACCGATTAATAAATATCAATTTAATTATTTTGTTTGAGGTAATATCATTTTTTTCTACAAGATCTTAAAGCAAGAATACATTGCAAGACTTAAAGAAGAGTTCTGTGAAGATATCAGCTCCTTGCATTTATTTTATTTTCTTTAGCAATAGTTCACCAGTAATCCGAAAACCCTTTGAGATTTTTAAATGGTAATATTTAGTCATAGGAGACTGAAATTACGACACCTCAATTAGAAGCATTCATCTTTTCCGCAGAGATTCAAATATAATGCTCATTTCGGCCTGAACATAACTCTGAAGAGTGCAGTGTTTCGAAGCGGCTTAAAATTAAAAGTTGAGCTGCGGGACGAGTTAATTAATTACCCTACAAATGGGAAGGAAACAAATATGATGGAGTAATGCATTAAATGCGAAGACAAATCTCTTTGCGGTAATTAGCGAAATGAACAATGCATAAATAAGATAATAAATGCAAACCATTTAGTCAAAAGTTAAAAGTTTCTATTATTATTCATTAGCTAAATAACCAGAGAAGGAGGAAATGCCTTCTTTGCACGTCACGACAAGAAACAAATAGTTTAATTTGTATAACTTTACAAATTAATATACTGTTTCGTCAGCAGGATTTTTATATTTTTTACAAATTAATATCATCATTATCATCATCATTCTCAAGCAGCCATGGGCTACGGAGGTCCAACCAGACCGTGCAATTTAGTTCTCCAAGCAAGTCTATCCTGAGCTACATCTACTGCATCTGGCCACTGCACACCAATTCTAACAAGGTCCTGTTTGACATTGTCTGCCCACCGCATCCTAGGTCTCCCCTTCTTTCTGAGGCCTTTAGGAACACTGTTCATAACCCTATTCGCAAATCTATAATTATCCATACGGGCAACATGGCCAAATCAACGGAGTCTCTCTCTGCACAATATGCTGCTTAAAGGAGGTTGCAAACTCCTTTGCCTAACCTCATCATTAGTTACAAAGTTGAACCACCTAATGCCCAAGATACTGCGTAAGCATCTGGATCAAATGCATCTAGTTTCCTGTTATCTTGTTTACAAAGTGTCCAAGTTTCACTACCATAACTAACCCTAGAAAAAACCAAACTATTATACAGCCTAATTTTAGTCTTTAGGTGTATACGCCTATTTCTCCACACTCTCCATAGATTCTTAAAAGTCCCGGCAGCAATCCCAATTCGTCTGTTTATCTCATGCCGCACATCACCAGTATCTGTTACATAGCACCCAAGATAATTAAATTGTGACACCTGCTCAAGACTGCAACCATTCAGATTAACTGAATCACAGCCTGCCTGGCCAATTTTCATCACTTTAGTTTTTTCTCTGTTTATAACCAAACCTACTCTACTACCAGTTTCATCAACAGCTGGAATGAAAGAGTTCATCTCATCAACATCATTTGCCAAAAGGGCTAAATCATCAGCATAAACTAATTCAGAAATTTTCGTATCTTCAGTCCATTTAAGACCAAAATCTTTCCCTTGAAGTGAATTTCGCATAACATAATCAATAACCAAGCTAAAGAGAAAAGGAGACAAAATGCACCCTTGTCGAACACCAGAAGTAATGCTAAACCAATTGTTACAAGCCTTACGAACTCTCACACACGACTCAGTGTTATTATAGAGAGCTTTCATTATGTTAACTAACTTGTCTGGTGTACCATATGATTTCACAATCAACCACAAATTATGACGATCAACAGAGTCGAAAGCCTTTTTGAAAACAACAAAGCTAGCAACCAAAGGTTTCTGAAACTCTAAACGTTTCTCAAGAATCTGCCTAAGTGAAAATATCTGATCCACACATCCCCTACCACTTCTGAATCCACATTGCTCATCACGCAATTGACTGTCAACCAGATTCTTAATTCTATTAAGCACAATCATGGAAAGAACTTTACCTGGAACAGAGAGTAGGCTGATACCCCTATAGTTATCACAAGAACTGCGATCACCTTTTGTGAAAACAGGGATAATAATAGCTCTGGTAAAATCTTTAGGAACTATGCCTTTATCATAAAAGTTTTTCAAAATTTCAGTCATCCAAGTGGTAACCGAAACATTCCCAGCTCTGAGCATTTCTGTAGTAATTTCATATATCTCTGGGGATTTATGAAGTTTAAGTTTAGAAATAGCCAAAATAAATTCAGATTGTGTTATAGGGCCAACATTAAAGCTGCCAATGCATCTATCATCATTACAAACAATGGGAGTTGAACTAACCACATTGTTTAGAACATAACTGAAATGCTCAGCCCACCTAGCCATGACAGAATCCTCACCTTTTATAACCTTACCTTGTTTATCCTGCAATCCTTTTATGCCTGTCTGTTTTCTACCACATAAAACATTAACTATCTGGTACAGCTCTCTGCTGTTGTGCTAACTGCTTCCTCGGCTTTGTCAACCAAACCATCAAGCCAAAGATTCTTATCAGCAGCTAACTGATCCTTTACGCGTTTATTAAGCTCTCTGTAACCCTTTCTATTAGGACTAGTAGGGTACTGATTAAGGATATTCCTGCAGTTCCTTCTTTCTGAGATAAGCTCAAGTGCCTTATCACTTAAATAATTCTGTCTCCTCTGCTCCTTTTTTCCTAAAAGTTAGTTAGTTTCCAAAAAAGCCTGTTTAAAATGATCCCATTCTTCCTCAACTTCAGTAGTAAGCAAATCGTGACTGTCATAATGACTAAGTAACCTATCATGGTAAGCTTTGGCTATAGCTGGGTCTTTCAGAGCTTCGATATTAAAAGTAAATTTTTTCACCCTAGCACAGAACGTTTTAAGTTTAAGTTGCAAGACAATTTTAACAATGTAATGGTCAGATACAATTTCAGCTCCCCTATATGCCCTGGTATTCCTAACAAAACTAGCCCATTTCCTGTTAATTAATATATAATCAATCATATTCTTATGCAGCCCATCAGGTGAAACCCATGTGTACTTATGTATGTCGCGGTGTTTGTGATAAGTGTTAGTTATTCTGAATCCATTGAGTTTACTTACCTGTAGGAAAAGTTGCCCATTACCATTGCAGCTACTAATGCCAAAAGGGCCTATTACTCCTCCCCAAAGGGCAGAGTCAGTACCAACTTTGACGCTGAAGTCACCAAGAACAAGGGTAATATCTCCTTTCTTGACAGAATTCGAAATATCTTGAAGTTGTCCATAAAACCTATCCTTCTCCTCCTCTTCGGCATCCTCAATGGGGGCATAACAGCAGATAACATTCAAGTCTTTAATGCTTGTCTGAAATTTTTCTGTAAGAAACCTTTGATTAATGCACTCATATCCTAGAAGAGCATCTCTAGCTATATCCTATAAGAGCATCACATGTCTGCTGAGAAGCAGACGCACGTCTTGGTGGTGCTTATTGTCGACCCTCCCTGAAAAGAGAATTTTAAGATTATTTTTAAGAATCTGACCTTTATCTGTCCATTTGGTCTCTTGCAATCCGACAATATCTAAATTATAATGGTGGAATTCTTGTGTGAGGACATCAAGAGAGAAAGCTCTGTGCAGAGTCCTCACATTCCAACTATCTATGGAGAGAAAATGGTTAGAGGGATGTTTAAAGAAACTATGTTTATTGAGAGAGGGAATGCCGACAGTATTAAACAGCCCCCTAATCGCAGACATGGGACAAAGACTCGTTCCCCTACCACTAAAGGCTGAAGCCATCTACACTGGAAGACTTCCTCCAATGTAGAATTTGACGATGCCAATATAAGCAAAGAGTTCAGATGCCTGCGATGACCTCTGCTCAGGACTATCCACCAGCAGATAAACATATCCTGTGAATCTATTCACTTGTGGCTGTCAACCCATACACAAGCAGAAAACATAGCGGAAGATTTTCCCCTCCACAGAAACCACCAGTGCAGCAAAATCAGGATCCATAATCAAGCTCAGAGCCATATTTCTGTCCAGTTCAGTGGGTTCATATGGTCAGCACCAGGACCCTGTGTGGTTGACCACTCCTCAGCAGGGTAGAAAAAAAATAAAAGTAGCCATAGTTGTCCAGATCAGTAGGGCACACTAATCTGGCAGCCCTCCCCTTCCGTTCACTTCCACAAGAGAGTATCTCTTTTGAAAGGTGCTAACGGTCTGCACCACGAGAAGGCGGGTCGAACATTAGGTGCTAGGCCTGGCCGGTTCTATACATCATCATACTTTTACAAAATAATATACTTTTACGTGTCAGCATGACGTACCCCTCTGAGTACGTCCTGCTGACCTGAGACACGAAACCTGACCGAATCTCGCACCACTGACCCGAAAATCCTGTCATCTGATACTAAATCTCACACTTGTCTTTCTGCTTTGAAACACAAAACAAATATCTTTGTAAAATTTTGTTAATCACATATTTTATGCCCGACACTAAAAATCGATAACCCTACTCAAGTCTTATTCTTAGCCCCCTCCCTCCCTACCACCACCTATGAAGCTAAATTTTCGGAACCTCCCCGAAAATGATCCCCCCCCCCCCAAAAAAAAATGGACCTGTCGAAAAATCATTCTCGAACGCACCACCTCCTCTTTCCGAAATTAAATCCTGGGTACGTGCCTGTGGCAACGTTCATAGACCTTTTGCATAAAAAAAGAAAATTAAACCGTTGTAATAGCTCGATCACGCTAGGGATCTCTTCGTCTAGAGAAAGCATCGGAGTCAGTTCCGTTGTGGGCTGGGGATGAGAAATATGCCTAAGTACTTATGCGCTCGAGAAGTTTCGGCAGCGCGCAAAAGATGGACATACCCCATTAGACGACAACCTCTTGCATACTCAGTGGATATATGGCGGTGATTGTCGTTCATCTGGGGTCCTATAAGTGGTTCCTTTCTGAATCTGAAGGCTTTGTTTAACCTTGTTTCTGAAGAGTGGAAACTGCGGTGTTTGGTGACTGACTGATTGCTTCTTGTATTTACTCGCTTTTTCATGTAGTAGATGAATAGAGTTGTATATATTTACATCGTAATGGGGCGGGGGTAGCTCAGTCGGTAGCGAGCCAGGCCCGTAATCTGCAGTTCTCAGGTTCAGGTCCCGGTTAGGTCAGCATTGAGATTTGTCCCCGCAAAATTCCCACAGTACCTACGGTCAGTAGGGGTCACCAATGAGCTTGGAAAGGCCGACGTCCTGCGGATGGGACGTTAAGACGTGGCCCGTGTATGGGAGAGCACGTTAAAGAACATGCTGGATTCTAACATGCTATTCTGTGCACATGTGTGTGTAACATGCTATTCTGGATAACATGCTATTCTGTGCACGTTAAAGAACATGCTGGATGATCTTGATGGGAGGCTATCATCTGTATCCAACAGCTGTTTCAGTGGGTCCCCTCCTCCAACCTTTTCTGAGCCTTCGGGATTCTTGTGACCTGGCCATTTAGCCCATTGTGTGCAAAAAAGTGCCACTCAGAGGTAAAACAATCCAACTGTGTAGTTGAATGAGTTATCGACCACTTGAGTAGATACTGAGATATCTAGTGAAAGAGTTATCGACGCAAACTTTCACACACACAGAATCCGTCCCTTACAACCGTGTTTCGTATTACTTCAATGATGTTACATTGCTGATATTTAAAGGATACTTTTTAAAATATTATCATTTATTATGTTCATAAAAATTTGAATGCAAGGAATAATCGTACACGGCGGGAAAAGAAATTCGTGATATTTCTACATGTACATTAAAACAGAAAGAGAATGCAATACGACAATTTTTTTTTTATCTAGGAGTTGGGTTGTTTTACCTCTGAGCGGCACTTTTTTGCACACAATGGACTAAATGGCCAGGTCACAAGGACCTCAAAGGATCAGAAACAATCACTGGAACAGCTGTTGGGAAACAGATGGTAGCTTCCGTCAAGGCCATCCAACGTATTCTTTAACGTGCGCAGGGTGTAGTTCTCCCATACACGGGCCCACGGTTTAACGTCCCATCTGACGGACGGTGTCCTTTCCAAGCCCATCGGTGTCTCCTACTGACCTTGGGCAGGGCAGAGAGTTTTTCGGAGATGAATCTTAACGCTGACCTATCTGGGACTCGAACCTGGGAAGTACAGATTACGAGTCTGGCGCGCGACTGACTGAACCTCCCCTCCCCGCCCCTTATCTAGGTGAAAAAATGCCAATCATTTATCTGCTACTAGGGCTGGATCTGGGAAATTCGCGGGCATGGTTCTTTAATTGTAGAATGATAATAAGCAAACAAAGAAAACAATTTTTACGCCAAAATGCGAAAAGCACACTTATATTTCGTTATTCAGCGCAAATATTTGCTCACAAATAACAAATCAAAAAATAAATAAAGAAAAGCACTTCACCGCGTTATGGTTTAATCCAGTCCATTCCGGTTAAATTCAACCGATATTTCTTCCCTTCCAGTTTCCTCACTATTTCCAGTTTTTTAAAAAGCTGTCGTTGTTTCATTTTTTTTAAATACGTGTAACAGTTAGCATGGATGAGTTTACATCTGAGCGGCAAATTTTTCTTCACGCAACAAATTAAATTGACGGGCCACAAGGACCTCGAGGGTTCAGAGACAGTTGGGATAATGTAACCCATTGTACAACTGTTAGGAGACAGATATAAGCTTTTCGTCAAGGCCATCCAGCATGTTCTTTAATATGTACAGGGTTTGTATACACATGGCCACGGCTTAACTTCTGATCATACGTACTGCGACGTTTCCAGAATCCATCTGTGTATTATTTCTCACCGAGGGCAGGGTGGGAGTTAGCGAAAATAAATCTGGAACAATAGATAATCGAGCCTGGAAACTGCAGATTACGAATTTTACGCGCTACCGAATGAGCATCATAACAGTTAGCTCTTTTAGAATGCTCAAAACTATGTTCACTAATTGTTGATTCATATTTTGAAATAATAAAAGGGAGTAAATATTTGGGTATTAAATTATTTTCTATAGATTAAATAGATATATTTATTTGTTGCCGTTTCATTTTCAAACTATCGTATTTATACCCGTTCTTTGCATGCATCTTCTTTGAGCAATGGGGCGGGGGTGGCTCAGTCGGTAGCGCGCCAGGCTCGTAATCTGTAGTTCCCAGGTTCGAGTCCCAGCTGGGTCAGAATTGAGATTTATCTCCGCAAAATTCCCTACCCCGTCCGCGGTCAATAGGGGACACCGATTAGCTTTTAAAGGCCGTCGTCCGTCGGATGGGACGTTAAGCCGTGGTCACGTGTATGGGAGAGCGACACCCTGTGCACGTAACAGAACATGCTGGATGGCATTGACGAAAGACTATCATATGTTTCCCAACAGCTGTTCCATCGGGTCCCCTCCCCCAACCTTCTCTGAGACTTCGGGGTCCTTGTGACCTGGCCATTTAGCCGATGGTGTGCAAAAAAGTGCCGCTCAGAGGTAAAACAACCCAACCCAATTTTTTGAGCAATTTTCTTTCATTAGGAAAAACAGATGACGTCGAATTGCTTTCGGTTGGCCATTACATTGGGACATAGGAGTCTGACCTTCATTTCACTTTCGTGTGGTGGTACACACGCAGTGAGATACTGCGTAACACCAGGCCCGGATTTAGAAAAAAATAAATGATTACATTTCAAACCAGCAGATGCATGATTGTCATTTTTACGGCTAGATAAACAAATTGTCATAATATTACGATTTGTCATAAAAATACGATAATCGATAGTACTAAAACCGTTACTAGTACTATCGAAAGGCATCACGAGCATCTTGGGTTTCCATTTTTTGCTGTTTTGTGCTGTAGTTAGGGTGGTAGAAGCAGCATCTATCACGTTTCTGGTATAAGTTAATAGAAGGGAAATTTCTCCGCTTCCATGCATTTTCCCAACCACAATTCCAAAGTTTACTCAGCAATCCCCGCAGAAAAACGTAAACAATACTATAATATTTACAACTAGCACGAAACCTCAGGGTGACAATTAGACATATCTTTGTGTCTTTTTTTTAAGCTTGAGCTTTACCAAACTTCAATAGATACCTGAAATTTGTTTCTTCCATTGTCAAGTAATTTTTCTTTCAAATCATTTGAAAAGAAAAACGTACGTCGAAATATGTACTAGATTGACTCCATTTAGTGCTGGTAACACATGTTTTACCAACGAGAAATAGAAATAAAAATAAAAAATTTTTAGAAACAGTGCAAGGAAATGCAACACAAGAGAAAAAAGTTCAAAATGAGTAAACGAAAATCACACAGTACAAATAATCTCAAAGCAGTATGGATGATCACTTTAATAAATGTCATATTGTAGTAGTAACGGCATAAATCAAATGTAGACAAACTAGCTTATATTTTGACGCAACTGGAAAGTAGTCAAAAGGATCCATGCCAATACCGAACCATGATCGAACTAATTTTGATCTGTACTAATAGGTAAAACATGCATACCCTTATATGAAATTATATATGTAAAACGTCGTGTTGATTATCAGAACTTTGATGTATACATTCTAAAAACGAAATTTATCCGTGTAGATATGGCATGTATTCTAAAAGGGCAAATTTAGCTGATTTTCAGTATCTGCCTATCTTACTGAAAAAAAAATTATTTATAGTGAAGAAAAAAGTTACTAAATTTTGTTTATCATCAAAGGTTACAAGGCTTTTGCCGCGTTCCGACAGCTTTGACTAATTTTTTAATGTCCTCAGTATTTTTAGCACTAGCTGGCGTGACATTTCAATATATGCGTGTCCTGTTACACGAATTTTTAATTCTTGAAGCGAATTTGACTTCCGTGTTGTGTTGCAGAAAAAAAATTAAACTTGCATGAAGTATGCCAATTTTTATTTTTATTTTCTGCTTAGTTATCCCAAATACTTCAAAATAAAATAACTTATTTAAAATGTCTATATTAATTAGATAATGCTACATTGAATTTTCAGTTTCTAATCATCATCCTCAAGCAGCCATGGGCTACGGAGGTCCAAACAGACCGTGTAATTTTGTTCTCCAAACACGTCTGTCCTGAGCTAAATCTACCGCATCTGCACATTGTAGATCAATTCTAACAAGGTACTGTTCCAAGGGTTTAGTATATCCGCTGCAACCTAGATCTCCCCCTATTTCTGAGGCGTTTAGCCACATTATTCATAACACTATTTACTAATCTGTAGTTATGCATAAGGGCAACATGGCCAAACCAGAGAAGTTTCTCTGCACAATATGCTGCTCAAAGGAAGTTGCCGACTTCTTTCCTAACCCCATCATTACTTACAAAGTTGAACCACCTAATGCCCAAGAAAGTGCGTAAGCATCTAGTATCAAAAACATCAAGTTTTCTGTTATTTTGTATACAAAGGGTCCAAGTTAGATACCATAACTAGCTCTAGAAAGAAACAAACTGTTATACAATCTATTTTTAGTCTTTACAGATATACTATTTTTCGATACTCTCCATAGATTCTTAAAAGTCACAGCAGCATCTTTATTCGCCTGTTTATCTCATGCTGTACATGACCAGTATCTCTTTCATAGCTCCGAAGATAATTAAACTATAACACTTCGCAAACAATGCACCATTCAGATTAACTGAACCATAATAGTCTGCCTGACCAATTTTCATCATTTTAGTTTTCTATAGGTTTATCACCAAACCTATTCTAATACCAGCTTCATCAATAGCTAGCTCTAATGAAAGAGTTCATCTCATCAGCATCATTTGCCAAAAGAGCCAAATCATCAGCGTATCTAAATCAGACATATTCAGATTCCAGTGAATTTCGCACAACATAATCAATAAACAAACTAAAGATAAAATGAGACAAAATGCACCCTTGTCGAACACCTGAAGAAATGCTAAACCAGTTTCTACAAGCTTTACTAACTCTCACACATGACTCAGTGCCAGTACAGAGAGCTTTCATTATTTAACTAACTTGTCTGGTATACCATAACGATCTCGCGATCAACCAGAAATTCTGATGGTCAACAGAGTCGAAAGCCTTTTTTAAATATACAAAGCTAGTAACCACAGGCTTCTGAAACTCTAAACATTTCTCAAGGATCTGCTTGAGTGAAAATATCTGATCCACACATCCCCTACCACTTCTGAATCCACATTGCTCATCACGCAATTGACTGTCAACCAGATTCTTAATTTATTAAGCACAATCATTCAAAGACTTTACCTGGAACAGAAAGTAGGCTGATACCCCTATAGTTATCTCAAGAACTGGGATCATCTTTTTTTAAAATTAGGATAATAATAGCTCTGTTAAAACCCTTAAGATCATTTATCATAAAAAAATTTAACCTTTATCATAAAAAGACCTTTATCATAAAAAATATTCAAAATTTCAGTCAGCCATGTCGTAACAGAAAAATTCCCAGGTCTAAGTATTTATGTAATAATTTCATCTACCCTTGGGAATGTATGTAGTTTAAGTTTAGAAATAATTAAAATAACTTCAAACTGTGATATAGGGCCAATATTTTTAATTTTTCTATTTTCCATTTTTTCAAATTTTTCAATTTTTTTGATAATGTAATCAATCGCACATCTCAGTGTATGCCAACAGCTACCTGCGTTTCAATAAAATGGCATTAATCCTTTCAAATGTTGTAATTTTTTCTTTGTAGTGTACAATCAATCATATTCTTATGCAGCCCATCAGGTAAAACCCATGTCTGCTTACGTATGTCGCGGTGTTTGTAATCAGTGTTAGTTATTCTGAAACCATTAAGTGTACTTACCTGTAGGAGACGTGGCCCATTGCCACTGCAGCTACCAATACCAAAAGAACCTATCAACCCTCCCAAAAGATCAAAGTCAATACAAACTTTGGCACTTTCTTGACAGATTTCAAAATATCCTGAAGTTGTCAGTAAATCAATCTTTATCATCCTCATAGGCATTGAAGTATTTAACGCTTGTCTGAAATTTAGCTGTAAGAAACCTTTCATTAATGCATTCATATCCTAGAAGAGCATCACTAGCTTGTTTGCTGAGAAGCAACCCTATGCCCTGAAGATGTTTTCCATCTTCCCTCCCTGAAAAGAGAGATTTAAGATTATTTTTAAGTATCTGACCTTTACTGTCCATCTGGTCTCTTTCAAGCCGAGAATATATAAATGATAACGGTGAAATTATTGTGTGAGGACATCAAGAGAATAAACTCTAAACAGAATTCTCACATTCCAAACAACCTGTGGAGAGAAAATGACAGTGGGGTGTTTGAAGAAATTATATTTATTGAGAGAGGAAGTGTCGACAATATCAAACAGCCCCCTAATCGCAGACATGAGGCAAAGACATGTTTCCCCACAACTAAAGGCTGAAGCCATCTACACTGGAAGACTTCCTCCGATCCAGATTTGACGATGCCCGTAGAAGCAAGAGTTCAGGTACCTGCGATGGCCTCTGATCCAGATTATCGACCAGCTGATAAAACATATCCTGTGAATCTATTCATTGGGCTGTCAACCTACAAACGGACTTAAAAATCAATGGGAGATTTTCCCTCAACAGAAGCTCACCAGTGCAGCAAATTCAGGATACGTAATCAAGCTCAGAGTCATTATTCCATTCCAATCGGTTTATATGGTCGCAACAGAATACTCTGTGGTTGACTACTCCTCACCGTGGTAGAAAAAAAAAAGTAGCCATAGTAATCCATATCAGTAGACCACCCTGATCTGACAGCCCCTTCATCTTTTCCGTTCCACAAGAGAGTATCCTTTTGAAAGGTACTAACTGTCTTCGCCACGAGAAGGCGGGGTCAGACTTTAGGTGCTAGGCCTGGCCGGTTCTGTGCATCATCACAGAGGATTGGTGCATGCTCTCCTTCCAATGACTGCTTAGTTACCATTTAGAGATTTATTTTTTTGGAAGGGTTCTATAATCTAACAATAAAAGCAGTAGTTGTTTTGTCCTCACATTGGTTTTTTTATACGTAAACATCATTATCCAGAAACTCATTGGCTTGTTCACATTTAAACATCACTGTCCGTAAAAAACATTGGGATATTTATATTGGATGCGATTATTGTATTAATAATTCGTTCTCCGGCATACTTGAATAAACATAATATTTATTTTTTGATTTAGATGTGTAAGCTCAACAGCTCCAAAGGTGTTGTTTTTTCCCTTTAATTGTAATTGTAATATTTTTTGTCTTATGTTTAAGTAAAATTAGACACAATTCCCAACATCGATGTAAATTCTGACACATTCGTTTATGTCATGCTACGTGCAGCACGAGTTCCCGTTAATGTCTTCGCGTTGCGTTGCTTAGTTCTTGTGTTGTTTTACCTCGGAGCAGCACTTTTATGCATCACCAAAATGGTCGCGTTACGAGAACACCAAGCTCAGAGAGCTTTAGTCGAAGGAAACCCACTGTACAACTGTTAAGCAACAGACGGTAGTTACCCGTCAAGTCCATCCAGCATGTTCTTTAACGTGCACAGGGTATGGCTCCCCTGTGCACGTTATTCCTGTATACAGAACCATGGCTTTATGATCCATCTGAAGGACGGTGGCCTCTCTAAACCAATCGGTGTCTCTTTTCTTACCGAGGTCAGAGTGGGAGTTTGGCAGAGATAAATATCTACACTGGAACATTTGCGACTCAATCCTGGGAACTGCAGATTACAAGCCTGGCACTCTGCCGATTGAACGAACCCCGTTCCTCCTTGTTTAGTCGTAGACGGACACGCAACAAATGAATATAAAAATTTTGTTTCAACTGGGCAAAGGCAAAACAAATGTTTGAACAAAAAACAAGTCCTCGTGCCTGATGAACCGAATTCGCTTGATTTGTCGCTACCTCTCTTTTCTGTTATCACGGTTGAAAAGGACCATGAATGACCATCACTAAGCGGACATTCTACACATTCAAGCAGATGGGACAAAAGTCATGAACAATATTCCAGAAAATGACTTGCAATGTTGCTTCAACGACTTTTAGAACGCTTGCAATAATGTATTGGTGTAAAGGAAGTTTTCTTAAGGTGAAAAGTGCCAATAGTTTATAAGAACTTTCCGTGATTTATTATGGATCAGTACTGGAGCGTTCGGGAACTACATTTTATATATATAATGTATTCTAACGATAGGAACGTGATAGTTTGAAACAGACACAACAGATCACAAAACGATGACAGAAATAACCAATAGATACAAATGTGTTTCATATTTACAGCTTAAGTTTCCTCTTAATCATAAATGCCCATTCAAAAGCATTCTCAAGAGGGAATTGTCTTTTTAGTTTTAAAATGAGCTAAAAACTAAAAAGTCCAATTTGGCTTTGTCTAATACGAGTTGAGTTGATTTATTTCTTTTGGCACACAATACGCTAAGGGTCCAAATCACAAGGATTCAAAGACTATGAACAGATTGGAGAAAGGCGATCTACTGTACAGCTGTTTGAAGATAGATGGAAGCAACCGTCAAGGCCATCAAGAGTGTTCTTCAACGCGCACAGGATATGGCCCTCCTACACACGAGCCATGGCTTAACGTCCAATTCGTCTGACGTCGCTTTTCCAAGGCTATCGGTGTTCCCTTTTTCATCAAGCGCAAGGTTGGTGTTATCGGAGATAAAACTGAACACTATCTCCTCAGACGAGTCCTACCTCGTCTGAGGTGATAGTGTTCCGATTCCCTCCGCTATCAAATGAGTTGGGATTTGTCTCATTTAGCGCAGATAATATGATAATCAACAGACATACGGTAATAGTCTGATTGATAATCAACAGACTGCTATCTTATATATTTAAACGAGTTGGAACTAAAACCTGAGAATTCCAGATTACGAGTCTGGACCCGCCACAGATGAATGAACTTCCACCTCTCTCTTTCAAATATGAAATGTTCATACTCAAATAAAAATAAGTTTTGACCCTTTCCACATCACCGCCCTCTAAGAAAAAAATTCAGATTAGTGACGTTTTAGTAAAATGTGAATGGTAACATTTTAATAATACCTAGACGACCAAAATATAAGCTTTCAGTTTTTTTGCTTAAAACAGAGAAGTGCATTTTTCTGATCCGTCACTATTGTGGTGGAACGAAATCCTTGCTGGATGCATTGTTCGTCGACCTATCGAAGGGCATCGTGTAGGACCAGAGGATGAAACTTTTTATTCAAAGAATTCAATGAAATATACAAAACACATACCTATAGAACAAACAAAGTAAACAAGAACAAAAAAAAAGTTGGAAACAAGGAGCATGTAGCTCATCCAGATTGCAGATAAAAATAAAATTCTTAAATTTTAGCAACAGCTGTAAGTACAGGGTAAACCAGCTGGAATACTTCCTAATACAAAAATACATATATAATTCAGCTAAGAATGCAAACTAAAATGATATGGCTAAGTTAGTAGAATGATAGATTACATTGGGAGTTTTGTTTTTGAAGACACGAAAGCTTTTCTCATCCATAAACTTGTAAAGATAAGCCTGTGACTCTCTAGCATTTTCGGAACAGTGCCTGAGGAGTTAACTGAATACCACAGGAGAGCATTTCAGAAGTTTAGACAGCTTTCAACATCGTTTGCAGGTGTGCGCAGAGTCTCGAGGGTGCTCGACGCCTTACTCAGTTCGGTAGTGAACGAGCGCGATAATCCCTTCACTTCCGTTTTACTGTTAATTGCATAGGAGTATACTTCATAATAATAATTCATCCCATGCTGGGGGTTACAGCAAAGTAGTAAACAGAAAATTTGCTAAAAGGTAGTTAAAATGTTCCAATGGCTTACTGCCCCAGTACATTGGGAAAAGTTATGATCAAAATTAGTAGAAAATGCATAACTATGTGATGCATAAATAAAATGATAATAATATAGAAAGTTGAAGATCAATACATTATATGAAGGGGCGGGGGTGGCTCAGTCGGTAGCGCGCCAGGCTCGTGATCTGTAATTCCCAGGTTCGAGTCCCAGCTGGGTCAGCGTTGAGATTTATCTCCGAAAAAATTCCCCGTCCTGCCCACGGTCAGTAGGGGACACCGATGGGCTTGGAAAGGCCGCCGTCCGTCGGATGGGACGTTAAGCCGTGGCCCCGTGTGTGGGAGAGCCATACCCTGTGCACGTTAAAGAACACGCTGGATGGCCTTGACGGGAGACTACCATCTGTCTCCCAACAGCTGTTCCAGTGGGTTCCCTCCCCCAACCTTCTCTGAGCCTTCGGGGTCCATGTGACCTGGCCATTTAGCCCATGGTGTGCAAAAAAGTGCCGCTCAGAGGTAAAACAACCCAACAACAACCCATTATATGAAAGTGAAAATATTAATGAACTTTGGTTAAAGGAGGAATATGCAAAATATATATGCAATGGAGGAATTGAGAAAAATGTAAGAAGAGCAAAGAATAACATTTAACGACTGAATGGTAGAAAAGGGATTGCTAGCGGCAAAGGTATGGGGGAAGCATCGGTAGTGTAGTGGTGTCATATTGGCTTCTTGTGAGACTGCAGCTGGTGGGGCCTGGGTTCGAGTCACGAAATGACATGGTTGTGTGTTCGTGTATGTGTTTGCATGATGTATCAGAAAACAGGACAAGCCTGATAGAGCTTCTACGTTATCTCCGTCCTTTGTGAAGAAATTACGTTTTCCCTTAAAATATTAAAACACGAAATGCGGTGAAGAGATAGTGCTGGTTAAAGATTTCAATATTGTAATAAAAGTGAAATCATAATTTTTACTCTTGAATTTAATGAAGTCATCGATCGGTACACAATTCCGAGTAAAATCAGTTTGAGAAACAAAAAATCCACCAAAGCGTCAAACATTTTGGGAACGTTAAATATTTTATGATCAGAACAAAGGATGTGACGATATGTTAAACGCGTATAAGGTGTAAGAACTTAATGAAAGTCATGAGACTTGTTACAAGTGCCATGATAGGATGATCTAAATATAGGATGATCAAAAAAATATGCCAATGGTAAAGGCATATGCAAATTGCCAATATTCGCATGCCAAAATGCAATCACATACCACTTTCTCGATTAATACTACATTTATAGGGAAGATAATTACTAGTTTTTATATAAATGAAAGAAAAAAAAAAAACGTCTTTGGGTTCTATATTCATTTTTTAAATAACTTGTCGAAACCAATTCTATTTTCCATTCACATATAAATCTGTCGCTACGAAATAATTTCATATGAGAAGTGTAGCTCGAGTTCAATAGCATCAGGAACAGGCTCAGATCTAGAAAAAATAAGGAGTCATTGACTCGATGACCCTGAAACTATAAATACGGACAGATACTGGATCTCCATTGCAGTATAATATTTTTCCCTCCGTTTTATAGGTTGTAAACATTTCTTGAAAATTTAGTGAAATATACGTAAGTTAAACAATTTTTTTCCTCCGTTACCCTTACTTATATTCTCAAGGGAAGGGAGGAAATGACTTCTTGCCTTCTCCTCAGATTTGGCCTTGATCATGTGCTACTAGATTTAAGATATTTCAAACTAATTTCTAAGCACTCGAAATATCAATGACTATTTCCAGTTATTCTATTATTGTACTATAACGAACAAAGCATATCCGATAGGATTCATAAAAGTTAATATCAGAACGATTTTTCTGTGTAATTCAAATAGTAGAGCCGTACCCATGACAACTACCAGAAAAAAGCGAATGAGGAAAGTGCTGTTAATGTCCTATTTAGTTCAAACTAATATTCTCATGCCAAGAACAATGCATTTATTCAGAACAAAACTCCAATTTACAAATATGAATATTATTATCTGTTGAATTGTTCAAAGTGGCCTTCGTCCTCATTCACATAAACTTGGAGATGCTTCTCAAGATCTGCATACACATACCAGAGCATGGCAACATCTCTGGTCAGGAAGTGCTGTGATAAATTATCGAAGGGCATCAAACCAGTTGTGCTCTGGTTAGACCAGGGGCTCGCAATGTTTTTGAGGCCAATGCTCCCTTTTCACAAATTATTATTTTCTAATACCCCTTCAATGAAATCAAAATATTTTTTTTTGCTGTATAATAGTTTAAAGCTAGATGGCGGTAGTGTCCTAATTATCGGTTTGATAAACCGAATATCCATAAAATTCCTTTCTGGCCCATTGGGTACTAGATTAGATTGAAGATGATATCAGAGAAAGAAGTACAGTGACGTCAAATAGGCTAAAGGGGCAGATCATACAACTCGCTCCTCGTGTATCAATGCCCAATCCAGTTGCACTCGAAAGCCCTATTGAAAACAGATGTTTTACAGCTGTGAGAGCGGATGATTATTTCAACCATTCACCAACTCTTTCGTGTAGGAATATAAGGTAACGGTAACAGCTTTTTCCATTCAGGTTGTTAATGTAAACAATCATCCGAAGTAATTGATAATCGTGAATACCCACCCACAGTCGTAAATCATCGTGTTACTGTAGATGTCGGTTTACATGGTCGAACAGTGGATGTTGTCGTCTGCTTTAAATGCCCTCCTCTGTAAACGTGGCCTTGTCGGTTCAAAATATCTGTTGTGTAAATGTTGGTTTTTCAAACAGTTCATTCACCATAAAATTACACATCACGTAATGTCGTCATTTGTGACCTTCTTATTGACCCTGCAGCAGAGTTGCGTGATAGGACTGATAGTTGTGCCTCTGCAGAATATTGAACAAGCGTTGTCGACTATTGCCAGACAACCGAAAGAATTCACGTGCGCTCATGAGGGGGATATGAAAAAAAAAGGTAGACCAACATCATCACACTACTTTTATGTAGTGTGATGTGACTCCTTACTGGTTCGTAGTTCTTACCATTTAGAAATTCTTGATCAAACAGACAAATAGGCCACTCTCTAAAATATATATTAGTTAAGAAAAAATTATAATTAGTCTTTCATCAATAGCTGAAATGTATTATTTAAGCTATCCTTATTTAAATCATAACCATTTTCCTTCATTGAATTTTAGCCGAAAGCCCCATAAAGGTATGGAACTTATCAAATCTCTATTTGAGAGACGGTTAAAAGCCCTCTTCGACAAAACGCTTCGTCATTAATCATTATATAAGGGCTAAACTCAAAGGGCTCTATTGATGTGAAAGAGAAATTGGATCGGTGAGCATATTTTCGATAGAAAGGAAGATGAATTGCAGCATCAGAACAAATAATGGTTTCCCGAAAAGGTATTATCTATAATTCTAAGGAAATACGTGAACTTAATCCTCTTTCTTACAAATGTATCAATAGCATCTTAAGTGGAATATCGAAGAAGATAGATTTGTAGTCGTATGCTTTCCCCACGTTAGTTACAACCCATTGCGTATCCAATTACAGGAGGCTTTAGAGGCGTAATTGAATAGATTATATGATGCTTATATATTGCAACCTATATCTCGATATACGCTCATGCATTATTTTGCGACATACATCAATATTTCTCAAAGTATACATCCCTAGGTTTGAAGCTTTTGTTGGGAAGGGAAAAATTAACCCCATACACTTACAGCACTGAGTGTGGCAAAATTCAAAGTTTGCAGGGATGGGTTGTTTTAGCTCTGAGCAGCACTTTTTGGGGCACAATGGGCTAAATGGTCAGGTCACAAGAACCCCCGAGAAGGTTGTGGATCCACTGGACATGCTGGGTGGCCACCCATCAACACAATCTAGCATGTTAACGTGCACTGGGTGTGCCTCCCTCCGACATGGGACCAAGACATGGACTTCCCTCCGATAATGGGACTCCCTTCGACATGGGTTGAACGTCCCATCGGATGGACGACGACCTTTCCAAACCCATCGGTGTCCTCTACTGACCGAGAACATGTGGGGGGGGGGGAGTTTTGCGAAGAAAAATCTTAACGCTTACCCAGCTGGGACTCGAACCTGGGAACTGCAGATTACAAGCCTGCCACGCTACCGACTGAGCCACCTCCCCTCCATCTCCGTAGGAAGTCAATGTAAGGGATGACGGAAGTGGGAAGTTAGAACATTATGCATATCTTAGATATAAATTACATACGATGCAAAATATACACGGTGATCAGGATATATAATGATAAACACTCAGGGTTATTCTTGGACGAAAACTAATACGCAATTTTGGGGATGGGCTATCGTGCTGGAAGATTTCGCCAATAGCACATTTCCCAGAAGCTCAGTTATGACCTCACTCAGGAATGCTAGGATACATTGCGGCAGTAAGAAGACAAGAAGGAGATATATACCCAGGAGGATTTCCCCCGCAATACCGGCGGGGAAAATCTCCTGGGTCTATATCTCCTATCTATGTGTTTTTCGATTAAAAGCTGCGCTCGGTAGAAAAATAGGCTTTAAATTCTGTGACATCATATCCAGTTATCCACGTACCAGTATACAGTATTGAGAATTATGTAAGATGAAAAATCTTTGACTGATGTGGCAATAACTACAAATGATGAAAGGTGGTCAATTAACATTTTTATTATGGCTGGTACAGATCATCTATCCCATGGGGGCGGGGGTGGCTCAGTCGGTAGCGCGCCAGGCTCGTAATCTGTAGTTCCCAGGTTCGAGTCCCAGCTGGGTCAGCGTTGAGATTTTTCTCCGCAAAATTTCCCCGCCCTGCCCACGGTCAGTAGGGGACACCGATGGGCTTGGAAAGGCTGCCGTCCGTCGGATGGGACGTTAAACCGTGGCCCCGTGTGCGGGAGAGCCATACCCTGTGCACGTTAAAGAACACGCTGGATGGCCTTGACGGGAGGCTACCATCTGTCTCCCAACAGCTATTCCAGTGGGTCCCCTCCCCCAACCTTCTCTGAGCCTTCGGGGTCCATGTGACCTGGCCATTTAGCCCATGGTGTGCAAAAAAGTGCCGCTCAGAGGTAAATCAACCCAACCCAATCTATCCCATGCATTCGACCCAAGAGAAAAGCGGTGCTGGCACAAATACTGTATTAAAATTTTCTCCTCTCCCTTCGAACATTAGCAGGAAACGCTTTCGCTGTGTAGCGGGAAGACGAGAAATCGGCCCGTCATCACGCGATACATCGCAACTCTGCAGATATCAACCATCTCCCATTGTTCCCTTACAATCGGTTAGAGCAAACAGTCAATCACATCCTTCGAGCTACCATTCTTAGTTCCATGGCCTGTTCATGGCCACTTCTCTGCAGAGCGGGAATGAGTGGCGGTTTTTTGCAGCAAGGAGTGGAATTGAAACAGTATTTCACCATTTCGGAATGAGAAATTTATTTTGAAACGTAGATGTCCTAAAGGCTAAAGAAAATATTTATTTCTCACACAAAAGTGAAACAGTCGCCACTAATAGGCATCTTGACAGAAATATAGAAATGTAATTTAATTGAACAACACAAAAATGCTCTTACTGTCTGTGATACAAGTGTGGGTATATTGTTACAAATATTACAACTAGTATTTTGTCCACGTGGACTTGCTACATAAGCGAGCAAAAACATAACAATTTCAAGGAACCTCATGGCATTGAACACTCAGGATGTAGTTTTACTTAATTA
Organism: Ryuthela nishihirai; assembly: GCA_038380435.1. Lineage (NCBI taxonomy): Eukaryota > Metazoa > Arthropoda > Arachnida > Araneae > Heptathelidae > Ryuthela > Ryuthela nishihirai. Next base: position 21,226,365 of record JAWZYU010000020.1, read on the forward strand.
TTTTATACCTTTTTATATAATTCTTTTATGGGAGCCTCGTTGTAATAATTTGACTTAGGTTTGTCTTGAGCTACGTTTCTGTTAAAAGGTGCTCAAAATGAGCACATTGTATTAAACAACAAGGCAATAGTAAAGCAGAAAATACATGTCTGTAAAGATATTCGTTTCAGTGGTGATTGCATCCATTTCGTCCAAATTGATTGATGGCCTTTGGTAGATAAGTTCTTAAGATATTCTCACAAGAAATGGTGCACAGGGTTCAGGTATGGTTACTTAGAAGGCCTTAGAAACGTAAAGAAGAAGGAATTTGACCTACACGTCTCATCCATGACCCAGGGAATTTTGTATTTAGCCACAGTCAGACATGCTTCTCAAAATGCGGGGATGGGCCATCGTGCTCCAAGATTTCGCCAATAACACATTTACCAGAAGCTCAGTTATGACCTCACTTACGAATGCTAGGATACATTGTGGCAGTAAGAAGACAAGAAGGAGATCCCCAGGAGGATTTCCCCCGCATATTAATTTTCCCCCACATATAATTTTCCCACATCTGGTGATTTTGTTAAGTAAAAGAACATTATTAGATGCTTACTAATGATTGCTTAAGGCCTCCTCCTATGTAAGCTAAAGCTTCATCAGTCTACAGCATCAATCTTACAAACATATGAATACATCTATGCCACAGCAGCAGTAACTCACAGCATGCGATCCGGATTGGATAGAACTTCGACAATAGAACTGATATACGTATGTAGAAATAGGAATACAGATTTTTCTTGTGTAGAATGGATATATTATACTATAGCTGTGATGTACAGGGTACATATAGCTGTGATGTACAGGGGCGTACTGGCACTTTTTTTTCAGGGAATTAGCTGTAGCAGGAGGGTTGTCGACTATGCTGCGATAAAAAAATATCGGTTTCTTTTTCACGATTTGAATGTTTACATTTTTTTGAGAGTTCGTACGTGAAGTTTAAAATCGGTTTTTCCCCAATTCTGTGGAATTTTTTGTAAAATAACAATTATCATTAAATATATTCTGTTCCTATGAGGTTCCAAGGCCCCGGACGTTACAACTCTAAGCGCCCCTTACCAGTCCGCGCCTGGTAATGTACAGCTACTTGCCGAGCAACCACATCGTCATAGGTGTTGAATGCCAACACTAGAATATGTGAAGGAAAGCGGCCATACTGTATCCAGAGCTCGATTCGGATCCCATTTGTACCAAGTGCACCCATACATCACGGATAATGTGCTATATTGTCCCAGCTACCTAGATGAATTGAGTTTTTACTGCGTTTGGGCAATATAAATTCTAAAAACCTTCTAATGTGAATTAGCAACGTAGGTATCATTTCTCCGCGCTGAAGCGTCTTGCAGCCAGTCAATTATAAGTTAGGTGGGGGATGATTGAGATCCTGGGCTACGATAACCGAGTTATGTCTTGAAAGGCATTCGGAGGTCGGTGATATTTTATTGGTGAACTCAAAATTAATTCAATACAATGACAAACTGCACAAATATATTAGCTTCAGTGGTTATCATAAATGAGTTATTTATTTACTTATTTAAATTAATCGCTGATGTCCCCTTTGATCTAATACAGTAGATGAAATACTTCTGCTAATTAATGTACTGTCATGGAAAATTTACTATAAATTACAGTCAATACTTAATAAATGTATTAATTAAATTTATGTCTCTCTATTGCTGTTTATTTTGTGAATGAAGCGTAGTGCTGCTTGTTGTTACATCGGACTCGGAAATGAACAAGGGCTGGCAGTCAGAGTTTGAATAAATGGCCGAGAATAATGAAGTGAAAATTCATTTGCATTTCAGAATGATCTGTAAACTATCGAAATGGTAAGATCAAATGTTATCTTTGGGGCTTTGTGTAAAATGGAGAATCTGCCGAGAAACAAGGTACACATATTTAATGACTTAAATAATGCAAAAGATTAAATGAACTGATGAACAACACATTATCATTGCTCATTATCAATCATATCAGATTTGTTTTTCAGCAAAGGTCGAAATTGCTGAAAAACAAATCTGATAATAATTACAGTAAATAAAGGATAAAATAAAACGTTCATATTTTTCTACATTTGACCCATTCTAAAGAGATTATGAATAATGCTCCGTGAATCAGTTGAATTTCCAGAAAATACAAAAGTCTGCTTATTAAACTGGATAACATTCGCACTCTGTAAATGAAGAGCGACGTGTCAAAGAATTCGATTTATATGCATATCAGTGTCGGAACAAGTAGGCCAGGGGTCCTAGATCAGAACAATATCTGCCCTCAGATTTTTCAATAGCAGTAATTTTGTATGACTCTAAATTGTCAGTTATATTTCACAGTACATTTTGCATACATACGAAAAATGTACTATGAAATATATATTTCACAGTACATTTTGCATACATACGAAAAATGTACTATGATATATATATTTCACAGTACGCTATATCGGTGCTCAAAATTAAAGAATAATGGACAAAAACGTATATAGCTGCTGATATATGTAAAAGAATGCATAAAAAAATGGGCGAACGTGGAAAATACGCTCGCGGAAAATTATCCCGCATTTACAGTTGCCGCACGTAAGCCGGAATATGCAAATTAGAAATGCGTTAAAAAGACGAGCTAGTCTACTCGCAGCTTGTAGCTGTTCTAAGCATTGTGTTGGATTGTTTTACCTCTGAGAAGCACTTTTTTACACACCATGGGCTAAATGGCCAGGTCACAAGGACCCCGAAGGCTCAGGTAAGGTTGGAGGAGGGGACCCAGTGGAACAGCTGTTGGTAGACAGGTTGTAATCTCCCGTCAAGGCCATCCAGCGTGTTTTTTAACGTGCACAGGGTATGTTCTCACGCACACGGAGTTACGGCTTAACGTACCATCCGACGGACGGCGGTCTTTCCAAGCCCATCGATGTCCCCTACTGATCGTGGGCAGAGCGGGGAGTTTTGTGGAGATAAGTTTCAACGCTGACCCAGTTGGGAGTCGAACCTGAGAACTGCAGATTACGAGTCTGGGCTGTTCCAAGCAACTCTTGCTTTCACTTCAGTGGCACGTCGAATAGATTATGTCCCGAAGATATCGTATGGATGATTTTGACCATTGGAGAGCGATCTGAAGGATGCAAGTAGATCAGTCCTAGATGAAAGCTTCCAGAGCATTAAAAATTCCACATATTTTCCTGTTAAGACTATGGAGACAGTTTCAACAGACAGGAGGTATTCGCCGTTGACCAGGACAAGGCCGTCCCAGAGCTACACCTGTTGCAGACGATCGCCATATGAGTCTTATTGCCAGACGGGAGTAACACCCGGTAGTAATGCCCGTTAAGAAATTAGTTTTTAGAAATTAGTTAGTATTAGGTCTTTGGAGCTTGCAGCAGTTACAGGAACGATGGTTTCAAGGCATACTGTTTACAGGAGACTTCGTGAACAATGTCTTTATGGCAAGAGACTTGTGATTTGTATCTCTCTAAATCCCGCCGCCCTGCAAGCTTGCTTAACTTGGAGTCGCCAACGTCACACTTGGACCAGTGGCTGCACGTTATGTTCAGAGATGAATCGCGATTAAGCTTAAATACTGATTCGCGGCATATTCGCATCTGGAGAAAACCAGGAACCAGCAACATTCCCTCGAACATCAGAGAAAGTCACTTCTCTGGTGGCCAAGGCGTGATGGTTGGGTAGGAATCGTGACAAACGGTCGTACAGACCTGCACATTTTTCCGAGTGGCTCTTTTACTGCCCTGAGTTACAGAGATAAGTTCCTGAACCCATATATCAGGTCATTCCGGAGAGCTGTGGGTCCAGATTTTTTTCTTATGGACGATAACTCCCGCCCTCATTCAGCTCATGTGGTCGATGATTTTCTCGAAGAGGAAGATATTCGCCGAATGGAGTGGCCACCTGGATCTCCTGATCTCAATCCCATTGAGCATGTATGGAATGCTCTAGAGAGACGCATCGGAGCGCTGTCCCTCCCAGAACACTCCACGAACTCAGAACAGCACTTGTCAAGGAGTGGTCATTAATCCCTCAAGACTCACAGTATGAGGAGTCGTTGCTTGAACTGCATGGTTGTCAGGGGTGATCATGCTCCATATTAGCATACAGCATGTCGTACGTAACGTCTTTTAACAATTGTTCCATGGACTGCTCCTTCATATCAGTTGCACGGTCATGATCTTAACGCATGCATGTTATACGATTATGAATTTCTTCCACTTGATTTCCATTTGTAATGTAGTAATAAACCTCTTTACCAAATTTCATTTCATTTCCTTAAAAATACTTCGAGTTATGTACTTCGAGACATGTTTCAAAAGAATGTGTGACAAATCATTGATCGAGTATTTAGAAAAAAATATTAAAGTTGGTGGATTTTCGCTTTTCTGTTTCTCTTTTTAGCGATTCCGTGAAAGGTGGTAAAATATTTAATACTCCACCCTTTATAAACTCTTTATGTAACAACTTTCGAAATCAGGATCGTTCTCACTCAAATTTTAATTGCGTCTTGTATTCAAGTTATCTAGTAAGAAATTTTAAGATGCTATTTTGTGTTATAATATTAAATTCTAGTCTTGTTAAAGTAGTATGGTAAATGTTTTGTTTTAAACAACCTTAACGGTTATCTTACCAACTATTCGAACAATAGTAAACTCATAAAAAAAAGAAAAGGAAAGAAATTACTTTAAAAAAAAGTAGCGCTATATTGAGAGAGCATAAATTGAGGTAGCGCTAAACAAGATTTGCTTGTGCTCACAAATTTCAGAAAGGTAAAAAAAAAGTTGGTTACGATTTCAGAATTTGAACAACGTAAAATTTCATCTACTCTTCATAACAACTTGAAATGGAAACTTTCAAGACAGTTCAATAATTTTTGATTGAAGAAGGGCACAGGGCAAATTTCATTCTTTTATATTTTCAAATTCTCTGAAAAGCCCGTCTAACTGTGAAAACACTCTTCAAATTGGGAATATACTTCTTTCGGAAAATTTCTCCCCCAATGACATAAATTTCTCCCCGAAATACCACTGTTGGAGGATGGCTTACTGACAGTGGTGCAACAGTGGTACAACAGTGGTACCTTTACAAAGGTCTGGAGGATATTTCATATCCTCCAGACCTCTGTAAAGCATAGTTCCTCTGCATAGTTCCTCTGAAATATCCTCCAGACCTCTGTAAAGAAAGATTGTTGAGACCACCCCTATCTCCAGTTGAAAAAAAAAAGTTTTCTGAGAGCTGTCATCTGTGATACGTATCAGAAGGCCGGTCCACTGATGATTTCCGGGTCCGTTTTAGTTTATCAGTCCGCCACTGAACATTTCAAACTCTCAAATGTGCCCAAAAAGTTTGATGGAAGAATGTGATGGCTAAGATTTTCGTTATCTCTAGGAGTCGTTGACAATAGTGTTTTTTCATCTAAAGATGGAGGAAAATGCATTTTGTTTTGTTTTAAGACTTAAATGATAAATTCTCTTTCGTTAGAAGGACGTTAATGATATATTAATATTCGCATTTTTGAATCAACCATTAGCACAAATTTTTACCGTTTGAGTTCATTACAGCGGTAAAATGACAAAGTTCATTATTTTTAAAAACAAACTTCCATATACGCCAGAGATGATTTATTGTTATTTTAGGTCTTCAATGTATCTCTTATCAGTAGGTGGTTAAAGAAACACCTAACTTTGTGTCGAAAAGATTTGGAGATGATCCCAAAGGTCCTGGAGGATTCACCCGAGCTGTCAACAGATCGATATTTTCATCAGTAAGCTACTTGATCAAAATAGATACTGAATGACAAGGGACGCTCTCTTGTTGGAAGGTTGTGGAGAATGGTTTATGCATAGTTCCATGTGAAGTCAAAAGGAAAATGAGAGAGGATCAGCAGCACAGAATGCTCCTTACACCATTTCTTTCCATTCAGGTTGTTTAGCAGTGCGGAATGCCAACCGCTCTTTGAATATATCTACTTGATGGGTTTTTCGGATCCACACCTAGGGAATCTGTCTCGTCACCCACGAAGCTTTGGCCCACTGGCGAATTTCCAGCTCAATACTTCGTTTTATGCAATTCTTTTAGATATCTGATACCATACTATGTTTCTTTAGCTGTATGAAATGTCTAATTTCAGGATTCCTCTTTTTATTTCCTCTTTCCTTGACCTTTCTTTCTTTGAAACCCGAATATCTTAACAGCTCAAAGCTTAACCAGGATTTAGTTTCTGGTCTGAGATTAAGACTTCAGAAGGGTTTCCCAATTACTAAAATATTCTACCTGACAGGAAAATTTAAAATGATATTCTATATCGATTCAATTTTTATAGTTGTTTTTAAATCTATTTTTAATATCCGACATGTACTATGGGACTAAAATAAAATTATACAAAACCACCTGTTTTGGATTTGAAACCAGGTGGACAAGTATAAGATTTCGTACAAGATGAATTTTTTTGGGGGAGGAGTTCGTACCCTCTCCCCCATAAGATATTTTTCCGCCTCTATGTAAACTTTCTGCTGTGGCCAAGACATTTTGACTCTCCAAGCCAACTTACTCTTCTTCGCCTTCATATACATTTTCTGCTTGTGGCCCATGACATTTTGACGCCCCAAGAAAATTTACTTTTTGTCGTCTCAGTGTAAACTTTCTGCTTGGGGGTCAAGATATTTTGCCACCCTAAACAAACTTTTTCGTTACCGTCTTCAGGTACACTTTCTGCTTGTGGACCAAGACATTTTTCTGCCTCCATGTAAACTTTATGCTAGTCGCTCAAGACATTTTTCTGCCTCCATGTCAACTTTATGCTAGTCGCCCAAGATATTTTTCTGCCTCCATGTAAACTTTATGCTAGTCTCCCAATACATTTTTCTGCCTCCATGTAAACTTTCTGCTAGTCGCCCAGGACATTTTTCTGCCTCCATGCAATCTTTATGCTAGTCGCCCAAGATATTTTTCTGCCTCCATGTGAACTTTTGACTATTCGTCCAAGACATTTTGACGCTCCAAAGAAACTTACTTTGTTCTGCCTCCATATAAACTTCTGCTTATAGCCCAAGACATTTTGCTGCCCCCAGCAAATTCACTTTTTGCCGCGTCCATGTAAACATTCCAACAAAAATCATCGATACTTTTTGTTTTGACAACTCCAGTGAATTTACTAATTTTACTGCCTCAACTGATTTCATTTTGGCCTGGACAAATGACCTTACCATTTTGTAATCCGAAATGATCAAATTACTAAAACGAATTTTCCTTTGTGCGATCGTAACATAGTACAGTTAACTTAAAGCTGACACCACTGGGAAGGTAAAAAGTGTCCGCTGTATAAAAGGATCCTGTTTGTAGAGATGTATTCCGTTTGTCTACATAGAACAAATGAAAGTCTTACAAATGAAATATCTACAGGAAAGACAGATTAATAAACTTAAACGAATGAACTCTCTTCAGAGCATTTCTTTCCGCAATTTCACTCTGTATAATTAACTCCCTTATTAATTTCTGTCCCTTAAAGTGATTTAATGCACCAACATTTTTCTAAATTTGTATTCACGTTGCTTTTAAACCCTTTTCTCTTTCACGTGTTCTCCACTGATCAATCCTAGGTTCATTACCGATGTCTTGTACCTTAATATTTCTACCTTCTGCCACTGCACTACAGTTTAAGAGAAACACATTTCTCACCCCTTGCTTTTCGATTTCCTAATGCTATTTTGTTTTTCGGAATTTAGGAACTTTAAAAATTTTCTAATGTTATTTTTGTCTATTTTCACAGACCATTATTACACCTTTACCAAATCATTAAGTTACAGATGCATCAGATACGTCTTTAATACAGCCATTCTACTTAATTACTGTTAAACACTGATTTTCGGAAAGAATTTTTAATTGTAGAATGACATATCGCATTCTAAGCTACGTTCATCCAGGTTAAACCCTGCAGTTTTGTTCCACAGTTTCTATCACCTATTTTTGAGATCATATGTTTAAGAATTATTTATCGATAACCTTGAAATTCTGTAAAATTCTTTCTTTGATTTATAGGGTGAGAAGAGGATGTGGCATTGGGAGGCAAAATACTCTTTAAATGTTATTCAATTTATCTTTGAATGAAATGCTGCATTATCAAGAAAAAAAAAAAGAGTTTTTTCTGTTCTGGCTAATCACCTTTTTTATATCACTGGATCTACTCGTCCAATCCTTATTGATTCCTCTTCAAGTAACAATTAATTTGTTTCGATAATTAACTTTAAAATATCTTGTTCCATTTATTTACAAATAAAAAAGATTTATTTTACGAGAGTCCTTCTATCTCCGCTAATCCCCATCCTGCCTTCGGTCAAAAAAAAGACACCTATGAGTTTGAAAAGACCGCCTCCGTCGGATGGACGTTAAGCCGTGACTCAATGGGCAAAACCCGTGTACTTTAAATAACACTCTAGATAGCCATGGAAGGAGGCTTCCATCTGTCTCCTAACAGCTGTTCAGTGAATCCTCTTCTCCATCTTCTCTGAGACCTTGGGGTCCTTGTGACCTGGCCATTTAATCTATTTTGTATACAAAATTGCTGCTCAAATTTGAAACAACGCAATGAGGGTCCGTCATTCTTCTACATGAAAATACAGTGAGATGCACTTTTGCTACTTTATCCCTAGCAGATTTTTCCTTTCTAAGGCACATAGTTTTTCCAGAATTGCATGGTACATAGAACCGTTTCATCTGCACTAAATATGCTTTCTGGGGAATATGATTCAAGTATTGATGGCAATTTCTTTTCCCATTCAGTGACAGTTTCCAAATTTACGTCAGCAAACTCTCCAGAAATGCATAGCTCTGAGAGAAATATTGATACGTGTTTTTCTATCCATTTGAAGCTTTAAAATTACTTTACTGATTTCTGCAGCAATTTCCAACGCTTTTGTTTGAATCGTAGTTTCACATGTAGTTACTGTTGACAACGTACACGACAAAACCACACAAATATCGATTTTTCCACTAACTTCCCATTAGTGTATGCACGGCATTGTTTTCCATTCCCATTTTTCTGCCACTGTTTCAAGAGTTTCTTGAATTTAAATGATTAATGCTGCGGAAGTTTTACTTATTTTGAAATGTTCAGCTAATTTACGAACTTCTCAGTTTTCTTTCCTGGCATGTTCTATGACTTCTACTTTTTTTTTTATTAAAGTTAATGGTTTTCGAGGCATATTGAGTCCTTAATTGGGGTTGGATCTGCAAAATTTCCATAAAGTATCAAAATATTCTACACACTTCAAACCAATGACTGAATATAAATGATCATTATGGAATACGGATATTAGTGCTAAATGAGATTTTCATTAGATAAAATTATGGATCCTGATTTTGCTGCACTGGTGGGCTTCTGTGGAGGGAAAATCTTCCGCTGTGTTTTCTGTTTGTTTGTGGGTTGACAGCCCCAAGTGAATAGATTAACAGGATATGTTTATCAGCTGGTGGATAATCCTGAGCAGAAGTCATCGCAGGCACCTGAACACTTTGCTTCTATTGGCATCCTCAAATTCTACGTTGGAGGAAATCTTCCAGTGTAGATGGCTTCAGCCTTTAGTAGTGGGGGAACGGGTCTTTGCCCCATGTCTGCGATTAGGGGGCTGTTTGATATTGTCGGCATTCCCTCTCTCAATAAACATAGTTTCTTTAAACATCCCACTAACCATTTTCTCTCCATAGGTAGTTGGAATGTGAGGACTCTGCACAGAGCTTTTTCTCTTGATGTCCTCACACAAGAATTCCACCATTATAATTTAGATATTCTTGGCTTGCAAGAGACCAGATGGACAGATAAAGATCAGATTCTTAAAAATAATCTTAAATTTCTCTTTTCAGGGAGGGATGACAATAAGCATCACCAAGGCGTGGGTCTGCTTCTCAGCAGACACGCTAGCGATGCTCTTCTAGGATATGAGTGCATTAATGAAAGGTTTCTTACAGCAAAATTTCAGACAAGCGTTAAAGACTTGAATGTTATCTGCTGTTATGCCCCCACTGAGGATGCCGATGAGGATGAGAAGGATAGGTTTTATGAACAACTTCAGGATATTTTGAATTCTGTCAAGAAAGGAGATATTACCCTTGTTCTTGGTGACTTCAATGCCAAAGTTGGTACTGACTCTGACCTTTGGGCAGAAGTAATAGGCCCTTTTGGTATTGGTAGCTGCAATGGCAATGGGCAACGTCTCCTACAGGTAAGTAAACTCAATGGATTCAGAATAACTAACACTTATTACAAACACCGCGACATACATAAGTACACATGGGTTTCACCTGATGGGCTGCATAAGAATATGATTGATTACATATTAATTAACGGCAAATGGGCTAGTTCTGTTAGGAATACCAGGGCATATAGGGGAGCTGAAATTGGATCTGACCATTACCTTGTTAAAAGTGTGTTGCAACTTAAACTTAAAAAGTGTGTTGCAACTTAAACTTAAAAAGTGTTGTTCTAGGGTTAAAAAATTTACTTTTAATACTGAAGCTCTGAAAGATCCAGTTATAGCCAAAGCTTACCATAATAGGTTACTTAGTCATTATGACAGTCATGGCTTGCTTCCTACTGAAGTTGAGGAAGAATGGGATCATTTTAAACAGGCTTTTTTGGACACTAACAGTACTCTTTTAGGAAAAAAGGAGCAGAAGAGGCAGAATTATCTGAGTGATAAGGCACTTGAGCTTATTTCGGAAAGAAAGAACATCAGGAATGTCTTTAATCAATACCCTACTAGTCCTAATAGAAAGCATTACAGAGAACTTAATAAACGTGTAAAAGATCAGTTAGCTGCTGATAAGAATCTTTGGCTTGATGGTTTGGCTGACAAAGCCGAGAAGCAGTTAGACAGCACAACAGCAGAGAGCTGTACCAGATAGTTAAGGTTTTATGTGGTAGAAAACGGACAGGCATACAAGGATTGAAGGATAAACAAGGTAAGGTTATAGAAGGGGAGGATTCTGTCATGGCTAGGTGGGCTGAGCATTTCAGTGATGTTCTTAACAATGTAGTTGGTTCTGCTCCCATTGTTTGCAGTGATGATGGATGCATTGGTGGCTTTAATGTTGGCCCTATAACACAATCTGAAGTTATTTTGGCTGTTGCTAAACTTAAACTACATAAATCCCCAGGGGTAGATCAAATTACTACCGAAATGCTTAGAGCTGGGAATGTTTCGGTTACCACTTGGATGATTGAAATTCTGAATATCTTTTATGATAAAGCATGGTTCCTAAGGATTTTACCAGAGCTATTGTTATCCCTATTTTCAAAAAAGGTGATCGCAGTTCTTGTGATAACTATAGGGGTATCAGCCTACTCTCTGTTCCAGGTAAAGTTCTTTCCATGATTGTGCTTAATAGAATTAAGAATCTGGTTGATAGTCAATTGCGTGATGAGCAATGTGGATTCAGAAGTGGTAGGGGATGTGTGGATCAGATATTTTCACTTAGGCAGATTCTTGAGAAATATTTAGAGTTTCAGAAACTTTTGGTTGCTAGCTTTGTTGATTTCAAAAAGGCTTTCGGCTCTGTTGATCGTCATAATTTGTGGTTGATTGTGAAATCATATGGTATACCAGACCAGTTAGTTAACATAATGAAAGCTCTCTATAATAACACTGAGTCGTGTGTGAGAGTTGGTAAGGCTTGTAGCAATTGGTTTAGCATTACTTCTGGTGTTCGACAAGGGTGCATTTTGTCTCCTTTTCTCTTTGGTTTGGTTGTTGATTATGTTATGCGAAATTCACTTCAAGGGAAAGATTTTGGCCTTAAATGGGCTGGAGATACGAAAATTTCTGATTTAGATTATGCTGATGATTTAGCCCTTTTGGCAGATAATGTTGATGAGATGAACTCTTTCATTCGAGCCGTTGATGAGACTGGTAGTAGAGTAGGTTTGGATATAAACAGAGAGAAAACTAAAGTGATGAAAATTGGTCAGGCAGGCTGTGATTCAGTTAATCTGAATGGTTGCAGTCTTGAGCAGGTGTCACAGTTTAATTATCTTGGGAGCTATGTAAGAGATAATGGTGACGTGCGGCATGAGATTAACAGACGAATAGGGATTGCTGCCGGGACTTTTAAGAATCTATGGAGAGTGTGGAGAAATAGGCGTATACACCTAAAGACTAAAATTAGACTGTATAATAGTTTGGTTCTTTCTAGGGTTAGTTATGGTAGTGAAACTTGGACAATTTGTAAACAAGATAACAGGAAACTATTGGCTTTTGAGTCCAGATGCTTACGCAGTATCTGGGGCATTAAGTGGTTCAACTTTGTAACTAATGATGAGGTTAGGCAAAGGAGTTTGCAACCTCCTTTAAGCAGCATATTGTGCAGAGAGAGACTCTGTTGGTTTGGCCATGTTGCCCGTATGAATAATTATAGATTGGCGAATAGGGTTATGAACAGTGTGGCTAAAAGCCTGAGAAAGAAGGGGAGACCTAGGATGCGGTGGGCAGACAATGTCAAACAGGACCTTGTTAGAATTGGTGTGCAGTGGCCAGATGCAGTAGATGTAGCTCAGGATAGACTTGCTTGGAGAACTAAATTGCACGGTCTGGTTGGACCTCCGTAGCCCATGGTTGCTTTAGGATGATGATGATGATGATGATGATGAAATTATTTAATGGATAAGACGACTCAGAGAGTAGGATATTGTCATTAAACTCAAAAGTTTTACCTAGGACTGATCATGTGTGCTTCAGAGAGAGGTTAAAAATATCTAATGAACACCCTTTGAAATGTCAGTGAATGCTTTAGAGAGTGTCCGTTTTAAAGAAGTTGCTTAATGTATACATATTTCCTAATGCTTCTGGTAAGGACACGATCGAAAGTGTCCGCACAAAGAGGTGTCCGTTTTAGGGTGGTGTCTATTAAGAGAGGTTTCACTGCATATATTTCGCTCTACACACTTGAAATAAAATCTCGGGTAAATTATAAATAATTATTGTGGTTAAAAAATAAATTACGTGGAGAATTTAACCCTTTACAAACATGGTTTTTTATGATCATTTGAAACTGGAGCAAGTTCATCCAATCACTAACATATCGTACTTAAAAATATACCGGCCCAAGCTGTCGCTTGGAAGCTTCTTGTGTTGGGCTGACCTCTTTCAAACGTGCGAAAGTATGAACCTTTATACCCAGGGAGTAGACCAAACTCGGGAAGCGCCCTCCTGGAGAAAGGCATTCTAAGAGGGACTCGAGGATGTAAAATGGTGTGTGTGCTTTACTTATAATTTCTTTCATTAAGTAATTTAGTTATACCAATTTTGATCCGTTATGTATAGTGAACTAAATTACCTAGATTTGATACTAAAGGAAATGTATACGTTTACAATATCACTGAAGCAGAAAATTGATTTTCATTATAAAAAAAAAATTAAAAACAGCAACCATCTGGGTTTAATACACGTTAACATACAGAACTAATGAATACACTGGGATGTCTTTAATGTTAATATTACAGAATTCATACAATACCTGGTCATAATAATTTTAACCGAAACTAACAATACTAATGCTGAAGAAATTTCCTATAAATTAAACAACTTTGAACAAATTTCTGATGATGCTCTTAAGAAAGGGAAGCGAAGAATAATTGCTTACTACAGAAACACAATATCTGTTTAAAAATGAGTATTAATATTCTGCCTATAAAAAGGCTATATCTTAGAGTTACGACAGGCGAAACAATTTATAATATATTAGCCATACGCAGGTCACCAAGCACATATATAATATCTCTATGAATTTTTAGAACGCACTGTAAAACTCATAATCAAATATTTGTAGGAGACTTTAATCTTGATGTACTGAATGTTAAAAAAACATGGTGTTAAAAATGTATGTAAAGATTTTAGCTTAAATGGGATATGATCTCTTAATTAGTGACGTAACTAGAGAAGAGATAGTAAGTAACAATTTATGCCATACAAGTATCGACCATATGAATGTAAAATTAGATGGAATTTTTTATTTAAAACTATGTTTTCACTGAGTAATATCGCTGATTATTATCTCATTGCAGCTATATTTGAATCAAAAAATGAGACACAATATGAAAAAGTCTCAACTGATATCAAAACAACGGAAATTAACTGGTATTATAAGCATAAAAATATCGAAAGGCAAATAATCTTAACGGACTGGTTTAAATATAACAAAAATTCATCGAACACAAACAAAAATACCGATTTTTACAATTTCTTTAAAAATAAATACAATAAAACTTTAGAGAAAAATTATAAAACCGCATAAAAATTTAGAATATCAAAATAACCGTAGTATTACCAAACTATTGATTATAATATATATTATCAATTTAATTGAGTAGAGAGATAATGCACGGATTAAATATAAAAATAACACATAAAGTGATAAGTATGAAAATGAGTATAAAAATCTGCGCAATTTAGTTAAAACGAAAACCAGAAATCAGGAACAAAATTTTTATAAAGAGCAATTAACTTTAAAAAGAAATGGTATGAGCCAAACATTGAAATTAATTCATCAAGCACTATAGGATAAAAAAAAAAAACAAGATCTATTGAAGAAACTACACTATGTTGAAAAAGGTGTCTGACACTTCTATGTTAAGTGAATGGAAAGCCACTTTCAAAGCTCTCTAACATTGAAAACAAAACTTTTACGCAAAAACTGTTATTGGCAATAAATTGTAGATGTCACTCAAATATCTCTAAATATATTTTCCGGAATATTTGTTTAATATTTAAAGAATGAATGGAAGGTGAAGCATTTATCTGCAACTTTTGACACTTGTGAAAAAATTCTTCAAAAGATAAAACGCAACTCTTGTAACAATTTGTTCAATAACATAAATTAAATATCTGAAGTTTGCATGACGATTTTTAAGATTTTTTTCTTTTGTTTACAGTTTGGAGGCAATGTGACAGTGTCGTCTGCTGTTAAATGGACCTGCTTCAATGAGTCTTTAAATATTGATCGAAGATTGTTAAAAATGACACTGTCTCATTGCCTCCAAATTGATGAAATCTTAAAAGATCGTCATACAAACTTCAGATTTATGTTAGTTTTTTTACTTTATTTTTATTATTTATATATTTTTATATTATATTATATTTAATTTATGTTATTGAACAAATTGTTACAAGAGTTGTGTTTTATCTATTGAAGCATTTTTTCACAAGTGTCAAAGGTTGAAGATAAATGTTTCAGCTTCCATTCATTCTTTAAATATAAAGGAATATTGAGGGAAATATATTTAGAGAGATTTGAGTGAATCTACAATTTATCGCCAATAACAGTTTTTGCGTAAAAGGTTTATTTTCAATGTTAGGGAGCTGTGAAAGTGGCTTTCCATTCACATAACATGGAATTGTCCGAACACTTATTTCAACATATTGTATCATTAAGAATATTTCTAAAAGTTTTAACACCGTTGCAAATTACAAATAAATTTGACAGTGAATTTTACTCGTTAATTTTACACACTAAAAGAAATCAACCAAGAACCTGATGTTGAATTTGAAACAAACAATAACACCAGAAACACAAACTCAATTTATATACCTCCTGAAATTAGGACAGATATTGTGAATATAATCAAAACTTCAAATGATAACAAATCATCTTGGTATGACAATATACAAATTAAACAAATTAAAAATAGTACCGAGGTATTAGGGATGTTATAAAAGAAATTGTTAACGAAAGTATTTCGACTGGTGCAATACCAAATGAGCTTAAAACGGCAATTTTACGATCAATATTCAAAGGAGGAACAAAGTCAATTATAATTAATTACAAGCCCATTGCTATGTTATCTTCTGTACATAGAATATTGTAAAATATATGTGTACAATACCTTACATAAATTTCTTAGTAAACATAACATTCTCAAAATCAATATGGGTTCCAAAACCAATATGGTTCAATATGAAAATCAATATGGGTTCCAAAACAAAAAGAAATGGCAACAGCTTTTTAAGCTGATGTTTCTGCTATTTTTGTGCTCCTTGATTTCTGTTATTTATTCCGGTTTGTTTTGATTATTTTGTTGCTAGATTTGAGAATTGATTCATTAATATCCAAGGTATGATTTGAATAAGTTTTGAACCATTTTATAATTGCTACAACATAGTTTGATTTCCAATATTTCTCAAAGGGATTGTAAAATCGTTAAGAACTTTGCTGTATTTTGTTTTAAATTAACTTCAGAATGAACATACGTGATATTCTTATTTCTTCATGCTCATATGTCATCGCGTGTCAGTAACTCAAGCTCATTATTTCGTCAATGTATTCAATCGTTGTAAACTAATGATATTCTGCTTTTGTGGAAATTATAACTTCAATGGTAATACACCTATCCCTCGATTTACACTGAAGATAGGTTCCGCACAAAACCGTGTAAATCGAAATCTTGGATTTTGCTATGTAAAACCGTGTAAAACGAAAAAAACACTAAAATGTGCATAATTCAGTTTCGATTTACACGGTTTTGATTTCGATTACACGGATTTCGATTTACACGGTTTTGTGCGGAACCTATCTTCAGTATAAATCGAGGGATAGGTGTATTCTGTGTGTACATTTCACTTGAAGAATTATTTAAAGATAACTACTTTGCTTCAAAAAAATCTGTAAAATGTATTACTCAAGCAAACTTTCTCCCTGTAATTTCTCTGATACAGATGTAAGATGTATAGAGACTAATGATTATCATGACAATCTAACTAATAACAAAATAAATATTAAACATTATTTACAACCACATAGTTATTTCTGATAGCAGTTTTGTACTGAAAAAAGACATTACTGATTGTATACGTGAAGAATTTGTCAAAAATAACAAATATATAAAGAAAGAATTTGAAGACATTAAAAAATCCTTAGAATTCAATTCTAATTATATAATAGAATTAAACAAAACTATTAATGGATTAAAATCTGAAATTAAAGACATAAAGAAAGATAATTTCAGCCTACGAAATAAAAATTTACAATTAAACGATGAAATGAATATGATGAAAGTACAATTAAATGATCTGCAACAATATTCAAAAAACTCTAATATTGAAATATTTGGTATTCCAGAAGACAGAAATGAAAATATAGATGATATTTTTCAATCTCTAAAAATCATCTTAACGTTAAAGAAGATGTTGCTATTGAATGAATACACAGAATTCCAACGAAAGTAAAAAATAAAATCAAGCCCATTATAGTTAAATTCAAGTGCAAAGACCAACGAAACAGATTTCTTCAAGCTGCTAAAAAAAAAGAAAAAAAAACGCTAATGAGATCTCTTCCACATTTATGAAAACAAAAATCTTCATTAACGAACATTTACCCAGGTAAATAAGAAACTATTCTATGAAGTTAAACAGTTTGGTTATGAACACAATTACAGCTATATATGGACTAAAGAAGGAAAAGTGTATATAAGAAAAAATGACAATTCTCGAGTGTTACGTATAACAAATGTTAATGATTTTATTAATATTCCTTAAATTATGAATAATTTAGATCATATAAATTCTAACATTTTTCCTTTCTATAATAATAAGTGTTCTAAATTTGATAATATAATAGACTTTGGTAATTTCATTAGACATGATTTATACAATTGCTTTAATGTACTTCACCTAAATATTCGTAGTTTAAGAGCACATTTTGATGAATTATTAATTTTATTGTCTACCGTTAATTACAACTTAGATGTTATAATATTATGTGAAACATGGGTGAAAGATGATGAAATCAGTTTATTTAATACAA
The DNA here is from genome assembly GCA_038380435.1 of Ryuthela nishihirai. Taxonomy (NCBI): domain Eukaryota; kingdom Metazoa; phylum Arthropoda; class Arachnida; order Araneae; family Heptathelidae; genus Ryuthela; species Ryuthela nishihirai. The sequence continues at coordinate 21,244,187 of JAWZYU010000020.1, forward strand.
TAGGATTTCACATGATTTTTAAAAGTAGAGACTAGAATAAATCAGGTGGCATAATCTTTTATTTTAAAAAATATTTGATTTTCATAATATTAACATTGAAATGAATACCGCTGATAATATAAATTGTATGATAAAGTAACTGATCTTTATATTATGGCATTATATAGGGATCATAACTATTCAACTCATGATTATCTGGAAGAACTAGATTCAATTTTACATAATATTAAATACAAAAATGCTTTATTTATTGGAGATATCAATATTGATATAAGTAATGATAACATTAATACTAATCAATATTTCAATATATTATCAGCAAATGGATTTGAATCTTTCATAAACGACTATACAAGAATTTCTAATCACTCTAAAAGTTGCATTGATCATATCATTATTACAGAATATAAAGATATATTATTACAAATGTGCACTATTTCTAAATGATATAACAGATCACTATACTTTAATTTTAAAAATTCTTAAACCTAATACGAAAATGAAACAGAAACATGAAATATCTCAAAGAACTAGTATCAATTTTAAAAAGTTGGATCTAAGATAAAATATTTAAATTTTAAATTAGATGAAATTTAAAATTCAAATATTAATGATATATATCAAACTTTTATACAGTTAGCTAATAATGCAATATTAAACAGCACACAAACAAATGATATTGATGATAAAAACATAAAAATTAATGTTAATCCTTGAATAACTAATGAAATAATTATTTTGATTAAAAAAGAGAAAGAGCATTTCTAAGACACAAAAATATCCATTTATATTGCAATATAATGATGATTATAAAACAATTAGAAATAACATAGTTTCAAAAATAAGCAATTTAAAAAAATAAATATTATGAAACTGAATTTAAAAAATGTAAAAAAGATGAAAGAAAATAATGGTGTAAAGAAAATTTTGAATGAAAAAACTTCTGATTCAACATTACCAATGTATACTGATGTTGTAAAGTTAACTAATGACTTTAATTATCATTTCGTTAATGTTAATAATTATAATAATGACACAACTATTAACTTACATAAATATCCCTCTATCTTAAATAACAAAAATTCCATGTTTTTAAAAGACAGATGAAACTGAATTGAATGATATTATAAACAATTTAGATGAAACTAAAGCTTATGGATTTGATAATATAATTTCCAAAATCTTAAAAATCATTAATAAATACCACACAACATTTTTAACAAAAATCATAAATATATCGTTTAATTTTGGTATTTTTATAAACCGATTGAAAACTGCTATTGTAACGCCTATATAGGAAAAAGGAGATAAAATATTTTAAATAATTATAGACCAATCTCTATATTACCTATTTTTTCAAAAGTTATCGAAACAATAATTGACGAATAGAATTGTGAAATTTTTAAATAATTCATCATTTTTTTATAAATCGCAGTTTGGGTTTAGAGAACATAAGAGTACAGATCCTGCAGTGCTGGAAATGACCACTACTGTTTTACATGGTAAAATAATTCTAAAAAAACTATGGTACTTCTTTTAGACATTGCAAAAGCATTTGATACTGCAAATCTTGATATCTTATTACAAAAACTTAATTACATTAGTGTTAGAGGAAATACGCTAAAATGTTTAAGTCAGATAGAAAACAAATTGTACATATAAAAATACAAAAAAAGTTCACCCTTATTGCTTACTAAAGAAGTGCTTCAGGGCTCAGTTTTAGGACCTATTTTATTCCTGATTTATTTCACTGATTTCTTTTTTAGTAACTTAATATGATATCCTATATCTTATGCTGATGATACTGCTATAGTATATAGAAGAAATAATTTTGAAGAATTGAAATCGACTATATCTCATGATTTAGAAAAAATTCAGTTATGGTTTCATCAAAATCAACGTACATTAAATATCGAAAAAACGTATTCAATGTATTTCAGTCTCACTAATAAGAGTTCTTTCAAAGATAAAATCACATATCATAGATTTACTTATGTAATAATATTGTATGTATATGTGCAGAAATTAAACAAATTAACATATACAAATATTTGGGGATTACCATTGATAATAATTTGAAGTGGAATAGTCACACAAATATAATTGCAAAACGTTTAAGATAATTCCTAATTAGAATATATCATCTAAAGAAAATTGTAGGTACTTCCTTTCTAATAACTCTTTATCATTCATGTATTCAATCTACTTTACAATACTGTTTAATTAGTTGGGGAGGAACATATCTTAATTCTTTAATAAATTAATAACATTACAAAACAGAATTCTGAAGGTTATTATGAATAGCAATATTACGAATTTAAAAAATATGATTATTGAAAATGAAATTTTGAATTTAAGAGCATTATATACTTATAAAATCTTTATATTTGTGTTTAAAAACCCAGATTTCTTAAAATTGCAACATACAAAAATAAATCTTAGAAATAGAGAATTTTATTATATACCTTTTTGAAGAAAAGAAATTATCCATAAACATTTCATGATTCTAGCTCCACAAAATTTTAATAAATTACCGAAAATATAAGGGAAGAAAACAAATTAAAATATATTTGAAATAAAAGTTAAGCAAAGATTATTACATATGCACAATATTGAGTCTATTTCATTGTTAAGTTACTTACCTCATTTCATGTCATTAATGAATGAATCTAAAATTAATAATTTTCCTACTCTTAAACCTTTAATTCTGTATTATAAAAATGCATATCGTTAATAACTAATAATTTAATTTGACAACCTGTAAGAGCATAAAGCTCATTGTTTGTTCTTATATGACTTCTATTTTATTGCATTTCATTTCACAATAAATATTTTACATTACATGGATTTATTTATATCAGTTGTATATTTTGTTTAATTGTTCATATCGAATTGTAGATTTTATTTTAACTCATTATGTTGTATAAGCATTATTTATTTATTATTAAGTGCATTATATGTTATATATAGTCAATAAACATTATTATTATTATTATTATTATTATTATTATTATTATTATTATTATTATTATTATTATTAACGAGAAATGTACCGTGAACGTACTAACGAAATTTTCTGATTCAGCCTGCATGGCCTAAGTAGCGATGACAGGGCGGATGCAGTGTTTTTAGATTTACAGAAAGCCTTTGCCTCTTTGGATCATGACATTCTTCTACAGAAATTAGAAAAGTATGGGATTAGAGGAACTGCATTACACTGGTTTGAAAGATTCTTATCAAATATATTTACGGTAACTAAACTTAACAATATCTACAGGGAAAAATGTCAAGTTAAATTCAATGTTCCTCAAGGATCTATTTTAGGCCGCTTTTACTTCTGATTTACATAAACGACTTAACAAAATTGAAACTAAATAGCAACGTGTTTTATATGCCGAGTATATAGTTTTAGTTGTTTTAGTTAATATAAACAAATTGGAAAAATATGAGGTTAAACATATATAAAAAGATTACAATATTATTAAACGACGGTTAAGCTGTAACAATCTTATCTATATATTAATAAAACCAAATGGATGACTTTTCATTCACCTGGTTTCAAAATAAACAATAACTTAATTATTATAACTCACAAATTAAACAGCACAAAAAAGGGATCATTTCTGAGCCAGATAATTGTGGCTGCATGAAAATTGACAGAGTACATAAATAAAATATCTAGGATTACACCTTGACAGTACTCTCCGATGGAACGTTTATAGGAGAAAATATGCGGCACATTAAGGCTTTGTGCTTTGAAATTAAATAAATTGCGATATATTATAGATACTAACACATGCATTATGTTTTATAAAGCAATATGTGAGTCCTTCTTAAATTATGTCATGACGATACATGGTACAACCAACTTAACAAATATTAGAAAAATGGAACCTATTCAATCCTCAATAGTTAAAAATATTATACCATTTAAAGATCGCACGCATCTAACTACAGCCCAAGATAGATTTATTTACTTGGATATTTTACCTTACCAGAGCCTACATAAATATAACGTAATTCACGTAATTTTTTTGACAACACACATAAAAGTGAAATCCAGCATGATAAAAAACAAAATTTAAAGAAAAAATTATTTTCAACTACAGAATTTTACAAATAACTATGGGAAGTGAACAAGCGACTACAAAATTCCATATATTTTCAATCTCTTACCAAGGTAACTGCTAGCCGTAAATTCTTTCAAAGAAGTAAAACACGAATTAAACCAATTTTTATTAAAAATTAGATAATTAATATTAAAACATTATGTAGTGCTGATTGCCGTTAACAAATTATATAGTGCTGAATGCAAATATAAAAAACCCAAATGTTATTTTTAAATATTATAAATGGAAAAAGGTAAGAAAAATTAGTAAAGAGAGCATATTATTTAATGTCGAAATTTTCAACTCAAATAGTAAGATAGTATACGTAAATGAAACGTGATATAAATATATTAAGATTAGCAGATTAAAGCAGAAAGAAGGTATAATGTGTTATGTTAATGTGTTATTTTCTCCTGGAGATAAGCTGTTAGCTTTTACGGAACATCTGTAAATAGGAATGATTTATTTGAATTTGTCTGAATAAATAAATGATTAAAAAAATATCATATGAAAGTTTTGTTAATAAGGGAGTTGGCTGATGACAAATGAAAGATGGGAAGACGTGAGGGTTTCTCAAAATCAAAAGGGGAGTGATGCTGCAAAATGTGAGAACCCTGATTTATATCGTGAAAATAAAACACTTTATTAAAAAAATCGTCATTGTTTTTTTCATGGTTAAACTTGGACATTCTTTATCAGATTCATAGCTTCTAGAAAGAGAATTTCCCGAAGAGAGAGTCATCAGCCTTACACACTTTATTTTCTAAAGACATTCCGGATACCTTAAGTAAAATCATCCAAATCTCTGGGTTTGCAGATGATTTTATTGCTTATTCTTCAGATATCAGTATCCCCAAATTTAGTAATCACTTCGAAATACTACGAATAAGACTTCTGACTAATTTTAAACAAGTTTTAGGGAGAGGGCTGGATATTGAGGAGGCGGGAGCGGCAAATGCCCTCTCCTTGAGAATGTTAGTAAGGGTAATTAATAGAGGCAAATGATCTTGTGCATATTTCACGCATTTTTTCAAATGTTTATAAAATCTCTAAAACGCAAGAGAAAAGGTTATATCACAATTAAATTTCGTCTCTTTGTCACCCCTTTTTCGGCTCGATTACGCCGTTTGGTCACCGTCTTTAGTTTTTTTCTAGGTTCGGGTTTGGTCAGAGATATCCCCTGAGAAGACTGCAATTTTACCATTTATTAAAAAGATTCTAATATTATATTAAAAATCCTAGATTAGGCGTTTAATCATCATTAGAAGTTTTAAATCACATATCCTTGGGGATTCTTCTGAATTCAAGTTCAAGATGGAAAACTTATGCTAAATATCTGTTGAAAATTGTGTTAAACTAGTTTTAAATGTATTCAGATTAATCATCTATAGCAAATTAAGATTCCCGGTACTACAACTGTTTTATTTACACTACGAAACATTGAAATTTCAGCACCAGGAAGTTATTGAAGGAAACTCGTGAAACCTCTGACATACATGAGGGACATCATGAGAACCAAGTGATTAAACTTGGAGACAGAAATGTGAAAGACACTAGCCTTTATTAAATAATATATACGCTTACCTCTAGTCGCCGTACAGGCATTGAGTCTGCGAGGCATACTCTCGATTCGGCCATTAATCATACCCTGAGGGATAAGTCCACCCAGCATTGACACGTGCTTGTAGTTCCTCTAATATACGGGCAGAAATGTCCCTAAGGAGCTTTCATCCCATATCTTCGCAGACATGCTCGATAGGCTATTGGTTCCGTGTTCAACACCGCAATGATAAAGTGCATCCAAACAACACTTCCTATAACCTAAGGCCAGTGGATCAAGCGATGAGGTCACCATAGGTAGAATTTTATATTAATATTATGTGAGAATACAATATGAGTTGGTTGTTTTACCTCTTAGTGGCACTTTTTTGTACACAATGGACTAAATGGCCAGGTCACTAGGACCCCGCAGGCTCAGAGCAGTGTGGGGGTGAGGACCAACTGAAATAGCTGTTGGGTGATAGATGATAGCCTACCGTCAAGACCATCCAGCGTGTGCTTTAACGTGCAGAGTGTATGGCTCTCCCGCACACGGGACAACTGCTTAACGTCCCATTCGATGGACGACGACCTTTTCAAGTCCGTCGGTGTCTCCTACTGGCCGTGGGCAAGGTGGGGAATTTTGCGGAGATAAATCTCAACGCTGACTCAGCTGGAACTCGAACCTGGGAACTGCAGATTACGAGCCTGGTGCGCTACTGACTAAACCACCCCTGCCCCAATACGATATGAATATTTCTAGCAAGCAACTGGATCTGTAGCTTTTATGGTCATCTTTCTTTTGAAAAACATTAAAAAAAAGCCGGAACTAACTTTAAATGAAAATTAAGAGCGTTATTTTGGGCAAACGCTAAAGCATGTGTCAACCAGAAATTTTAGTATAAAATTTTTTTCATTATGAGTAAATGTTTCTAAAAAATTGCTAACGATCTTAATAACACTTAAATTTTTAAAACAATGTGAAAAGAATTTCATATTGCTACTGCTGTTTTTGTTTGGTGTTCCTTGAAATGGTTATTTGACTTCATGATTTTGAATTAAATATTTTATGGTATATAATTTGTAAATTAGAAACATTTATTAATTTACTAGAGATAAATTAACAAATGTGTTGCTATATATTATAATTCTTTACTCATTCCCAAAACCTGGATGGGCATAAAGTGCCCCTTGGTTCTCGACATGGTTAATCAAAATTTCTTTTCCTATGTTTTCCATTTTACCAATACTATTTTCTTTGTTTATTGGTAATTGGTGTTATTGTTTCTAAATTGTTGTTTCCAGCCATATTTGTGTCCTAAAATACCATATATAGCTCTTGTGTAATATGATTTTAGGAGCAAATAAATATTATTATAAATATTATTATAAAGATAATGCAATACAAAAAAGTGCGATTGTGATATAGAATCTATAAGCAATATTAACCTGGGCCCTAATTTCAATTTTTCTTAAATTGGTGTTTAAACCTTTATTACTATCTATTAATATTAAGACATTGCTTTCTTACCACTATCTTCACCATCATCATCATCCTTAAGCAGCCATGAGCTAAGGAGGTCCAACCACAAAAAGCAATTCAATTCTTCAAGCGTATCTGTCCTGAGCTACATCTACTGCATTTGGCCACTACATAGCAATTCCAACAAGGTCCTGTTTGACATTATCTGCCCACCACATCCTAGTTCTCCCCATCTTTCTGAGGCCTTTAGGCACACCGTTCATAACCCTATTCGCCAATCTATAATTATCCGTACGGGCAACATGGCCAAACCAACGGAGTCTCTCTCTGCACAATATGCTGCTTAAAGGAGGTTGCAAACTCCTTTCCCTAATCTCATCATTAGTTACAAAGTTGATAATGCCCAATATATTGCGTAAGCATCTGGAATCAAAAGCATCTAGTTTCCTGTTATCTTGTTTGCAAAGGGTCCAAGTTTCACTACCATAACTAACCCTAGAAAGAACCAAATTATTATACAGTCTAATTTTAGTATTTACGTGTATACGCCTATTTCTCCACATTCTCCATAGATTCTTAAATGTTCCAGCAGTAATCTCTATTCGTCTGTTAATCTCATGCTGCACATTGCCAGTATCTGTTAGCTCCAACAAAATTAAACTGTGACACCTGCTCAAGTTTGCAACCATTCAGATTAACTGAATCACAGACTGCCTGACCAATTTTCATCACTTTGCTTTTCCCTCTGTTTATAACCAAACCTACTCTACTACCAGTCTCATCAGCAGCTCGAATCAAAGAGTTCATCTCATCAAGATCATTTGCCAAAAGGGCTAAATCATCAGCATAATTTAAATCAGCCTTAATCAGAGGTCGTGTGATGCTCCCCTATATGCCCTGGTATTTCTAACAGAACTAGCCCATTTGCTGTTAATTAATATATAATCAATCATATTCTTATGCAGCCCATCAGGTGAAACCCATGTGTACTTATGTATGTCGCAGTGTTTGTAATATGTGTTAGTTAGTCTGAAACCATTGAGTTTACTTACCTGTAGGAGACGTTGCCCATTGCCATTGCAGCTACCAATACCAAAGGGCCTATCATCCCTCCCCAAAGTTCGGAGTCAGTACCAACTTTGGCATTGAAGTCACCTAGAACAAGGGTAATATCTCCTTTCTTGACAGAATTCAAAATATCCTGAAGTTGTCCGTAAAACCTATCCTTCTCATCCTCATCAGCATCCTCACTGGGGGCATAACAGCAGATAACATTCAAGTCTTTAATACTTGTCTGAAATTTTGCTGTAAAACCTTTGCGTGAGGACATCAAGAGAATAATGTCTATGTAATGTCCTCACGTTCCATGTTCCTGCAGAGAGAAAATTATTAGTAGGATTTTTAAAGAAATTAGGTTTATTGAGATTGGTAGGGCCAACAATATCAAACAGCCCCCTAATCGCAAGCATGGGGCAAAGACCTGTTCCTCCTCCGCTAAAGGCTGAAGTCACCAATGCTGATAGGAACTTCAGGCACAACCTTTTCAAGTGGATTTTTTCAAGAGCCATATGGCCTGCCTGAGACACATTACTCCAATTTAGGCTTGACGATGCCCAACTAGCTAAGTAAGGTTCAGGTACTTGCGATGGCCTCTGATTAGGATTATCCACCAGCTGATATAAGGTATCCCATGCCTCTGTTCACTTAGGGCTGGCAACCCAGCATCAGCATAGTCTAAATCAGAAATGTTCAGATCTCCAGACCATTTAAGGCCGAAATCTTTCCCTTGCAGTGAATTTCGTATAAAATAATCAATAAGCAAACTAAAGAGAAAATGAGACAAAATGCACCCTTGTTGAACATCAGAAGTAATGCTAAACCAATTGCTACAAGCCTTACCAACTCTCACACACGACTCAGTGTTATTATAGAGAGCTTTCATTTTGTTAACTAACTTGTCAGGTATACCATATGATCTTAACAATCAACCACAAATTATGACGATCAACAGAGTCGAAAGCCTTTTTGAAATCAACAAAGCTAGCAACCAAAGGTTTCTGAAACTCTAAACATTTCTCAAAAATCTGCCTAAGTGAAAATATCTGATCCACACATCCCCTACCACTTCTGAATCCACATTGCTCATCACGCAATTGACTGTCAACCAGATTCTTAATTTTATTACGCACAATCATGCAGAGAACTTTACCTTGAACAGAAAGTAGGTTAATGCCCCTATAGTTATCACAAGACTGCGATTACCTGTTTTTAAAAATACGGATAATAACAGCTCTGGTAAAGTCTTTAGAAACCATGCCTTTATCATAAAAGTTATTTAAAATTTCAGTCAGCCATGTGGTAACCGAAACATTTCCAGCTCTAAGCATTTCCATAGTAATTTCATCTACCCCTGGAGATTTGTGTAGTTTAATTTAGAAATTGCCAAAATAACCTTAGACTAGGTTATAGGGCCAACATTAAGGCTAATAATGCATCTATCATCATTACAACTAACCACATTGTTTAGAACATGACTTGAAATGCTCAGCCCACCTAGCCATGACAGAATCCTCACCTTCTATAACCTTACCTTGTTTATCCTTTAATCCCTGTATACTTGTCCGTTTTCTACCACTCTAGACATTAACTATCTGGTACAGCTCTCTACTGTTGTGCTGTCCGTTTCCTCCGCTTTGTCAGTGAAGCCATCAAGCCAAAAATTCTGATCAGCAGCTAACTGATCCTTTACATGTTTATTAAGCTCTCTGTAATTGTAATGTAATGTAACCATTATAAAGAATCTTAAAAGAATTTAACAAGTTGTACTACTTACTAAAATAATTGTATTACTACGGAATATATAATGTACTTTACACATAAAATCACGGTAAAATATTAATGATGAATTACAACTATGTAAAGAAATAGTTTTTGTATTCGAAAACATAATGTCAAACCACATTCCAAACTCAATGATAAATGTGACAATTCTCAGAAGAGAAATGTATGCATTTGTGGGAACTGCTCAATGGACACTTAATATAATATTCCAAAACCGCTTTATTTACTAATTGCGAATTTTCTCTATACCCAGTTTCTTCTAATCATTCTGGTTAATAATATAAGTTTAAAATTGTGTATCACATTTTTTCAGTTAATTCCCAGAAAAATAATAATGTATATCTGAAAACATGAAATGAAAAGTTTTATCTGTTGGATATTAATCAACTGTTCATTAATTCAAAATTCTTTATATTTTTATTAATCGTCCAGTAAAATATTTACCCTTTAAAAAGTAATAAAGAAAAGGATAAAACATTGCTATATTTTTATTATTTAACTTCATTCAATTATCGAAAAGTCGGTGGAAAATCTAGAATTACCTTCGGATTTGGAACCAAATATAACGTAATCTGCTCTTTGGTTTGTAAACTGAACCTGTAGGATTTCAATTTACGTACTGTTTAAATGTAATAACAATACATTAAGTTTTTTCTTAATAATATATTGTGAATACATATACTTGCATAGTTAGAAAAACTTAAGCATTAATAACAGAAAGGGAGCACATATTATTTTAAAAAGACTAATAAATCTCAGATTTGCACACGAACGTTTACTGGTAAAGCAAAATAGATAAGTAAGAGTAAAAATATCGAAACTTTACCAATACAATATATTTTACGGAATATGACAGTAGAATTGCAAAATTACATATGTTTTTACAACTACTTTGAAACACAATTTATTCAGTTCAGTGAAGCATATTCCTAGACACTGTCACTATATTTCGAAATGACAGAACAGATAAAACTATATTTCGACACTATATTTCAAAATGACAGTCATTTTTATATACTCTTACATGTGTCTTAGAATTTTTACGTGATCATAGCTAATACTGTTTTCTGCTATGTAGCCAAAGTAAAGCAGAATTTCAGTATTTTATTGTCTTAAACTTTGAAATCGTATTTTGTGTAGTACTTATCCTAAGAATAAATAAGATAGAGACTAAATCAAATGATTTTTTTTTCTTTTTATGGTAACTATAATATCACACTAAGAGCTACTTCTACATAAGTATAAGTTGTTTATAATTTCGATATATATTTTCATTTACAAATGTTTATAAGAATATGTGATAGATAAATAATCCTGAAGAGCATCAGCTTCTCAAAGTAGCTACAATGCTGTGTATTTTTCATTTCTCTGTAAAAATTAGGAATGTTAGACTAAGCAATTTAACGACATTAAAATTAAAAAAAACTTTCCTTTGTCAGTAAAAAATGAGGATTATTAGTACCAAAGTAAGAATCAGAAAATTTCACGAAAAAGTTGTTTTCATTTGCGTAACAAGAACAGTAAAGAGTCACTTCAATATCACACTGTGGTTTACTCCTATACTAGTATAGATCATTATTTCAGTATAAAATTTTATATATAATAATATATCATTTTTATCATGTCTCGTGATAACCAATCATGAACAGAATCAACTTTTCCAAGTAGATAAATACATAAGTTAGTCTCATACGGTTAGGAATGAAATATACTATATATCTCAATTTCATTCCTAACAGTGTAAAAATAAATTAACATGACTTGCTTTTTTATATTTTAGAATATAAATTATGGTTATCAATGAGTGAACATTATGTACAGTGCATGATTTAGAAAATGCCACACCATAAAGGAATGCACAAGATGAGACGAAACTTACCACACATGTAAACAAGTAGGTGGGAGAGAAGTGATTTAATTTCTGAGGGATTAATGAATGCAATTAGCGAGGAAGCACTATAATCATCGTCACCACCACCATCATCAGCATCATCAGCATCATCAGCATCATCAAGCAGCCATGGGGCTACGGAGGTCCAAGCAGACCGTGCAATTTAGTTCTCCAAGCAAGTCTGTCCTGAGCTACATCTGCTGCATCTAGCCACTGTCCACCAATTCTAATAAGGTCCTGTTTGACATTGTCTGCCCACCGCATCCTAGGTCTTCCCCTCTTTCTGAAGCCTTTAGGTACACATTTCAACATGGCCAAACCAACGGAGTCTCTCTCTGCACAATATGCTGCTTAAAAGAGGTTGCCGACTCCTTTGCCTAACTTCATCATTAGTTACAAAGTTAAACCACCTAATACCCAAGATACTAGGTAAGCATCTAGAATCAAAAGAATCTGGTTTCCTGTTATCTTGTTTACACAGCGTCCAAGTTTCACTACCATAACTAACCCTAGAAAGAACCAAACTATTATACAGTCTAATTTTAGTGTTTAGGTGTATACGCCTATTTCTCCACAATCATCATAGATTCTTAAAAGTCCTAACAGCAATCCCTATTCGTCTATTAATCTCATGCCGCACATCACCAGTATCTGTTACATAGCTCCCAAGATAATTAAACTGTGACACCTGCTCAAGACTGCAACCATTCAGATTAACTGAATCACAACCTGCCTGACCAATTTTCATCACTTCAGTTTTATCTCTGTTTATAACCAAACCTACTCTAGTACCAGTTTCATCAACAGCTCGAATGAAAGAGTTTATCTCATCAACATCATTTGCCAAAAGGGATAAATCATCAGCATAATCTAAATCAGCTTTATTCAGAGGTCGTGTGACGCCATTCGGTAACATGACGTGGCATTGAGTGGAAATGTCCTAAGATGGTGTGCTGATTGCGGACTATGCGTCGTTGACCTGTGTCCGTACTTCATTCGTCCTACACGTTCTTTATTGAGGAGAGGTCTGGGGATCGTGCTGGCTAAGGGAGCACTGGACATCTTCTAGGCAGTATGCTGATGTCAGCAGTGTGCGGGCGAGCGTTATCGTGTCAAAACTGGACATCAGGGATAACACGGAGATACGGCAATAAAACGGGCCGCAACATCCCATCGACGTCATGCTGTCATTGTACTCACTATGCATAAGAGGAGTGAAGGGCTGTTGAAACTGATAGCGTAGCAAACCCTGACACCAGGCTGAGGAACCCTATGATGCTCACAGATGTCAGCAAGATTAGTCTGGTGACCATCCGCTAAGGATTGTGGGGCTGCTACAACTTGCCGTCGAATGCGTCAGCCTACATGCACTAGTCCCACTACGGTGACGCACATTGCCTTCCTCTAACCACTGTTACTGGTAGTTGTTGCATCTCCGCTGTGATGCTACGCAAGACCAATCAGCCGTACATAGCTCTCTGGTAATAGCCTCTATGTAATGGTGTCCATGTGATGATAGGATTTCCGATCATGTTGCCCAGGCATTCTCACTCCTTACACGTGCTTTTGCTACTGAAATCACTCTGATGTAGTGGTCCACACGCCCAGATTAGGACGACCAAACTTAGTTAGGTCGAGCTGTTTTGTCATCTCCCTCACCTATCACGTGATTGGTTTGCAACTGCACTCATTTACATAACCAGCCTGTCGACACATACCCACCTATTTGCATTGCGCTCTCACAAATGCTTCCATAATGGTGGCATTTTCTATGTTGAGCCGTGTATATGAAAAAACTTGGAAACCTAAATATTTCTTAATATTTTGCAACCATATTTCCTTTACATTCAAGTATAATGTTACATTTTTACTGCTAATCATGTAGTCATTAAATGCAAAACTGCTATCAATTTATCTACGATTATTTAGCAATGTACATCAGTGCATATATATTCCGTTTTAAGAAAGCTTCAATGGATAAATTGCGAAAAAGAGAAAAAAAAACTTGTAACATTTGTATTTTTCCGGCGTAAATAACACACTAGTATAAATAAGAGTTAGATATATATATATATTCTCATGACGATATTTTGTTTTATTACCATCATTCAAAGAAAAATTGTATATTAAGTAAATTTAATGTACAAGAAGTATACAAAAGCTGATAACTTACTTTCGAATTCTTCATTAGAAAGAAATGTTTTCTACTAACCGCATGCATTCACTTTCTTCGCAGCTCCAAATTATTAGGGATCATTTGGTCGTGATGAATAAGCCCCCTTATATCCAGGGGTTGAACATCTATAAGGCATGTTGAAGATTGTACACCACTGGAACTAAATAAGCTACGAAATAACACTATAATACAACTAAAACACAAAGAAATTGAAAAACGTTTCCCTACTCTGAATTACAACATCCAACTGCTGCAAGTGCGTTGATACTGCCGTTGCTAGCATAATGGTGGACGACTACCGAGGTTAACATGATATCACTTCCGGTTTTTGGTCCATTGGCCTCCCGTTGTAGGAGGTGTTCATCCAACTCACATAGTCTGTAGTAATAATTTGTGGAAGGTGTGCAATTTTTTACTCTCTACCCCGGTTATGGTACGAGCGATTCCACAAAAATAAGATAGTGAGGTTAAAGTATCATTAGTACTACGAATTTCGGTTTAAAATAATATGCGAGAAGGTCTCTTTAAACTTACATGGGAGAAAAGTGGGGGAGAGATATTTACGGAATTTAAACAAAGATAATTTTTAAATGCTACTTTAATGCTTGTGCATGGTAGACGCCTACCACAGGTGTGCGTCTACCGTACACCAGCATACATTGTGTCTGCCCGTGATGTCGTTGGACGATGCATGCTTCCATAAGTCTCTAATGTGCATGCCTTCAGGACGCCATCATTTGGTCTGAGCAGAACGGGATTCGTCGATTAAGAGCACAGATCTTTATTTATGCTTCCAATGACTCCGGGATCAGCACTCTTCTAGTCAACGTGTCGGGTTGGATTGGGTCTTTGAGCGGCACTTTTTTGCACACCGTGGACTAAATGGCCAGGTCACATGGACCCAGAAGGCTCAGAGAAGGTTGGGGGAGGGAACACACTGGAACAGCTGTTGGGAGACATATGGTAGCCTCCCGTCAAGGCCATCCAGCGTGTTCTTTAACGTGCACAGGGTATGGCTCTCTCACACACGGGCCACGGCTTAACGTCCCATCCGACTGACGGTGGCCTTTCCAAGCCCATCGGTGTCCCCTACTGACCGTGAGCAGGGCGGGGGAATTTTGCGGAGATAAATCTCAACTCTGACCCAGCTGGGACTCGAACCTGGGAACTACAGATTACGAGCCTGGCGCGCTACCGACTGAGCCACTCCCGCCCCCAACGTGTTCGGTGTTATTGGTGTAGCGGTGAACAATGGAGTGGCGTATATGACCAGTGCCATGCAAAATGTGTCGGATCGTTTGGATAGATATAGTAATTCTACTGGTTCTCTATTCTGGATGTCTCAGTCGGTCGAGCGCCAGACTCGTAATCTGCAGTTCCCAGGTTCAAGTTCGGCATAAGCCAGCGTTGTGGTTTATCTCTTCAAATTTCCCTGCCATGTCTTTGGCCAGTAGAGAACAATGATGTGCTTGGAAAGGCCAACGTCCGTCGGATGAGACGTCAAGTCATGGACCCTTGTGCTGCAAAGTCATGACCTGTTCACATTAAAAAACATTCTGGATGGTCTTGATAGGAGGTATCATCTATCTAACAATAGCGGTCAAGTGTGCCCCCCTCTCCAACCTTCTCTGAGCCTTCAGGGCCCTTGTGATCTGGTAATTTAGTCCATCGTGTACAAAAAAAAAATGCCCCTCAGCGGTAAAACAATACAACCCAACTCTCTCTTTTAAACTTTGAATTGGCTCGTTATAATGAAATAGGCCAACAATGCATTCACCAGAGTTTGCGATCTTCGCGAACTGCATTCTTTTTCTGTGTCCCTGCCTACCATGTGCTTTGGTTTGCTCTAAACCGTGATCTTCCTGACCTAAATGTCACGATAGTAGGGGATGACTTCATCCTTTCCGTCCGATTGGTGATTGCTTGCTCGATAAATGGAGCCTATTTCATGCTTAAAAGTAGCAGTTTTTTTTATTTTAACGCCAAATTCTTTCCCATTTTATCTCGTTTTTATAGAAAACGAGATAATAGTTTCAATTTGTCGTCTGTCTGTCCGTCTATCTGTCTGTAGACATCGAACTTTTTTGTTTACAGAGATAAATTTAAAAATTCTTTTGTGTTGGATGGCATTGATGAAATATTACGATATGCACTTTCCTAATCTCTCTAAAGCTGTAATTATGCCCTCTAGCAGTGAAAAAGTTTGAAAATTTCAAAATTTAAAACGAATATTGCAAACGACATATTTATGCTACAAATTCGAAATTTTTTGTGGTGGATTGTGAAGGTCACGAAGTTTGCCCAGCAATGAGTTGACCCTTCAGACCCAGAGGGGGTGGGAAAACACACCTTTTTAGTTTTAGCAAATAATTGTTTGTTTTAGAGATAAATGAAAAATTATTTTTCGGTTAGATAGGAATTGATAATATACACTGAAGAGCCAAAATATTTTGACCAGCGAGTCTTTATGCAAATCGAAGCAACTGCAGGCAAACGACGGTGGGTGTGTAGGTCATGAAACGGTATAAATAACACCTGATACTGAGCTCTGTTAATCAGTGTTATTCTTGTTCTTCAGATGGGAAAAGCAGCGGACGTACGTGAGTTTGACAAAGGCCAAATTGTAATGGCCAGACAACTGGGTCAGAGCATTTCCGAGATGGTAAGGCTTGTGGAGTGCTCACGGTCAGTTGTGGTTAGTATTTCAAAAAGTGGTCCTGGGAGGAAAAAAAACACGAACCGACGAGCAAGGTGTGCACATATTATTTCCGACCTAGGTTCATCGAAGCTAGAGGTGAGCGAAGGATATGCCGTATGGTACGAGCCAACAGAAGGGATACCGTGGCGCAACTCACACGTAATTTGAATGATGGTGACGGGAGTAATGTGCCACAACACACAATGCATCGAACCCTGCTGAAAACGGGGCTGCGTAGCCGCAGGCTGCTCCGAGTGCCTATGCTAAACTCGGTTCACCATCGAAAGCACCTACAATGGGCACGTGAGCATCAAAACTGGACGTTGAATGATTGGGTGAAGGTCGTATGGTCCGATGAATCTCCTTTCCTGTTTCACCATGTGGACGACCTGGTATGTGTGCATCGTTTGCATGGGAAGTGTTGGCACCAGGGTGCACTGTGGGATGGAAACAAGCCGTTGGAGGAAGTGTAATGCTTTCTTTCAGCAGGATAATGCGCCATGCCACACTGCCCGGATTGTTCGTAATGGTTCGATGAACATGAAGAAGACTTCCAGGTATTGCCCTGGCCTCCAAATTCCCCAGTCATCAATCCAATCGAACATCTGTGGTTTGTGTTGGAACAACATATCCGATCTGCAGTGGCTCAATCATGTAACTTACAAGTGTTAAAAGATCTGCTGATAACGTGTTGGTACCGGATACCACCAAAAAAATTTTATGCCTCGCCGGGTAAGAACTGTTTTGGCGACATATGGAGGACCAGCATCATATCAGACAGGTGGTCATAATGTTTTGGCCCCGTCGGTGTATTATGATTCACACTTTTTAAATCTTCCGTAAACTATAATTGTGCCCTCTAATGGTGGAAAAATTTTCAAATTCCAAATTTTCAAACAAATATTGCAAACGACATATATAAGCTAGAAATTTTTAATTTTGGTGGTGGAATGTGAACGCCATTGGTATAAAAAGGCATGGAATTAAATAAATAAGCCATTATGTTTCGATTGGCAGAAATGAATCGACCTCGTACACCCAGAGAGATGGTAAAACACAATTTTTTATTTTAGCAGATAATTGTTTGTATTTAGAGACAAATATTATGGTTCACACTTTCGAACATTATAATTGCTCCCTGTACCGGTGAAAAAGTTTGAAAATTCCAAATTTTCAAACGAATATTGCAACGATCAAAATATGAAATTTTGGTAGTGGAATATGAACGTCATCATGTTTCGATTGGAAACAATGAAAATGATAATTAGATTTTTTTTTTAGTTTGATTGGTACTAATGATATATTATAATTCGCTTTTTAAGCTACTTCAGTAGTTTTAATGTATACAGGATGATTCAAAACTCTTGGACCAAACTTTAAGGGGTGATAGAACACACCTAAACAAGCACTTTTCGTCATGCAATGCATGGTCGGAACTCAAGCGGTGAAGCACTAGGGGTTAGCAGTTACTGTATCAGGAAATGAAAAAACACAAGAATGACAGAAGAGGTTTGAAACAATTGCAGAAATTATAGAACAGAAAGTACAGAATTTTATTGGACAAATTACAGAAACTGCTCAAAAGATCGATCGCCAACATTAATGCAGGCTTCACACCTTCGACGTAGTGATCGGTGCACATGGGCGAAAACACGAGGCATTTCTCGTACAGCGGCAGCGGCAGTAGAAATCCTGGCAACAAGGTCCTCATTGGAATCGATGGGGCTATCGTAGATGATGCTTTTCATATGGGCCCATAGGAAAAAGTCCCGACATGAGAGATCAGGCGATCGTGGCGGCCAAGCGATGGGACGACCCCGTCCAATCCATCGTCCTGGAAATGTTTCATCCAAGGCGTTCCGCACATCCACACTGAAATGGGGTGGCGCTCCTTCGTGTTGGAACCACATAGGTGTTTGAACTTTACGTGTTGGAACCACACATACACATACGTGTTGGAACATACGTGTTGGAACCACATACGTGTGTTTACGTTCTCCCTTTCAGTCGGGCTGGCAGAAGGTATGGACCAATCAAATGGTCATGGAGGATTCCAGCTCAAACATTTATGGAGAAACGCCGCTGGTATGAATGTGAACGTATGGCGTGTGGAGTACTGCTGGCCCACACCTGAGAATTGTGGGTATTAAAAATGCCCTCACTTGTTAAAGTGCATTCGTCAGTGAATAAGACATGTGCATCCAAGTCCGGTTGCGCTGCAGTCTGCTGCAGAAACCACTGCGCAAAATCCACACGACGCCGATAATCTGCAGGTGTTAAGGAGTGTACGCTCTGTGCATGGTAGGGTGTAATCGTTCGTCTCGTAGAACTCGCCACACCGTCGATTGGGGCACACTTACAGCATGGGAAATTGCTCGCGTGCTACATTCGGGACGATCTCCAACCCTAGGTAGAATTTCCTCTGTAACACGTGACGTCCTCACACACCTTGCACGCACCCTGTATCCTGCAAGCCGCTGACAAAGGAGCCCGTTTCGCACAGATACCGGTGCAATCGCTGAAAGGTTTTACGATCAGGCATGCGTCTGGTCAGAAAGAGTTCCCGGTACAGTCTTCGGGCTTCCCTCGCATTTCTGTCAGCAGCTCCGTACGTGAAATGCATGTCTGCCTTCTCATGATTCGTGAAATAATCCATCCGTTCTGCAATCCATGGTAAAAATGACGACGAGTGCGAAAACCAGCCCTTATAAGTGTTCACTGGAAAGCGTTTCACCGCTTCACTTCCGACCATGAATTGTATGACGAAAAGTGCTTGTTTAAGTGTGTTCTATCACCCCTTAAAGTTTGGCCTAAGAAGTTTGAATCACCCTGTATATCTGAAATGATGAAACTGTATCACTGAAATGATGAAACTGCAGAGTTGGTATTATTACAAATAATACTTATATAAAGTAGAAATTTGAAAAACTAGTGGTAGCTTTAAGAGCGTTTCCACTGTCCAAAATAATTTACCAACTTTTCTGAGAGAGGTCTGGGAATTGCAACTTTTTAAATTTAAGAAATAAAAGACTAATACTTTTATTTGTATAATTACTAATAAAATACTATTTGCTTTTTTCGCCATCATTCGCTAGCTCAAATTAAACTTTTAAGGGATGAAACAATAGGTAAAGGAAAGCGTCTTTCTTTTTCAAAACGAGATTCTCATATGCGCCAGAGTCGATATGCGTCCTTTTAGTCATTTTTTTTTTACTGCGCCTTCCATGTAAGATGGCAAACAAATCTTGTTCAAAATAATTTATTTTAAACAACGTAAACATTTTACATGCAAAGTTTTTGTACGATTGTTTGAAACGAAGAGAAGCAATATTTTATGAACAAGAAAATTGTGGAAATAATTCACTCTAAATTGAGATTGGATTAGAAAATACGGAGATAATTATCGTATATTTATCATGTATATTTATAAAAAGTAAGAATTTAAGTGTCTGATGTTGCATATTAAATAGGAATGAAAAATAGGTGAAATTATATATTTCTAAGAATCATAATTAATTAAAAAGCTTGATCAAAAAAACTTTCACTCACTAGAAGCTATAAAATTTTTGTTCCTCAATCTAAACATGTTGAAATCTTTGACAATGTAATCGAATATTTTGGCATTGCAAGATTGGTAGACCTCATTTGTCTTAATTAATACACTGCTGTTGAAATAGAATTTGAATAGCCTAACTTAGAGAGCTTGTTGAAGTTACTTAGCAAATTAATAATTCTTGTTGAATCAACTAAGAGAGCTTGTTGAAGCATCTTTGAAATAATAATTCGTATTGCATGGATTTTATATTTTCCAAAAATGAAAAAACTGTGCACTAGTCATAACTTTATCCGGTTGGGTTGTTGTTTTACCTCTGAGCGGCACTTTTTTGCACACCATGGCTAAATGGCCAGGTCACATGGACCCCGAAGGCTCAGAGAAGGTTGGGGGAGGGGACCCACTGGAATAGCTGTTGGGAGACAGATGGTAGCCTCCCGTCAAGGCCATCTAGTGTGTTCTTTAACGTGCACAGCGTATGGCTCTCTCGAACACGGGGCCACGGCTTAACGTCCCATTCGACGGATGGCGGTCTTTCCAAGCCCATAGGTGTCCCCTACTGACCGTGAGCAGGGCGGGGAATTTTGCGGAGATAAATCTCAACGCTGACTTTGTCCCAACTGGGACTCGAAATTGGGAACTACAGATTACGAGCCTGGCGCGCTACAGACTAAGCACCCCCGCCCCATAACTTTATCGGCCAATGTATTACATGCAGACACAGCATTCTTAAAACTATAATCATCAAAAATGATTTCGTAATTATTATGGGAATCTGTTAAAATTCTGCGAATATTTTGAATTTTCCTCCGCAAACAGATTTTATGAGTCATTTGCATTACAAGTAAACGTTTGTGTGCAAATCCGATATTTATGTCATTTTGAAATAATATGTGCTTCCTTTCTGTTATTAATGTTTCAATTTATCTTACTATGCAAATTACACTTAAACGATATATGAATGAGAATAGCTTAATTCGTTGTGATTGTATTTAATGCATTAAGCTGGGCTCGAGGCCCAGGTCTCTTAGATCAGTAGGTGATGATCTCTTATCATCATGGATGTGTGTGTATGTCGTTTTTCTGCTGAGATCCTGTCATCATCACAGACCTTCTACTACGGCATATAAACTGACAGGTTCCTGTCAGACCTCTGTGGCAAACAGCTGCTTGAGGGGATATTTATTTATTTTTTTATTTATGTAAATTAAAATCTTGCAGTTTCAATTTACAAATCAAAGAGCAGAATTACGTTATATTTGGTCCCAAATCTATTTTATTGTTCTGCTGAAAATAAATATGTGCTTCTGCTTCTCGTGTTGCAATTTTTCGCTGCTTATTTTATAGTTTGGTGCTTTTCGAGAGATACGACATCGTATGAATATCCAGGAATAAACATCATATTTCAAATTTGGTCGTTTACAAGGAATTTTTTCCCAATTTGGCCGTTTTTATTGGATAATTCGTCTTCTCGAAAAAGAATTTCCTCGTTAAAATGTTTTCTACAAACAACTTGTTCCTGGGAATAATTTAATTTAGGAACCTCTTTCACTGGAAATCGGAAAACGCTAACATATTCAGTGACACCTTTGTTTTCATAGGTCAACCGATATTCTGTTACAAAACGATGATTAGGCAAAATGAACTAAAGAATATTAAAATATAATGTTTTCCGCAGT